>CM065593.1:140510537-141710537 GCA_033119425.1 Bufotes viridis
CACTGTGTTCAGACCTGAGCGTTTTGAAGCCTAGCGTTTTTGGTGCGTTCAAGACTGGCGTGTAGGCGCGTTTTTTCAAGCGTTTTGGTAAATAGTGTAGGCGCGTTTGACGCGCGTTTATGTGATTGACTGCATAGTTGGCCAATGATCAATGATATAGTTTGGCCAATCTGAGTGCTTTAGAGGTGTGACATTCCATGGTGGCTGATTCAGCATGTTGCAAACTTTGTAAAACGCGCATCCATAGGCGCGTTTTACGCTGCACAAACGCCCGAACAACACGCCTATGGCGTTTCCCATTGAAGTCTATTGGAACCAAACGCTGGATAAACGCCCGAATTAACGCGAACATACTTGCCTATGCGTCAGACGTTTATAGGCGCCTACGAACGGGCATTAAAACGCGCAAGTGTGAACCACCTCCATTGGAATGCATGGTTCCTGTACTGTTGTGCGTTTTTTTGCGCGTTCGAAAGCGGCGTTTTACGCGAAAGTGTGAACTGAGTGTAACTGGTAACACCCATCTGGACCTTCATTGCAAACTGCTAGCAATTCATATATAACTTCCTTCAGGAATAATAGACATTAGAGGTTACAGGTCCTCTTTATCTGTCCTTGAGATGACTAAAGACTTGAAACTATTGTCCATGGCTATCCTTTATGTCTATTGCTTGGAAGACATTGGCTATGTTGGATTTCAACCATTTGTATGCTGTTATTTTGTGCTAAGACCACTAGAACACCTGGTAGCTACTTCTCTTGTTCTCCATGTAGTTTGGCCATTTATGATAAAGGAACGATAAACCCTAAATGCTGTACTGTGTATATGTCCATCATTAGAAATAACACAAAAATGTACCAAACTGAATGGGCATTACAGTGGCAGTGATGACTTAACTGTTTTTAAGGGTACAGCCACGCGGTCAAGTTTTTTGATGCAGTTTTGGAACCCAAAGCTAGGGGCTGAATTTATCCCTTTCCAACCACCCAACGTAAATTTACGGTGGAAGTCGGGTATTTAAATATGTCATCCGCTAGCAAGTACAGCAGGCGACATAGTTGTTTAGTGTCTGCTGTTTTAAAAAGCAGACACCTGGGGCTTATGTATGCAATCGATTTAACCCTGCCGATGCCTTGGTCAAATGTGATAACGGCATCTGGAAGCTTAAAAACCGGCAATGCTTGCTCCCGGCTGTGCACAAGCTCCCTTTATAGGAGATGGGGAGAGCTGGATGGTGTGTGCAGAAACCTCAGCCTTTCTGGATGATCTGAGTCTGCCGCAGCTATGTTCCTATGAAGACTCCGCCTGTGGCAAGGCTCTATAGCAGGCATGTCCAAACTGCGGCCCTCCAGCTGTTGCAAAACTACAACTCCCAGCATGCCTGGATATCCTACAGCAATTAGGGCATGCTAGGACATGTAGTTTTGCAACAGCTGGAGGGCCGCAGTTTGGACATGCCTGCTCTATAGGAACATAGTGAAATTCACATAGACTCCAATGTTAATGCTTTCATGGGCAGACTGGCCACAGACCCTAGAAAGAAATTTCCCAGTGGGCCAATTTACAGGGGTGCACCCAAACCCTCCTATTGGCCACCAGGCAGGTACATCAAGATCTGATGTTTTCAGCATTAATGTAGGACCATCAGACAGTTATGCACCTGGCCAGTGGCCACAGGTGCCCTTCTGAATTTAACTGATGGATCTGGATAGATTGGAAGCTTGGACAGAGAAGTGGTAGATGAGGCTTAACACTGACAAATGTAAGGTTATGCACATGGGAAGGAATAATGCAAGTCACCCGTACATACTAAATGGTAAAACACTGGGTAACACCGACATGGAAAAGAACCTAGGCATTTTAGTGAACAGCAAACTAAGCTGTAAAAACCAGTGTCAGGCAGCTGCTGCCAAGGCCAATAAGATAATGGGCTGCATCAGAAGGGGCATAGATGCCCGTGATGAGAACATAGTCCTACCACTTTACAAATCACTAGTCAGACCACACATGGAGTACTGTGTACAGTTCTGGGCTCATGTAAACAAGGCAGACATAACAGAGCTGGAGAGGGTTCAGAGGAGGGCAACTAAAGTAATAACTGGAATGGGGGGACCACAGTAGCCTGATGGATTATCAAAAAAAGGGGCGATTTAAGGGGAGATCTAATAACTATATCTATTTATCCCCAGGACTGGGACAAGGGGACATCCTCTGCGCCTGGAGGAAAGAAGGTTTCTACACTACGTAGTGCTTCCATGGGGTTCCGTTGCTTCCTGTTCCGCACCGCAGCTCCAGATTACGGACCCATTCAAGTGAACAGCCATGCACATGAGGCCTTAAAGAGGGGCCTAAATATATTTCTGGAGTGTAATGATATTACAGGTTATAGTTACTAGAGATGGGTTGTTGATCTAATGTCGCGCGACATTTTTTATATTAATAGTCTATGGTGTCGCAATGCGACATGCGGCGACTATGAAACGACATTTGCAAAAACCATCGCAGTGCAACACCATAGACTGTCATTATAAAAATTGCCGCGCGACATTGGTGCGATATCAGTGTCGCGCAACATATGTTGCAGTGTAGTTGTGCCCTATATGTCGCGCGACACATGTCGTCGTGTAGCCCTAGCCTTATTCTGATTGCCTAATTGGAGTCGGGAAGGAATTTTTCCCCCTAAAGTGAGGAAAATTGGCTTCTACCTCACACGGGTCTTTTTGCCTTCCTCTGGATCAACTTGCAGGATAACCGGCTGAACTAAATGGACAGACATATTTTTCAGCCTTATAAACTATGTTGCTATGTTACAAACTGCATTGTCATCCTCAAGACGATGATGGGAAAAATACATCTACAGTAAATTGCTGATTCATCACTTTTTTGTCACTTCACTTACCCCAAAAAAATTGAATAAAAAGTGATACACACTTCAACATGGTATCAATAAAAATTGTCCTGCAAAAAAGGAGCCCTCACACTGGTCTGAAGACATAATAATAAAAAAGTTACTGCGACCTTAATATTTTAATAATTCCACCCACTTGTGATTGGACCATGTGATGTGACGTCATCACAGGTCCTTTAGACTACAGCTAAAGCTTGAAGAGAGAAGAGAGATCGCCAACTACGCGATCAAGTGGCTAAGGTAAGTTACGTTTTTTATTTTTAACCACTTAATCAACATTTTACTAAGCATTCTTTAGTAAGAATGCTATTATTTTCCCTTATAACCATGTTATAAGGGAAAATAATAAAATCTCCAGAATACTCAACCCGAAACCGGACTTCAGTGATGAAGTCCGGCTTCGGGTCTGGGTACCAAACATGGCGATTTTTCACACGCGCGTGCAAAACGCATTACAAAAGTTTGCACTTGAGCGGAAAAATCGTGCATATTCCCGCAACGCACCCGCATCCAATCCGGGCGTCAAACATGACGCCCGTGTAAACCCAGCCTAAGGCCTCTTTCACACAAATGTTTTTTTTTGCAAGTGTACGGACCGTTTTTTTATGTTCTGTATACGGTCCTTATACGGAGCCATCCATTTTAATGGTTCCGCAAAAAAAATGGAAGTGTTTCCGTGTGCATTCCGTTTCTGTACTTCAGTTTTTCCGTTCCGTGCAAGGATAGAACATGTCCTATTGTTGCCCACAAATCTCAATCCATCAATGGGTCCGCAAAAAAAACGGAATGCATAAGGAAATGCATCCGTATGTCTTCCATATCTGTTCCGTTTTTTGCTGGACCATCTATTGGAAATTTTATGCCCAGCCCATTTTTTCTATGTATTACTGTATACTGTATATGCCATACGGAAAAACGGAACAGAAAAACGGAACTGAAACGGAAACACAACGGAAGCAAAAAACTTAAAAATGAATCCGATAAAAACGGCCCGCAAAACACTGAAAAAGCCTGAAAGAGGCCTAAGGTTTTTTTCTTTGTGTGTTTTAAAAGTTATCCTGAAGAAATGTATCATTCATCTTTTCAAAGTGATTGTCCCATTAGAAAATTTATATGTAACTATATTTGGGCAGAGGCAATACTTTGTGGAGGAAGCACGCACTTTTGTATGTATATTGTTCTGAAAGGGTATTTTAGTACAAGAAGTGAATGCACAGATCCTGTATCATCCTCATAAAAAGTTCATATGAGCATGTACACACCCTGCAACGAGCAGATCACTCTCAAAAGTGCACTTAAAACCTACTTTCTGTTAGTTGTAGCTGGAAAAAAAAAATCTAAGCATGTTGTGCATTTACTAGAGCTTAACACCCACCAGCCTCCATTCTGACTCACCAGACATAAAAGTCTTCTTCTCTCATCTCGGTTGTGTTTCTCAGTCATTCAGACTGGTTTCCTGAACATGAAGACAATTTTTAACCTGCATGGAGAGGAGTGTTTGTCTCTAACAATGGCCCTATCTAAGCATGTTTCATTAAAGGCTTAGCTGTGTGTCAGGCTTCTGTCATTTCTCTTTAAGAATGTGGTCATCCACACTAGACTAATGCTATTAAAACAACATCCTTTATACACCCAGAAAATGTCTAATTTCTCTGACTGAAACTACTGTTAACTGAGTAGGAATGACTATATTCTCTTAGGCCCTATTCACACATCCGCAATGTAGTCCACATGTATTCCGCAATTTTGCGGAATACATGCGGACCCATTGACTGTGAATGGGGCCGGGAAAGATGCGGAGAGCACACACTGTGCTCTCCGCATCCGATTTTGCGGAGCGCGCCGCCGATTTTCCGGTCCGCGGCTCCGCAAAAAAAATAGAGCATGTCCTATTCTTGTCCGCAATTGCGGACAAGAAGAGGCATTTTCTATGGAGTTCGGGCAATGTGCGGTCCGCAAAAATGCGGAATGCACATTGCCGGTGTGTCCGTGTTTTGCGGATCCGCGGCTCCGTGGATCCGCAAAACACTTGCGGATGTGTGAATAAGGCCTTACACATATAGCACACACATGCTAACGTGCACCGTGCACCAGAGATTGCTCACCATGTTGTTGAACGTTACAATGGTTGTCTCACAGCCAGGGCCGGTTCTAGGTGAAATGGGGCCCTGGGGCAAAAAACAATAAGGCCCCCACATGATGCTTCCCATGGGCCAGTGGGCTGGCAGCAGCACATCTCTCCGACACCAAATCCCCACCCCTCCCCCCAGCCCTTATGGCACATTTCTCCCCATCTCTCCTTCTGTGGCCCCCCCCCCCCCCAATGACAATGGCACATTTCTCCCACTCCAACCCATGGGCCATGTGGGCTGGCAGCAGCACATCTCTCCAACACCAAATCCCCACCCCTCATGGCACATTTTTCCCCATCTCTCCTTCTGTCCGCATCCTCCCGCCCCCGGGTTAGGTTACTACTAGACGGTTACCGAACTTCACTTGGCTCAGCAGGGAGGGACCGGCAGGGCCAGGTGGGATGTGTGTCTGACTGGTTGGCCTTGGCAATGGCTCGTCGCTCCTTCTCTCTGTGGGCGGAGCTCACAGCTCACTCAGCTCAGTGGCAAGGCAACGTCACGTAAAGACGTGCCTGTGCGGCAGCTACGAGCCTGCGGCACGCTCCAGGCACTGCAGGCAGGCCAGGCAGCGGAGCTCAGAGCGCCCGCGGGCCCTGCCCCCTCCTCACCCACTCTTTCAGGCCGTACGCTTTTAGTCGGCTGGCGGCCACCGACTGCAGCACAGCAGCAAAGTAGTAAGTAGCTAGGGTTGGTTGTCTGCGGTGAGCAGGCCGGCGTCGGGGGCCCCTAAGGACTCGGGGCCCGGGGGCAATTGCCCCCCTTGCCTCTATGGTAGCACCGGCCCTGCTCACAGCAAATGACATCATGTAGAGAAAGTTAAAGTACAAGGCACTTACTGATGTATTGTGATCATCAATATTGCTTCCATTGCTGGCTGGATTCATTTTTCCATCACATTATACACAACGCCTCTCCATTAGTTATGGCCACCGCTGCAGCACAGAAGCCAATGTCTTTTCCTATAGTGTGCAAGCTGAATTGCAGGGTGGTCGTAACCTCTGGAAACAAGCAGTGTATAATGTGATGGAAAAACGAATCAAGCCAGCAAAGGAAGCAATATGGATAATAACAATACATTAGTAAGTGCCTGGTATTAAAGAGGACCTTTCACTTCGGATTGAGGTAGTGAAATACTTACACTACCTTCCTGGGCGGCCCCTGCTGCGGTCCAGGCAACTGTTTTTTTTTTTCAGAATATCCCCCGATTCATCCGCTCCGGCCCCCTTTAGTTGTCACATGCGGTTATTCTTTATAGGAGGCTGGGACTTGTCTTTTGCCTGGGGAGTGGTTTTCCTCTTCCTGGCTGTGAGCCGAGCACTATGATTGTCTGCACTCGCAGCCATGGAGAGGAAAACCACTCCCTAGACAAAGGACAAGTCTCCTCCTCATACAAAGAAACGCCGCAGGTGAAAATTAACGGGGACCGTAGCGGATGAACCAGGGGATATTTTGAAAAAAAATAACTCTTGCCTGGACCGCAGCAGGGGCCGCCCAGAAAGGTAGTGTAAGTATTTCACTACCTCAATCCGAAGTGAAAGGTCCTCTTTAACTTTCTCTACATAATAAATGCCATTTACTGAAGTGAGACAACCCCTTTAACTTTTTCGCAAGTAAGGGAGAAATGTGAGTGGTGTAGAATATCTGTGAGTAGAAAGAGACACGTCAGGTTACTGTTGTCAGAAGATATGGATACAAAGACCATGCACGAGCAGGCAGTCCTCTGCTGGGAACAGAGACCTTCTCCTTTCTACCGCCACCAATTTCAGTTTGAGCTTAGTTCACACCACATCCATGCATATCTCACATTCAATTGTGGTGAAAAGTGGAGTCAACTGTGATCAATACCTCCCAACTTTTGGAAAACACAAAAAAGGACAATATGTGCTGCACACCCAGTTCTCTTAATGCCCCCACATAGTAATTAATTCCTCCTTTGTGCCAGCTCACAGTAGTAATACCCACATTATGCCCCCTTCACAGTAGCTATGCCCACATGTTCCCAGTAGTTATGCCCACATGTGCCCCCTCACAATAGTTATGCCCATATGTGCCCCCTCACAGTAGCTATGCCCAGATGTGCCCCTTCACAGTAGTCATGCCAGATATCTGCCCACTCACAGTAGTTATGCCAAATATGTGCCCCTCACAGTAGTTATAGCCAGATATATGCCCCCTCACAGTAGTTATAGCCGGATATGTGCTCCCCCAGTTTCTATGCCCAGATATGTGCCCCTTCACAGTAGTTATGCCAAATATGTCCACTTCACAGTAGTTATGCCAGATATGTGCCCCTAACTCACAGTAGTTATGCCAGGTATGTGCCCCCTCACAGTAGTTATGCCAGATTATGTATAACCCTCACAGTGGTTATACCAGATATGTGTCCCCCTAACAGCAGTTATGCCCAGATATGTGTCTCCTTCACAAGAAAGAAAAAAAAATGCAAATACTCACCTAGTTCCTCCGATGATCACAGTTCAGCAGCTGCTATCCTCCTATACAGACCAGTAGAGTGATGTGGGAGGCATCGTGCTGCTGCTGGGGAGCGCTAGCAACAGAATGGTGCAGCGGGGAGCGAACAGCTCTCTACTTCACCATTACAAGCAACTGTATTTGCACCCTATGGACACATAGACAGCTGACTGCGGGACATACCTTAGCTGTTCTAGGACCACAGGACAGCCACTAAAATCCAGTACTTTTTGCTGGATCAGGGACCGTTGGGAGGTATGCACATGTATGCAAAAAAAAATAAAAAAGACTATAAATTAAAAACTGCATTGTATACATTTGGAACTCTTTTTCGAGCAGGCTAGTTTTTTGGTTTTGTTTCATTTATGTGTTTTCTTCCTCAACCATCCAAGAGCCATGACTTTTTTATTTTCTTTCAAATAGCTGTGTGAGGGCTTGATTTTTTGCAGGATAAGGGTGGGTTCACACTAGCGTTATGCATTCCGTTATGGCCTTCCGTTATAACGTGGATATAACGGAACATAACGGAATCCATAAGACGGAAGGACGGATCTGTTCTTTTGCCCATAGACTTCAGTTATGACGGAATGCAAAACGGAAGCCTTTAAAAGGCATTCCGTTTGCTTTCTGTCAAAATACAAATCTATGGGAAAGCATAACGGATCCGTCTGGTTCCCGTTATGCAAGACGGAAAACAAAGTCCTGTGGACTTTTTGAATGGCACCATTTAATTTACAATATCTTATCATATGAATCGGTAATACATTTCCTTTGGAGGTGGAATTAAAAAGTAACATGCAATTTTGCCAAAGTTTTTTGTTTTTTACTACTTTCAACGTGTTCTAAAAATTACATGATGACCTCATTCTGCAGCTCAGTATGATTAGAGTTATACCAAACGTATACAGTTGTTGCATTGCCATATTCTGACAACTATTTTATTGTTGTTGGCTTGTTTTATGTAAGGCGATTTGTAGTTTTCATTGCTACTATTTTGTGGAATATATGACTTTTTATCACTTCTTTTTTTTTTCAGGGAGCAAAGTGATAGAAGACAATATTTGACCATTTTAATATTTCATTGTTTGGACATTTTTGGATGCAACAATGACAATGATGCTATTATTTGATTGTTTCAAATTGGAAAAAGAGGTGATTTGAATTTTAATTCTTTTGTTTTTAATTTTTTATAAACAAGTCTTAACAGGCATTTTGGGCTAGTTTCACACTAGTGTTAAAAACATTCGGCAGGCTTGTTCCGGCAGAGAACAGCCTGCTGGAGCTCTCTGGATCTGGGATATTTAGACTGTACCTGATGCCCACTGGCCCCTTTAACTATAATGGAAACCGACAGAGATTTAGTGTCAACCCAGCAAATCTGCTGAGAATCGGCCGGACAAAAAACGATGTGCGCAGCGTTTTTTCTCCTGTCAATTCTCAGCATTTTTTCCAAGTTGCAGCCGGATCTCTTTAATGCTAGTGTGAAACCAACCTAGGAATTGCAGGCCTTGGCACACGCAATGTCACCGCAGGAGGGGGCAATTGGAGGTCTGAGGGAGCCCCCGTCCCCTGACTAACCTCGCAGATGCTACAGTCATTATTGACCACGGCATCTAAAGGCTTGAATAACCAGGGTCAGAGTTATCTCCTGGCCACTGCAGATGCGTATCAGCTGTATTACACAGCAAGTACCTTTCGCATATGGAGTGGGCTTGGATTGTGAACCCACTCCATAAACTCCTTCTGTACCTCTGTCGGACAGTTACAATCTAGTGCACAAAGGGCACAATGGGAGACATATACAGACATTTGCTTATGTTTGGGGCCTAGTGGACCATTTTTAACTGCCACCTCTTCTGACATGTCTGCTTTAGTAACGCCTTGCATTTCCTATGCAATAACTATTCTGGAGCATCTTTTTTTTATAACTCTGCATTGTTTCATTACTCAATAACCCATGTAAATTTATGGATAAATTGTCTTGTCAAAGCAGTGTGTCGCTACTGTCTGCCACTACCAGAACTGATTGGACAATGTCAGACTGTGCAGGGACACACCCCCAGCTAGTAACACCTAGTTGGCAATTCATTCATAAACGTCTAGCAGAACTAACAGAGGAGTGGAATAACAAAGTGTCCTAAGAAGAAAAGATGCTCCAGAATTTATTGATCGATTTCATGAATGCTAAAACCAGAGAGCATACAGGTCCTTTCTTAGTATACTGTACGTGAAAAATCATTTTAATAGTAAATGTTGATAGCACAAAGTATTAGTTGAGAGAATATGTCTCAGTAATGCCACCTGGATATTGTAAGTATTTTATTTTTAATATTTTTTATTCTTAAATTTGATTTTTACATCATTTTCTTTGGACAGGGATTCAAAAATTTAATCTGATATATATTTACCTCAGATTTGACACCACAAATACATGAGAAATGTCGGTCTAGTAGTTGTACCATATAAGGTATCTAAGCATTTCCTGCCAACTCTATAAGTAGATGGTTTTGTTCCTGAACTGTTTTTATGAAGGCTTAATAACCCCTTCCTGACTAGCGCCATAGATGTGTGGTACTGCAGGAAATGAGTTTCCGACCAGCGTCATAATAGTATGGCAGGCTGATTGAGCAGGCATAGGAGAGGTTAAAACTCCAATTCTGGAGGATTAATCTCTTAGATACTATGGTTAATACTGACGAGCACATCTAAGGGGTGTACAGAGGGAGGGAGCTCCCTTTCTCACCCCATCGGCTTCCCGCAATGCAATTGTGAGGTGTTGATGGCTGCTATGGCAGCCTGAGGCCTTACAAAAGGCCTGGGGCCTGTCAGCTACGGAAGCCTATAAAACTGACAGTTCCAATACGGTGCAGTAGAATATTGCACTGTATTGGAAAAGGGATCAGACCCTGGAAAGTCCCCTAATGAAAAAAATAAAAAGTTAAAAAAAGTTTTATAAAAATAAAAAATAAAGTTTTCAATAAAAAAAAAAAAACCCCTTCCCCTCATCTAGCCACTTTCAACTGAAATAAATTAAAAAAAAGCCAAAAGGTGATGTTTTCCTTCTGAACTCTGCAGCGTGCCCAAACAGCAGTTAACATCCACATTTTTGGCATTTCAGTACCCAGAAGAACCTGCCTAACAATTTAATTAAAGGTGTGTCTCAGATGGCAAACGCTGGGCAGAACATATTGTGCACTGAAATGGCATATACTGTATCTGGAAAACTTTCAATTTTCACTTTGCACATTTCACTGCGCTTTAAATACTTGTGGCGTCAAAATGCTCACTCCACACCTTAATACCTTGATGGGTGGAGTTCAGAAAATGGGGTCTCTTCTCGGGGGTTCCATTCATTATTTCCACCCCATAGCCTCTACAGTTGTCAGGACAAGATGCGCAAGAAACCACATTGAGCATCAAATGCGCATGGTGCTCTTTTACTCCTGAGCACTGTTGTCTGTCCAGGCAAAAGATTAGTACCGCATGTACAGTGTTTCTATTACCAGGAGGAACAGTATAATGAGAAGAGGGCTACATTTTCACACTGGCAAATTATGGGCACTACATATTGGGCACTGAAATGGCATTTTTGTGTAAAAATGGGAAGAAGAATGCTCACTACACCCCTTGGTAAATTCTGAACAATGTGGTTTCTAAAATGGATTCACTTCTTGGGGGGTTCTTTTTTATTTATTCTTAGAGCCTCTGCAATACAGTGTAGTGGGAATCTACAGTTTACACTGACATATTCGAAATCCACAGGTACTTTCACACTTGCGTTGCTTGGGAGTCATGATAAAGAGCAGGTGTGCTCGAAACGCGTAGGAAATCCTCTGCAGACCCACGTTAGGAGGTTTGGATTTTCTTGTTGCACAAATGAATTTTTTGTACCGTACTCAATAAAGGAACAAAGGAAAAATCTTTTTAACTGAAAAGTGCTGGACGTATTTATTGTCTTGGATCCACTTTGCAAGTACAATAAAATGTGTGTATTTGACGCACATCTACAGCGGAAAATCCACAGTGTTTATGGCGTGTCTGAATATACCCTTTGGATCAATAGGTGGCATGGCAATTTTATTCTGACATATAACAGTGCTCCTTTGACTTTTTTATTATACACTTTATTTGGCTTATACCATGTGAAGAAAAGTAATATCTTAGTCCTTTATTTCTGCCTAATAGCTGGATAAAGCTGACAAACAGGTAAAGTGGAGCAGGCAGGATACACAAACAGTGGGTGAAGCCATCTGGAAAAAATGCTTACATAATGCAAGCCTACAGCTCCCTTAGTCAGAGCGGATTCTTTGCTACACTGTATATGTAATTAAAGTTTTGAGGTGGAGTCCACATATGAATACCGGATTCAGCATACACCTCCTCCGCTCTGGTTGTTTATGGTGGAATCGCTCTCCTTTTTTAAAATAGCTATTTCCATTATTAGAGCCAATGATTGATGACAATAGATAAACTTTAAAGAAATGTGTTCCTTCTCAGGCCGAAGAGTGCTGATTTACTACGCTTACAACAACCAAAAATGTGAAACTAAGAATAAATTAAGAAAGGCATCGGTAATTGCTTTTTTCAGGGTGAACGCAGATGAGGTATTTAACCTATGATCCCTTGCTAAAAATACAGTAAACTGCGTCTTCAAATCAGATCAGAACACTTAGGCCTCATGCACACGACCGTTGTTGTGGTCCGCGTCCGAACCGCATATTTTTCGGCTTGGGCGCGGACCCATTCACTTCAATGGGGTCGCAAAAGATGCGGACAGCACTCCGTGTGCTGTCCGCATCCGTTGCTCCATTCCGTGCCCCCGCAAAAAAAATACAACAATAGGCATTTCTACAATAGGCCGCGTTCCGCTCCGCAAATTGCATAATGGATTGTGGAGCAGCTTCCGTTTTTTGCAGATCCGCGGTTTGCGGACCGCAAAACACCAATGGTCGTGTGCATGAGGCCTTATGGGTACTTTCACACTAGCTTTTTTCTTTTCCGGTATTGAGTTCCGTCCTAGGGGCTCAATACCAGAAAAAAACTGATCAGTTTAATCCTAATGCATTCTGAATGGAGAGCATTCCATTCAGGATGCATCAGTTCAGTCCCTCTTACGTATTTTCTCAGTTCAAAATTCCGTATTAGTATTAGTGCCGTATCCAGCATTGAAATTACCACACTGACGGAGCCGGTTTTCCGGTCTGCGGATGCTCAGACCTTTAAAAATATGAAAAAGATAAATACCGGATCCATTTTTCCGGATGACAACCGGAGAGACGGATCCGGTATTGTAATGCATTTGTGAGACGGATCTGTCTACAAATGGTATCAGTTTGCATACAGATTGTCGGATCCGGCACGTAGTTCCGGCGACGGAACTGCCTGCTGGATTCCAGCAGCGCAAGTGTGAAAATACCCTAAAATCAATAGCTTGTCAGGAAAAAGTAATAATAGCAACATTGTCTCTTTAAGAAGTATGTGTATTTTCAATGCGTTTTGCTATATTTTATACTGTTATATTATGTGTTGCTTGGATGTGTACCCAGTAGCACATAAGTGCTGTGGAGCTTCTATTTCTTTTTTTCCCCTGTGAGAGTGTTATATTAGAAAACAAAACAAGACCCTCTTAAAACAGAGGGTATTTACAAAGCTCACTTCCACCCATTTATGTAGCTCACTTTAATCCCCTTTCTGAGATTGTCAGAGGAGGCATACACTTCCCCTCCCCCAGGACAATAATACATCCAGAAGTACTAGACTTCTAGCAGTACAGCAAAGAGACAGAGCCGTCTATTTCAATTCACAGTACATGCAGCTGTTGCCTTCAACCTATTGAAGCCACAGTTTTCTGTGTAAGGAGATTCCTAAAATGAAATTTGGAAACATTTCATTATCAATTTATCATCAGTTTATGGCCTCTTGCACACGAACGTATTTTTTTTTCCAGTGTTTTGTGGTCCGTTAATAACGGATCCGTTGTTCCTTTTTTTGTTTCCGTTTTGTTTCCGTTTCGGTTCCATTGTTCCGTTCCGTTTTTCCGTATGGCATATACAGTATACAGTAATAGCATAGAAAAAATTGGGCTGGTCTTAAAATTTTCAATAGATGGTTCCGCAAAAAACGGAACAGATACGGAAGACATACGGATGCACTTCTGTATGCTTGCAGACCCATTGACTTGAATGGAGCCACTGAACGTGATTTGCGGACAAGAATAGGACATGGTCTATATTTAAACGGAACAGAAAAAATGGAAAAACGGAAACGGAAGGCATACGGAGACACTTCAGTATTTTTTGCAGACCCATTGAAGTGAATGGTTCAGTATACTGTCAGTATACTGAACTGAAAAAACTGCCAGTATACGGTCCGTAAAATACTGTCGTGTGCAAGGGGCCTATGAGAGGTTTAACCCTTAGGCCCCATTCACACGAGCGTGACAAATTAGGTCCGGATACGTTCAGGGTGCGTTCAGTGAAACTCTCACTATTTTGCAAGCAAGTTCAGTCAGTTTTGTCTGCGATTGCGTTCAGTTGTTCAGTTTTTTCCACACGGGTGCAATGCGTTTTGATGCGTTTTTCACACGCGTGATAAAAAACTGAAGGTTTAAAAACAACATCTTTAGGCCTCATGCACACGACCGTTGTTTGATTCCGTATCCGTTGCTCCGTTTTTCGTGATTTTCTGCGGGCCCATTGGTTTTCAATGGGTTCGTGGAAACCTCGGCAAATGCACCGTTTGTCCTCCGCATCCGTGGTCTGTGATTCCAGTCCGTCAAAAAAATATAACCTGTCCTATTCTTGTCTGTGAAAAACGGTTCACGCACCCATTCAAGTCAATGGGTCCGTGAAAAAATGCGGATGGCCATCCGTGTGTCATCCGCGTTCCGTGTCCATTTTTTTTGCGGATCCCTGTGCAGGCACTTGGGAAAAATTGTCAGCCTGTCTTTTAGTAAAATCTTTTGGGTCATGTCCGCTAAAAAAAACGGAAGACACATGGAAACACAACGGAAGGCAAAAACGGACACGGATCACTGAACAACGGAACCCCTTTTTGCGGACAGCATAAAAAAACGGTCGTGTGCATGAGGCCTTAAGCAACCATCAGTGAAAAACTAATTGCATCCACACTTGCTTCGGATGCAATGCGTTTTTCACTAAAGCCCCATTCACTTCTATGGGGTCAGGGCTGCGTTAAAAATGCAGAATATGGACTTGTTCACACAAACGTTTTTTTCTGTTCCGTATACGGGCTGTTTTTTGCGTTTAGTATAATGTCCAGATAAGGAATCATTCATTTCAATGGGTCCGCAAAAATAAGGAATATACTCCGTATGCATTCCGTTTCCGTATTCTCTTTTTCCGTTCCGCTTAATTTTGAGACATGTTCTATTGTTGCCCGCAAATCACGTTCCGTGGCTCCTTTCAGATCAACGAGGCTGTAAAAAAAACAGAATGCATACGGTATGCATCCGTATGTCTTCCGTATCCGTTCAGTTTTTGCGGAAGCATCTACTGAAAATTTTATGCCCAGCCCAATTTTTCAATGTACTTACTGTTAAAACATTTTTATATACTTCCGTTTCCATTTGTGATCCGCAAAAAACGGAAACCATACAGAAACGGAACAGAAGTGGAATGGAAAGGGAAATACTACTGAAACCAAAAACGGAAAAACTGATCCGTTAAAAATGGACCGCAAAACCATACGGTCGTGTGACCGAGCCCTATAGAACATGCTACGTTTTTCACGAAACACAGAACTAATGCGTGAAAAAAAATTCTCATGTACACAGACCATGAAATGAATGGGTCAGGATTCAGTGCGGGTGCTCACGTCACGCATTTCATCTGCGCGGAACACTCGCTCGTGTGAAAGAGGCATTAGAAATGCAATGAGGGGAAAAGTAAGAAAAAAAAGAAATCTCATAATTGGCTCCAATGTATTGGCTCCATGTAGGCAAAATTCGGACGAAGTTGCAAAAGACTTTGGTGAATTACTACTACATTCCTATCTGCGTATTTAAAAACAACAACTGGCTGGTGCCTCAGTACCAAAGCCCCCTTTAGATTTCTATTTTAAAATCAATTATCTCTGCGCCCTATGGATGCAAATACTGTACAATTGAGTTCTAGGGCACCTGGAAACCATTTGAAACGACCCTTTGACTGGGGACCACATGACACAGACCCCTAAGGCCGGCCCTATTTAAGAGCAGATGAGCAGATCATAACAAAGGAATGATGTCTCTATTTTTTTCCCCAAGAAATCTACATAGGTGTAATTTTCATAAACAGTAAATATTATTTTCCACTAAGTACTTTTTCCTATGAGCTTTAAAGGGAACCTGTCACCATGAAAATGTAATGTAAGCTATAGTCAGCAGGTTATAGAGCAGGAGGAGCTGAGCAGATTGATGTATAGTTTATGGGAAAAGATTCAGTAGAATTTATACATTTATATTATTTTCTTCTGGGCTTTGAAGTCAAGGAGGCGGTCCTATCAGTGATTGACATCTAGCTCTGTATGAACAATCATAGAGGGAAGGCTGTCAGTCACTGATAGCTCCGCCTCCTTGACTACAAAGCCCAGAATGAAAAGAATATAAATGTATACATTTCTAAGTTCTACTGAATCTTTTGTCCATAAAACTGTATATCAATCTGCTCAGCTCCTCCTGCTCTATTACAAGCTGCCTGCAACTCAGACACCATATTCAACGTGACAGGTTCCCTTTAAAAACAACTTTCTTATAAACGTTACTAGTCACAGGATATCAAAGCTTAGTTTACCATAGTCACTATCGTCAATTATGGCTTAGTAGGACCAAAATATTGTCTAAATGTAAATATATATATTATATTATCTTCATAGTATGACATACTCCCAATGTGGTATTTTAACGAGTAGACTTAGGTTTTGTGGCGTTTAGCTCCACTCCAGAGTTACTTTTTCTGGTTTTATAGCAAATGCATCAAGATTTCAAATACTTTATTAAAGTGAATATTTGCACATTAAATATTTCAGTAAGTGCAGTTTTGGTTTTCTTGCTTTTCACCATTGCACATAATTTTAGTTTGGTTCCCCATTTAAACCATTTTATCTTTACTTGACTGTTTTTATGTGGCTTGGCAAAATTACAAGTTTAGTTTTCAGTTAGGGAATCTGAGGTCTCTTTTAAGAATTGGTCGTCTAATCAGCTGTGCCCAGTAAAAATTGCTTAACTTAGTTTTTAGTCTTCAATTATGACAAAAACAATTGCAGATACCACACGTTCCATTAGCAGTATTTATTATTTTTTTTTGGTAACCACCTACAGGTAGTCAGTGTGAGACCCCTTGGGGCAAATGCACACGTTCATGATTTATGTGCGGGCAATCTGCACTGAAATCCGCAGGTGTTTGCAGGGAAATCCGTGCGGTCAATCCACATCAATTGGATTTTCCACATGCAGATTTTACTGTCCCCATTGAAGTGAATGGAGAAAATCCGAACAGGAAAAATAAAATAAATTGACATCCTGCGGATTTTAAAATCCGCACCGTAGGTCAAAATCCGCACAAAAAAATCTGCATCGCATGCATGAGAATTTCAAATTCTCATAGAATACAATGTATATGACCCACGGTGTGGATTTTCCACACACAAATTTGCACAGAAAATTTGCGTGCAATCCTGATCGTGTGCATTTAGCCTTAAATAGGTATTTCAGTTTTGCAATTTTCTGCATCAATGGACAGGAAACAACATATGTTATCACTTACTGATAGTGATGTGTAATATTATCTGTAATGCTCAGTTTTCCTGCACTGCATTGCAGCTACATGACATTTTCTGCTGTGTAGGTTCCCTATGCTGATGACATCATGTCTACATCTGAGGCGTGGCAAGGCTTGTAAGGCTCTTACCTGTCGACACAACATCATCAATGACCTTGCCTCTGATGACGGTGTTCTCTTGGACCCTGTCCTGTAGACATGATGTCAACAATGATGTTGTGTCTTGGGGTGTTTTTTTTTAGCAGGTCTTCAAGCAGGCTTGGATCTGTGATGTTTGAAGTGGGAGGGGAAAGAGAGGCAGAGACCTGATGCTACAGACACCCCCCCTGAGTCTTGCGCAGGGATGTACACACAGGTGACCTAATGTATGATAAATATATCCACTGAAGAAGGGGCCAATATCCAGCCCCGAAACGCGTTTGGTTTACCGCAGCCCCCCTTCGGATGAGACCCCCTGATTGCCGATAAAAACAGACAGAGGAGGAAAAGACACTGGCGCAACGTCACCCGCACGAACGGAAGCAGTGGGCGGGCCTACAGCATACACGGGCCGACACTGTTTGGCGTGGTGAGCCGGGATCCAAGAAGCCCTCGATACCGACATAGAAGGTGAACTTGTACAGAGAGGGCAGTACTCTTCACACCGGCCTTTCGGTATGAACTTTCCAGCTTCTTGGCATCAGACTTAGTGAATGCACGGCCACTTTCTACAGCGGGACGCCGCTGATTCTAAATAAGAGCGGGACTCCGCTCTGAAGCGGGACATCACTTGCATATTGCTTCACTATTAGGGGTTATCTGAGTTCACCCCATTTATATTAATAATAGGTGGACTTTGCGTTTTTTACTCCGCCAGAGTAACAGTTTGTCACAGTTTGGTTTGCAGACCGTTACATTTAGCAACAGCACTTTATTGGCCTATTTGGCACACCTACTTACATTTGTGGATTGTTGCGTTTATTGATGGTTTTATTAACAGTTATATGTATTTAAGATTGATTTATAATTGATTTTAGTATATTTATAATAATAAATTTGTCTCTTGTGATCCACATGTGTTGGGGAGAGTGCCCTATTATTTAATCATTTATTCAACACAAGCAATTCTCACAGTTGGGTGAAACCTCCATAAGCACTCATTCTATCTAGGGCGACATTTATTTTTATTATCTATGATAAATATACGCTTCTGGCTTTAAAAAGTCACAAACTGTGTGTTTGTGACTTTTTCAACACCACTTGCACACAAAATTTTTTGTGCAAGTGGTGTTTCTCCACCTCCTTCACTACTTTCCCTAAAGCAGGGTGGCCTTGCCACATTTATCCTCTTTTACACCAGTTTTCTGGGAGCTGAGGTCATTGGAATATTTGTAGCTGGACATCTGGTTCATAGCCCAATGTTGTGCAAACACCTTCTGCTTGTGTAGACACTGTTTGTCACCCTAGGCTTGGGATGTGATGTCCAATTTCAGTTGCAGTTAAGAATGGTTCACTGCAGTATACACCATTCTTCTAATCAAAGGATCTGTCTGTGCAGAGATTTGCCTCTGTGCAGCTCTTGTTGTCATTCCAGTTTGTCATTGTTCACCCAACTACCGGGACACACAACATTGAACAGTGCTGACATCTCGGCCTAGCTTTGTAGCGATCTTCCGGAGTGATAAATCAAGGTCTCTCAGTTCAAGGATTCTGGCCCTCTTAGTTTATATGTGGCAAAAACTGGCACATCAACAAAAAGGAGTCATCACTCATCACACAATGATCCCACACAACTTGATCCGATTTTTGAGGTTCAATGTGGCTAAAAAAAATTGATTTCAATCTGGCTTTTATGCCCCTCTCACATGCCACAGATTGGAGCTAGGTGCTTAATTTTTTTTATCATCTGTAGATCTCAACAATACCTGCCACTTCTTCAATTTGCACAACCTTATGGCTTTTCCTTCTTGGTGTTGCAAAGACAATGTTGAGGAGTGTATTTCCCATTCTCCTGTTTGTATCTTTAAAGGGTTTGTCCAAGATAATTGCATAAATAAATAATAACAATAATAATAATAAAATAGCCTAAAATAAAAATTTATGTTATACTCTTCCTTTCTCTAGTGCCCTTCTTTGTGGCACTAGTCCGATCTTCCTGACGATACTTGTTTACAATCTGAAGCAGTGATGTATCTGGATGTGGTACACGACCGTTCCAGTCAATTGCTCTCATTAGCAGTTTGACACCAGGACAGCAATTGGCTGCAGTCACTTGTTGTATACCTCCATGCCACTGTGCATGTTGCAGGAGTATGGCACGTGACCGCTGCAGACAATCTTTGACTGCATTGTAATGCCTCATTCACATATCAGTGTTTGGGTCAGTGATTTCAGTCAGTGATTGTGAGCCAAAACCAGGCGTGGGTCAAAAACAGAAAAAGTGCATATCTGGCCCACAATCACTGATGAAAATCACTGATCAAACACTGACTGTGTGAATCAGCTGTGATTGCCTGCAGTGGTCATGTGTCATATACCGACACGTCAACAGAGCAGCTTCAGGAGGACTAGATCAGCATTGCAGAGAAAGAGGATTTTTTTTTTTTTTTAGGCTATTGCTGGGCTTGTCCAAGATTTTAAGGGTCCATTCACACGTCCGTATGTGTTTTGCGGATCCACGGACCGCACATCGCCAGCACTTTATAGAAAATGCCTTTTCTTGTTCGAAATTGCGGACAAAAATAGGACATGTTCTATTTTTTTCGGGAACGCGATTGGGGACCCGGAAGTGCAGATCCGCAATTGCGGACCTGGGCGGGACATCGTCTGTCCCCATTGAAATGAATGGGTCTGCAATTCCGTTCCGCAAAATGCGGAACAGAATTGCGGACGTGTAATTGGACCCTAATACTTATACCCCATACTGATTGTAAGCTCATATGGGCAGGGCTTCCTACAACTATCTTAACTTCAAAACTATCTTAAACTCATGATTGTAGAGCGCTGCCTATTACAGCAATTCATCATGAGTCTTTATTTCATACATGGAGATTACTTTGGAAAAGGCTCAATTTCAGCTCGTTACTACTGAAGGCAATGGGAGCAGTGCTGTAGTAATGAGCTTCTTCCACTACAAGGTTGATGGACTTCTGTTGTTCCTGAAGACAGGCCATCACTTAATAAAGGCTGGACAACCCCTTATGTTTCTTGTTTTACATCCTATTATCAGATTAATATTTCCATCAGTGCAATCAGTATATAGGGACAGATGTCTGCCTGCCTTCTCAATAGTGAGCACTGACCCCCCGCTCTCATGCATTTCCTGGCAGCTGGTTACATAGTCAGCGGGCCGGGGATACAGAGGGAACATACACTGTCTACGCTTACGGTTGACGGTGTAGAAATGGAAGCAACAAGAAGCTTAAATATATATATAAGGTCTATATAGGAGGGATACAATGAGGGCAGCAGCAGTGAGCTGCGGCATCTTCACAGTTCTAGGTACCAGCTGCCCTTGTCATTTTAAGACCTGGAATATGACACAATTCCTCAAGGGGCATTTCACCATGAAGTGAGACATGTGGGGGTCAGTTTTTTGGAGGGGATACATCGCATGTGACATGTATTTTCCTCTTAGTTCTGATTTAAATTCACCATAGGGGAACAATATAAGCAGAAGTATTCATAAAGTGACCCCTTGCAATGCGAGAATCTCATTCTCAGCCTGAATGCAGTATCAGAGGGCGATTATAGCCTAGTTTCGATGTTGATTTAATAAAGAATAGGGCGTCTATATTTTAGCGTTTTTTTCCTCAGATACTAACACATTGTGGAACAGATACGCAAACCTAAAAATCTGTTATTTGTGACAGTCATTCTAGTCTCCGATTCCCCCCATTCTCATAAGGCCCCTCCGTGCGCCACTCATTCTCATAGCTCCCTCCACTTAAGGGCTCGTTCACATGAACAGTTTTTGCGTTCTGTATAAGGGCTGTTTTTTGCGTCCGGTATACCGTCTGTATACAGAACCATTTATTTCAATGGGTCCGCAAAAAAACTGAATGTAGTCATTTCCTATTATTGCCCGCAAATCACGTTCCGTGGCTCCATTCAAGTCAATGGGGCTGTAAAAAATACGAAATGCATCTGTATGTCTTCCGTATCCATCCGTTTTTGCGGAAGCATCTATTGAAAATTTTATGCCCAACCCAATTTTTCAATGTACTTACTGTTAAAACATTATTATATGCTTCCGTTTTCGTTTGCGATCCGCAAAAAAGGATCACAAACGGAAACCATACGGAAACGGAACAGAACGGAAACACTACTAAAACCAAAAACGGATCCATTAAAACCGGACTTATCTTTCCGCCTTATCTTTCTCCTTGTCAGTAGGATGCATGTAGTCCATTACTGTCAATGATTTCTGGACAACCCCCCTTTCTTTGTCCAGGGGGATGGTAACATACAGTTGTCTATTTATTATTAGATTTCCAGGAGGAATGACTGAGGAACTCTACAATGTAGAGTTCTAAGAAAATATGCAAATTGTTATTTCATGGGTAACATAAATATTTACTGAAACCGGCACGTTAGGAGAGGAATTCTTATGTATTCTGCCTGTAACTGTGCCCCTGAAGTCTGGTGTGCGTGCAGTATGTGGTCACTGTATGGTGGTATTATTGGTTATAATTATGCTTGTTTAGTGGTAGTGTACTAACTGAAAAAGCAACATCTTCTCTTCATTAATTTAATGATAGATAATATAGTGGCTCACCCTCCTTGATCTCTAGATTCAGGTGCACTGTCTATGGCACACCCACTGCCAAAATGTTAAAGGATAGCTGTAAATATTTTTTATTTTGTTTGCTAAAGTGTAGGGCAAGTCATAGGTAACATTTTTGCAATAGACTTTATTTTGCCAAAATGTTTATTTTTGGTAGAAAATTTTTGGTGAAGCAGCCGCCGAAAGTAGAAGCACTGTGCGCAGGGAGCCAGCGGCTGCTTCATAAGTTACTATCACAGGGATCGCAGGTCAGTGAATGTACCGGATTCATTAGATTGCATAGAAAGGCGCAATATAAATGTAGTTTTAACTCCTAAGACTCCTGTGCCCACCAGGAAAGCATGGGAGGCAGAAGCACATCGCCTGCAGAGCCAGTCTCCTCTTTTCTAATAAGAGACGGATGGCCCGTAGCAACGCTCATTTAAGAGAGTGCTGATAAGGGCCATTTCATCACAATTTTCTACCAAAAATAAACGTTTTGGCAAAATAGAGTCTAACAACAAAAGCCGATATACGTGCGTAATAGATGATCAGTATTTATGACAAGAGGAACAAAAGGATGATCCACAGTATGAAATATTTGCTGAGTACATAAAACTTAACTTTTACTAATTACCCTAAAATAAGGTTCTTAAGATGCACAATACAAAACTAAACAGTTGAAACTATAATAGGAGCACCTATCAGGGTGATACCGGTGGTGATCCACATTAACAAATATTTAAAATAAAGTCTATTGCAAAAATGTTACCTATCACATACCCTACACTTTAGCGAAAAATAAAATAAAAAACATGACAGTTATCCTTTAACTTTAATTAAAATAGTATATCAATCTGGTGACAGGCACTCTAGCATCTGGAATTATATGCAAAAATCATGTATATTATATCAATTGATTTAAAATAATGTAAAAATATAAACATTTTATAGTTGATTATTTTCTCTTGATTCTAATAGTCTCTCTTATCAATCACAGTTTATATATCTATATGCAATGAATTTGCAATTATTGCATATAGATATATAAACTGTGATTGATAAGATACACTAGTAGAATCAAGAGGAAATAATCAACCTTAACATTTTTATATTTTTATTTTATATTCTTTAATGTTTATCATAATTTTTATTGTATTGTCATATTATTACTGTATTTTCGCTCTATAAGACGCACCTGATGATAAGACGCACCTAGGTTTTTGAGGAGGAAAAAAGGAAAACATTTTTTTTAACCAAAAGGTGTGCTTTTGGTGGGTTTTGAACTAATGGTGGTCTGTGGATGACACTGTTATGGAGGGGATCTGTGGATGACACTGTTATAGGGGATCTGTGGATGACACTGTTATAGGGGATCTGTGGATGACACTGTTATGGGGGATCTGTGGATGACACACTGTTATGGGGGATCTGTGGATGACACTGTTATGGAGGGGATCTGTGGATCACACTGTTATGGGGGATCTGTGAATGACAAACAGTTATGGGAGATCTGTGGATGCCACTATTATGGGGATCTGTGGATGACACACTGTTATGGGGGATCTGTGGATGACACACTGTTATGGGGTATCTGTGGATCACACTGTTATGGGGGATCTGTGGATAACACTAATGGAGGATCTGTGGATGACACTAATGGAGGATCTGTGGATGGTGCACTGTTATGAGGGAACTGTGAATGACACACTGTTATGGGGATCTGTGGGTGACACTGTTATGGGGGATCTGTGGATGACACTGTTATGGGGATCTTTGGATGACACTGTTATAGGGAATCTGTGGATGACACTGTTATAGGGGATCTGTGGATGACACTGTTATGGGGGATCTGTGGATGACACACTGTTATGGGGGATCTGTGGATGACACTGTTATGGAGGGGATCTGTGGATGACACTGGTATGGGGGATCTGTGAATGACAAACAGTTATGGGAGATCTGTGGATGCCACTATTATGGGGATCTGTGGATGACACACTGTTATGGGGGATCTGTGGATGACACACTGTTATGGGGGATCTGTGGATGACACACTGTTATGGGGTATCTGTGGATCACACTGTTATGGGGGATCTGTGGAGGACACTAATGGAGGATCTGTGGATGACACTAATGGAGGATCTGTGGATGGCGCACTGTTATGAGGGAACTGTGAATGACACACTGTTATGGGGATCTTTGGATGACACTGTTATAGGGAATCTGTGGATGACACTGTTATGGGTGATCTGTGGATGCCACTATTATTGGGATCTGTGGATGACACTGTTATGGGGGATCTGTGGATGACACTATTATTGGGATCTGTGGATGACATTGTTTTGGGGATCTGTGGATGACACACTATTATGGGGATCTTTGGATGACGCACTGTTATAAGGGAACTGTGGATGACACTGTTATGTGATTATAACGCCTATCATCCTAAAGAATACACTGATGTACTGTAGGTACTGTACATTGGTGTATTCTCAAGGATGAGAGGAGTTATAGTCATATTTAATATAAACACATGCTAATTACAGAACAGTCCCTGGACAGTGTTTATATTAAATATGACTATAACCCCCCTCATCCATAGGAATCCACTCATATACTGCAGTATATGAGCAGATACCTATGGGTGAGGGGGGTTATAGTCATTTATGACTCAACCAGGGACTAGATCCACAAAACCGCCGTACACAGCAGGAGCAGAGCTGGTCTGGCAGGAGATAGCAAGGAGGCTGATTGGTGGAGGTGTGGATAGCGGGATGTACTCACCACCAATCAGCTGAATGAACCGGAGGCTGGCGGCAGCAGAGCGCAGAGTGAAGCCGCCAGCCCAGCCAACGGTGGCCTCAGGAGCTCCTAGGTAAGATGCATATGCGGGCTGGCAGCAGCAGACCACAGTAAGTGAAGCCGCCAGCCCGCCCATAGTGCGGACTTAAGGAAGCGCGGGCTGGCGGCAGAAGCCTTTAGTGAAGCTGTCAGCCCACCCAACAGTTATATGGCAGGCTCAGGAGCTGTTACTGAGAGCTCCTGAGCCACCTACGGTAGTAATTTGCGTCAAGTTCGTTTGATAAGACGCAGTGACTCCCCCCCCCCCCACTTTGGAGGGAAAAAAGTGCGTCTTATAAAACGAAAAATACGGTAAATCAATTGATATAATATACATGATTTTTGCATATGATTCTGGATGCTAGAGTGCCTGTTACTAGATTGATATACTATGTCTTCTCTTCACTGTCAGAGGTGTTATTATGTTCCATATTTATTTCCCTTCTGGCACCTGCACACGCGAAATATTTTCATGCGGAAAAACCGCAGCATAATACAGTACCAGCAAAGTGAATGAGATTTGACAAATGGCGTGTGGATTTTAAAATCTGCAGCATTTCAATTGTTTATGTGATTCTGCTCCTTCTGTACAGTGGGTTTCCCCATAGACTTCAAAAGGGTTGTTTACATAAACAGAAAATCCACATGAAAATCTGGAACAAAAAAACGGAAAAAAATGCACCAAAACCACAATAAATAGTGTGGTTTTATGTGCATTTTTGTGCAGTTTTTCAGCAGATTTTCTGCATACCAATCTGCACCGTGTGCAGGTAGCCTTCTTGTGTTGACGGTGTGACTTACATAATTAAGGGCCCGTCGAGAGGCGTGACCAAGTAAAGCTAAATTTGCTGAATCATGAATTGTGTGCTGTTATTTTTCCGCAATCTGTGCATGGGATGGTGATATTTACCCTGGGTTCACACCTGAGCGTTTCTAAGACGCGCGTTTTACGCTCGTTTTAGTCGCGCATATTACAGCGCGTTTTTGCAAATAGGAAACGCGCGTCATACGCACGTTCGTGACTCTGGAGACCAATTGAAAAAGGCATATCTACACTTTAACGCGCGTTTTACGCGCGTTCCCATTGAAGTCTATGGGTGCAAACGCGCGACAAAACGCCCCAAAGAAGCTCAAGAACTTCTTTGAGCGTAGGGCGTTTTACAGCGCGTTCAAACGTGCTGTAAAACGCTCAGGTGAGAACCATGCCCATAGGGAAACATGAGTTTTCTCCTGTTGAGCGTTTTACAGCGTGTTCGAACGCGCTGTAAAACGCGCAAGTGTGAACTGAGGGTTAGGTATGAGCAAATCGACTTCACTAATACTGTGCTCCGTACAGTATTAGAATGAGCCGAAGTTATTACTTTGCAAAGTTTTGCGAGACTTCGCATAATAACTTCAGAAGTTGATTTATACTGTAAAAAACATTTCCCGAATTTGGGTCCGGTTCCAAGGTACCACCGCTCGCTCCGTACAGTATTGAAACAAAGCTTTATGCGAATCGACTTCGGATGTTTCATCCGAAGTCGATTCGCTCATCCCTAGTGATATTGTATGTGGCTGGTCGGGTTTGTGTGTCAGGACTGCTTTTAAGACCCAGTCAGCTCCCGCCTTTAAGTGAAGGAGAATGCTGATAATACTATGTAAGGTTGTATCCCTGTCTAGATATAGCAAAAACTTAAAGACTGTGGTAGAATGAGTGGTAGCTCCGGTTACAATACAGCACTGGGACAAGATATTACTGTCATTAGTGATAACTGAAGTTGGTTATTATTAGTTCAGGACAGGCAGTGGAGAGCATACAGTGCCTCTACAGGTTGAAGGAGGAATTACATATGGAATGAAAGGATAAACCACCACCAGATAAACAATGTTTTTTTAGTATTTTGTTAATACAGGACCACTGCAGTACACAGCTCTTTTACTGACATGTTATGCTATTATAATATAGCTCAAAATATTTCAAGCAAAAGTTTTACATTCCCCACCCTGTTATGTTCTGCCTCCCAAAATGCAGCACAGCTGCAGCCTACAGTTTCTAAAAATGGATTGAAAGGGAAACTGGCCAAACCAAACTCTGAACCACTGACATGTGTTACACTATACCAGCCATCTCCTAGGAGGCAAAACCTGGACCCTAACAAAGCTTCTGCAAATTGAGCTTTTTATTTATCCCCTTGTATTATTTTATTTGTGCCACACACTTTCACAGTTAAGAGGTAACATATGTTTTAAGAAAACGAAAAGGGGAACTATAAGTGAAACTATTTTAAACCTTGAAAGTATTTATAATACACATAATGAAATAGAGTATATATATATGTATATATATATCAGGTACATTTAAAACAATTTACTCTCTAGAAAAATGTATTGGACATGCACTAGTTGCACAAATGAAATTTTGAAATACCATGTGTGCAAATATTTCATTCAGACACACCTGTCAGGGCAGAATACACCCTGCAAACTAATTTGCATAATAACTGAAATGTCACACAAATACAATAAAATAAATGGTTTATCACATATGTCACAGTTTGCCATTTAAAGGGATACCTGTCTCTTTTTTAATCAAATATTAACAACCTATATGTGAATAATCTATGCAATTTTTTAAATAAAATAAAAAAACATGGTTTTCTGGATATAATTTTTTGAAGTCACTGTCCTGGCTCTTTAACTTCCTCTTTTGTTTGGTCTTTTAGCATGGCAAACAGTGTTGTTTAACTTTTTCATCCAAGCCGTTCACTGCGGTCACAGAGAGCCCCCACAGTGACTCAATTAGAACATCATATATTGCAGTGCTCTTCTGTGGGCACCTTTATCTAGATGTATTAAGAAAATAATAGAGCTGTCATACTATCACCCTGGAGAGAACATCGAAACCCGGCGGCCTGGCCCACAGATGGCAGCCATTGGAGGAAGTAGAGGGGTTGGGTGAGTGATGCGGCGCTTTTGCCTGCTCAGAGGGATTTTCACTTTTGAAATAAAGACACGTGTTGAATTGCGATAATAAGTGCTCTACAATCATGAGTTGTGAAGATAAGATAGTTGTAGCATAACGTAACTCAAACATTTAAACTAAAATTATTATACAAAAACGCCAGCCTTCTTTTACCATAGGAAAGGTGCCAGGGGTGTAGCTAAAGGCTCATGGGCCCTGGTGCATAAGTTCAGCTTGGTCTCCCCTTCCTTCAGTGCTTTGTGGCCAGGGGCAGGACCCTGGGACAGCCTTCGTGCTGCCTAAGGCAAAAATTGAAACAGCACCCCCCATGCCAAATTCTTGACCTAACCCCTTCCCTCCAGCCAGAGGTGTAATTTGACCAGCATGCACTTTCTATAATACCAGTGTCTTCGTATATGGCCCAAGGGTCTTTGGGTTCCCTCAGGCTCCTGGACCCGGTAGCGACTACTACCTCGGCACCCCCTATAGCTATGCCGCTGGCAGTTGCACCTTTCCCACCCTTGCCTTCTGCAGGAGTTACCAATGAAACCAAGGGTGGGGTATAGTCTGAATAGCTGAGGAGAGAGAGGGAGAGGGCCTAACAATGCTTCTTCTTCTCCACAGGTCTTACTGGTAAAGCACCTGCTAGATAGGGTCACATGACCAGATCTATGCAGGTCCTCAAATCAGAGAAAGGAACTGCAACGTTCCACACAGCTGAAGGGGCTAAGCAGCTATGCAAGTGTCTGGAGTGTGGTCTGTATATTTTTAGAGTGTCTGTTTTGAGGTTTAGGTCTATATTTGTTTAGAGAGTATGACCTGCATTTGTATGTATTCTGGTGTACATATTTATTCAAGGGCCTGGTCTGCGATTCTGTAATTTTTTAAATTGTTTTTTTTTTTTTTTTTTTACAGCATACACAGAACTATGGCAATACCAAATTTACATATTTTTTTAATGTTTTACTACCTTTACAAAGAAAAAAAATTAAGAAACTGTTTTACCTCATCATATTCTTACATCCATTACTTTTTTATTTTTCCATTGACTGAGCTGTGTGAGGGCTTTTTTTGTGAAAGGCAACCAGTCGGTTTGGTACATTGGGGAACATACAGCTTTCTGATCACTTTTTATTCCATTTTTTTAGGGAGGTGAGGCATAAATACTGTGATATTTAACTTTTACGGAAGTCGTTATACCAATTATGTTTATTTTTTTTTAATTGTTTAGATTTTTTAGAAAAGGGAAAAGGGGTTTTCGGAAGTTATAAAGTTTAGTTTTTTTTATGTAAGTAAAAATGTTATTAAGGACCTGTCACCTCTCCTGACATGCCTGGTTTAGTAACTACTTGCATTCTTCATGTAGTAACAATTCTAGAGCATCTATTCTTATGACTCTGTGCTGTGCCATTCCTTTATTATTTCTACTGAATTAATTGCTGGCAGCTTGCAGTAAAGGTCCAGATGGGTGTTACCAGTTGGGCATGTGTCCCTACACAGTCTCACACCAGGAGCACTGATTGGACAAAGTCAGACACACCCACTACTGGTAACACCCAGCAGTACCTTTACTGCAGACTGCTGGCAATTGATTTGTACGTTTCTAGAAGGAATAATATAGGAATGGCACAACATAGAGTCATAAGAATAGATGCTCCGTAACTGGTATAACATAGGGCATGCAAGTACTAAAAATGTCAGGAGAGGTGACATGTCCTTTTTAAGCTTTTTAATCAACTTTTGAAACCCACTATGTATGGATTGCACTACACTTCTGAGCCCATTCCATACACTGCTCTGGAACATGCTATGTGCATGAACATCACCTGACAGGATGGGGTTTAGGCGTCAGGTCTGGGGCCTGTGTTTATTTAGAGCAGGCATGTCCAAACTGCGGCCCTCCAGCTGTTGCAAAACTATAACTCCCAGCATGCCCTAATAGCTGTAGGCTATCCAGGCATGCTGGGAGTTGTAGTTTTGCAACAGCTGGAGGGCCGCAGTTTGGACATGCCTGATTTAGAGGGTCTGGTGGACAAGAGGGGCCACCCACAAAATCAAATATATGATAAATAAGAATCTCCTATTTATTTTCCCCCAAAAAATTGTGAGAAGCAGTAGGTTGCATTAAAAATTTAATGTCGAGACCTTATATTTCTCCTTTTTTAAATAGAGCTTGAAAACAGAAGACCTTTATCTTCCTGAATAAGCCCATAGTCCTGTAGTCACCTCACCACGTAGGAGAGCTCATTAGATATGATATATATAGCATTGGCCTCAGTAATATATTTGTATGCTGCAGTCACCTAAACTCCACCTAGTGGTAGCTAGAGAAAAATATTATTTAACTGTGAAGGGATTTATAAAGGGAAGCATTTAAATTTCACAGTTTCTAAGAGAACACAACTCTGACCCCATAAAGATATATTATGAAATCAATTACAGATTTGTATAAATGAAAAGGTGTTGAAAAAGATTATTGGTGAGATTTATCAAACCCAAAGGAAAGAAAATTGGCGTAGTTGCTCCTAGCAACCAATCAGGTTCCACCTTTAATTTTTCAGAGCTCCTTTGGAAAATGTAACGTGGAATCTGGTTGCTAGGGACAACTAAGCCAATTTTTCTTTCCACCAGTTTTGATAAATTTCTCCCATTCCCCCTTTATAAAAACACAAAATTATGTTTTTTAAAACATAGTAAATGATGGCATATCACTAGGATATACAATAACATACTGATTGGTGGGAGTTCCTCTGGGAACCCACAACCAAAAATGTAATAGGGCAGTAGTGCTAGCCACTCCAATTTTTTTGGTGAGGAACATAGTTGTATAAATGAGCCCCCGAACTCTATGTTCTAGAGATTAGTGGTCAGTAGGGTTGAGCGAACCCGAACTGCAAAGTTCAGGTTCGTACCGAACTTTGCGAGTTTGGGTACCCGGACTGTAAGCCGGAATATTTCCCTGAAGTTCAGGTTCGGTGTTCGGGTGATTTTATTATTTTCCATTATAACATAGTTATAACAGAATATACTAGCATTCTTAAGACAGCATGCTAAATAAAAAGGCCATTGAGGGGTTAAAACTAATAATAAAAAACTCACCTCATCCAGTTTTTTTTGTTATTTTTAACCCCTCAATGGCCATTTTATTTAGCATTCTGTCTTAAGAATGCTATTATTTTACATTATAACCATGTTATAACAGAAAATAATTAAGTGAAGTTCGGGTCCCCATTGACTTTAATGGGGTCCAGGTTCGGCCGAACCCAGAAAACCCGAACTTCCACAGGTTCGCTCATCCCTAGTGGTCCAGCCCTTCACTGACAAGTGTGTTGTGGCCTATCCTAGTGATAATATTTGAGCACCCACATATTGAGATATCATAATCAAGGGATGTACCACCACCACCACTTACTATGATGGAAAACCCATTTAAAGTTTAACTGTCACTCTTTTTTTGTAATGTGCAGGGACAGTGATACTGACCATTTTTGTAATATACTTGAATTACTGAAATCGCCAATTTTGTGCCTTAGCAATGCTCCCTGTGCTGTGTTTACTTACTGTTAAAACATGCTCCACACTGATTGCTGCTGCCCTCACTGATTATATATATATATATATATATATATATATAGAGAGAGAGAGAGAGAGAGAGAGAGAGAGAGAAAGACAGAGAGAGAGAGAGAGGGGTGAGGGCAGCATACTTTAGACAGCTGGAACTTATGGCATGTCTGCTTTTTCAGTAACCCTATGTATCTAGGGATAATGCATAAAGATACAAACCAGGTGGAAGCAGTCATGGAAATATATGATCAGTTTTTGTTCCTCTTTTTTTTCTTATATCCAGATATGTACATGGTTTCAGAAATCAAATGGATGCCTTAAACTAAAGGATGTTTGCTGATAAATAAATATATACACATACACATTATAATGTAAGCAAACTAGACCTTATGTAATCACCCTGAAATGTTGTATATAGATATAACTAGGGTTCTGCATTTGCTTGGCGAGTGGTGCCTGCCACTGTAAACCTGCTGTCTACGGCTACCCACCTCCACTGTATTACAGACTGATCATAAACCTATTTTACAGAGGCAGCTTGAACAGGTTTTCATGTTAATTTCATTGAAGCACAATGACTCCTGTAATTCAATAAAACAACAGAATCTGATGCTGTGTTCAGTATCTGGATAAGAGTCACCTGCCACCTGTTTGTACCACCATATATACGGAAAGAAAGGGAATAGGTAGTGTCCTCTCTGTGTACATCTAGGAGCACAATATGCTACAGTAACAGTGTTGAGGCAGATGGTGGTAATACAGAATAAGCGCAATTACAATATCTGCAGGTTTCTGTGGTTTGTATCAAGTCTAAAGGGCTCTCTATAGCTCTATACAAGATGATAAAAGTCACCCTACTATATTCTATTATCACTGCATTATTAAAAAAGGACCCTACACCCATATGATTTAATTATACAGGTATGATTACACTGAGGGCATAACAATGACTCATGGGGCCCCATAGAAAAACTTGTAATAGGGCCCCACTCCACCATGACCACCTTCTGTAGCATGTTCAGAACATGAGAAGCTTATGATTATGTTGATTTGCAGGGATAATGCACACAGTGATGTCACAATAGTAGGAGAATGTGCACAGTGACGTTACAGCACAAGCATAATATGCACAATGATATCACTGCAATAAAGCTCACAGTGATATCACAATAGTATGACAATACGCATGATGATGTACAGAAATAAATCAGTGATGTCACAGCAGTGCAATCTTCCATTGTCCATATCCACATATAATTGGGCCCAATAACAGCAGCTATGCCTGCTACCCTGGTAGTTATCCCCATGATTACACTGGTTATATCCCTTCATATTATACCTTTTTCCTGCTGCCAACTCAAATTCTAAAACCCTACCAATGAAGAGATTGGTTACAAAGTGTATTGGACTCCTCCATTAAGCATAATTTGCATAGAGACAACTTCAGGGCTTTAAATAATAAAACAACATTAGACATATAATAAATATATGCACTGCATAAAATAAGGTATTTTTACTCAGCAGCCCCTCACCCATCCTACAAGCTTCGATTCAATGCAGGATGACATACTTAGGAAGGTGCAATGCATATGGTAAAAAAAAAAAATGTTGCATTTTCTAATTTATTTCGCTACTCCACGTAAACGCCATGCCATAGACAGCTGCTTCCCACACAATAAAACCTATACTGTACTGCACATAAAAAAGCACAAATGGCCACAGAGGGTTCAGCGTGAATCAGTGCACCGCTGCCAGGACCTCAGCATGTGTATAACACAATGATCCGTGTGTCAAGCAGGCTGAGGTCAAAACTGTGTATACAGGGTGGATTGTAAAGCCCCAGCAGAGGCATATAATAGGTACATTAAAATTAGGACAGGAGACTTCTGCTAGGGGAGCACATTGAGAGGCATTGTGGGGCAGAAGATGAAGTGATTGTTTTTCCCATTCGCAGTGTAACACTACACAGCACTGCCTTGTTGCTTAGAGGGAGATGAATGTTCATCTGTAGAGACAGTTTCCCCCTGATATTTTATGACACTGATGTCCGCCCCTCCTATAACGCCTGTTCACTGTCTTTTCATGCTCTGTAACAAGAACCACCGCCCTCGCACATTCATTCACTGCTCATATACATGCATAGAAATACCCCTGAAAGATGATACTGTAAACAAGACCCTGAGATGTGATGTATGTAGCATTCATATTCCACACTCGTCTGCTACAAGAGAATTGCTGTTTATTGTTTACTATCATTTATGATTACTCCTGTGTTTACTGTACATTATTTATATATATAGCTTTGCTTTTTTCAACACACAATATTATTAGATACATATGTCTATATATATATATATATATATATATATATATATATTTATTGATATATATATATATATATATTTATATATATATATGAGAGATAGATGGATATGGATTAGTTCTTGTTAGCTACTCGTCCAAATATAGGCTAAACATGGGTCATAACCGTATACAGTGGCATTAAATAGGATGATATTGAGCTGCTGCTTGTCTGCTTTAGTTGCCAGGTTTAACGCTGCCCCCTCCTCCTTCTAACAGATTTCTGAAGCTGCTATGTAAGCAGAAACATTCCTTCCTTCCCTGGGAGTTTGGTGTGGTTACTAACATAAACACAGTGCAGAGTATTCCCTCTCTCACCTATGTATATTCATGTCTCCTCCCTGGTTTGTACTACTTCCTATCACAACCCACACAGCTCACAAAATATACAGTCCAGCTCAGGAGAAAATGAAAATCATCATTTGTTTAGAAAATAAATCACATATGCTACTACAATACCAGTGATAGGTGGCTAAAAATATACAATGTACAGAGTGAATTGTATCCAAGTGTAATCCATACTACACAGGAACATGCATCTGGAATAATAATATTTATATAGCGTCAACATATTTCACAGCGCTTTACAAACAGAGCAAACAAAATGTACAAACAAAATCAGACATTACATAGCAACAAACAAGTCAACAAGTAAAGCAAGAGAAGTAAGGGCCCTGCTCGCAAGAGCTCACAATCTATGACATATCTGGATAGAAACAAACAATGAAATAATAATGATACTTCTCAAAAGATAACTTTTAATATATTTTAGTAATAAGATATTGACTATATGAATATCTTATATGCCATTTTTGAAACTTGGGGAGAATCCTCTTCTGAGAAAACACATAGGTGTTCATGTGCTAATGATTGGGCTTAGAATGTGGTGGAAAATATGCAACAATTTGGCTCATTTCTGGTGCATATTTTTGCATCAGATTTTAGACATTTTTTAAAGCAAAGGAGTCTTGGGGGCATGGTTAACGGGAAATACTGTGCGCTGCTGAAAAGTTAGACAAAACTGTCTAGCCAATGCCATGCCCCCAAGACTGTCTAGTTATGCTTATGCTGTCATCATTTTAGAGAGGATTAGTAAATCTGCGCCTGTATGCTACCAAGCTCAGTATAATGACCAGCAGTGTCGGACTGGGGTACTTAGGGCCAGGGACAGTTTTAGACAAAATGTGGCCCTGGGCAAAATTAAAAGTGGGGCCCCAAATTCTGAAGTACTGTATCACCAGTCACATTTAGGAAGAAGGTAAGGCCCAGTTCACACTTCAGTTGTTTGCTTAGTTACTGTATTTCCATCAGTTATGGTAAACCCAAACCAGTAGTGAAGGCTACTCAGAGATAAGGTATAATGAAAAGATTTCCTCCTTTTCTGTGTTTTTGACCTGCATCTGGTTTTGGCTCACAATAATTGATGATAATAACTAAAGTATGAACTTAGCCTAAGGGCTCATGCAGACGGCCGTTACTCATCTGCAATATGCGGGCACCGACGTTGCGCCAACCCCCCACCCCCCCATTCTGGATCTGAATCCATTCACTTAAATGGGTACGCAATCCAAAGAGAGCAGTGTGGAACGGAGGCACGGAAGCCCACGCAAGCACTATGGAGTACTTCCATGGGGTTTCTCTTCGTGACTCTGCACCACAAAAATATAGAACATGTTCTATTTTTTTACGGTGCGGACGGATCTTGGACCCATTCAAATTGAATGGGTCTGTTTTCGTCTGCGGCAATCGCACGGATGGTGCCCATGCATTGGGCACCGCAAATTGCAGTCCCCAATGCACGGAACGGATGGTAAACATTTGTGTGCATGAGCCCTAAGGCCCCTTTCACACGGGCGTGATTTCCACGCGGGTGCAATGTGTGAGGTGAACGCATTGCACCCGCACTGAATCCGGACCCATTCATTTCTATGGGGCTGTGTACATGAGCGGGCATTTTCCTGCATCACTTTTGCGTTGCGTGAAAATCGCAGCATGTTCTATATTCTGCGTTTTTCACACAACGCAGGCCCCATAGAAGTGAATGGGGCTGCGGGAAAATCGCAAGCATCCGCAAGCAAGTGCGGATGGGGTGCGATTTTCCCACATGGTTGCTAGAAGACGATAGGGATGGGGACCCGGTCTTTATTATTTTCCCTTATAACATGGTTATAAGAGAAAATAATAGCATTCTAATTACAGAATGTTATGTAAAAAGGGGAAGAGAGGGTTAAAAATAAAAAAAAAACTCTAACTCACCTCCTCCTTCTGATCGCGTAGGTGCCGGGATCATTCTCCTTTTTTCATTCTGCTGGGTAAAGGACCTTCCGTGATGTCACTGGGTCACATGGGTCACATGTTCCAATCAAAAGCTTCCATGATTGGACCATGTGACCCAGTGACGTCACCGAAGGTCCTTCAACCAACAGATATGAAGATAGAAGATGTTCCTTGCACCTACGCGATCAATGGCAGGAGTTGAGTTCATTTTTATTTATTTTTTTAACCCTCTATTGCCCTGCTAACATAGCATTCTGTATTTAGAATGCTATTATTTTCCCATATAACCATGTTATAAGGGAAAATAATAAAATATACAGAATACTCAACCCGAAACCGGATCCGGCTTCAGGTCTGGGTACCAAACATGCAGATTTTTCACACGCACGTGCAAAACGCATTACAAACGATTTTCACTCGCGCTGAAAAATCGCGTATTTTCCCGCAACGCACCCGCCTCTGATCCGGGAGTCAAACGTAACGTCCGTGTGAAAGAGGCCCAAGTGTGCTTCCCTTAGCTAGTTTGCCCAGGAGACCTGCTTAACTCTATTAAATAATCAGAAAACCCGTGAAAATAGTCACTGTTACCAGTGCTCTGCATATAGAGACAACAGGGACATGGAGATGATGTGTTCTCTGCATTCAAAGTAAAAAAGTAAATAACGGATAAAAAGAAGTATAAAAATTTAATAAAAATGCAAGTAAAAATTAAATAAAGTGGATTTCTTTATTCACCCAAACGCTCAATGGCATTGTGTTGGGTGAATAAAGGAATCCACTTATTTCACTGTATGCTGCCTTTCTTCCATAATTTTAGATAGATAGGGGATGGATGGATAGATAGATAGATAGATAGAAAGATATGTATGGGATTGATGGATAATAGATAGATAGATAGATAGATAAAAAAGATACAGTTGATACAGTAATAGATACAGTTGTGTTCAAAATTATTCAACCCCCACTGAAATTGAGTGTTTTGGCCAGTTTGACATTGATTTTGATCATTTCAGTCATCTTATTTACAACTAAATCAAAGAGGCACTTGTAAGTCAGACAAATATAACATAACATTTATAATGAAATAACCACAAATGTCTTTTCTGTGCTCACATCATTATCAGTTTTATTCAACCCTCTAGTGACATTCAATCTTAGTACTTAGTACAACATCCTTTTCCAGTTATAACAGCTTTTAAATGTGAAGCATAGCTTGACACAAGTGTCTTGCAGCGATCTACGGGTATCTTAGCCCATTCTTCATGGGCAAAGGCCTCCAGTTCAGTCACATTCTTAGGCTTGCGCGCTGCAACTGCTTTCTTTAAGTCCCACCAGAGGTTCTCAATCGGATTTAAGTCTGGTGACTGCGATGGCCACTTCAAAATGTTCCAGCCTTTAATCTGCAACCATGCTCTAGTGGACTTGGAGGTATGCTTGGGATCATTTTCCTGTTGAAAGGTCCAACGTCTACAAAGCCTCAGGTTTGTGACGGACTGCATCACATTTTCATCCAATATCTCCTGGAACTGAAGAGAATTCATGGTACCTTGCACACGCTGAAGCTTCCCTGTACCTGTAGAAGCAAAACAGCCCCAAAGCATGATTGACCCCCTGCCATGCTTCACAGTAGGCAAGGTGTTCTTTTCTTCATAGGCCTTGTTCTTCCTCCTCCAAACAAAGCGTTGATCCATGGGCCCAAACAGTTCTAATTTTGTTTCATCAATCCACAGAACACTATCCCAAAACTTTTGTGGTTTGTCCACATGACTTTTGGCATACTGCAGTTGACTCTTCTTATTCTTTGGAGACAGCAAGGGGGTGCGCCTGGGAGTTCTGGCTTGGAGGCCTTCATTACGCAGTGTGCGCCTTATTGTCTGAGCTGAAACTTCAGTACCCGCATCTGACAAATCTTTTTTCAGTTCCTCAGCAGTCACACGGGGACTTTTCTCCACTTTGCGCTTCGCACAGCAGTCAAAGTCAGCATCTTCTTTCTGCCACGACCAGGTAGCTTTCAACAGTGCCCTTTGCTTCGAATTTGCGAATGATGCTTCCTATGTTGTCTCTTGGTATGTTTAATATCTTTGCAATCTTCTTATAGCAATTGCCTTTCCTGTGAAGAGAAATCACCTCTTCTCTTGTCTTCCTGGACCATTCTCTTGACTTCACCATGTTTGTAAACACACCAGTAAATGTCTAGAAGGAGCTGAGTATCACAGTCATTTTACATCTGCCAAATTGGTGCTTATTATGCTTGATTGCTGCTCCTTGACATCCAGAGGGGTTTTCAATACCTGATCGAAAACACTTGAATGAACCTCTGTTCTTAAGAGTGGTAGTGTTTAAGGGGTTGAATAATTGTGTCAATGAAGAAATCACAAAAAAAAACATTTAATACTGTATTACAAAAACAATTGATGTCATTTTAGTTGCATTTGGTTCTTTAAAAAGTCCTTGTAAGATTTCATTCTGAACACAATTACAAATGTACACTAAATTCCCTAAAACCCTTTACATTGGGGGTTGAATAATTTTGAACACAACTGTAGATAGATAGATAGATAGATAGATAGATAGATAGAAAGATATGTATGCGATTGATGAATAAATAAAAAAGGAAATTCAGCGGCACTTCCCAAAAATAGATACGTGTTTATTTCACCAGATGCAACGTTTCAGTTCTCCCTTTGGAACCTTTTTCAAGCAGTCACAAAGGGAGAACCAAAACCTTGCATCTGGTGAAATAAACACATATCTATTTTTGGGAAGTGTGGTAGAATTTCCTTTTTCATTTATGGTTTGATGGGAGGATCACCGCCACAGCCACTGGCACCCCCATTTTTTCAACTTTTTTCTACTTTTGTCTGCAGTGCTGCCCAGTCGTATTGACTTTTAGATAGATAGATAGATAGATTATAGATAGATATGAGATCGATCACATTATATTTAGACAAGGACAGGGGCAGATGAACGCTTCCACTGTGGAAGCGTTCATCTCCATAGTGATCTGTATCGCCGTCCTCAGGACAGCGATACAGATGGCTGTGCTGCGGCAGGGGAGGAAGAGGCATCTCCCTTCCCTGTTCCTGTGATAGGCTGCGGGCCTTGTGTCGGCAGCCTATGAGAGGCCGATGCAGGCGGCGCGATGACGTCATCACGCCTCCTGAGCAGTACAGAGTGGGCCACAGACCGGAAGAGGCCTGCATCGCATCGCATGTAGGTAAGTATAAGTGTTTATTTATTTTATTATTTGGGACAATTTTACTGGCACATGTGGGGGTGGGGGGCAGAGAGGAGACTGGCATATGATGGAGTGCCTTCCCTCTTGTTAGTCTGGGGTCTGGACTGTCCAGCTGCAGGCGAGGAGAGAGGGGCCAGCAGCAAATATGTCAGGTCATTAGAGGGTGACATTTTGAACTCCCCAGTAAACCTTAGGTGCAGGCTAGAGCACTGGCGGATCAAGGGGGAGGGGGCAACGGGGCAATTTCCTCCCCACCCCTGAGAATGTGGGCAGCAGTGGTGGCGGCAGGACAGAGGCAGATGAACGCTTCCACTCTGGAAGCGTTCATCTCCATAGTGATCTGTATCACCGTCCTCAGGACAGCTATACAGATGGCTGTGCTGCGGAAGAGGAGAGAGAGGCATGTCCCTTCACTGTTCCTCCAATAGGCTGCGTGCCTTGTCATCGGCATCGCGCTGCCTGAGCAGTACAGAGCGCGACACAGGCCGGAAGAGGCCTGCATCGCATCGCTGCCATGTAGGTAAGTATAAGTGTTTATTTATTTTATTATTTGGGACAATTTTACTTGCACATGGGGAGGGGGCAGAGAGGAGACTGGCACATGATGGGGTGGAGAGTGGAACTTATCATTGGCACATGGGGGGCGGGCAGAGAGGAGACCGGCACATGATGGGGGGAAAATGGCACTTATTACTGGCACATGGGGGGGGGGCAGAGAGGAGACTGGCACATGATGGGGGGGGGGGGGGAGAGTAGCACTTATTACTGGCACATGAGGGGGGGGGGAGAGGAGACTGGCACTTTTTACTGGCACATGGGGGGGAGAGTGGCACTTATTAATGGCACATGATATGGGGATAGGAGACTGGCACTTATTACCGGCACATGAAGGGGGGGGGGGAGAGTGGGACTTCTTACTGGCACATGATGGGGGGGGGGGGGGAGAGGCACTTTTCACTAGCACATGATTGGGGGCATCTATGGGGGAGCCTCTTACTGGCACATTATTGGGGGGCACTATGGGGACTTCTACTGAGGCCACAAAGAAGGGGTATTTTATATGGGGGCTCTGTGTGGTACTAGTATTATCAGGGGGTTTATCTGTTTCTGCAGTATAATATTGGGGACCACAGCGGCACAGTATTGGGGGTAGTAGGATGAATTGTCCAGAAGATGGGAGGATGATGGAAAAGTAGTAAACTGAGTTTTTTTGTTGTTGTCAAACTGCAGAGACGAAAACTAGTGGTCTGGTCTGCAGGTCTGAAAGGAGAAGATGAGGACAGAGAACATCTACATCAAAGGAGACGTCACTGGATATAAGAGGTAAGTGGGGCTGTATTTCTGTAGTGATTGGAGCAGGGGCGTATCGATCACCGGAAGTGCCCCTCCCGAGACCAGGCTCTGGATCTGCCATTGGGCTAGAGGGGGCCATTACATTCACAGTGCAGGGCCTCCGGTGAGAGAGAGGAAGGGGGCGGGGCCAAGGTCTGCCTGACGGCTGTGGAGCCCGGAGACCAGGGACTAGCGCTCCCTGCTGTGCTGTCTGTCTCACACATCTGTCTGGGCAGATAAGCAGGGGGCCCCATTTAGGGATGAGGGCCCTGGACAATTGCCCTGTTTGCCCCCCCTTGTGCCGGCCCTGCTTAGGGCCCACCAGTGTAACTGATTCTGGGGGCTCACCTTAGGGCTCCTGCACATTTATTTTTTTTCCATGTCTGTACCCTTCACTTCACTTCAAAGGGGCCGCAAAAAAAAAAAATGACAGTGTCTGTATGTCCACATGGCCGTTCTGTAAAATGATAGAACATGTGCTATTATTGCCCACATTACAAACAAGGATAGGACTGTTCTATTAGAGGCCGGCTGTTCTGTTCCGCATAATGTATCCATGTTTTGCGGATCCACAATTTGCAGACTGCAAAACATCCAATGGTCGTGTTCATGAGCCCTTACAGTGATAACAGAAATATTAAAGATGAAGTATGATGGCAGACATTCACAGCAAAATGCACAAACATACATGTGGTAGAACTTACACATATATGGATATCCTGCACTTAAAGTATAACTGTCAAATTTTTATTTTTTTTACTATTGGATTTTGGTGATTAATATCACCTTGTTGGCCCTGTTTTAATTTTTGATTGTTTAATAAATAACCCCTAAAAGCCACCTAAAAGTCCCCAGTATTGGCTATTGTTACCTGAGATAAAATCAGGTTGCTATGCTCCTTCCGTCTACCACATGAGGACGGAGCACGCTGCGTGCACTGGGAACTGATAGTGAGTTATTGTAAGGGAATGTATAAAAAGCCAGGTTCTTCCTGACAGGAGATAACAGTGCTGGGCTGTGTGTGTGAACTTCTCCACATGCCTGTGCTTGGCAGACACTCCCTTAGCAGTGCTGGACAATGTAGAGCCCAGGGAGATATGCCGGCTGCTCAGTGTATAAATGAAAGCCTTATCTGATAAGAGGAGAGCTTGTAGGAGAGGACTACAGGCTTCAGCCAGACCTGGGAACTTCACTGCAAGACAGAGCAATACAGAGCTGGTCTTCACTATCTTCACTGCAGGCGTCCTATGGATTAGCCTCAGGGCTGAGGGCGGCCATTTTAACAGAATAGTGAAATTGCAGTTTTATGCAGACTGGTTGCTAAGGGCTGAATCTTATTAAATAAGGGGTAAGAAAGTCTAATAGTTATTGATTCAGGAATATTATCATATTAGTAACTACATATATGAAAACTGAAATTAGGGTCTAAATGTGACAGTTATCCTTTAAGTCAGTCAGAAACAAGACCCATGCAGCGCACACCAATCACTCATTGGACACATTTGACACACAAAACACTTATACATGGCTCACATGCCACTGATGCATATGTCACATGCTGCACATACACCACTGATACATAGAACATATATAGCACTCACCAATCACACATAGGAAACACGCAGTGCACACACCAAGACATTTATGCCTAACCCTATTAAGTGTAGCACACTTAAAGGGGTTAAAGGGGTTGTCTCACTTCAGCAATTGGCATTTATCATGTAGAGAAAGTTAATTCTCCATATTGCCTCCCTTCCATCACATTATACACTGCTCGTATCCATGGTTTTGACCACTCTGAAATCCAGCAGCGGCGGCTGTGCTTGCATACTATAGGTAAAGGCAGGAGCGTAGCTAACGGCTCATGGTCCCTGGTGCAAGAGTTCAGCTTGGGCCCCCTTCCCTCAGTGCTTTGTGTGTCTTCTTATGTGGAACAAGGGTCTTTGGGCCTCCTCAGGCTCCTGGGCCCGGTAGCGACTGCTACCTCTGCACCCCCTATAGCTACGCCCATGGTTAAAGGTGTTGGCCTATGAGCACTTCCAGCCTTTCCCTATAGTGTGTAAGCACGACCACCACTGCTGGATTACACAGTGGTAATAACCACAGATACGTGCTGTGTATAATGTGATGGAAAGGAGGCAATATGGATAATCACAATACATTAGTAAGTGCCTTGTATTAACTGCATGATAAATGCCATTTACTGAAGTGAGACAAGCACTTTAACCCCTTTAAGCATAAGTGTCTGGCATGACATTTACCAAATCTTAACCTCCTCAGATTGCACATAATCTACATTATAATTAAAAGGGTTGTCCCATCATAATGACCTATTGCATATCTACAGGATAGGTGATAAATATAATATTGCTGGGGTCTGACTGCTGGAACACCCACTGATCATGTAAAAAGGGGACCTGAGACATTCAAGTACGATACCACCCAGGGGCGTAGCTAGAAATGACTGGGCCCCATAGCAAAAACTTTTTATGGCCGCCCCCTCTCACGGATCTCCCACCCCCACATACCTCTTGGACCTCCCACCCCTTCCAGAGCTCCCACCCAAACACCCCACCAGGACCTCCCACCCCAACATCCCCACACCCCTCCTAGTCCTCCCACCACCACACCCATCCTAAATCTCCCACTGCCATGAGCATAGAAAAGTCAGAGAAAAAAGGAAATAAGTATATGAACATTTTTAGTCAAAATTGAAAAACCATTCAGTAACTGATAAAGTGGCAAATCTGATAAACATGAAGAATTGAAAAAATCGAATAATTAGTAATTGTATTTTAAAGTAAAGTGTGTGTGTGGTGGGGGGCCGCGGGAAATTAGACTTACTTGTAAGACCTGTACGCTCACTAGTTGTGAAGTGTCCTCTTCGCAGACTTTTTTTTTAACTTCCTGAGGACTCCAGAGTAAGTTTTACCAGTCCCAGAGTTAGACAGCCCTCACCTCACATCCACTTGAACGTCTGCGCACCTACACTCCAGCAGCGCTGCCAGGCCCAACAGCACGCAACTTTGCTGTACGCTCCACTTCCGGCCAGTAGGACTGCCGCCTAAAATGGGAGTGGGACCACTCCCTCTCCTCACTGCAGGTACCTCTATCATACCGCCCATAGCCTGCAGGTAGCGCTTTCTCTGTCTGTCCTGGAGGGGCCTGCGACCCCTGTAGCTACGCCACATGAATTATTATTTTTTTTTTTATCAGCCGGCAGCCCGGGCCCCCAGTGGTGTAGGACCCCATAGCCATTGCTATGGCTGCTTTGGCGATCCCTACGCCCATGATACCACCAATCTATGTACACAAGGGTCTTAAGACTACGTTTTCTTGATCATGGGGGTCCTAGCAGTCAGATCCCCATCAATCAGACACTTATTACCTGTCGTGTCATAGCTGTTGGACCTTTTTACATTTCCTATCCTACAAGGTTTTCTTTGGGTGTAAAAAAAATAAAATAAAAATTTAAAATCTAGTCCAAAATATGTGTCAAACTAAAATAGAAATGCTCGCCTGTTAAAGGACCTGTGTCCACTTTTCTAGTTATCCTCAATCCACAGGATCAGGGACAACTAAGTAATCTGTGGTGGTCTGAACGCTGGAGCCCCCACTGTTCCCCCTTCTTGATTGAGTGACAGGTCGGGCATATGCCCTGCCTCTCCATCTATTCTCTAAGGCAGTGGTGGCGAACCTATGGCACGGGTGCCAGAGGCGGCACTCAGAGCCCTCTCTGTGGGCACCTGCACCCTGGAAAAAGTCTATGGTTTAAGTCTATGCCTCAGACTTTTCCTGCCATTCATCAGCGCAGGGCACACTATGAACAGCACAGGCAGCACATTGAATGTAGGCAGGCTAATATAGCTAAATGATAAAGTACATGGAAGATATACTATATTGGTATTCAGGTTAAATTGCTGTGTTGGCACTTTGTGATAAGTAAGTGGGTTTTGGGTTGCAGTTTGGGAACTCGGTCTCTAAAAGGTTCACCATCACTGCTCTATGGGGTTGTTGGAGATGGTGGATACAGCGCTGGCTATTTCCAGTGGTCCCAAAGAGAATAAATGGAGCAGCAGGGCATATGTGTGGCCTGCCACACCATCAAAAAAGGGGAACGGGACCCATTCCTGGGATCAGTAGGGGTTGCAGAATCTGACCCCACTAATCATATAGTTATGCCCTATGGTGTGGAGAGGATAACTTGAAAACCTGGACAACCCCTTTAAATCCTCCACCACTTCACCACCAGTATCTCTTTACATGGCACCAGTGATGCCTGTAAATACGGAATATAATCACTAACGCCATGTAAACCATACGTGTCAATACTGGAGAATGTGACTCACTGTGCAGAATTTTTCAGTCATAAGTCCAACCCCCTTTGCAGGTCATAACCTTTAACAAAGCCCAAGCAAAGGTGCTAGAGGAGCAACGTGAGCAAAGGGTACAAACGGAGGGTCATAACTGAAACAGAAGAGGCATTAGGGTTGCCTGAGACAGGGTAATAGCGGGTATCCTGGGGCAGGGGTAACTGGAGAAGAGGCAATATCAACAGTGCATTTAGAGTAGGGGCATCTGGAGCTGGGGCATTTATGGGGGTGCACCTAAAGCAGAGGCATTAGGGTCACCTGAGGCAGGGTTAATAGTCGTGATCCTGGAGCTGACGTATTAGGGTGACAACTGGAGAAGATGCAACATTAGGGGTGAATTTAGAGTGGTGGCATTGGGGGGCATCTGGAGCTGTGGCACTAATAAGGGTGCACCTAAAATAGAGGCATTGGGTGAACCTAGGGCAGAGTCCCCCCAATGCCACTCTGAACTCTGCAGAGAGCAGCACACATACAGTCGTGGCCAAAAGTTTTGAGAATTACATAAATTTTGGAAATTGGAAAAGTTGCTGCTTAAGTTTTTATAATAGCAATTTGCATATACTCCAGAATGTTATGAAGAGTGATCAGATGAATTGCATAGTCCTTCTTTGCCATGAAAATTAACATAATCCCCAAAAAAACTTTCCACTGCATTTCATTGTTGTCATTAAAGGACCTGCTGAGATCATTTCAGTAATCGTCTTGTTAACTCAGGTGAGAATGTTGACGAGCACAAGGCTGGAGATCATTATGTCAGGCTGATTGGGTTAAAATGGCAGACTTGACATGTTAAACGGAGGGTGATGCTTGAAATCATTGTTCTTCCATAGTTAACCATGGTGACCTGCAAAGAAACGCGTGCAGCCATCATTGCGTTGCATAAAAATGGCTTCACAGGCAAGGATAATGTGGCTACTTAGATTGCACCTCAATCAACAATTTATAGGATCATCAAGAACTTCAAGGAAAGAGGTTCAATTCTTGTTAAGAAGGCTTCAGGGCGTCCAAGAAAGTCCAGCAAGCGCCAGGATCGTCTCCTAAAGATGATTCAGCTGCGGGATCGGAATGCCACCAGTGAAGAGTTTTCTCAGGAATGGCAGCAGGCAGGTGTGAGCGCATCTGCATGCACAGTGAGGCGAAGACTTTTGGAAGATGGCCTGGTGTCAAGAAGGGCAGCAAAAAAGCCACTTCTCTCCAAAAAAAACCATCAGGGACAGATTGATCTTCTGCAGAAAGTATGGTGAATAGACTGCTGAGGACTGGGGCAAAGTCATATTCTCCGATGAAGCCTCTTTCCGATTGTTTGGGGCATCTGGAAAAAGGCTTGTCCGGAGAAGAAAATGTGAGCGCTACCATCAGTCCTGTGTCATGCCAACAGTAAAGCATCCTGAGACCATTCATGTGTGGGGTTGCTTCTCATCCAAGGGAGTGGGCTCACTCACAATTTTGCCCAAAAACACAGCCACGAATAAAGAATGGTACCAAAACACCCTCCAACAGCAAATTCTTCCAACAATCCAACAACAGTTTGGTGAAGAACAATGCATTTTCCAGCACGATGGAGCACTGTGCCATAAGGCAAAAGTGATAACTAAGTGGCTTGGGGACCAAAATGTTGACATTTTGGGTCCATGGCCTGGAAACTCCCCAGATCTTAATCCCATTGAGAACTTGTGGTCAATCTTCAAGAGGCGGGTGGACAAACAAAAACCCACTAATTCTGACAAACTCCAAGAAGTGATTATGAAAGAATGGGTTGCTATCAGTCAGGAATTGGCCCAGAAGTTGATTAAGAGCATGCCCAGTCAAATTGCAGAGGTCCTGAAAAAGAAGGGCCAACACTACAAATACTGACTCTTTGCATAAATGTCATGTAATTGTCAATAAAAGCCTTTGAAACGTATGAAGTGCGTGTAATTATATTTCACTATCACAGAAACAACTGAAACAAAGATCTAAAAGCAGTTTAGCAGAAAACTTTGTGAAAACTAATATTTGTGTCATTCTCAAAACTTTTGGCCATGACTGTACACAGATCTGAGTCTACTATAAACAAATCCCCTATTTCCCCCTTACAGTCTCCTACAGCTCACTACTGTAACACACCTGAGAAGTCAGCCCAGCACCACAGAGGAGTCCTTCTCTCCAGCAACCATAGTTTTATGACAGCAGTGAGGGCAGGAGGATGGCCAGACATGTTCTCTCCTCCTTCACTGCCAGCAACCCGGGAAGTTTGGAAGATAGTGCGGGCCTCCTGTACAATTTACATCAGTAAGAGGCTGCATCGCTGTGCGATACTGCCACCTAGTAGCTACAATAATCTCTCCTGAGAAAAAAGAGAAATAATGACTCCTCCGTCTTATCCCTGGGTGCAGGAGACTGGGGGCCTATCGAGGAATCTCCCGCCTCCCCGGTGGGCCAGTCCGAGGCTGATGATCACATTCCCAGAAAGGGAATCAAGGAGGAGGTGGGGCCAGGAGCCCAGCAACATTTATCTTCTTTTATGTTGGTTTCCTGGCGTATAGGAAGACTGATATCTATGCCAGCTAGGGGCTGGCATAGATACCAGTGTAGGCACATGGGACAGCTGGTGCTGCACCTAATTTAATCATTGTGCTTTTTATGTGCTGAAATTCGATTAAAACTATGAATTCATCAAGAGATCAGTTATACCCTGAAAAAATTTGACCATGTTTAGTATTAATCACCTATTGCGGACATAAAAATGCGTTGTAATGTAACCTTACTTGGACTTTTTTGACTTCTACAGATGTTAAGAGGAAACTATTTGCTATATTTATGTACACACCACCTTATCATTGCAACATGTGCAAAAGTTTTGCCTTCATAGGAACTGAAACTCCTGATAAACTTGGGGCAGGACGGGGACGTACTGTATGTCCTCTGAATATTACTGATTCACTGGAAAAAATGGTATCACGAATCAATATATTTGGACAGCAATTCTGTACTGATTTGATTATATAGCTACATGGGAGGTTGTTTCACGGACGTTCCCACGACAGGTGACAGGAGATCGGTGAGACTGGCAACACGTGGTTTGATCTGACATGTTTTCCATTTGGATCAAATAACGTCTGTGTTGTTTCTCGTGCTTGCCACACCTTCTTTCCCCAGGTGTGGCCATAAGGGTCATTTAACCTTCTCTATTTATAGTTGCTTCTCCCACAATGCTGTGCAGTTTATAGCTTCTGTTTGGACTTTTTGGTTTGTGGTTGGATCTCGGCTGAGTTCCTGGTGCTTCCATTGCTCCTTTGAAGTTAAGTCTTTCCTCTACCTTTTGTTTTTGTTTGGGTTTTGTGTATTGCATTTCCCTATTGTTTGTATTAGGCCTGAAGAAGACTCCTGTTTGTCCTTCATTTTGGAGGAACAGGTAGTCTCGTCCCTGCCATTAGTACCAGGGTCCTATAGGGCTTGATAGGATTCTAGGTATCCCTGCGTATAAACTCACCTACCTTTGGGGTCTGATCATACTGGTAGTCAGTCAGTATTTTAATTAGGGTTTTCACTAGGAGGTGTCCATTTTCCTTCCCTAGTTCTCAGGCCTGATTGCCTGTTCCCCCTTTCCTCCTATGCTCGGTGTGGTGTTTCCCTCCCACACAGTGACAGGTTCAGTGTTTGTATTACAGAGCCAAATATCGCCTGTCTGCCTTCAAGCAAAGATTTGAATGATAGAATTCTGCTTGCAGGCACCACTTTGAGTCTAGAATCTTAGTGCTTAAAAGCTATGGACATTTCGGGTCAATTTATTTTACTCATTTTGGTCTAAAAATAATTTTTTCACTAATTCTTTATTAAAAATGTTCAGCTGTTATTGAGATACAGAGGTTAAAAATGAGTCTATTTGCAGAGTATCACTTCTCAGTTTTGTCAGTTGATGGCTCATGTTTAGCCTTATCTCTGATCTTTTGACCTCATATTGTTTGACTCTGTGGTTATTCAGAGTATTTAGAGCTCGGTATCAAGGGAACAGAGGTCAACATAAATTCATATCTGACTACATACAGGATTCATTCGTATAGTGGCACGTCCCCACTGCCAGGGTGCAAACAAGCAGTGGCAGCTGGACCAGACCAAGAAGGGGTGACTATACTGAGAATTTTTATTATAAGCAATTGAATGGCTTGTCCAAGATCTGTATCTTGAACAACTCATTTAAGACTGGCTTTTTAATGCTTAATTTCTGAAAATAAGTTGCTTAGACCTGTTCCTTTTTCCATTTGCAATGCTGAGAGGAGTGAATAAGGATATTTTTCACACTTTAGAACCAACTAAAGCACTTGATAACAGAGAAAATGATTAAATTACCTTTTTTGTGGGGCTCATGCAAATAAAAGCGTTTCTAAGCAGATTAATGGAATCAAGCTGGTGTTTGACTGCAGAGTTGATGAAATGTCCTCTTTATCCACTGTTCATAGAGTTTTCTAGAAATGTCAGAGAACAGTAGCCACAATTACTGATAAAAACAACTGCACTTTAATGTAACCTGAGCATTTTCTCTTCTGCCAAACTGAGACAGCGACTACATAATACAGATGCTTGATCATATTGCCATGTACTAAACTAAGTAACGTGTAAGAACACAGCCCAGATGGCCCACATTCAGCTGTGTAAATATACTACAATGCACTTCTATATGAAATGTATTGTAGGCTTAAAAATGTTAATTATAATCATTGACCCCTTAAGGATCAGGACAGTTTTAGTCTCAGAGACCTGAGGAATGTGTCAATCATGTCAGCTTAATGTAGCCGCTGTAGGCATTGTTATATTATTTCTTTATTTTAGCTTTTTCTTAAGGTACCATTCCATGGTCCCAAAATATTTGTATTTCACTTATATTAATTTTTAATTTGTAATGCAAAACATCAAAACGTTTAGTAATTGGCACTGGTATTGGTGCTGGATGTATACAAGGGTTTAAAAAAGGCTTTTCGGGCTTTTAAAAAAAGCCCATATCACCCTTTAATACTATTCTACTTCAGTGTCACTAGACGACAGTCCCGTACAGGGCACTGTTTACATTGGCTGAAGCTGAAGCACAGGGCCGTTTCTTGGACCAGGCGGGCCGGTTGGCGCCGAGAATGTGAGCAGCAGTGGCGGCAGGACAGAGGCAGATGAACGCTTCAATTGTGGAAGCATTCATCTCCTTAGTCATCTGTATCGCCGTCCTGAGGACTGATGACAGTGATACAGATGGCTGTGCTGTGCTGCGGCAGGGCAGGGAGAGGCGTCTCCCTTCCCTGTTCCTCTGATAGGCTGCGGGCCTGAGCAGTACAGAGCGGGACACAGACCGGAATAGGCCTGCATCGCATTGCTTCCAAGGAGGTAAGTATGGGGTGGGGAGGGGGCAGAGATAGGAGACCGGCACATGATGGGGGAGGGGGGGCAGAGAGGAGACTGACACATGATGGGGGGGGGGGGGGGTTTGCAGAGAGGAGACTGGCACATGATAGAGGAGACTGGCACATGATGGGGGGTTGCAGAGAGGAGACTGGCACATGATGGGGGTTGCAGAGAGAGACTGGCACATGATGGTGGGGGCAGAGAGAGACTGGCACATGATGGTGGGGGGCAGAGGAGACTGGCACATGATGGGGGCTGCAGAGAGGATACTGGCACATGATGGTGTGGGGGGGGGGTTGCAGAGAGGAGACTGGCGCAAGATGGGGGGGCAGAGAGGAGACTGGCACATGATGGCGGGGAGGGGCAAAGAGGAGACTGGCAGTGGCACATGATGGTAGAGAGACAACTGGCACATGATGGGGAGGGAGTTGCAGAGAGGAGACTGGCACATGATGGTGGGGCGGGCAGAGAGGAGACTGGCACATGATAGGGGGGTTGCAAAGAGGAGACTGGCACATGATGGTGGGGGGGGCAGAGAGAAGACTGGCACATGATGGGGGGGAATGGCACATGGGGGGGCAGAGAGGAGACTGGCACATGATGGGGGGGAGAGTGGTACTTATTAATGGCACATGAGTGGGGGGGAACTGGCACTTATTACTGGCACATAATGGGGGAGAGAGGAGACTGGCACTTATTACTGGCACATCAGGGGGGAGATTGGAGAGGCACTTTTCACTAGCACATGATTGAGGGGCATCTATGGGGGCACTTGTTACTGGCACATTATTATGGGGCACTATGGGGGCTTCTACTGAGGCCACAAAGAAGGGGTATTTTATATGGGGGCTCTGTGTGGTACTAGTATTTCCAGGGTTATTATCTGTTTCTGCTGTATATTATTGGGGACCACAGCGGCACAGTATTGGGGGTAGTAGGATGAATTGTCCAGAAGATTGGAGGATGATGGAAAAGTAGTAAACTGAGTTTTTTTTGTTGTCAAACTGCAGAGACAAAAAACTAGTGGTCTGGTCTGCAGGTCTGAAAGGAGAAGATGATGAAAGAAAACATCTACGGGGTGGGCTATTTATATGGATACACCTTAATAAAATGGGAATGGTTGGTGATATTAACTTCCTGTTTGTGGCACATTAGTATATGAAATTTTTTAAGATGGGCGGTGACTATGGCGGCCATTTTGAATCCAACTTTTGTTTTTTCAATAGGAAGAGGGTCATGTGACACATCAAACTTATTGGGAATTTCACAAGAAAACAATGGTGTGCTTGGTTTTAACGTAACTTTATTCTTTCATAAGTTATTTTCCAGTTTCTCTTTGTTTACAGCCATTGACATGTCGCCGAGGTTAACACGTGAGGAGCGGATAGAAATTGTGTTGATGTCTGGTGAAAGCAGTAACCGGGTCATTGCAGCAGTTTTCAATGCAAGACACCCGACGAGACCACCCATCTCCCATGCTACAATTAGCAAACTGCTTGCTAAGTTTCCTGAAACTGGTTCAGTGTTGGATTTGCCAAAATGTGGACGCATGAAATCTCTCACTAATGAAGAAACATCAGTGGCTGTCCTAGCTTCATTCAGCAAGAGCCCACAGTGTAGCACCCGCCGCATGTCACTGGAGAGTGGCATTAGTCAAACATCCCTTCGGCGGATATCAGCTACTTACAAATGGCACCCCTACAAACTCCAGCTACTGCAGCATCTCAACGAGGATGACCCAGATCGGCGCACTGAATTTGCAGAATGGGCAAAACAAAAATTGAAACAGGACCCTCAGTTTACGCAGAAGATTTTGTTCAGTGATGAGGCAAACTTTTATGTGAATGGTGAAGTTAACAAACAAAACCACCGCTATTGATCTGACACGAACCCACATTGGATAGATCCCTCCAAGACTGTTGGAACAAGAAAATTGATGGTATGGTGTGGTATATGGGGTACAAAGATAGTGGGGCCATTCTTCATCAATGGAAACCTCAAGGCCACTGGATATGCAAAATTGCTACATGATGATGTGTTTCCCACTTTATGCACTGAAGCTGGCACATTCCCTAAGTTTTTCCAGCAAGATGGTACACCACCACATTATGGGTGTCAGGTCCGAGCATTCCTAGATGAACAGTTTTCTGGAAAGTGGATTGGTCGTCATGGGCCAGTTGAATGGCCCCCAAGGTCTCCCGATCTGACCCCCTTAGACTTTTATCTTTGGGGTCATCTGAAGGCAATAGTCTATGCTGTGAAGATACGAGATGTGCAGCACCTGAAACTACAGATACTGGAAGCTTGTGCTAGCATTTCTCCTGCGGTGTTGCTATCAGTGTGTGAAGAGTGGGAGAAGAGGGTTGCATTGACAATCCAACACAATGGGCAGCACATTGAACACATTTTATAAGTAAAGTTACGTTAAAACCAAGCACACCATTGTTGTTCTTGTGAAATTCCCAATAAGTTTGATGTGTCACATGACTCTCTTCCTTTTGAAAAAACAAAAGTTGGATTCAAATGGCCGACTTCAAAATGGCCGCCATAGTCACTACCCATCTTGAAAAGTTTCCCCCCTCACATATACTAATGTGCCACAAACAGGAAGTTAATATCACCAACCATTCCCATTTTATTAAGGTGTATCCATATAAATGGCCCACCCTGTACATCAAAGGAGATGTCACTGGATGTAGGAGGTAAGTGGGGCTGTAATTCTGTAGTGATCGGAGCAGGGGCGTATCGATTGCCGGAAGTGCCCCTCCCGAGACCAGGCTGTGGATCCGCCACTGCGCTGGACTGGCCTGTGCCCAGTGGCAGGGCCAGTTGACATTAGGCAAGTCATCAAGATCAGACTAAGTGAGGGGGCCCTAGAAATTCTACTACTTGCTCACTTAGTCTAATCTTGCCTAACCTGAATGTAGGCATAATAAAAATTATCTTTAATGCATATCTTTAATGCTTATGATGCATACACAGGTTAGGCAAGATTAGACTAAGTGAGTTAGGCCCCATGTAGTAAAAAAAAATATATGGTGACGTGGTTGCAAGTACTCTTCTGATATGATTTCATGAAGCAGTTTTGATGTGTGCGTGTGTGGGAGGGGGGGGGGGGGCCCCTTGACACTCGCCCTGAGAAAAATGTTACCTAGAAACTGCACTGCTGAGACATCCCATATTGGCACATAACCTCTACAGCACATCACTGATGAATAGCAGTCACATGACATAAAGCATAGGACCTCTCTTCCATCTAGAAGAAGCAATTTTAGGACAATGTTTCAAAAAGTTAAAGGCTCTCACAGTTATGTGCATTTTCCTTAACCCCTTCTACCCCGGGCCAGTTTTCACCCTCTTGCCCAGGCCATTTTTTGCAAATCTGACATGTGGTAATAACTTTGGAACACTTTTACTTGTCCATGCCATTCTCAGATTGTTTTTTCTCGTGACACATTGTACTTCATAACAGTCATAGATTTGAGTCAATATATTTCACAATTTTCCAAATTTCAATTTCTCTGTTTTTAAAACAGAAAGTGATACCTCAAAAAATATTTATTACTTAACATTCTACTTTATGTTGGCTTTAATTTGTAAATTTTATTTATATTTTACTTTATTTTTTTAGGACGTTAGAAGGATTAGAATTTTTTCTAAATTTCACTTTTTTTCAGATTTTCCATCTTAATCCATTTTTTTCTTTAACACATTGAGGGTTAACAGCCAAACAAAACTCAATATTTATTACCCTGATTCTGCGGTTTACATAAACACCCCATATGAGGTCGTAAACTGCTGTAAGGGCACACAGCAGGGCGCAGAAGGAAAGGAGCGCCGTATGGTTTTTAGAAAGCAGATTTTGCTGGACTGGTTGTTAGACACCATGTCCCATTTGAAGCCCCACTGATGCACCCTACAGTAGAAACTCCCAAAAAGTGACTGCATTTTGGAAAATAAGATAAGGTGACAGTTTTATTGGTACTATTTTGGGGTACATATGATTTTATATCGCTCTTTGTTACGTTTTTTTGTGAGGCAAGGTAACCCAAAAATAACTATTTTTATTTTTTGTTTTTTACAACGTTCATCTGACAAGTTAGATGATGTGCTATTTTTATAGAGCAGGTTGTTACAGACGCGATGATATCAAATAAGTCTACTACTGTATTTGTTTGTTTGTTTCAGTTTTACATAATAAAGCATTTTTGAAAAGAAATTAGGTTTTTGGGTCTCTACTTTCTGAACGGCATATTTTTTTTATTTTTCTGCCGATCGCCTTGTGCAGGGGTTCGTTTTTTGCAGGAAGAGTTGACATTTTTATTGGTACCATTTTTGGGTACATATGAGTTTTCGATCATTAATTATTACACTTTATGGGGCAAGGTGTCCAAAAAATTGTTTGTTTTGGCACAGTTTTTACTTATTTATTTTTACAGAGTTTGCCTGAGGGGTTAGGTGATATTTTTATACAGCAGGTTGTTACGGACGCGGCAATAGATAATATGTATATTTTTTTTAATTTAATTTAGTTTTACACAATAATAGCATGATTACAAAATGATGTTTTAGTGTCTCCATAGTCTGAGAGCCATAACTTTTATATGTTTTGGTCGATTGTTTTGGGTAGGATCTCATTTTTTGCGGAATGAGGTGAGGGTTTAATGTGTCTTATTATGGGGAGCATTTAACTTTTTGATCGCTTGGTTTTGCACTTTTTTGTGATGTGATTTGCAATTTTATTTTTTATTTTTCATTAATGCTGGCTGAAAAGGTTTTGATCCTCACAGTCCGTGACTATGAGGATCAAAATATATATAGAATCCCCCCCCCTCTGCAGCTCATAATGTGCCCCTTTGCAATGGTCCCAATGAGTGGGCGCGCGGGCGAGCGAATCCCCTGCATGCAGTCCCCCGCCTCCCCCCTCTTATTTTGAGGATGGGCGAGCGTTAGCAGAGTGTCAGCACAGTGTGCTGGCACAGATGGCAGCCGTTTAACCCCTTCCATGCTGCGGTCCATAGGGACCGCTATATGGAAGGGGTTAATAGGGAGGGAGCTCCCTCTCCCGTCAGGGGCTGCTGTGCCATTGCAGCCACCCGATACTTGACCCAGAGGGAGGGGGCATCCCCTCCCTCCTTCCCCCACAGCCGCTGCTCTGTTGTGGCAGAGGCTGATGGTTACCATGGCAACCGGACGCCTTGACAGGCTTCCAGCTTGCCATGGTAAGGCTAAAATCAGGCTTATGCTAAGGGCAGCAGCAGCCTGATCAGCCTGTGTGTAGTCACCATACACTATATAGTGTACTGTTGGGTATTATATAGGCATCAGACCCACTGAATCTTCAAGAACCAAGTGGGTCTGGGTAAAAAAAAAGTAAAAAAAAATGAATTTCTTCTTATAGCCGCACATTTATCACTGAAAAAAAAAATACACTGCACATGTTTTAAATCAGCACATCTATAACGACCTGATCTATGAACGATCTTGTCACTTTCCCCGCACGGTGAACGCCATAAAAAAAAAGGAAAACTATGATGAAATTTAAATTTTGCCCACCTCACTTTCCAAAAAAGGTAATAAAAGTGATCAAAAAATTCTTATGTACGCCAAAATGGTACCAATCAAACCGTCACCTCATCCCGCAAAAAATTTGCCCCTACATGAGACAATCACCCAAAAAAATAAAAAATATGTCTCAGACTATGGAGACACTAAAACATTTTTTCCCTAAAGTGCTTTTTTTGTGTTAAAGTAAAATAAATAAAAAAAGTATACATATTAGGTATCGCCACGTCTGTAACAACCAGCTCTATAAAAATATCACATAACCTAACCCCTTAGATGAACACCATAAAAAATAAAAATAAAAACTGCCAAAAAAGAAATTTTTTCTCACCTTACATCCCAAAAAGTGTAATACCAAGCAATCAAAAAGTAATCTGCACCCTAAAATAGTACCAATCAAACCGTCCTCTCTTACCGAAAAAAATGAGCCCCTACATAAGACAGTTGCCCAAAAAAAAAAAAAAAAATTATGCATTTCAGAATAAGAAGAAACAAAAAAATCATTATTTTAAAAAATGCTTTATTATGTAAAACAAACAAACAAACAAAAAGAGTAGTCATATTTAGTATTGGCGCATCTGTAATAACCGGCTCTATAAAAATACCATATGATCTAACCTGTCAGATGAACATTGTAAATAACAAAAAATAAAAACGGTGCCAAAACAGCTATTTTTTGTTGCCTTGCCTCACAAAAAGTGTAATATAGAGCAACCAAAAATCATATGTACGCTAAAATAGTACCAACAAAACTGCCACCTTATCCTGTACTTTCTAAAAAGGGAGTCACTTTTTTGGAGTTTCTACTCTAGGGGTGCATCAGGGGGTCGTTAAATGTGACATGGCAACCTAAAATAATCGCAGTGAAACCTACCTTCCAAAAACCATATGGTGTTCATTACATTCTGCGACTTGCCGTCTGCCCGTACAGCAGTTTACGACCACATATAGTGTGTTTCTGTAAGCTACAGAATCAAGGCATAAAAAAATAGTGAGTTTTGTTTGGCGGTTAATTCTTGCTTTGTTACTGGAAAAACTGATTAAAATGGAAAATCTGCCAAAAAAGTAAAATTCTGAAACTTTATCTCCATTTTCCTTTAATTCTTGAGGAACACCTAAAGGGTTAACACAGTTTGTAAAATCAGTTTTACATACCTTGAAGAGTGTAGTTTCTAAAATGGGGTCACTTTTACTTTTTCCAAATTTTTGGTAAATTTGGTATGTTTTTATAAATGAAAATTTTTGACTCAATTTTACCACTGACATGAAGTACAATATGTGACGAGAAAACAGTCTCAGAATGGCCTGGATAAGTAAAAGTGTTTTAAAGTTTTTACCACATAAAGTGACACATCAGACACGTCAGATTTGCTAAAAATGGCCTGGTCCTTAGGGTGAAAAATAGCCCGATCCTGAAGGGGTTAAAAAATCTTCTAAGCTTTTTAAAAAAAAAAAAAAAAAAAATGTAATTGTCAACTGTGCCTGCTGTGAACAGGTCCTGAGGAAGACTATTCCACAGATTCACAGATCTTCTGGTAAAAAAGACATCTCTGGAGACTAATTTTGTTCTTCTCCAGATGGAGGCAGTACCCCCTTTATTTGAAGGAATATTACATGGAACAGCTTTTCACCATATTTTTAGTAGAGGTTATTTATGTAAGTTAATGAAGTCCCCCCTTACACTCTTCTTCTCAAGACTAAATAAATTTCATTCTTTTAATCCTTCCTCATAACTAAGACTCTCTATGCCCCTCAGTTTAGTCACTCTTCTTTGTACTTTTTCTAGCTCTAGGACATCCTTTATATGAATTGCTGCCCAGAACTGAACTGCATATTCCAGATGAGTCTGCACCAAAACTTTGTGAAGTGGCAATATTACATTTCTGTCCTGCAAGTCCATGCCTCTTTTAATACAAGACAATATGTTGTTGGCCTTAGAAGCAGCTCATGGACATTGTATGATGTCATTTAGTCTATGATCTACAAGTACACCCTAAACGTCTTTTACAAGTATTTTTTTTTTTACAAGTTTTACTACCCTAGAACATATGTTGCTGGTTGATTATAAATACCCAGGTGCATAGTTTTACATTTATCCACACTGAATCTCCTTTGCCAAGTGGATGCCTAAACAAGCCAACTTTTCATTTATAGACCTCTTTGATAAACTGCACAGTACTGCAAAGCTTGGTGTCATCTGCAATCCCAGATTCAGACGCAAGGCAGTTGCATAGCAAGTGCCCAAACAAAGTTAGTAACTAGGTGAAAAGGAAACAATCAGGAAATTCCTGTTGCTCTTAACTGTTCTAGCTTACAAAATGTAGTAGAATTGAGAGACCTGGAGAAAGTCACTAAGAAAGTCAAGTGCTTATTACAGTGAAATGAACAATAGAAGTGATTGGGAGCAACAACATCCGGGCAGACAACTTTATTTATTTTCTAGATCAGATATGGTCGTGTAAAACTAGCCTACATCTAATTTGTGACCTGCATATTTCTTATTACTTATACTACCAAGATGATTAAAATGATGGTTATTTATTTTATAAAAAGATGTGGTGGTGACCTAATATGTATAGGGGGTGACCTAATATGTATGAAAATATCAAAGGTCAGAGAGCTGTCCTATACAATATTTATCCCATACCTAGTACTATAACTGTGTATCAAGAAAAGAAGATTTCTACAAAAACACAGATGAGGATTCTTGACTTTAAGAGCAGTGAGACTGTAACTCTCTGCCAGAGGAGGTAGTGATGGTGAACTCACTAAAAGAGTTTAAAAGGGGCTTTCAACGTTATAATGTTAAAATACAAACCAGATTTCTGGAGAAAGGGCTCGTGATCCAGGGATTTATTCTCATTGCCAGATTTAAAATCCAGAAGGAATTTTTGTTCCCGTAAGATGAGGAGAATTTGTTTCACAGGAGATATTTAGACTTTCTCTGGATCAACATTTTAGGATATTAGGTGGAACTAAATAGACTTAAAGGGGTATTCTGGTTATATTAATCTATCCCCTATCCTGTGGATAGGGGATAACTATTAGATCGGTGGGGTCCTACTGCTGGGACCTACATTGATCACAGAGACAGGGGCACCCCATGGAGCCCCCAAAATAAACAGAGAGGCTCTTTGGGCATGCATGCAGCCACTCTATTCATTTCTGTAGGAGTTTAGGGGATAGCCAAATGACTTACCAGTGATATCTCCTTTGACTGGAGGCATTCTCTTTCTTTTTTTTTCTCAGTCCTGCACAGATCGCTCTGATGACGTTTCCTGACCGCAACTTATCTCTGCATAGCTGGACACACTGAATACACCTATTTAGTAATAATGCCTCCTTTTATGCCTCTACTTAGTAAACACCTCCATTTAGGCCCAGTCCCACTCAGTAGTAATTTCCATTTTGGCCCCAGTAGATATAATGCTCCACCCCCCCCCCCCTAAGTGCACTATGTACATATAACGCCCCCAAGTAGTGCCATCTTTACATATAATGTCCACCAGTAGTGGTCTCTTTACATATAGTGCCCCATATTATATCCACACACAAAAAACCTCATTCCTGTAATCTGTCATGCAGGTCTCTTTAAGCCTGCGGCCTTGGCTTCCTGCATTACGGTTGTGAAAGTCGTCATATTGAGCGCACAGTGAAGGTCGTAATATCAAAACCCAAATGACCTTGGCGGGGCAGAATTTTTTTCCCTTAAATGAGGAAAATTGGCTTTTACCTCATGGGGTTTGTTTTGCCTTTCTCTGGATCAACTTGCAGGATAACAGACTGAACTGGATGGACATATGTCTTTTTTAGGCCTAACAAACTATGGTACTATAAAAAAAAAAAATTCAGTTTCACCTCACAAATGTTTTTTTCCCATTTACCAATTCAAGACATGGTAAATTAAAAAAATACAATTTGTCCTGCAAAAAATAAGCCCTTGTATGGATATATGAACAGCAAGTTAAAAAAGTTATGGCTCTTGGAATGTGGGGAGGAAAAAAACTAAAATGAACCTTGTCATTAAGGGGTTAATTGTTTAATAAACCGAGTAAAAAAAAATATGAATTCATCAGAAATATGCCGCGTTGCGCTTTATATTTTGCTTTGCCTGGTAGTGACTGACATGGATATACTGGGATACTGGGTTGGAAGGGGGCTCATTCTAAGTTTTTCATTTGGTCCCTGATATTTGTGTACACCCCTGTGAAATAATGATATAAAAGTTTAAAGGGGTTATCCCATGACTGATGTAAAAAATGAAAATCAGACATCATATAGTACATTACAATCTCTTTCTAACAAAGCTAGAACCAGCCCTGTACCTCACATGGGTCCAGAGATCTCCCCATTCATTGCTCTGCTAGATTTATATCAAGCTGACAGCTCAAGGGGAGTGTCTTTTCTGCTGCTGCTCAGGTGGCGTGTCTCACCTCTCCCTATCACAGCTCAGGAAGCAGTTGAAAGATGAAACTGAGCATGTGCGGCCTTCTCAGAGAGCAGGTTAAAGAAATAAGAAAAAAAACAAACTGCAGGTGGCGCTATACAGATACATTTTATTAAATAACTCAGTACCTATACAAAGTCTTTAATTACATGCAATTACAAAAGTATTCAAATCCAGGTGATGGTTTAAAAACTGTAGAATATTTTCGTGGGACAATCCCTTTAAAGGAAGCATTTGTATGCAATTGCTGCTGTTAATGGCGTTCAAACAGTTAATAAATATTCAGTGAAGGTTCACACTTGAGCAGCATTTTGCTTTAATATTAATATTACAGGTTATAGATACTAGATTTCTGGAAAAGGATCGTTGATCCAGAGAGCTATCTGATTGCCAGATTTGGAAGGAATTTTTCCCTTATAATAAGGAAAATTGGCTTCTACCTCATGAGGGTTGTTTGCCTTCCTCTGGATCAACATTGCAGCATAATAGGCTAAACTGGATGGACGTATATATGTCTTTTCCCAGCCTTACAATCTGCCGTATTTTTCGCTTTATAAGACGCACCTGATGATAAGACACACCTAGATTTTTGATGAGAAAACAAGAAAAAAAATATTATGAACCGAAAGGTGTGAGTTTTGAACTAATGGTGGTCTGTGGATGACACTGTTATGGGGGGATCTGTGAATGACGCACTGTTATGAGGGGGATCTGTGGATGACACTGTTATGGGGGATCTGTGAATGACGCACTGTTATGAGGGGGATCTGTGGATGACACTGTTATGGGGGGATCTGTGGATGCCGCACTGTTATGGGGGATGTGTGGATGATACACTGCTATGGGGGATGTGTGGATGACGCACATATAGCATCATATGAATTGGGGGTCACTACTCACACAGGGACAATATACTGTGACACATATGATACTGTGACCAGCATAAGATGATCTTATGTTGGTCACAGTTAGTGATGAGCAGCATAGGCAATATTCGAATTCGCAATATTTTGCACATTTTTGGCTAAATATTCGCCATAAATTCGCAAATTTGAGAAGTCGTTATCTCCAGTCATTATTTACTTGATTGCGAAAATCGTCAATGTAATATATTCACAATAAAAATTCGCCATTAGAATATTCGCGATCAACACTAAAGGGTAGGCAACTTTCCTATTGGTTGCTAGGGATGTTGCTAAGTGCCGATATTCACGATAAATTCGCAATAAATTTGCGATTAGAATATTCGCGATCAACACTATTCGCGAATACAAATATATAGCCCAATATTCTAAATATTTGCGAATTCTTGAAGTAAGCGATATTCGTTATTAAAATTCGCGATTCGAATATTCGCGCTTAACACTAGTCACAGTATCATATGTGTCACAGTATATTGTCCCTGTGTGAATAGTGACACCACCGGGCACCCGCTAAGAGCAGTCTTTATATGTAAAATCTTTTTAAGTAATGCTCCAGCAATGGCTGTGCTTTCTTGTGTAACAGTACTCACTATCAAAGCAGCCGTCTGGCCGGCAGTGTGACGTAACTCACTCAGTCAGTAATGCTCCTGCCAGATTCATTAATGAAGTGGGAGAAGCATGACCGAGTGAGTGACGTCACGCGCCGGCTGCACCGCTGCTTTGATAGTGAGTCATGTTACACAAGAAAGCAGAGCCATTGCTGGAGCATTACATAAATTTTTTTTAACATATAAAGTCTGCTGTGAGCGGGGCCCGGTGTAATGGAGTATAGTGACTGCATCGTGCCCCGCTCATAGCAGTTTTCATATGTAAAGTCCATTCATGTAATCTTCAAGCAGTGGCTTTGCTTTAAACTAGCGCAATCCTCTGTAGTAGTACTCACTATCAAAGCGGCAGGCAGGCCGGCAGTGTAACATCACTCAATCATTCATTAATGAAGCTGGAGCAGGAGCGTGAATGAGTGAGCGAGGTTACACTGCCGGCCTACCTGCCGCTTTGATAGTGAGCACTACTACAGAGGATTGCGCTAGTTTAAAGTAAAGCCACTGCTTGAAGAATACATGAATGGACTTTACATATAAAAACTGCGGAGAGTGGGACCCGGTGTAAGGGAGTACAGTGACTGCACTGGGCCCCGCCGAGAGTGAAACAGCAGTTGCCGGCCTTCAGCCCCTCCTCCCTCCCTGATGATACATCGCAGGCCACGCTGTGCAGCATAGCGGCCGGGGATGCATCAGTGTCAGACATTTAAAAAATGCACCATTCACTTTATAAGACGCACTGCTATTCTCCCCCCCCCCCCACAAACACTTATGGTATGTTACTATAAAATGAAAATATTCAGAAATTTACGAAAGTTACGAAAATATGTAAAAAAACAAATAATAGCAGCCAAACTAGAGACCGAGAGATTAATTGCCAAATAGAGTGAAACTAGCGCTAAAATGTTCTTCAATTATATAAATGGTAAAAAGTATAAATCTGAAGGTGTCGGCCCTTTACAGAGTGATGAGGGGGGAGTTGCATAGAGCAATGAGGAGAAAGCAAGGCTACTAAATATTTTTTTCTCCACTGTATTCACTAAGGAAAATAAACTGTCAGATGAAATGCAGAATGTAAAAGTAAATTCCCCGTTAAAAGTGCCTTGTCTGACCCAGGAAGAAGTACAGTGGCGTCTTAAAAAAATTAAAATAGACAAATCGCCAGGACCGGATGGCATACACCCCCGTATCCTAAGAGAATTAAGTAATGTCATAGCCAGACCCTTATTTCTGATATTTAAGGACTCTATACTGACAGGGAGTGATTCACAGGATCGGCGCTTAGCAAAAGTGGTGCCAATATTCAAAAAGGGGTCAAAAACAGAGCCCGGAAACTATAGACGGGTAAGTTTAACATCCGTCGTGGGTAAACTGTTTGAAGCTTTTTTTAAGAGATGCTATCTTGGAGTACCTCAATGAAAATAAGCAAATAACGCCATATCAGCATGGCTTCATGTCAAATTTAAAGGGGTTCTGCAGTTATTTTAAACCGATGAGCTATCCTCTGGATAGATCATCAGCATCTGTTCGGCAGGGGTCCAACACCCAGGACCCCCGCCGATCAGCTGTTTGAGAATGCAGCGGCACTTTCAGTAGCACTGCGGCCTTCTTGCTGTTTACCGCAGGCCCAGTGACGTCACGACTTTTATAACTGGCGCTGGGTGGGGCTAAGCTTCATTCGAGTGAACGGAGCTTAGCCCCACCCAGGCCAGTGATACAAGTTGTGACGTCACTGGGCCTGAGGTAAACAGTGAGAAGGCCGTGGCGCTACTGCCAGTGCCGCTGCCTTCTCAAACAGCTGATCGGCAGGGGTCCCAGGTGTCGGTAAGATGCTGATAATCTATCCGGAGAATAGATCATCAGTTTAAAATTACTGCAGAACCCCTTTAATCAGTTTCTATGATGGTACACACTCAGATTGGGTCGCTGTCACTAGTGGGGTAGCACAGCGGTCAGTATTTGTCCCTATTCTCTACAATATATTTATGAATGATCTTGTAGAAGGCTTGAATTGTAAAATATCAATTTTTGCAGATGACACCAAACTGTGTAAAGTAATTGTGATATATATAGAGAAGTTGGGCACTCTGTATCTGTAAATCTAAGATTTATTAAACCCAGCTGTCTGCTGTCTCATCCTTGATTATATTCAGGGCTTTATTATATCAAAGTTTGGTGTAAGACATGACACTTTGTCAACTGTTATTTATGCTACTATGTTGATTTTATGTCGATTTTCGGTATGTATATAGAAATCGCAGCCATATGTATGTTCACACTCAGATGCAGAGACTAGGTCGATTGGTATCGCTAAGAAAGTGGATCCAATACAGATTTTCTATACATCTCACAATATTATAAAGGGAACAGATAAGGGGGGACTGACCACTGAAGAAGGAGACAGCCTTAGTCTCCGAAACGCGTCTGGGATCAGGACCCCCTCTATTATACAGCCGCAATCAAAGACCCCGAGAAGGATTAGGAGCGCTCCTTTACCTTCACCCAGTGCGGCTACTTCGCATAGACAAACAGTGGGAATCACACTGAGCGCAGGTACACACGTGGGACGCCACGGCTGTGAGCCAGCATGCCATCTTACCTGCCGGACAAAGTAGGAACAGCGGCAGATAAACAATATCTACTACCTACTCACTTATGAATACATCAATCGTGAGTAAACTTATCTGCAGCGATGTATGAGTATTGAACTTTAAAGAGGACCTTTCACCAGTTTAAAAACTAAAAACTAACTATATCTGTGGGCAGAGCGGCGCCCAGGGGTCCCCTTGCACTTACTAGTATGTCTGGGTGCTGCTCCGTTCGCTCGGTATAGGCTCCGGTGTCTGCAGCTCCCTCTGTTGTGCTGGGCGGAGTTTTTGTTTTAGGCGTGTCCCTTGCTTCAGCGCTGGCCAATCGCAGCGCACAGCTCATAGCCTGCGGATCCGCAAAAAAAAAAAAAACAGATGACATCCGTATGCTATCTGTTTTTCTTTGTAGATCCATTGTAACAACGCCTAAAACGGACAAGAATAGGAAATGTTATATTTTTTTTGTGGGGCTACGTAACGGAGAAACGGATGCGGATAGCACACGGTGTGCTGTCCGCATTTTTTGCGGACCCAATAAAATGAATGGGCCTGCATCCTATCCACAAAAAAAACAGAACGGACAAGGAAACAAAATGCGTTCGTGTGCATGAGACCTAACTTTGACCTTTGCCTTTATTATTACCACTAGAAGTTTATGAATACATTGATAACTGGCTGTCCCCAGTTGGGGTGTGTCCCTGCACAGTCTTAGGGCTCGTTCACACAAACGTTTTTTGCTTTCAGTCTACGGGCCGTTTTTTGTTTTCACTATACCATCCATATAGGAAACCATTCATTTCAATTGGTCCGCAAAAAAAACGGAATGTACTCCATATGCATTCCGTTTCCGTATTTCCATTTTCCGTTCCGCTACATTTTGAGTCATGTCCTATTTTTGCCCGCAAATCACGTTCCGTGGCTCCATTCAAGTTAATTGGGCTGTAAAAAAAAATGGAACGCATACGGAATGCATCCATATGTCTTTCATATCCATTCCGTTTTTGCGGAAGCATCTATTGAAAATGTTATGCCCAGCCCAATTTTTCAATGTACTTACTGTTAAAACATTATTTTATGCTTCCGTTTCTGTTTGCAATTGGAAAAAAACGGATCACAAACGGAAACCATACAAAAGCGGAACTAAAGCGGAACGGAAACACTACTGAAACCAAAAACGGAAAAACTGATCTGTTAAAACCGGACCGCAAAACCATACGGTCGTGTGAACGAGCCCTTATACTGTTCAATCAGTGCTAACTACGTAGGGACTCACTCTTCTGACAAGGGGAATGGTAAGACCCAGTTGTTAATTTATTCAAAAATTTATAGGGGGAATAAAAGAGAAAATACACAACATGCAGTCATAAAAAATGCTCCACAATTATTATTTCACGGGGAATCAAGTAGTAACTAAGACAGACATGTCAGGAGAGGTGACAGGTCCTTTTTAAAGATCAAACGAATTAGCCATCATATCTAAAAGCAAAGTTGTGCTTTAATTCATGTTGCATTTGGGGGATTTAACCCCTTCATTTAACCTCTGTAATTTAGCTGTAAGGAATGAGAGCTAAGGGAACTACAGACAGACATTATTACAAGTAATATCCTCTTGATTTAAAATCTTCTTCATAATCCCTTCATTAAGTTTGCTATGAATGAAGGGGAACATTTAAACCTGATATATGCAATGCACCTCGGATGCATGCCCGGTCCTGTGTGAAAAGGTTGTCACAGTTTTTCTCACTACCCCTAAGTTAATGTAAGCACATACTGTGAGGCTCCAGTGCTAAACCACTAAACGATTAGTGAACAGTGTATTCAATCTTACTGTCTGTTTCACAGCTACAAACAAAATCTAGCTTGGAAAAACACAGCTATCAATAACTTGTCATATCAGGATAATGTAATTGGGTCTACAGCGCTACACAATGTATCTGAAGCATCTAGGTTTACAAGAAGGTTCTTGACAGTGTTGAGAGCTCTTCAAAAACTTGCTAAGAAATGATGCTTGTTATTAAGAATTAATCAATAAATCATTTCCATCTTCATGTCCTTCATCTGTGTATAAAACTGGCCACACTCATTACATAAACTGTGGCCGAACATGCTAATTTAAGGGTACGTTCACACGACGACAATTGTCGCGCGACAAAAAGTCGCGCGACAATTTGGGAACCACTACACTGCAACATTTGTAGCGCGACATTGATGTCACATTAATGTCGCGCGACAATTTTTATAATGGGAGTCTATGGTGGTGTCGCACGTGCAACATGCAACATGTTGCGACTGCGACACAACAGTCGCAAAAAATCCATCCCGGATGGATTTTCTCCGACTTTCGTGTCGCAGTCGCAGCATGTCGCATGTCGCACTGCGACACCATAGACTCCCATTATAAAAATTGTCGCGCGACAATAGTGCGACTTTTTGTCGCGCGACAATTGCCGTCGTGTGAACGTACCCTAAAAGGGACAAAAATCTAATATGTATGAGGTCCTCCAGGCCGGAGGAGCTTCGCGACAGCTTTCCCCCTTCTCCAAGTTTACGACATATGTATGTGCATGGGGAGTCAGGATAGATAGCTGTCAATTGAATGTTTATATCTACTGTGCATGCCCAGCCAAGGGCAAAAAAAAAAGAAAAAATGTTGTGGTTCCAGCTCGCCCACTCCTGTGGAGTCCCCGTGTCTCTGCCTGGACACTGTGTCAGTTGCATGAAGGTAGGTCCAGCACCAGGTCCAGAGAGATGGCATTAAGGATCCTGTATTCGTCAGAAACACGTAGTCTAATGCAATTTTGAGGATTACAGTTGTTTTCATCCCTAGTGAAAAAGTCCAGCTCACTCAATCCATAAAAACAAATAAACAAGGTCCTTTATTGGATCTTCTGGGTCAGAAAAACACGGTACGTAGACATAGGCAACGTATTTTTGGATCTAAACAAAGCGATCCTTCTTCATGGTTGTCTTAATCACGTTACAAAAAAGTGCTGATTTTTATCTTTAGATCTGGCGCTGGACATACATTCTACCATTGGATTATATATGTGCCTAAGGCCTCATATATATGGTTCTATTACAGCCGTTTTGTATAAAGCCATAATAGATCCTCTATAGAGGTGCATGAGCCTTCTAACGTACAGCATAGGTCTTCCTGTTAGATTTGAAATAATTGTGGAATGCTCCTTTAGACTTCATGGGGGAGAGTTATCAACTTTACATCAGTTTTGATAAATCTCCACCATAGTTATATAGAGACATATGGAGATTTTTATCAAAGTGGTGTAAAATAGAACTGGCTTAGTTGCCCATAGCAACCCATCAGATTCCACCTTTCATTTTTCATAGCTCCTTTGGAAAATAAAAAGGTGGAATCTGGTGGCTATGGGCAACTAAGCCAGTTCTACTTTAAACCAGTTTGATAAATCTCTTCCCATATGTACAGAAGTATTCTTCCACAGAAAAATTGTTTCTGGGGAGGAAATTCCCCAGCAGAACCTATACGGTGGCTCTGTACAGTGGAGTAAGGCTGCTTCCTTTCAATGCCGTATAGACTAAGGCCCTAATGTATATAACTGTATTACAGCTGTATACAGCCATCCAGTCATATGGAGCCATATTCCAACAAATTGAGCATTCTATGGGGCCCTTGTATACATCCGTATGTATTTTCTGTCTCATTTTGTATGAATCCAAAGCAAAATAAATATGGCTTGCTCAATCAGATGTATTGCAGTGTTATTTTTGTCCACACTAAAGATACAGAACAACACGCCATTGACACACATCGCAAGAAAATTGATTTTGTATATAAATCCGCAGCATGGCAATTATGGTGCAGATTTGCAGGGGAGTGACTGTATGTGCCATTGTATAGTCCCTGCACAAGTCTCTTTGTGGATAAGGCCTTACTATCACTATCATTATTAAATAGGCTACATTTCAGGCAAAATGAAGAACTGCAGTTCATTCTAACAAGACATCAAAGCTCCAGCACATGGGTGACTGGTTTATTTGAATTGATTTTTCGCGGAGGTTTTGTAGTCTAGAAATGGGAAGTTACATATCTGGTATATCGCACAAAATTGTGGTGTGAAGTTTGAATGGAGCTGTAGAAAACACAGATGTCACTTACTGGTAATGGCTATCTATAGTAAGACTGTACCAAGGGTATACTCATAATGGTGGTTGAAACGGCACTACTACATCATGTAGCATATGATAGTTGTTTAATATTTCATTGGATTGCCACTTTTGTTTCTGTACCATTTTAAATTATTGATTTAGCATTTCAAGTCACTGTGGTGGAATAGTGCAATGTCCGTATCTTCTGAACAACAGAAGAAGATTTTACGTTTATAAATGAACTTCTAAAATGTAGAGTAGAACGCCGTGGCAAATCAAATGATATGAAATAAAGGAAGATTCACAAGACTGTAACTAGAACATAAAAGCATAGCATAGGAAATACGCTGCTAAAAAAACGGGGGTTAATTTACTGAGCACCTGAAGCGTTATTCCTTTGTAAGAGAGGTGTTCAAACTGTAAAATTCCTTTAATTCATCATCAGTGTGACCAGATGGGTGCCGAATTATCATATAATCTGAATTACTGGATGACTATAGAAACATACATGAATATAAATGATGATAGAGAATCTGCTGCTGCAGATCTGTAATTGTAGATGACTACTCCTCTTAAAAGTGGGGTTGTTGTAAGAAACATCTGAGTAGAGTAGAAAGTCAGTGCGATCAGGGGCGTAGCTATAGGGGGTGCAGAGGTAGCAGCCACTACCAGGCTCAGGAGCCTGAGGGGGCCCAAAGACCCTTGTCCCTAAAAAAAAAAGACACCGTTATTATAGAAAGCGCACGCTGGGAGGTCTCTGTTATAGATTTTGCACTGGGGCCCAGAATTTTCAAGTTACACATTTGGCTGGAAGGAGGGGGCTAGGTCAAGAATTTGGCACGGGGGGTGCTGTTTCAATTTTTGCTTCAGGCTGCAGGAGGGCTATATGTTCCGCTGCCCCTTGTAACTAAGGGAAGGGGGGCCAAGCTGAGCTCTTGCAACAGGGCCCATGAGCCTTTAGATATGCCCCTGAGTGCGATTTACATGGACTTAAACTTCACACAATCTGCATGCTTAGTAAGGGTCTTTTTGTACTGTGTTAACACTGTACATTTACCATATGTGCTGGGAAAACTCCTAGCGCATAAATTAAACAGATCCATAGACGCTATTCATCTGATGGAGGCTAAAAGTCTCTTGAATAATCCACAATTTCGCAGTTTTGGCAACGCGGTTTTGTGGCAGCGATAAAGTGCAGCATACACAGTCACTTTTTAAGTTTGGCAAACAGTTCTTTAGCACAGTATAACAGTTCAAACAGTTTGGGACTGTAATAAGTTCAAATATAGCGCAGTTTTTTTTTGATCCTGTTCGTTTAGCTAGGCGCAGAGGAATTTGAATCCTGTTCGTGACGCCAAGATTTATCATGCAGTGTGCCAGACTGAACAGGGGAATTATATGTGAGCAATTAGGTAGGCCGAGGTAAATACAGTTCTGTTTAATCACGGTTATGTCGTCCCTAGGCAGGCTAGCATGAGTGATGAGGAGAATGGCACAACGATTCTCTGGGGCACGCTTTGATAAGGGACACAGGCCAGATGGTGGTTCGAGGTTCCCTTGGTGGTCTGTAATAATGTGCCTATGGCAAGGTCCCTGTTTGTCGTGATGCCAGTAGATGGTCTGTAATAATGTGCCTATGGCAAGGTCCCTGATTGTCGTGATGCCAGTACCTTTTGTGGTAGTAGTAATATAGTTTATAGTAGTAGTAATTGAGGAATTGGAAACTGAGACTGCAGTGAAATCCAACTTATGACTTTTACTGAACGTTGCTCCTGATAACAGTTACATCCAAGTATAAAACAGTCTCTAGTACATCCAGATATGAAATACAGTCTCTCATGCATATGAGGGTAGGGATATTGTAAGTCCTTAGGCAAAACAGGCTCTTTGTCTTTTATATGTGAAAGCTACTGCTTCAGACTAGGCTTTTGAAGTACAAAAAGTCTTAGGCTGGTAACAACTCTCACCTTATTCTAACCTTGATTAAAGGTGGTTTTCAGAATCCTTGAACCTCTATTTCCAGTGCTTTTCTGACAGTTGGCCTGACTGTCCTCAGGATTTAACTTGGAGGTGTGGATGCTGGAAGCTTTGTCCTACACCTAATTGCAAAGGTGCATGGGAAGTCTTTGAGTATAGCCGTTATGCTATCCTTTGACTTGAATATTCGTAAATACATATTAATCCCCTTGAAACTTGCTGATTGCAGCTTTGTCACTGATCACCTCCGAGGGGCAAGCTATAGAAGTAGATTTCTTGCCTCTAGGCTGAATCTTATAGGCTTTAACTCTGGACTGTGGAGCCATCAGGGAGAGAGCAGAGAGGCAGGAGGCCTCCCTCCAGCTAGCAGCTACATCTTGACTGCACACTGACTAAACTTCCAGACTGAACTAGACTAGACTGGACTAGGCCTGAGCTAAGCTATATACACTGTCACACTGCCCCCATCTAGTGGTCAGACTAGTGTGGTGCAATTCTAATTGGCCTAAATGAAAGGATCTTACACAGAATCAGATAGTGACATGGGAGAATATGATATAATATAATAAAACAAGTTTGCTGTGCCCACAATCACGAGTGGGACACTGCAACTTTCAAGAAGGTACCTTCAACTTATTATTTTTTGTGGACAGCCACACAAAATCACCCACTCTTCGGTCCGGACCATTCATACGTTTCCTGTCAGCCACACATTTATACTTGTTGCCCATATTCATCAAGTTATTTTGAATTCTCCGCCATATGGATGATGATGACGACGAAAAGCATTCTTCCTCAGGGATACCAGAAGTATCTGAACCGGAAAATGTGCCAAACTGAGGGCGAAACCCATATGCCCCAAAAAACGGCGACTTCCCAATGCGCTCCTGTCTATAATTATTAATGGCAAACTCTGCCAGAAACAAAAAAATGGGGACCACTCCTCCTGATTCTCAGAGACAACACATCTTAAGTAAGTCTCCAGACCCTGATTAGTGCGCTCTGTCTGTCCGTTTGACTGAGCATAAAAAGCCGAAGAAAAAGCCGAGTACAGAATGCCTTCCAGAATCTGGACATAAACTGAGTCCCCCAATCCAAGACAACGTCAGAGAGAATGCCATGAAGTGGGTCCATGGTCTGGACAGGATGGGTAATGGAAGTAGAGATCTGGAAGGCTGATTATATGTCACCTTAGCGCGTGCACAAGTACAACAGGCCGATACATAGTCCTCAACACACTTAAGCAACCCCAGCCACCAGAATCTACGAGAGATGAGGTCGGCAGTGGATCTACTCCCAGGGTGTCCAGTAAGAACCGTAAAGTGATGTTCCTCAAACACCATGTGCCACAATTCTGCTGGCACAAACAATTTCCCAGAGGGGCAAGAATCCAGTGCGTCTCCCTGAGCCTCTAATAATATCACCTCTAGGTCAGGGTATAGAGCGGCTATCACCACCCCTTCCGCCAGTATAGGATTCGGATTTTAAAAATCACCACCTCCAGGAAAACTATGTGAGAAAGGCATCCGCCTTGACGTTCTTAAGCCCCGGACGATAAGTGACAGTGAAATTGAATCTAGAAAAAAACAACGACCATCTAGCCTGCCTCGAGTTCAGTCGTTTAGCTGACTCCAGGTAGGCCAGATTTTTGTGATCAGTGAACACAGTGATTGGATAAATCGCCCCTTGCAACCAATGATGCCATTCCTCAAAAGCCAGCAGCTCTCTGTTACCCACATCATAATTTTTTCTCTGCGGCAGAGAGTTTTTTTTAGAGAAAAAGACACATGGACACCATTTACCTGGTGATGGGCCCTGCGATAAACGGGTGTGTCCACTTCCACAATGAAAGGTTGTGAAACATCCGGCTGCACCAATATAGGGGCAGAAGTGAAGCACTCCTTAGCCGCAGAAAAGGCTCGCAACGCCGAATCAGACCACACTGAGACATCTATCCCTTTCTTAGTCATGTCATTTAGGGGTTTTACCATTGTCGAATAGTTCTGATTTTCGGTAATAGTTCGTGAACCCCAAAAACCGCATAAGAGCCTTCAGATTTTCGGGACGATCCCAGTCCAATACTGCACGGACTGTCTCTGGATCCATTCGAAAACCAGAAGATGACAGCATGTAGCCCAAAAATTGCATCTTGTGTACAGCAAAAGCACACTTCTCTAATTTTGCGTACAAAATTACTATCCCTAAGGATCTGCAACACCTATCTAACGTGATCCTGATGTGTCTCAACGTCTGAAGAATAAATTAGTATGTCATCTAAATATACGACTACAAACCTCCTCACTAGGTGATGAAAAATGTTATTCACACAATGCTGGAAAACCGCAGGAGCATTGGTCAACCCAACAGGCATGACCAGGTTCTCAAAGTGACCCTCTGGATTATTAAAAGCCATCTTCCATTCATCCCCTTCCTTGATCCTGATCAGATTATTTGCCCCCCTTAAGTCCAACTTGGAGAACACATTGGCAACAACAATCTGGTTAAACAAATCCGGAATCAAAGGAAGGGGCTAAGGATCACGGACAGTAATCGGATTGAGTTCACAGAAATCAAGACATGGCTGAAGAACTCTGTCTTTTTTTTAAACAAAAAAGAACCCTGCGGCCACTGGAGACTTGGAAGGTCTTATGTGTGCCTTAGCCAATGCGGAGGTAAATCCTGACATCCACTCTCAGAAAATACATTGGCAAAATCAGATATAAAAGAAGGCAAAGTCTTAGTAGTTAAAACAGAAAAAGATGTATTCAGACAATTGTCAACGCAATAATTACTCCAATCCAGAATCCGTTTAGCTTGCTAATCAATGGTTGGATTGTGCTTGCTTAACCATGGTAAACCTAGAACTACCGAAGCGGGGAGACCCTCCAAAATAAAGCATAAGATAAATTCCTGATGAAAGTCACCCATTCTTAATCTGATATCATGCACAACTTGAGACAAACGCTTTTGAGCTAAAGGTGCAGAATCAATAGCAAAAATGGAAATGATTTTTTCTAATGCACTCGGTGACAAACCGTGCATACGAACGAACTGAGCATCAATCAAGTTCACCCCTGCCCCGCTGTCGATAAAATTTCCTTTTTGTCCACAGAAAAAACACACTCCCTTCCTACTACTAATACGTTTAAAAGCAAATCGAGGAGTAACTCCCCCTAATTGCATGGGTTCGTCCCCAGACATAAACCCAGGAGTATCTTCACCCAAAGTGTCAAAGGAGGACAATACACCATGTGATAGAACATCCCGAGAGTGGGGGCCCCTAGATCTCTCTCTCTTAGGCGTCTGTCCATGTGTATGGCAAGAGACATAGCAGCCTCCAGAGACACGGGAGTTTCATGAAAGGCAGCCTCTCAGATAACCCCTGACAAAACTGGCTACAGAGAGCCGGATCTTTCCACTCTGTAGCCGTAGCCCACCTCCTAAACTCCGAGCAATAAATTGCAGAACAATCTCCCTGATGAAGGCCACGCAGCTTGGTTTCAGCCAGGGAGGTCCGATCCGTGTCATCATAGATCAGACCCAGGGCTTTGAAAAATTCGTCCACCGACCGGAGAGACTGCGATCCGGATGGCAGAGAAAAAGCCTATGACTGCGCATCCCCCTTAAGCAAATAAATCACCACACCGACTTGCAGTTCCTCATCACCAGATGAGTGTGGACGTAGCCTAAAATATAGTTTACACGCCTCTCTAAATAAAATTCAATTATCACGTCCCCCAGAGAATCTGTCCGGGAGAGCAACTTTAGACTCCAGATAGGTCTGGTAACCACCACCAGGACCAACAGCCTGTGGTCTCCGGATCTGAGCGATGGTTGTGCGGAGATCAGCTACTTCGAAAGATAAACCCTGTAGCTGTCCTGCCAGTGCAGCAATCGGGTCCATGGCTGCACTCGAATTAACAAAAAATTACGGTTTATAATGTCACGCCAGTGTGTGGAAGGGAGACTCCACACCAGACGAAGAAGGAGAGGGAACAAGACCTGAAAGCTAGGGAAGAAATAAGGACACCTCCTAGTCAAGTCACAGTCCTGATCAGTATGAACAGACCCCAAAGGTAGGTAAATTCATACGCAGGAGTACCTAGAGTCCTAACTCACCCTATAAGACCCTGGCGATAGTGACAGGACTGAGATTACCTGTTCCTCCAGAAAGGAAGGATGAACAGAAGTCTCCCTCAGGCCTACAACAAAGGGCAGGGGAAAAACAACACACAGATAAACCAAAACAAAATACAGAAGGGAAAGAAAACCCCAGCAGACCACAGATACTACTTAAGCTATAAACCGCACAGCATTGTGAGAAAATCAACTATAAATAAGAAAAGTTAAATGACCACAATAGCAACACCTGGAGGTTAGAGGTGTGGTCAGTATCAGAAGCAACACAGACGCCACAAGGATACATGTCAGATCAAAGCACGTGTTTCCAGTCTCACAGATCTTCTGTCACCCACTGTCTCCAGGACGTCCGTATGTCTCGGTATCTCCGTGACAGAAATTGAATCATATGTACCCAAAAATGGTACCAATAAAAATGTCAGCTCTTCCTGCAAAAAACGAGCCCCTATACAAGACAATTGACAGAAAAATAAAAGAAATGTAGCTTTCAGAAAATGAAGACACAAAACATGATTTTTGTATTAAGAAATGCTTTATTATGTAAAACTGCAATAAAAAAATAAAAATACACATTTGGTATTGTCATGTTCATATAAACCTGCTCTATAAAAACAACACATGTTCTATCCTGTTAGGAGAACTCCGTAAAAAAACTAAAATAAAAACGTGCCGGAACAGCCATTTTGTGGTTAACTTGCCTCACAAAAAGCGTAATATAGAGCGATCAAAAATCATACATAGCCCAAAATAGTACGGGGTCCCTTTTTGGGAGTTTGGTACTGTAGGGTGTATCAGGGGGTCTTCGAATGTGACATAGCAACTTAAAATTATCCCAATGAAATCTGCTGTCCAAAATCCATATGGCACTCCTTCCCTTCTGCGCCCTGCCGTGTGCCCATGTAGCGGTCTACGACCACATATGGGGTGTTTTCTGCAAACTGCCGAATCACGGTAATAAATATAGAGTTTTGTGTGGGTGTTAACCCTTTCTGTGTTACAGGAAAAATGAATAAAAATGGAAAATCTTTAAAAAAAAGTAAATTTTACCCTCATTCTCCTTTAATTCTTATGGAACACCTAAAGGGTTAACAAAGTTTGTAAAAATCAGTTTTTAATAATTTGAGAGGAGTAGGTTCTAAAATGAAGTCCTTTATGGGTGATTTCTACTATGTAAGCCCCACAAAGTGATTTCATAACTGAACTTGTCCTTAAAAAAGTGGGTTTGGAAATTTTCTTTAAAAATTTAAAAATTGCTTCTAAAATTCAAAGCCTTCTAACATCCTAAAAAATAAAATGACATTTAGAAAATGATGCCAACATAAAATAGACATATGGGCAATGTTAAATAATAACTATTTTATGAGGTATGACGATCTGTCTTAAAAGCACAAAAATTCAAATTTAGAAAATAGTGAATGTTTCCAAATTTTCTGCAAATTTGGGATTTTTTTTAACTATAGGTAAAACATATTGACTCAAATTTACCACTAACATGAAGTACAATATGTCACAAGAAAGCTAACACAGATTCGCTTGGATAAGTAAAAGCATTCCAGAGTTATTATCACATAAAGTGAAATATGTCAGATTTGCATAATGTGGCCTGGTCTTTATGGTGAAAACTGGCTCGGTCTTGAAGGAGCTAATCATGGCATGAATACACGTTACAAAGGCTGGACATTTTTTATGAAGATTATCCTTTTTCTTTTGCTATATTTGGTGAGCGCGGAGGCTGGGTGTGTGGATCCTATCATCAAGTGGCAAGGGTGGGGCCCTATATGCACAACGTAGTGAGCTTTTATCTCTTGATTAGTTAATTTGTATATTTTTTCCTATGGAGCGCTGCCTGAAAAATAAGTCTCTATAAGCTATTGTGTTTCATCATTGAGAAGTAGTATTCTCCTGTGTCCAAGGCATTTCATTCAGCTAAAGCCTTATTCACCCATCCGTGTCCGTGCTCAAATCCGTGAGCAGGTGGTCAGTGATGCATCCGTGAAGCTGTCCGTGAAGGATCCATGTGTCTGTTGTTTCCTCCCCGTGTTGCATCCATGTTTCACTGACACTGAACAGCTGAAAAATAATTTTCAAAGAATCTCTTCCTAATGACCTGTGAAACACGGATGGCATTTGTGGTTTTCACGGACCCATAGACTCTAATGGGCATGATGGATCCGTGAATACAAACAAAATAGAGCATGCATCCGTGCTAAAAACACGAATCCACGGATCGTGCTAAAACACTGATGTGTGAATACACCCATTAAAATGAATGGGGACGTGTGCTGTCCGTGGAGAGCACGTACAACACACGTCTGTGAAACACTGACGTGTGAATGAGGCTTAACTAGTACCCTTTACGGCTCTAAATACAGAATTTAATTGTCTCTGGTTTAGCTGGTATGAGTTCATTTTCATACTTTTTCCCATGGAGCTTTAACTGAAAAAATAAGTCTCTAACACTCTACAAAAATATGCAAATTAGCTCAATTTCCAAAGAAGAAAAGAAAGCTGAGCCTCTGATGCCTTCAGATGTTAGGTAGCTACCCTATAAATTAATGCTCAACCCTTTAAACAGACCTTCATCCAGCATAACTTGGATGATAGCTAAACATTGACTTATAGGATAGCTACATTATATCTGGTGACATTAGAGACTCGTCTTTTTTATCTGAAAAGGGAGCTACTTTGCATAACTTTTCCCTAGAATCTAGAGGAGCACTGCCTGGCTTATGCTGCCTACTAAGCAATCTCCATAAGGCAAAATAGTTCTTACCGAATCATAACACTGTTAAGTCTAAAACAGACCTCCAATTGTTTCCTAAGGGTACTTTTACACTTGCGGCAGGACGGATCCGGCAGGCTGAATAGCCTGCCGGATCCGTCCTGCCGCAAGTGTAAAAGTACCCTTAGCTATGGTAATTTTGTATAGTCTTATGCTAGATCTCTAACACTCTTCCTCCATGGTATTCTCTGTCATAATATTGTACATGGTACTATGCAACCCACAGGATAATTAAAGGTACAGTATCCCTTCCAGCCAGTGACCTATCCATGAATTATTCATTACATGTTCACAATGATTGCTAGTTTATTTTCATTGTTCATAGTCATAGATACATATATTATTGGCAATAGACATCCAAATCTACAGTATATCTTGCTCTATTATCTATTTTTTCAAGCGGAATTTTTTTGGATAATATTTTGTATTTTTACCATTTTTGAAATTTTCTTAATTAAATCAATGAGACAAGGTTCAATAACCCTTAATGTTTATAACTACACTATCACATTAGGCATCTATTCTTCTGCTGATACAAATACTTAGGATTATTATATTCAATTCTCCAAAATTGCCAAATAAATTTTCTGCATAATAGTCAATACACAACTGTAGCAATATTTCTCTGTGTAAGATTTAGGAGCACATTTATTAAGACCAGTGCTTTAAAAGACGAATCTCTGAAGTTATGTAGAGGCGCTGGCCTTTACCTAACTTTGGCACATCCAGCGCCAATGCTAAATATAAGACAGCTTTTATGCTGTCTTACATTTAGACAATTTTCTAAGCTTAAACCAGATGTAGAAAATGATGAATGATAGGGGACTACTGGCCCATCCCCTTCCCCGCCCATGCGAAACCCACTTTTTTAGACCTGGTGTAAGTGGGGAAGAAGTTGCATATTCTGCCTCGCCATGGCATGCGACAGAATCTGCACCAGATATATGCTCCAATTTCCTCCATTTACAAGAAATCTTTTTAGGGCTTATTCACACAGCCGTAGATGGGCCGTTCTGTGCATTGGGGACCGCAATTTGCACTGTTCCGCATCTCCGGATTTGCAGACCCATTGAAGTGAATAGGTCCGCATCTGTGATGCGAAATGCACACGGAACGGTGACCGTGTATTGCAGATCAGTAAATGCGGTCCACAATATGGCAACAGGCAGCACACGTTCTTGTGCATGAGCCCTTACACTGAGTTATGCAGTGTCCATCTGAAGTTTCTGCCAAAACACGGACACCGGCAATGTGCTTTCCGCATTTTGCGGATCCGCACATTGCCAGAACTATATAGAAAATGCCTTTTCTTGTCCGCAATTGCGGACAAGAATAGGACATGCTCTATCTTTTGCGGAGCTGCGGCCGGAATTGCGGAATAGATGCGGACATTTTGTGGACGTGTGAATTGGGCCTTACTTCTTTATTTTTTTTTGCACATTCTTTGGCAGAGATTTTTTCATCCACATTGATTGATGCGAATGAAGAAATCTGTGCCGTTCATTTTTTTTTTTTCAGACCAGAGGCTGAACGGAAAAAAAAATCTCATTATCCGTATGCTTAATATAAGGAGAATAGCAGAAACTCCTAATGCTGGCCATACATGTAATGATTGTGGAGACCCCTAAAATGCCAGGGCAGTATAAATACCCCACATGTGACCCCATTTTGGAAAGTAGATACCCCAAGGTATTCCGTGAGGGGTATGGTGAGTTCATGTAAAATTTTATTTTTTGTCACAAGTTAGTGGAATATGAGACTTTGTAAAAAAATCTATTTTTGCTAACTGGTGCAAAAAATTTTTTTCTGTGAACTCACCATGCCCCTCACAGAATACCTTGGGGTGTCTTCTTTCCAAAATGCGGTCAAATGTGGGGTAAAAATAGAGAGAAATATCTCTGTAAATGACAACTTTTTAATTTTTTTTATACAAAGTTGACAATTTACAGAGATATTTCGCTCACCCAGCAGGGGTATATGTAAAAATGCACCCGAAAACACATTGCCCTACTTCTCCTGAGTACGGCGATACCACATGAGTGACACTTTTTTGCAGCCTGGGTGCGCAAAGGGGCCCAAATTCCAACGAGTACCTTTAGGTTTTACATGGCTGCTCACAATTTAGCCCCGCCCAAAATGCCAGAACAGTAAACACACCACAAATGACCCCATTTTGGAAAGTAGACACCCCAAGGTATTCACATAGTGAGTCCGTGGGAGATTTTTTTTTTTTTTGCCAGAAGTTAGCAGAAATGGAAACTTTATTATTATTTTTTTCCTCAGAAAGTGTCATTTTCCGCTAACTTGTGAAAAAAAATGAAATGATACATGAACTCACCATGCCCCTCCGTACTTTGGGGGTGTCTTCTTTCTAAAATGGTGTCATTTGGGGGGTATTTATACTATCCTGACATTCTAGCACTTGAAGAAACATGACAGGCGCTCAGAAAGTCAGAGCTGCTTCAAAATGCGGAAAATGCGGTCCCATTTTCTGGGATCGACCACCAGAGGACCAGGTAACACAGTAAAGTTGCACCAAACACTACACTAACCCCCCCCCCCACCCCCCCCTCACCTATTAACCCCTTGATCACCCCATCTAGACCCCCTGATCACCCCCCTGTCATTGATCACACCCCTTGTAAGGCTCCATTCAGACGTCCATATGTGTTTTGCGGATCCGTGGATTCACGGATCCGCGGATCCGATCCGCGGATCCGATCCGCAGATCCTCAAAACACGGACACCGGCAATGTGCTTTCCGCATTTTGCAGATCCGCACATTGCCAGAACTATATAGAAAATGCTTTTTCTTGTCCGCAATTTTGGAAAGAAGACACCCCAAGGTATTCGCTGAGGGGCATAATGAGTTCATGAAAAATTAAACTTTTTGTCAAAAGTTAGCGGAAAGGGAGACTTTGTGAGAAAAAACAATAAAAAATCAATTTCCACTAACTTGTGCCAAAAAAAAATTCTATGAACTCGCCATGCCCCTCATGGAATACCTTGGGTGTCTTCTTTCCAAAATGGGGTCACATGTGGGGTATTTATACTGCCCTGGCATTTTAGGGGCCCTAAAGCGTGAGAAGAAAAATGCGTAAAAATGCCCTCCTAAAGGTACTCATTGGAATTTGGGCCTTTGCGCATCTTGGCTGCAAAAGTGTCACACATGTGGTATCGCCGTACTCAGGAGAAGTAGGGCAATGTGTTTGGGGTGTATTTTACATATACCCATGCTGAGTGAGAAATATCTCTGTAAACTGACAACTTTGAATAAAAATGTAAAAAGTTGTCGTTTACAGCGATATTTCTCACACGCAGCATGGGTATATGTAAAATACACCCTAAAACACATTGCCCTACTTCTCCTGAGTACGGCGATACCACATGAGTGACACTTTTTGCAGCCAAGATGCGCAAAGGGCCCTAAAACCAATGAGTACCTTTAGGATTTCACAGGCCATTTTTATGCATTTGGATTCTCACACTTTAGGGGCCCCTAAAATGCCAGGTGAGTATAAATACCCCACATGTGACTCCATTTTGGAAAGAAGACACCCCAAGGTATTCCGTGAGGGGCATGGTGAGTCCACAGAATTTTTATTTTTGGCACAAGTCAGCGGAAATTGTTTTTTTTTTTTTTTACAAAGTCTCATATTCCACTAACTTGTGCCAAAAAAATATTCTATGAACTCGCCATGCCCCTCATGGAATACCTTGGGGTGTCTTCTTTCCAAAATGGGGTCACATGTGGGGTATTTATACTGTCCTGGCATTTTAGGGGCCCTAAAGCGTGAGAAGAAGTCTGAACAAATGCGTAAAAATGCCCTGAAATCCTAAAGGTACTCATTGGAATTTGGGCCTTTGCGCATCTAGGCTGAATAAAGTGCACACATGTGGTATCGCCGTACTCAGGAGAAGTAGGCAATGTGTTTGGGGTGTATTTTACATATACCCATGCTTGGTGAGAGAAATATCTCTGTAAACTGACAACTTTGAATAAAAATTGTATACAAAGTTGTCGATTTACAGCAATATTTCTCACACGCAGCATGGGTATATGTAAAAATACACCCCAAAACACATTGCCCTACTTCTCCTGAGTACGGCGATACCACATGAGTGACACTTTTTGCAGCCAAGATGCGCAAAGGGGCCCTAAAACCAATGAGTACCTTTAGGATTTCACAGGCCATTTTTATGCATTTGGATTCTCACACTTTAGGGGCCCCTAAAATGCCAGGTGAGTATAAATACCCCACATGTGACTCCATTTTGGAAAGAAGACACCCCAAGGTATTCCGTGAGGGGCATGGTGAGTCCACAGAATTTTTATTTTTTGGCACAAGTCAGCGGAAATTGATTTTTTTTTTTTTTTTTTACAAAGTCTCATATTCCACTAACTTGTGACAAAAATGAAATTTTACATGAACTCACCATACCCTCACAGAATACCTTGGGGTGTCTTCTTCCAAAATGGGGTCACATGTGGGGTATTTATACTGTCCTGGCATTTTAGGGGCCCCTAAAGCGTGAGAAGAAGTCTGGAATCCAAATGCGTAAAAATGCCCTCAGAAATCTCTAAAGGTACTCATTGGTTTTAGGGCTCTTTGCGCACCCAGGCTGAATAAAGTGGCACACATGTGGTATCGCTGTACTCAGGAGAAGTAGGGCAATGTGTTTGGGGTGTATTTTTATATATACCCATACTTTGTGTGAAAAATATCTCTGTAAACGACAACTTTTAAAAATTTTTATACAAAGTTGACAATTTACAGAAATATTTCTCTCACCCAACATGGGTATATGTAAAAATACACCCCAAAACACATTGCCCTACTTCTCCTGAGTACGGTGATACCACATAAGTGCCGCTTTTTTGCAGCCTGGGTGCGCAAAGGGGCCCAAATTCCAACGAGTACCTTTAGCTTTTACATGGCTGCTCACAATTTAGCCCCGCCCAAAATGCCAGAACAGTAAACACACCCCACAAATGACCCCATTTCGGAAAGTAGACACCCCAAGGTATTCACTGAGGGGCATAGTGAGTCCGTCTGAGATTTTTTTATTTTTTTTTGCCAGAAGTTATCAGAAATTGAAACTTTTTTTTTTTTTTTCTCAGAAAGTGTCATTTTCCGCTAACTTGTGAAAAAAAATGAAATGATACATGAACTCACCAAGCCCCTACGCGAATACTTTGGGGTGTCTTCTTTCTAAAATGGTGTGATTTGGGGGGTATTTATACTATCCTGACATTCTAGCACCTGAAGAAACATGACAGGCGCTCAGAAAGTCAGAGCTGCTTCAAAATGAGGAAATTCACTTTTTTGCACCATAGTTTGTAAACGCGATAACTTTTACCCAAACCAATAAATATACACTTATTGGATTTTTTTTTATCAAAGACATGTAGAACAATACATTTAGAGAAAAATTTATATAGAAATCTAGTTTTTTTTTTTTTTATTTACAACAGAAAGTGAAAAATGACATTTTTTTTTTCAAAAATTTCGGTCATTTTTGATTAATAGCAAAAAAAAGTAAAAATGTCAGCAGCAATGAAATACCACCAAATGAAAGCTCTATTAGTGAGAAGAAAAGGAGGTAAAATTAATTTGGGTAATGAGTTGTATGACCGAGCAATAAACGGTGAAAGTAGTGTAGTGCAGAATTGTAAAAAGTGGCCTGGTCATTAAGGGTGTTTAAGCTAGGGGGGCTGATGTGGTTAATCAAGATTAGAATAAGGCGAGAGTTGTTACCAGCCTAAGACTTTTTATACTTCAAAAGCCTAGTCTGAAGCAGTAGCTTTCACATATAAAAGACAAAGAGCCTGTTTTTCCTTGAGGACTTACATTTCCCTACCCTCGTATGCATGAGAGACTGTATTTCATATCTGGATGTAATAGAGACTGTTTTATACTTGGATGTAACTGTTACCAGGAGCAACGTTCAGTAAAAGTCATAAGTTGGATTTCACTGCTGTCTCAGTTTCCAATTCCTCAATTACTACTAGTATAAATGGTTGTACCACCACAAAAGGTACTGGCGTCACGACAATCAGGGACCTTGCCATAGGCACATTAATACAGACCACCAAGGGCACCCTGAACCACCATCTGGCCTGTGTCCCTTATCAGAGCGTGCCTCAGAGAATCGTTGTGCCGTTCTGCTAATCACTCATGCAAGCCTGCCCAGGGACGACATAACCGTGAGTAACCAGAACTGTATTCACCTCGGCCTACCTAATTGCTCACACTGTGACCTCACATATAATTCCCCTGTTCGGTCTGGCACACTGCATTGGGTCCAAGATTTATTGGTCCATATAAGATCAGTTCCATTATTAATCCTGTAGCTTTTTGTTTAGAACTTCCTCGGGCTATGAAAATACATAATGTTTTTCCTAAATCTTTGTTGAAGAGATATGTGGAACCCTTGGAGCCGACTTCCTTGCCACCTGCTCCTCTTATGGTGGACGGCAGTTTGGATTTTCAGATTGCCAAGATTATTGATTCTCGAGTCCTTTGTAGATCTCTTCAGTATCTTGTTCACTGGAAGGGTTATGGACCAGAGGAGTGGATGTGGGTACTGGCATCTGACGTGAATGCCAGTCGTTTGGATAAGGTCGGTCCTGGGTGCCCGGAGGTCACCGGTAAAAGAGGGGTTACTGTCACGAACGTACCGAGACATACGGACGTTCCTGCGACAGTGGGTGACAGAAGATCTGTGAGACTGGCAACACGTGCTTTGGTCTGACAGGTTTCCTTGTGGATCAATAGTCGTCTGTGTTGTTTCTGATACTGGCCACACCTCTAACCTCCAGGTGTTTCTATTGTGGTCAATTAACTTTCCTTATTTATAGTTGCTTCTCCCACAATGCTGTGCGGTTTATAGCTTTAGTGGTATCTGTGGTCTGCTGGTGTTTGGTTCTCGGCCGAGTTCCTGTTGCTGCCATAACTACTGGAAAGTTAAGTGTTTCCTTTCCCTTTTGCATTTTGTTTTGGTTTATCTGTGTGTTGTTTATTCCCCTGGCCTTTGTTGTAGGCCTGAGGGAGACTCCTGTTTGTCCTTCCTTTCTGGAGGAACAGGTAATCTCAGTCCTGTCACCATCGCAAGGATCTTATAGGGTGAGTTTGTACTCTAGGTACTCCTACATATGAACTCACCTACCTTTGGGGTCTGTTCATACTGATAGCCAGTCAGGACTGTGACTAGGGATTTGGTGTGGTCTTCCTCCCACACACTTGCATGACAATTTAATTCAATATTTCACTTTTTGGGGGCAAGGTGACCAAAAATGGTTATTTTGGCACAGTTTTTATTTATTTTTTTACCTTAGGTGGTAGATCGTGTGAGATTTTTTTAAAAAAAATCATGTTTTAGTGTCTCCTTTTTCTGAAAGCCATATTTATTTATTTTTTTTGGATGAATGTGACAACACATGAGCTAGACATAGCTGCGAGAAGGCTATGGCGCACTGTGGGTGCTGGTGCCTTCTCAAACAGCTGATCGTCAGGAATCCCGGGTGTCAGACTCCCACCGATAGATACTGATGACCTATCCAGAGGTTATGTCATTAGTTAACAAATCTCGGGTTCCCCTCTAAACACTTCCATTTATTTCACTATCAGCCGGACATTGTTTTTTTTTTTTATGTGTATTTACCAGGTAACAGTGGCGTAGCGTGGATTTCCAGCCACCGGGGCAAGCCAAGTATTGCGCCCCCCCCCCCTTCCTGTGACCATCCCCCTTTTTACAGATAATGTAGTAGCTATCACTTACAGTCATACGTTACACCAAAGATAACACAGTGATAACTCTCTGAGTACAGATAATGTAGTAAATGGGTGTGAGCCCCCAAAGTTCAGAACACGCCCCCAAATTCTATATCCACCCTCCTATCACTACTGAACATACAGAGTAAAAAAGCGCCCCATACCTCTTGCATCCAGTGACGTCTCCTTTGCTGTAGATGTTCTCTTTCCTCATCTTCTCCTTTCAGACCTTCAGACCAGAGCACCATTTTTAGCCATTTCTCATCTCTGCAGTTTAAAAAAAAATTCTTAGTTTACTACTTTTCCTTCATCCTAACATCTTCTGGTACAAATCATCCTACCACCCCAATACTGTGCCGCTGTGCTCCCCAATATTATACTGCAGAAACAGATAAACCCCCTGATAATACTAGTACAGATAATGCCCCCTTCAATATATAATGGCACGCAGTGCCATAAAATAACTGTGCCCAGCAAATAGTTCCCCTGACACTAATAGTGTATACATAACAACCCCCAAAAATAATTGTGGTAAGCTGATACTGTGCAAGGTACCCCCACAGTAATAGTGCTCCCAAAAGTCCCACCAATAGTAATAATTCTCTGCTAGAGTACACATGGTAGTAATAGTACTCCTACAGTGCCCCCAACATGTCCCCATTGTGCCCCAGAAGTAATAATACTCCTATAATGCCCATACTAGTAATCATGTTCCCCATAGACCCCCAGTAGTAATAAAGCCCACCATAATGCCGCCCAGTAGTAATAATTCTCCTAAGGGCTCATGCACATGGCTGTTGTTGTGGTCTGCGTCCGAGCCGCATATTTTGCGGCTCGGCCGCGGACCCATTTACTTCAATGGGGCTGCAAAAGATGCGGACAGCACTCCATGTGCTGTCCGCTCCGTTGCTCTGTTCCGTGCCCCCACAAAAAAAATAGAGCATGTCCTATTCTTGTCAGTTTTGCGGACAAGAATAGGCATTTCTATAATGGGCCGCGTTCCATTCCGCAAATTGCGGAATGGAACGCGGAGCAGCTTCCGTGTTTTGCGGATCCGCGGACCGCAAAACACCAACGGTCGTGTGCATGTAGCCTTATAATGTGACTGTACAAAAAATGCTTCCTTATAATGTGTGCCAGTGCAAAAATACCGCCTTTTAATGTCCCCAGTTAAGCTAATGTCCCCATAGTGCCCCCATAATGTGCCAGTATAAAATACCCCTATATAGTGCCCCCAGTAAATGCCCTCATAGTGCTCCTCTCCCCCCTTCCTCCTGGTCCCCCCATAATGTACCACTATAAAATGCCCCATATATAGTGCCTCAGTAGATGCTCTCAGTCTCCCCCATAATCTGCAAGTATAAAATACCCCTTCTTAGTGCTCCCCGTAGATGACCCCATAGTACTCCTCTCCCCCTTCCCCATAGTGCCCACCATAATGTGTTTCAATATAAAATGCCCCTATACAGAGCCCCCCATATAAAATGCCCCTTCTTTGTGGCCTCAGTAGAAGCCCCCATAGTGTTCCTCTCCCCCTTCCCCCATAGTGCCCCCCATATAAAATACCCCTTCTTTGTGGCCCCAGTAGATGCCCCCATAGTGCCACCCAATAATGTGCCAGTAACAAGGGCCCCCATAGTGCCACCCAATAATGTGCCAGTAAAAAGTGCCCCCCAATACTGTGCCAGTAAGAAGGGCCCCCATAGATCCCCCACAGTGCCCCCCAATAATATGCCAATAAGAAGTGCCCCCCATAGATGCCCCCCAATCATGTGCCAGTAAGAAGTGCCCCCCATAGATGCCCCCCAATCATGTGCCAGTAAAAAGTGGCCCCCCCCATAGATAACCCCCAATCATGTGTCAGTAACAAGTGCCCTCATAACGCTCCTCTACTGCATTGTACCATATAAAAAGAATAAACACTTATACTTACCTCCATCAGGCTGGCAGCGATGCGATGCAGGTCTCTTCCGGCCTATGTCCTGCTCTGTATGGTCCAGGCGGCACGATGACGATGAGGAACGGGGAAGGGAGACGCCTCTCTCAGCCCCGCCGCAGAACATCCATCTGTATCGCTGTCCTGAGGACGGCGAGAGAGATGACTATGGAGATACTGCATCCACATTGGAAGTGCTCATCTCCCTGTGCCCTGCCGCGCCCCACACTTGTCACCAGGGTCGCGTCACCTGAGGTAATCGCCTCACCACGCCTAATTGGCGGTGCGGCCCTGCTGGCGCCCCCCTGCAATTTTGTGCCCGGGGCAACGGCCCCTCGCCCCCCCCCTCCCCATGCTACGTACACCACTGCCAGGTAATACTAATTACACATTAGGACACTACAGATACCTTTTTGTGGTTGTAAAATTAGCCCCAGGAATCAAATTTAGTGTGCGTATCAAAGGCGCAGGAAGGATTTCAACAAAGGGTTGTTTGAGGACCTGCACCCACATATGCCAACTCCAGTTACTGCCCATATTATTGCCGTCCACATTAAATGTCTTACAGTCCCTCTTTCATCCATCTGTCCATGGTTGCTTCATTTTTGTACCTGGGCAATAAAACAAATAGCTGAAAAGCTGAACTTATACTTTTAGTATAACACCAACTATAAACAAATTAAAACCATATGCAAGGCTACATTCTGCACAGCAAAGCAGTAAAACTTCACCAGTTATTAAGTAGTTAAACAGGCTATCACTGCATAAAATAATTGCCCATTAGCAAGAGAACTAAACTACTGTTATTTCAATAATATTTTTGGCACTGTAAGTAGTGGTTATCGGATAGAGATTCTTCAGCCGGCTCAGTGCATACAGCGTGGTTCTCATTTTCCATATTACAGATGCATTAAGCACACATGTTCCATAAAATTCCCTGCCATCAGTTCCCTTCTCCATGGCTCCTCTTATTGCAGTGTGGTGGTTGGTAGAGCGCCACTTGCTGGCAGGCCTGACACCTTGTTTTCATTAACAGATTCATTTATGACATGAGCTCTCTGGAAGGAACGCACTGGTGGTATGTCTACAGGACAAGTTACAGACCCCTGTACTCTGCTAATAAAAGCATTACAACCACTCCAAATCCACACCAGAGTGACAACACCTAAGAGAGGGAAATCGTGATACTGCTTAAACATGCAAGACTCTGTAAACTCTGTAAACAGTTATACTTTATCATTTTTACTTTACCATTTACAAGGAAAGGTACATAAAAAAATTGTTACTTCCACAGAGGAGAGTTGCTCAATACCATGTGTACCCGAATAGTGTTTAGGCTACATTCACACGACCGTAGTGTATTATGGATCCGCAAATTGCGGATCCGCAATACACCCAGCCGCACCCCCCATAGAAATGCCTATTCTTGTCCGGACAAGAATAGGACATGTTCTATCTTTTGCGGAGCCGCGGACCGGAAGTTTGGGGCTGCGCTCCGCAAATGCGGAAGCGGAGAGCACCTAGTGTGCTCTCTCCGCACCTCGTCCGGCCCCATAGACAGTGAATGGGTCCGCACCCGTTCCGCAGAATTGCGGAACAGACCCGGACACATTTACGGTCGTGTGAATGTAGCCTTATTCTGCTGTGTGTGTATTAGCTGTTACTGTACTTACTATTATTTATTTGGCAGTTAATATACATTATATAGATTTTTAGTTTTATGTGATTTTTGTCTTCATAGGGTAATTACACCACTATAATATCCACACACAAAAATGGGGAATGCAATAACTGAACATGTACAGACATACAGAGGGAATTTATCTTGCCTTGCACCCCAGAATTTTAACTTTAAAAGAAAAGTGCAAAATAGGGCCTTACATCACTCACTCTAGTTTTGAAAGCTGGTATAGTTAGCTATATATATCATTTCACTCCAGATTTAGCAATGGGATTTGTTAGAAAGTCGCATTCTCCCTCTAATGGAGGGCGTGGAGTAGAAAAACTGGACTAGACAAAAGTGTCAGGTTAGTACGACGTAAGTCGTTTCTTTAAAGATGACACCCTCTCCAAAGGGCAGCAGGTGCGATAGTCGCTAGGTTTCTGCTGTTTTATAAAGCAGACACCCAAGGCTAATGTCTGCGATCGACAATATTGCCGATTGCAGACATTTATCCCCTCAGATGCCATGGTCAACTGTGACCATAGCATCTCAGTGTGTGCTGCGCTTCCCCTACGCAGTGATTTCGGAAGGGTGGGCGGGCGTTGATCGGGTGTTAATAGCCAAATGCTGCTGGAGCCTCCAATGCCATTCACAGCTATATTCCAATATAAGCCTGAAGGTGGCAGCACTACATTGCAATATACTGAATCTTCTATTTTCAATGGATTCATTTCCATTGATAAATAGAAGTGGCAATCTAACGATTGCATGATGTTAGGTCCATGGTGGCATAAAAAAACTGTAAAAAATAAATTTTAAATAAGTTTTTAAAAATGTTAAAAAAATATAAAAATTCTAATCATCCTTCTTTTCCTAGAATAAAAATAAACAATGAAAAAACAAACATTATAGGCATCACCACATCCAAAAACAACCGTACTATTAAAATCTAAAAATATTTATCCAATATAGTGAACAGGAAAAATCAAAATGGCAGTTTTGTCATTTTTTTCTGCACTTCATCTCCCAAATCAGTTGAATAAAATGTTATGAAAAATTCATATACACTCAAAAATATCTATAAAAACGACAGATTGCCCTGCAAAAAAGGAGCCCCCACACAGCTACATACACATAACTCTAAAAAACATTATGGGGATCAAAATACAGCATAGAGAACGTTGTAAAAGCAAAACCCATACATCTGTGGTGGAATTTTGTTTCTTTCCTATTCCACCCCATTTGGATTTTTTTCCAGTTTCCCACTACATTTTATGCAAAGTACAACTTGTCCTGCAAAAAGAAGCACTCATAAGGCTATGTCAATAGAAAAATAAACAAGTTATGGCTCCGGGAAGGCAGGAAGTAAAAAAATGAAAATGCTGAAATGGAAAATCATATGAGCTGAGCGCTGCAATTGGCCAGCGCCCCAGCCCTGGGAGAAGGAGACGCCCAGGGCAAAAGAAGAAGTCTCCGCCCGAGGCAAAATTGGAGAAGCACGAGCGCCGGTACCGGGGGCTACAGAGGACGAACGGAGCGGCACCCAGGGATACAAGTAAGTGCAGGGTCATCCCTGGGTGCCGCTCTCCATGTACATAGCTTTGCCTAATATACTGTGGACCAGTGAAAGGTCCTCTTTAATTTATGGTTCTGGTCTGGGGTCTGAATTTATATGTGTTGCTATCGAAGCTGGGGATGGCTAAAGAAATGAGGCAGCAAACTTTGCAGTTATCAGAGAAAGTAGCCATGGTGGTCTGGAAAGAATGGAGAAGAAAAGGAAAGAGAACATCTATAGATGACAGAGGATGTCACATGTGAGTAACTAGTAACTGGAATTGACACTTCTCCTGATATGTTTGATACAGTAAAATATGTATTATTCATGAGATGATTTTGGAGCATGTTAACTTAAAACTATTTCTTGTGACGTTCCTCTTATTTCTCCTAAAAAAAATCATGAATAATGCCTGGACTACATGGAGACTTTTTATGATTCAACTATCTGATTTAAATTATGGAGCTACAGCTGCAGTACACCACAATACATTGAGCTGATTGATGTAATCCTGTGGAGTACAGATGTCACTCAATAGATAAAAATCAGTAGTGCTACAGAAAGTCTCCGTGTAGCCCAGGTCTAAATGACAACTGGGTGCTACCATTCCCCTTGTTAATAGGATGTGATCAAAGAAAGTATAATTCACCATAATGTGCACTGCCCACCACTATTTTTATTCCCTAGGTTTCAATCCTGTATCTGCTCCTGCCTCCCACAATCACAATATTGTTCCAACAAGTTGTATTTTGTCAATAGTGACTGTGGCATTTAAGCAGTTAGACAGAGGGAGGGGGCTACGAGTGGTGCCATGGCAGCCGGGACCTAGTATTATAATTACCATCTGCCAATGGATAGAGCTGACAGTAATAGCATAGCACTGACAGGTATAATACGCTGCAATACAGAAGCATTCTAGGTATTATCCAAGCAATTAAGAGAGGCCATAGAGGGACTTAAATGTTATAGAAAAATATTTTCCCATTTATCGTGTAAAAATATTAACAAAAATATAAACATAATTGGTATCGCTGTGTCTGTAATAGTTTAATAAAATATCATGCTTCTTTATACTGCATGGTGAACACTGTCAAAGAAAAAAAAACTATTGTGGGATTTCTGCTTTTTGGTGACTTCATGTCCCAAAATGTGAAGTAAAAAGTGACCAAAAAGTAGTATTGACGACATTATGCTACCAATACAGATTACAGCTCAGCCCATAAAAAAGCAAGCCCTTATACAGCTACGTTAACAGAAAAATTCTGATTAATTCAGATTATATATGAAAAATATATATACATATATTATACAGTAGGTTTGGTTCTGGTACCATATTGGACAACATGTTGGGTAAGATGCAGGACAGTGCACTAATAAGCACTGGTAGCATTACAATTCAGCCAAAAAGAGGGTCTGCATTGATGGAATCACTTAGCCCCCTCTAGAGGACACAGTTTCACTGCTGATAAAGGTTCCTCTTTTGGCATTACATTGCTTCACGTTACAATGGCTTGCACATAATGTTAGGCTACAAAGTAAGCCACTGAAACACTGCTCAAAAGCAGAGAATACGGAAGGAACATGGATCGCAACAAAAGCCTCCCAGATATCTTCATTGCACTGGCCTGAAGCCATAAAAATGTAAATGCATCTGATTACCAAAAATAGAGTTGTGGGATCTTATTCCCCTCATGTCTCTATTCCCTTCTGCACCTAGAAGAACCTTCACCACTGATTCCTTGTAAGCCCCTAAGGACAGGGTGCAGGGTGCAGAATCTGGATGATGTATACATTACAAAGTTCCAAAGAAAATTGTATTATAAATAAAATGTTATATACATAAGTTACCTTTTGTATTTTATTAACTTTGCTTTCCTCTATTTTCTATTAGTGATAACATAACATGAAGATAAAATGCTGAGTTTTAAGCTTGCCCTTTACAACACCCGATATTCAGGCAGGTTATTGCTAACAAGCGTTCGTGCCACCCAATACTCAAAATGCTCATTTGTCTGGTGATTGAATCATTGGTGAATCATTGGTGTAATTATTTCTGGGCAACAGACCGTGCGCTTTAGACAGGATGTTCTGCTGCCGGCAAACAATGATTCTGTATGAGGACGAATGATTGCTCCTCCCCAGACTGTGGAGGGGATTGATGCATGTAAATGCAATGCTCTCCTCCACTGACAAGCAGGCGATTGTCAGGAAGGAATGATTCCTTCCTGACAATCATCAGCTTTATCGGGCCAAGTAAAGGTGCGTTAACTCTGCCCTGATAGCGGATGTCTGCGAAGATAAGGATCGGGCAGTTAGATTTCAACTGCCTGTTCCTTTTGTTCTGTCAAAGATAAGCCACAGTAGAAGTTATCTGGCAGCTTTTGTCCCATTCCACCTTCAGCACACATACATGCTGGGCAAAGCCAAGCAAGCATGTGAAGAGTCAAGAGAGACAGCTTTCTAATGTGTATGGCCAGCCTAACTACAAGTAGACAACTGCCCTGCCCCTGAGGAGCCTTTAGTACAAGCTGTTCCCCTAATCTTTTTCTTATGTCTGCAGTTTTTCCAACAGCAGAGTCTACACTTGTTCTAAAGTTCGGAGACTGACGGGACTGTGGCTATGACACCTGCAATGGCGGAGAATTTTACTTTCATTCAATTTAAATCACTAAAAGATAACTGAAGAACACATAATTAGTGAGATATGGAAGGTAAAGTAAATTTTTTTTATATTAGAAGCTCTTCCAGACAGGTTCCTCTCTTCTTTTGCACTATTTTACGTGTTTCCTTTCACAAGTAAGGGCGGCTTCACATCAGCTCTACGAATTCCGTTATTTCTTTCCGTTATAACATGGTTATAATGGAAAATAACGGAATTGTAAGACAGAATTCAAAATGGAAACCTTTAGAGACATTACGTTTGGATCCTTCATAATTCAGGTCTTTGGGCAAGCATAACGGATCTGTCTGGTTTTCGTTATGCAGGATAACGCTGAAGTGAACCCACCCTAAAGACTAATACCACCAGCGCTCACTGCAAGCCATCGATTTACTTTGAAAGATAAAACAGAGCTGCATGCAATTTGCAAGTTTTAACCCTTTATGTACTATATCTCATAAACCCTGTGAGATACGTAAATAATTGAGTCCACCAGTGAAGGCTCTTTATAAATTTCTCACCTTATACGCTCATGCATATGCTTTTGAACAGTGCAGCATGGTCTTTCAGGAAAAATATCACTTAGCAACCTATGATACCAGGGAAGCATCTGTATACAATGTGCACAATGAGCAGACAGCTTTGATTATTCGTTTCATCTCAGCAGCAGTTTTGTGTGTAGACCATGAGACTAGCCTGCATTCTGCTTATGGTGCCAGTAGACTAGATATGTGGAATTTCATTTCTCAGTAGTTGTTCCTCGCATTGTATGAATAACTCCTGCTCATAAACAGAACAGTTAGGCAATGGCAATATCGGGGAACTGTTCAAGTTCAATGATCATTGTATATTCAAGGTACGTTCTTACATGTCATGGCTATAAAACATATTTGAATGGCTCCAGGTTTCAGTGTTACAGGTAAGCTAACAGTATGCTGGAGAAATAAGAAAGCATGAAATGCGTCAGTGTCCTCATCAAAGAGATTCTGTTTCTAAAAGTTGCTAATAAGGTCTAAATATCTTTCTCCCATCCTCACTTCATATTGAGCTTTGAAACTATGTCGAGTCAATAATCTGGCCACAATATCAATAACATGTGTGAAATTTTCCTTGAATAGTCACCAATCTTCTCAACCAAGTTGTCAGATCTTGTCCCCGAGGCAGATTCAGCACAGATGTTGCTTACATCAGGTTGCATACATAAATGTGTTTCTCTGTGGGGGGGTTTGCACTTTAAACTTGCAAAGACACAATTATAGAAGGTGAACTGTGTATGTTTTGTCTCTAAAAGCTCTACAATGGCTTACATTCATAGTCTGCTTGTGCACTTAGAGCTGCTTACAGATCATTCATGACCTGAGATATAACCTTTATTATGCTCTTGTGCATGTAACATTGAGATCAGCTTAAAGTGATATCCAGTGAAATACTTAAAAACCTCTTAGGATACCAACTTCAGTGTATGAATTCAAGTATCTCATCTAGAACAAAAAATGATTGTTCTATGCTAATCATTAGCATGTTTTACTTCCAGTCTACACACTCGATTGATTTCAATACGGGTCAAAGTAAGAGAAGCTTTTAATTTATGTGGCCCTTTACTTCTTTCCTTATTATGTTAGCTGCAGGAATGGAGGGATAGGTAATGGGAGGTAGAAAGAAAAGAGGGAGGGAGGGTGGAGGGAACAAAGAAAAGAAGGAAGGAACAAAGAAGAGAGGGAGGGAAGAAAGGAGGGACAGAGGAAGGAAGACGCCCCACCAAACAGTGAATTACAAATTGTGTGTGGGCAGAACTTACTAGCTAGTTAAGTCCTGTGATTACAGCAGTCTCAGCACTATATGCGAGTACACAGGCATGTACTAACAGGGGATAAAATAGGGAAGAGAAGTTGTAAGGGAAGTGTTAACTAACAGTCTTGTAGAAACAGTCACTGACAACCAGGCCGCAGCTCCACTGTATCTGTAACATGGCAGACAATGGTAACAACTAGTGTTCAGTGAATCGAAGCCAAAGAAAATATATCATAAGCTACAACTCATCTCTGGTACAACTCACCTACTAATTATTGTAATAATTGCATTATATATACAGTTGTGTTCAAAATTATTCAACCCCCAATGCTGTAAAGGGTTTTAGGGAATTTAGTGTACATTTGTAATTGTGTTCAGAATGAAATCTTACAAGGACTTTTTAAAGAACCAAATGCAACTAAAATGACATCAATTGTTTTTGTAATACAGTATTAAATGTTTTTTTAGTGATTTCTTCATTGACACAATTATTCAACCCCTTTAAGACGACCACTCTTAGGAACAGAGGTTCATTCAAGTGTTTTCGATCAGGTAATGAAAACATCTGTGGATGTCAAGGAGCAGCAATCAAGCATAATAAGCACCAATTAGGCAGATTTAAAATGACTGTGATACTCAGCTCCTTCTAGACATTTACTGGTGTGTTTACAGACATGGTGAAGTCAAGAGAATGGTCCAGGAAGACAAGAGAAGAGGTGATTTCTCTTCACAGGAAGGGCAATGGCTATAAGAAGATTGCAAAGATGTAAAACATACCAAGAGACACCATAGGAAGCATCATTCGCAAATTCAAGGCAAAGGGCACTGTTGAAACGCTACCTGGTCGTGGCAGAAGAAGATGCTGACTTCGACTGCTGTGTGCTACCTGAAGCGCAAAGTGGAGAAAAGTCCCCGTGTGACTGCTGAGGAACTGAAAAAAGATTTGTCAGATGCGGGTACTGAAGTTTCAGCTCAGACAATAAGGCGCACACTGCGTAATGAAGGCCTCCATGCCAGAACTCCCAGGCGCACCCCCTTTCTGTCTCCAAAGAATAAGAAGAGTCGACTGCAGTATGCCAAAAGTCATGTGGACAAACCACAAAAGTTTTGGGATAGTGTTCTGTTGACTGATGAAACAGTCAACGCTATGTTTGGAGGAGGAAAAACAAGGCCTATGAAGAAAAGAACACCTTGCCTACTGTGAAGCATGGCGGGGGGTCAATCATGCTTTGAGGCTGTTTTTCTTCTACAGGTACAGGGAAGCTTCAGCGTGTGCAAGGTACCATGAATTCTCTTCAGTACCAGGAGATATTGGATGAAAATGTGACGCAGTCCGTCCCAAACCTGAGGCTTGGAAGACGTTGGACCTTTCAACAGGACAATGATCCCAAGCATACCTCCAAGTCCACTAGAGCATGGTTGCAGATTAAAGGCTGGAACATTTTGAAGTGGCCATCGCAGTCACCAGACTTAAATCCAATTGAGAACCTCTGGTGGGACTTAAAGAAAGCAGTTGCAGCGCGCAAGCCTAAGAATGTGACTGAACTGGAGGCTTTTGCCCATAAAGAATGGGCGAAGATACCTGTAGATCGCTGCAAGACACTTGTGTCAAGCTATGCTTCACGTTTAAAAGCTGTTATAACTGGAAAAGGATGTTGTACTAAGTACTAAGATTGAATGTCACTTGGGGTTGAATAAAACTGATAATGATGTGAGCACAGAAAAGACATTTGTGGTTATTTCATTATAAATGTTATGTTATATTTGTCTGACTTACAAGTGCCTCTTTGATTTAATTGTAAACAAGATGACTGAAATTATCAAAATCAATGTCAAACTGGCCAAAACACTCAATTTCAGTGGGGGTTGAATAATTTTGAACACAACTATAATGTGGGCATCGTAGGGAGTCCAAACAGTTCCCCCCTGACAGCCAGCATTCCGCGTAATGAGAAACTCTCATTTCAGGACTACTACACCAGTTATATTTGGTATCAGAACGATCAGCCTGATGAAATATGCATTATTAATCCCTTCACGACTGCCATACGGCTATCTGCATAAACCCCGTGCAGCCAGCACGTATATAAACGTTATGGCATCTCTTTAACCCCTTAATGACCCATGACGTACATGTACGTCATATCTGGACGTGATTTAAGGCCCAGCGCCATACATGTACGTCAAGGTGATCGGGCGGCTGCAGGAGCTGTGCCTGCCCGATCAGCGGCATGGTCCGGCAGTCATTGATAGCCGGACCCCTGCTGTATGCACCGGCATTGGTGAAAACACCGATGTCGGCGCATTAACCCCTGCACAGCCGTGGTTTTAAAAATGCTGTTATTGTGTAAAACTTAAATAAATTTAAAAAAGTATACATATTAGGTATTGCCGTGTCCATAGCAACCAGCTCAATAAAAATACCACCTGAACTAAAAAATAAAAAAAACTATGGTTTCCAGACTATGGAGACACTAAAACATGATTATTTTTTTTTGTTTAAAAAATGCTGTTGCGTAACACCTAAATAAATTAAAAGAAGTATACATATTAGGTATCGCTGCGTCTGTAATAACCTGCTGTATAGTACCAGACAAAAAGTTATTTCATACCGAAAAAAATGAGCCCCTACATAAGACAGTCACCCATAAAAAGAAAAACTATGGCTTTCAGAATATGGAGACACTAAAAAAATCATGTTTTTCAAAAATGCTTTATTATATAAAACTGAAACAAACAACCAAAACAAGTAGACATATTTGGTATTGTCGCATCCGTAACAACCTGCTCTATAAAAATATCACATGATCTAACCTGTAAATAACAAAAAATATAAACAGTGCCAAAACAGCTATTTTTTGTTACCTTGCCTCACAAAAAGTGTAATATAGAGCAAAATCATATGTACCCTAAAATAGTACCAACAAAACTGCTACCTTATCCTATAGTTTCTAAAATGGGGTCTTTTTTTGGAGTTTCTACTTTAGGGGTGCATCAGGGGGTCTTCAAATGTGACATGGCAGCTTAAAATTATCCTAGTGAAATCTGCCCTCCAAAAACCATATTGCGTTCCTTTCCTTTTGTGCCCTGCCATGTGCCCATACAGCAGTTTATGACCACATATGGGGTGTTTCTGTAAACTACAGAATCAGGGCAAAAAAATATTGAGTTTTTATTGCTTTGTTAGCAGAAAAATATGGATTAAAATGGAAAATCTGCCAAAAAAGTGAAATTCTGAAATGCAATCTCCATTTTCCATTAATTCTTGTGGAACACCTAAAGGGTTAACAAAGTTTGTAAAATCCGTTTTGAATATCATGAGGGGTGTAGTTTCTAAAATGGGGTCATTTTTGGGTGGTTTCTATTATGTAAGCCTCCCAAAGTAACTTCAGACTTGAGCAAAATTCTAAATCAATTCATTATAAAAAATATGCCTGCATCCACCTGAAAAAAGCTGTAACGCCATAGCGACTAGGGGTCTCACTTCCACCTTATTTGCAGTTTACTGCCTGTTGTCAGGCAATATCTGTCCTTAGTAACCGAGACACAGAAAACAGTTCACAGCAAGTGGGAATGTGTCAGAGCTAGCTGAGATCCTGATCAAAACAAATTGCTTCTACACTGCTTCTGATGTCACTGGTGCGTCCGGCCTTTCTGTACTTGTGATCTCCAACTTTTTATCTGTCTTGTGAGCTCCAACAAGCATAGTGGGAGGTAACAAAAAGGATTCCACAGCAGTACAGTGTTGGCAGACTCCACATAAGCGAGACGCCCCTGGCTTGTGGGAGAAATGCATCTAGCTGTGCTGTTGAAACAGGAAATAATATGGCTGAGGGAGACATTAGGGAAGCCCAAAAAAGACCCATTCCTTCACAGTTATGGTTGAACAGAGAAGCACAGCCATTATGCAAACTTTTTTTTAGTAAACTCAGGTATGCTTTAAAGCTTTTTTTTCTAGTACATATTACATTGGCCTCCAGATTGATTCCTGTGTTGTCTGTTATGCTAATTTCACACTAGTGTTCGAGAGATCCGGCAGGCTGTTCGCCACAGTGGTTTTAGTCATGCAAATTCTCTGCATATTTGCCGGGTTGTGGCCAGATCTTCACCAGTCCCCATTATAGTTAATGAGCCAGATGGGCATTCAGGCAGCTTACGGCCACGCTGGAGCCAGAGAGCTACCAGAACAGCCTGCCCGATCTTTCAAGCGCTGGTGTGAAACTAGTGTCATAAAGTAATAGCTCTCTATCATTAAAGTATTTTAGTTTCCATGAACTGCTTATCTTTAGCAATGGCTACAAGACATGCAATGCTATTTGTGTCCTCCTTGTCTTCTTTCCCTACCATATGAAAGTTTTGATTTAGATGGTATATTCTTGAATCAATACTTTCAAAGTGATCTGGGTGAAGGACTTCACAGGAATAAATTTTAAACAATCAAGGCAAGCCAGTGCTTTGTTGACCTTTCTATCTCTTTATATATTATCTTGAAAGAGACTTCAATATGTTTCAGAGGAAAAATGAATGTAAAGAGGCAGTATTTTAAAGAAATGTGAAACTGCCATGCTGAGTAATAGCCACCATTTAATACGCCTTTTGATTAGCATTAAAATATTACATTTTAATGCTAATCTTTTTGTATTATATAATGTCGTCTAATAGACTTAAATACTTATTCGAAATTATTTAACCAGTCTCACAGTTCTGTACTTACAGCGTCATTTATCCAGTCTTTATGATTTTTTTTAACAGTTTTTTCTTCTATGTGCAATGCAGAAAATTGACATGTTCTTGCTTATAATTATATTTGCATTCCAGTTTACTTTACTTGAAGTGTGCATTTAAAAGTATAAGGAAAACAACCAAACATCAGAAAAAAACTTATGTTATATAGTTAAATCATGATTCTACTATAAACATATTTTTAAATACATTGTTTTTTTTTGTCATGTGGTTTTTACACTGGCCATTAGAAAGAACCTTGTAGGTAGAAGACTTCTTTTCTGCAACTCATTGGTTAGCTTTGATATATAGACTGGGACAGCATGAGTAGAGTCATGTTTTAAAATTTTTATATACTCTTCTCCTGGTTCTTGGTTTGCAGTTTTTGCAATAGTCCTAAATTATCATTTAATATGGTAAAGTTGTCAGTTCCTCTTAATTAAAGCCAATAGAGCTTGTAAATTATTTGATTCTCTATTATGAACTGCCTGTTTGAGTTTTCTGCTCAGTTGTTCAAAGATGTTAAAGAGGTTCTCTGGGAATTAAGAAAATGAAAATACTTAAATATTACTTTATTTTAAATATATTCCCAAATACCTTTTATTAGTTATGATGGCTTGTTTTGTCTGAGGAGCAATCATTATGAGAAATAAAATGGCCACCGTTCTATTAGTACACACAGAACCTGTCCTAATCACACAGCAGGAGAAGTTACTTCAGAGCACTGAGCTAAAGAGCTGCCTCATCCTCCTCTCTGTTCTACTTGTCAGGGATTATGATCATGAATAGAGCTGATAAGAACTTCAGCTGAATCGATATAGGAATAGAATTCATGAAGAGACATTAACCCCTTAAGGACACGGCCCTATTTCACCTTAAGGACGAGGCCATTTTTTGCAAATCTGACCAGTGTCACTTTATGTGGTGATAACTTTAAAACGCTTTTACTTATCCAGGCCATTCTGAGATTGTTTTTTCGTCACATATTTTACTTCATGACACTGGTAACATTTTGTCAAAAAAGTTAATTTTTTTGTATAAAAAAAATACTAAATTTACCCAAAATTTTGAAAAATTTTCAAGTTTCAATTTCTCCACTTCTAAAATACATAGTGATACCTCCAAAAATAGTTATTACTTTACTTTACCCAAATGTCTACTTCATGTTTGGATTATTTTGGGAATGCCATTTTATTATTTGGGGAAGTTACAAGGCTTTGAAGTTTAGAAGCAAATCTTGAAAATTTTCAGAAAATTTCAAAAACCCAATTTTTAAGAACCAGTTCAGGTCTAAAGTCACTTTGTGAGGCTTACATAAAAGAAACCACCCATTCTAGAAACTACACCCCTCAAGGTATTCAAAACTGATTTTACAAACGTTGTTAACCCTTTAGATGTTCCACAAGAGTTCATGGCAAATAGACATAAAATTTCTAAATTTCGATTTTTTTGGCAAATTTTCCATTTGAATCCATTGTTTCCAGGAACAAAGCAAGGGTTAACAGCCAAACATAACTCAATATTTATTGCCCTGATTCTATAGTTTGCAGAAACACCCCATATGTGGTTGTAAACTGCTGTATCGCCAAACGGCAGGGCACAGAAGGAAGGGAACGCCATATGGTTTTTGGAAGGCAAATTTTGATGGACTGGTTTATTTACACCATGGCCCATTTCAAGCCCCCCTGATGCACCCCTAGAGTAGAAACTCCAAAAAAGTGACCCCATTTAGGAAACTCCTGGATAAGGTGGCAGTTTTGGTGGTATTTTTAGGGTACATGTGATTTTTGGTTGCACTATAATACATTTTTGTGAGACACGGTAATAAAAAATAGAAATTCTGAAATATCATCTCCATTTGCCATAAACTCTTGAGGAACACCTAAAAGGTTAATAAAGTTTTTAAAATCAGTTTTGAATACCTTGAGGGGTGTAGTTTTTTATATGGGGTCACTTTTATGGAGTTTCTACTCTAGGGGTGCATCAGTGGAGCTTCAAATGTGACATAGTGTCAAAAAACCAGTCTGTCAAAATCAGCCTTCCAAAAACCATATGGCGTTCCTTTCCTTCTGAGCCCTGCCGTTTGTCCATAAAGCAGTTTACAACTACATATGGGGTGTTTCTGTAAACTACAGAATCAGGGCAATAAATATAGAGTTTTGTTTGACTGTTAACCCTTGCTTTGTTACTGGAAAAAATGATTAAAATGGAAAATTTGGAAAAAATAGCTGTTTTGGGACAGTAATTATTTTATTTTTGTGACTGTGTTAATCTGAGGGGTTAGGTCATGCGTTATTTTTATAGAGCAGATTCTTACAGACGTGGCAATACCTAATATGTCTACTCTTTTTAATTTATTTAGGTTTTACACTATAATATCCTTTGTTAAACAAACAAAACACTATTTTAGTGTCTCTATAGTCTGAGAGTCAGTTTTTTTAGTTTTTGTCCAATTGTCTTAGGTAGGGGCTCATTTTTTGCGGGATGAGATGCCGGGTTTAATGGCACTATTTTGGGGTGCATATGACTTTTTGATCGCTTGCTGTCACACTTTTTGTGATGTTAAGTGACAAAAAACTGCTTTTTACAGTATTTTCTATTTTTTTTTGCGGTGTCCATCTGAGGGGTTAGTTCATTGGTTATTTTTATAGTTCAGGTTCTTATGAACGCATGATACATAATATGTCTACTTTTTATTTATTTATTTAGGTTTTACACAATCATATAATTTTTGAAACAAAAAAAAATCATGTTTTAGTGTCTGCATAGCCTAAGAGCCATAATTTTTTTATTTTTTGGGCGATTTTCTTAGGTAGGGTATCATTTTTTGTGGGATGAGGTTACGGTTTGATTAGTACCATTTGGGTGTAGATACAACTTTTTTGATCACTTTTATTAACTTTTTTGGGAAGTGAGGTGGGCAAAATTTCAATTTTATCATAGTTTTTTTGGTGTTTTTTTTTTTATGACGTTCACCGTACGGGGAAAGTAACAAACCTATTTTATAGATCAGGTCATTACGGACGCGTAGATATATAACATGTGTAGTGTATTTTTTTTTTCTTGACGGTTTTAAAGGCACTATTTTAGAGTGTATATGACTTTTTGATCGCTTGCTACGGACCGCGGCATGGAAGGGGCTAATAGCCTGACATCCGTGCTTGCACGGATGTCAGCCGTTACAAACAGAGTGTCAGCAATGTGCTGACACTCTGCTTGCCAAGCTCGGCCATCCTGAAAATGAGCGGAGGGGCGGGCAGAGGATCGCGCGCCCGCCCCCCGCACTGCCTGCCGCACCGCCCGCAAGCCTCCCCCCCTCCCTGCATCGCCCATCACAATGAGGGCACGGGGCGGGAGGTAATAGAAATAATAAAAAAACATTTGCCAGCATTTTAAAGTATCTGATCCCCGCGGTCATAGACCGCGGGGATCAGATACATCGCAAAGTGCTGCAAACCGCAGGTCTGAATTGACCTGCGGTTTGCAGTGATCGCCGATACGGGGGGGGTCACAGGACCCCCCTCGGCATATGAACATGGTTCCTGCTGCACGATCGCAGCAGGAATCATGTTTCTATCTCGATTATTTTTTTTTTTACAGTAGATTTAATTTAGGGCGTATGGGTACGCCCTGTGTTCATAAGGACTCGGACATTAGGGCGTACCCATACATCCTATGTCCTTAAGGCCCCTTTCACACAGGCGAGTTTTCCACGCGTGTGCAATGCGTGAGGAGGACGCATTGCACCCGCACTGAATCCGGACCCTTTCATTTCTATGGGGCTGTGCACATGAGTGCTGATTTTCACGCATCACTTCTGTGTTGCATGAAAATCGCAGCATGCTCTATATTGTGCGTTTTTCATAGAAGTGAATGGGGCTGCGGGAAAATCGCAAGCATCCGCAAGCAAGTGCGGATGCAGTGCGATTTTCCCGCATGGTTGCATAGCAACGGGACCAGATCTTTATTATTTTCCCTTATAACATGGTTATAAGGGAAAATAATAGCATTCTTAATAAAGAATGCTTAGTAAAATGAAGATAAAGGGGTTAAAAATAATAAAAATTAACTTACCTTAGCCACTTGATCGCGTAGTTGCAATCTGTCTTCTCTTTTCCAGCATCAGCTAACAACTAAAGGACCTGTGATGACGTCACATCACATGGTCCAATCACATGGTCCATCTTACCATGGTGATGGACCATGTCTTCTCTTTTCCAGCATCAGCTAACAACTAAGGGACCTGTGATGACGTCACACCACATGGTCCAATCACATGGTCCATCTTACCATGGTGATGGACCATGTGGTTGGACCATGTGATGTGACGTCATCACAGGTCCTTTAGTTGTTAGCTGATGCTGGAAAAGAGAAGACAGATCGCAACTACGCGATCAAGTGGCTAAGGTAAGTTAATTTTTTATTATTTTTACCCCTTCATCTTCATTTTACTAAACATTCTTTATTAAGAATGCTATTATTTTCCCTTATAACCATTGTGGGGAGTCGCTCTGGTAGACAGCGGTGCGGGTGCAGTACAGAGGCAAAAGGAGTCCAGTAAGTGAAGCCAAACAGGGTTTATTCACACTTGCATAAAGTAAACAGTAAACAGTCACTTGGTGTTAACTCACACTCAGCAGAAAACGTGAGGCAAAACAAAAACAGCCCGACACAGGTTCCAGTCACCTGGGAGGTGTAGGTGCGGGTTTGCACCTGGCTGTCAGCCCAGCCGCAGGACAATCCACCTTCAGGCGTCCAGGAAAAACACCACTTTTCTGAGCTCTTTCCTTCAGGTCAGAGAGCTCCACAGCACTATTAGCAGCTCCAGGATAATCACTCTCACACCTGCTGGTGCTGGCTGAGTTTTTAAACCCAGCCCAAAACCAGGACTGGGTCGTGGGGAGCAGCCACCCACCCTACACTTTAGCTGCTCCCGGTAAGAGCCGGCCCGGATCGGCTTTGCAGCCATGCTATTTAGCAAATGTGTCAGTAGCACTACCTGCTACTGACATCAACAACGGCTCTTACCTCACCGAGGCTATGAACCTCGGTGACACGTACCTGCCATCTAGGATGGCACCCTGCACCTTACCACATACCCCCCCCTTTGTTCAACCCTGAGGGGGTGGACACAAGACAAAGAGTGTACCCGGGAGAGCGCGTCTGCATTTTTCAACAACCGGCCCGCTCTGTGCTCCACCGTGAATTTAAAATTCTGTAGGGACAGAAACCACCTGGTGACCCGGGCATTCCTCTCTTTGGCTTGGCACATCCACTTGAGTGGGGAGTGGTCGGTCACCAGGCGGAAGCTTCTGCCCAACAGGTAATAACGGAGGGCCTCGAGTGCCCACTTGATGGCCAGGCACTCTCTCTCGACTATGCTGTACCTGGTCTCGGCTGGGGTGAGCTTGCGGCTGAGGAAGACAACGGGATGCTCCTCCCCGTTGACTTCCTGCGATAGTACCGCACCGAGGCCAACCTCAGAGGCGTCGGTCTGGACTACGAACTCTTTCCTGAAATCGGGTGTCACCAAAACCGGGGACTCACACAGGGCCGATTTCAAGGCGGAGAAAGCCTTTTCCGCCTGCTCATTCCAGCGGACCATCCCTGTCTTACGCCCCTTTAATAATTCTGTCAATGGCGAAGCGATAGTGGCAAAGTGGGGCACAAACCTCATGTAATACCCCACAATCCCCAGGAACGACTTTACCTGCCTGGTGGTGACCGGTCGGGGCCAACTCCGTATTGCCACTACCTTATTTACCTGAGGCTTGATGACTCCCCGCCCAATGACTTATCCCAGATATTTGGTCTCTTCCAACCCAATTGCACACTTCTTTGGATTGGCGGTTAGTCCAGCTTTCCTCAGGGCATCCACTACCGCCTGCACTTTGGGCAAATGGCTTTCCCAGTCGGTGCTGTGGATGATTACATCATCTAAGTAGGCCGAGGCGCACCGACGATGTGGTCGCAGCACTATGTCCATTAACCTTTGGAAGGTGGCGGGGCGCCATGCAGGCCAAAGGGTAACACCTTGTAGTGATACAGGCCCTGCGGGGTAACAAAAGCGTTTTTTTCCTTGGCCGACTCTGTTAAGGGTACCTGCCAGTACCCTTTAGTGAGGTCCAGCACAGAAAAATAACGGGCTTGTCCTAAATTCTCAACAAGCTCGTCTACCCGGGGCATGGGATACGCATCAAACTTGGACACTTCATTTAACTTGCGAAAGTCGTTGCAGAACCGCAACGTCCCATCCGGCTTGGGTATTAGGACTATGGGACTGGCCCACTCACTTTTCGACTCCTCAATGACATCGAGCCTCAACATTAATTGCACTTCCTCCGCGATGGCCCGTCGCCGAGCCTCGGGTACCCGGTATGGTTTTAACCGGATCTTGGCCTGAGGCTCAGTGACGATGTCATGTTGGATGAGAGACGTGTGGCCAGGGAGGTCTGAGAACACATCCGTGTTCCGACTGATGAACTCCCTGACTTCCTGAACTTGTTTGGAAGACAGGCTGTCTGCAATTTTTACCGTGGCTACCGCTTCGCAGGCCTCGAACTGTGGGGCTGGACCCTTCTCACCCAGAAGCCCTGGCCGGGGGCTGTTGTCGTCGGTCATGTTCCTATCCTTCCACGGCTTTAGTAAATTCACGTGGTACACCTGCTCCAGCTTGCGCCGCCCTGGCTGGTGTACCATGTAATTTACTTCCCCTACCTTCTCGATCACCTCATAGGGGCCCTGCCACCTAGCTAGGAACTTGCTGTCAAGGGTGGGTACCAGAACCAAAACCCGATCTCCTGGATTGAAGTCCCGTACCCGAGCCTGACGATTATACACCCTACTCTGGGCTTGTTGCGCTGCCTCCATATGCTCCCGGACCAGCGGCAACACCCTTTCCATCCGTTCCTGCATCTGGGTGACATACTCAATGACACTTTTGTGGGGGACAGGCTGTTGTTCCCACGCTTCCTTGGCGATATCCAACAGGCCCCAAGGGTGTCTGCCATAAAGCAGTTCGAAGGGCGAGAACCCAGTAGAGGCCTGGGGCACCTCTCGCACTGCGAACATGAGATAGGGCAGAAGCAGGTCCCAGTCCTTCCCATCTCTAGACACCACCCTTTTTAACATATTTTTGAGAGTTTGGTTAAACCTTTCGACAAGACCGTCCGTTTGCGGATGGTAAACGGACGTCCGCAATTGCTTTATACGCAATAATTTACACAGTTCCCTCATAACTTTGGACATAAAAGGGGTCCCTTGGTCTGTCAGAACCTCTTTTGGCAGGCCCACACGAGAAAACATTTCCATTAACTCTTTGGCAATGAGCTTAGCTGAGGTATGTCGCAGAGGCACCGCCTCCGGATATCGAGTGGCATAGTCGAGAACTACCAGAATGTGTTGGTGGCCCCGGGCAGACTTTGGTACATGCCCAATTAGATCCATAGCGATTCGCTCAAACGGGACCTCAATAATTGGAAGAGGTACCAGAGGACTACGGAAATGTGGCTGGGGGCTATTTATCTGACAGGTGGGACAGGACTTACAATAATTTTCTACCTCCTTGAACACATTGGGCCAATAAAACCGCTGCAGTATGCGGTCCTGCGTTTTCTGCCACCCCAGGTGTCCCCCAAGAACATGTTGGTGGGCAAGCTCCATGACCAGCTTGCAATACGCTGTGGGCACCACCAACTGTTCAACAGGCTCACCTCGGATTTGGTTCACCCGATATAACATTTCTTGGTGAACAACAAAGCGGGGAAATATTAACTCAGCCCCTGGTTTCTGGGGTTTACCATCAATTTCCACCACATTCTCCCAGGCCCTGGTTAGGGTTTGGTCCCGGTGTTGGGCAGTCCCAAAATTATCTCCGGAGACGTGGAGGTCTGCCAACTCAGGTCCTGGTGGCAAGTCCTCCATGTCTCCCACCATTACACTCAGTGGGGGTGTCTCCCCTCTATCACAGAAGTGGTGGTCACCCCTACCGCAGGCCCTTCGGACTCGGGCTCCCAGGGCTCTGGCCTCCCACTGGAACCAGGCCACTCTGCTAGGGTTACCCCTGTCTCAGGGCTATTGGTCACTTTCACCTCAGGCCATAGTGACGGAAAACCAGGGAAGTCTCTCCCAATTATTAGTTCATATGGTAGCTTTGTGGAGATCGCCACTTCACAAGTCCATGTGCCGGCCGCCGTGGACAGAGACATTACAGCAGTGGGATAGTCCTTTAAGTCTCCGTGTATGCACACCACCCCAACTTTCCGGCCCGTATACTGGGTGGGCTGTACCAGGGCAGCACTTACCAGGGTTACTAGGCTCCCTGAGTCCAACAGCGCCACTGCCAGGTTATCACCCACTTGCACCTGGCACAGGTGACGATTGTCTACTGTCTCGGGGGTGCCGGTTGCACACAGTTTCCGGGCATACATGGAAGCCCGGTACCCATAATTAATCTCCATGGGTTCTCCCCACTGTGGACAGTCGGCCCTTACGTGGCCAGGCTCGTGACACCGCCAGCAGACTATCGGGCCCGGGTCTACAGGGGGTACACCCCGAGCAGGTTTCTCGGGTACCAGTCGTCGGGACTGGATGGGAGTCCGCCGGGGTTTGACCGGCCCCCTCCCAACAACACCCCCTTTCAAGTTTTGGGTGGCCTCATAGCGCTCCACCAGGTCGACCATTTCTAGGGCATTGGTGGGTGATACCTGGCCGATCCAGTGCTGAAGGGGGTAAGGCAAGGCCCTCCAGAACATGTCAGCCACCAGACGGTCCAGCATAGCAGTCGGACTTAGAATGTCAGGCTGCAGCCATTTTTGCAACCTGTGCAGCAACTCATAGTACTTCGGCCTGGCGGGTTCAGCCACTTTAAAGTCCCACTGGTGGACCCGCTGAGCCCGGACCAACACGTTTACCCCCAGTCTGGCCAGGATCTCCTCCTTCACCGTGGGATAATCAGCAGCCTGGTCATCTGCTAAATCAAAAAAAACTTGCTGGGGTCCGGATGCCAGGAACGGAGCAACCACCTCGGCTCACTGGTCACGGGGTAACTTTTCCCTCATGGCGACCTTCTCAAAGACCGTCAGGATGGACAGGACAGACTGTGGTAATGTGGGACTGTGGTAATATAGACTTTATATAGGAGCTGCTGCTCATTACTCACACCTTCCTATAAGTACTTCGTGTCTGCTCATGAGCTTTATTCCTACTAAGATTCATCTGAAGACCATATTAAAATGAATTCACGATCATAGGAGGATGAAGCAGATGAGGCAGCTCGTTAGCTCAGTGTTGTTAAGTAACTTGTCCTCCTGTGTGATTAGGACCGGTTTTGTATGTACTAATAGGACAGCGGCCATTTTTCCCACTGATTTATTTGGGAATATATTTATAATAAAGTTATATTCAAGTATTGTGGTGATGTGTACAGTATAAGTGCTGAGAGGCATGTATATCTCACCCAGATACCTCAGCTGGGTGAGATAACTGAAATCCAGAAAGCTGCAGTAGTTTCAGCAAAGCGTAGTTTGCTGAGACAGTTTTGCCTAGATGTTGTTCTGGGCTGGATTTCATGTGGACTGGGGGATAGGTTTGGTAGAGGGATCTGCCAGTCCACAACCTTCCACTACATGTATTGTCTTTTGCCAGAGGTGATCGCAGGTAAGGCCTGCTGCTGTAATCAAGGAAGGATAAAACAACCCTCTGTGTATGACTTGGAGAGAGAAAGGCTGAGGAAGCCTGAGAGAGATGGGAGCCTGAGAGGTTCTGTAAAGCTTGGGGGGCCTAATGACACCTACGGAAAGAGGGTCGGGAGGACTTCTGGATCATCTCCCCCCAAGGGTGCTGGTGTGGTCACAGCCTGGAGCCTGCTGGACCGTATATTGCTGATCTAAGCCAGATCTAATCCCGTGGGTGAACGGCACTCTATAGGTGAGGTAGAGACAACATGTGTATTAGGTAGAGCCCAAACGGGCAGGTGTTTATTTTGGTTTATGTTTATGTGTGTGATAGTGCTGAAGTGCCAGAATAAAGCACCATTTGGACTTGAACCCCGTTGTCAGAGGAGAAATCAGTGATTGCAACCCCCTGTGAGAGAGCGATCCCTCACAGTATGTTCATTTTCTTAATTCCCGGAGAGCTCGGCAGAACCCCTTTAAGGTCAGGAGACTGTGAGGGCCACTATAGAACCTTCACTTTCTTTTGCTGCAGCCATTAAAAGGCTGACTTAGCGTTATGTTTCACATCATTGTCACCCTGAAAAGTCCACTTTGGGCTCCATATATAGCTTCTGGGCCACTGAATACTTACACTTATCTAATATTTCCTAAGATGCTGCATTTATCCCACCATTAATTTTGTGCTGCTGTAGATTGCACACGTCTGTTCCAGAAGTTTTGAGGCTTTTCTAGGTGCTGTTTGGTGTATTATAAGAAAACTATGTAGTGGCATTAGTGCAGAAATGGCTTTTTCCTGTGACCTGTACCATGTAGCCCATATTTGTTCAAGTATCTTCTTATTGTACGTATTGAAACAGCCTGGATTTCAATTGACATTGCTTGTAGTTTGGTCCTTGCATCCCGAAAAATGTTCCTATCTGAAATCTTTCTTGGTCTACATGACTGTGGCTTGATATTATCAGAGCCAATACTTTTCCACTTCTTAAAAGGGTTATCCTATAAAAAGTATTACTATGCAATGTATAGAGCATTTCAAATGAAGCATCGTGTGAATAGGACTATAATGTGCATGCAATAACAATATTCTTAGTTTTTTTATGGAAGTAAGAAGAGACAGAAGGGATATGATAGAAACTTTTAAATACATAAAGGGAATCAACACGGTAAAAGAGGAGAGAATATTTAAAAGAAGAAAAACTGCTACAAGAGGACATAGTTTTAAATTAGAGGGGCAAAGGTTTAAAAGTAATATCAGGAAGAATTACTTTACTGGGAGAGTAGTGGACGCATGGAATAGCCTTCCTGCAGAAGTGGTAGCTGCAAATACAGTGAAGGAGTTTGGGCCATCCTTCATATAAGATAGGGCCAGGGGCTATTCATAGTATTCAGTATATTGGGCAGACTAGATGGGCCAAATGGTTCTTATCTGCCGACACATTCTATGTTTCTATGTTTCTACATTACATTTTCCCTGCTCTTTCTTATGTATCTGAAATTCTGGACTACTTTCTGCATTCAGCCATGGACCCACATGTTCAGTAACTTTTCTGTTCACTATGTTGTGATCTCATAGTGAAGAGGCCAAGACAACTTTCATTCATTCGATCCTGCTTTTAAATTCACAGATGTGTATATATATATATATAAATGAAAAAGAAAATTCCACGGCACTTCCCAAAAATAGATGTGTTTATTTCACCAGATGCAATGTTTCGGTTCTACCTTTGGAACCTTTTTCTAGTGTTAACATGACATGCTACAATCTCCCAGAAAAGGAACAGTGAAGATAATGTTAGTAAAAAGGAGAAAGAAAGCTATAAATGACACGGTAGGGCCACATTTTTTGCATTGTTATAAAAATAATGGCGTGCATTACTCCAGTTTTTTTATTTTATTTGTAGGGTAACTCCTTTGAGGGGAGTTTGAACAGAACTGATATCAGTGATAAAAAACAGAAGATGGTTATTGTGGACAAGAAAGACATAGTAGAGCTTGAATGGGTTCAAATATAGCCAATGAAAGTAATACATGAAATGGTGGACTGCAGTACTGTTACGACAGTGGGTGTTGAACCACAGTGTCAGCCAACAGATTTGACTTTGGGCTACTCCTAAGGGCGTTATCCTGGCAGACCCCTGATTTTCACCATTTAAACCCTGTACAGGGGTTCCCTGCAGGGGAACAACCACACGACCACCTCCCTGGAGTACTCTCTGCATGACTGACAGCTGACCCTTGGGGTTTCAGAGACACCAGTGCAGATAACCGACTGATCACTTCACTACAGGGGAACCACCAGGCTGCAATCTCCTGGAGTAGTCTCTGTATGATTGATCACAGTCATTTTAAATCTGCCCAATTGGTGCTTATTATGCTTGATTGCTGCTCCTTGACATCCACAGGTGCTTTCAATACCTGATCAAAAACACTTGAATGAACCTCTGTTCTTAAGGCTGGGAACACACCTAAGCGTTTCTGAATCGCGCTTATGACGCGCGTTTTTGGATGCGCGTTTTTGTAACTAAGAAACGCGCATCATACGCGCGATTCAGTGATTCTCCCCTATTTCAGCATGGTCCATAGGCGCGTTAAAACGCCCAAAAGAAGCTCATGCTGAAGCGACAGCGTTTGGCGTTTTTCAGCGCGTTCAAACGCGCTTTAAAACGCCCAAATGTGAACCATGCCCATAGGGAAGCATGGCTTTCCACATGTTGTGCGTTTTACAGCGCGTTTGAACGCACTGAAAAACGCTTAGGTGTGTACCTAGGGTAAGAGTGGTAGTCTTTAAGGGGTTGAATAATTGTGTCAATGAAGAAGTCGCAAAAAAAACATTTCATACTGTATTACAAAAACAATTGATGTCATTTTAGTTGCATTTGGTTCTTTAAAAAGTCCTTTAAAGATTTCATTCTGAAAACAATTACAAATGTACACTAAATTCCCTAAAACCCATTACAGCATTGGAGGTTGAATAATTTTGAACACAACTGTATTTGTGGAACGGACATTAGGACGCTGAAAGCACATGGATGATCCGTGTACTTTCTGCATTTGCATGTCCATTCCGCAAAAGATAAAATTTGGACCATGGACCCGTTAAAGTCAATGGGTTCACAAAAAAAACGGTTGCAACACGGACATCATATGTATCTTGCTGATCCGCATTTTGCTGACTGCAAAATACGTACGGTCTTTGCATTAGACCAATCTATAAATGCATGCAGGCAAGTAACAATACAAGCCCCCTCCATTTGTCAGCACTGTATTCAGCATTAAAGGGGTTAATTGTGGTGATCACAAGCCAGTAAATCTATCGGCTAGGCTCATTTATAGGCAAGTGCCAAGGCTGACTCCGGCAGCAAAGACAAGGAAAAGGGGAGCACTGGAACTCTGTGAGAGAAGGAACAGGATGATGGTTGTTCAAGTTTTATGCGGACAGTGGCACATTAAGTTAGGACATACTGTAAGTAGTCAGTGCTGTGATGGGAGGCAGTAAAGTAACCCTCAATCAAGTTCTTCTAAAGAAAGCTCTATAAGATTTAAATCAAGACTTTGTGGAATCGATACTTTTTTATAAGATAGAACCACAATATCACGAAGCAGGGGAAGTGATTGTATCTCCCTCCTTCTCTTCCTGTACATTAAAAAACAAGTTTGACTAATAAAGGGTTGTATACATCATATCCACTGTATAGAGCATAAAAATGGTTGTCACTTACATGCTGTTAAAAAAAAGTATCTAGTGAAGACTCATTACATTTGGTACCATTGAGTGTTCAGCCACGTACACACTTGCTTAATGAGTCGCGTGTTGGTGAACAGATTAACAGCAACACCAAGGAGGAAACAGGAAAGCAAAAAATAAAGCCGAGCAAGGTAGTTTTGTATGCTAGAAACACTGCAAATTACTCAAAACAGCTAGTACAGAAATAACATATAGTTACATAGTTAATACGGTTGAAAAAATACATAAGTCCATCAAGTTCAACCAAGGGATAGGAGGGGACGTGAATCCCAGAAGGAAGTGAGGCTCCGATTTCTACACATTTTTATAAGCATTAATGTTGTTTACTTTTAAGAATTCATCTAAATCCTTTTTAAAACCATCCACTGTTCCTGCTGTGACCACGTCCTGAGGAAGTCTATTCCACAGATTCATAGTTCTTACAGTAAAGAGGTTTTGACGCTTCTGGAGACTGAACTTTTTCTTCTCCAGTCGGAGGCAGTGCCCCCTTGTTTTTTGAGGGTATTTTACATGGAACAGTTTGTGACTGTATTTTTTGTATGGCCTATTTATATGTTTATATAGGTTAATCAATGTCCCCCCTTAGACATCTCTTCTCAAGACTAAATAAATGGAATTCTTTTAATCTTTCTTCATAACTAAGACCCTCCATGCCCCTTATCAGTTTAGTCGCTCTCCTCTGTACTTTTTCCAGATGCAGTGCATCCTTTCTATGGACTGGTGCCCATAACTAAACTGCATATTCTGAACATTTTGTATAAAATGATTAAAGGGAGTCTGTCACCACTAAATGACCTTATACAGCGCTTACATGGCTCTGTAGCACACCTTTACATGATTCTAATGGTACCTTTGTTATTTTCTTTAGACTTGCACAAGCAGGAAAAACGCTGTTTAATCCATATGCAAATGAGCACTCGCAAGTGTCCAGCGGGGGCGTTCCCTGTGTGGGAGCCCAGGCTGCTCTGCCTTCTTTTTACTTTACTCCTCACCAGCCTCTTCCTTTGCCTGCCCTCCTATTCCCTTGTGTCATCCCTAGGTCCGGCCGAGATCCCATGCCTGCAAACTGCTCCGCCGGCCTGGGGCATGCGCACTACGTGAAGATATGCCGTGCCCACAATGGGCATCACAGTGTGCATGTCCCGGGCCAGCGGAGCAGTGTGCAGGCACCGGACCTCGGCCGGACCTAGGGATGGCACAAGGGACTTGCAGGGCGGGCAAAGGAAGAGGCTGGGGAGGAGAAAAGTAAAAGAATGGCAGAGCAGCCTGGGCTCCTACACAGGAAACGCCGCCCCTGGGCACTTGAGAGTGCTCATTTGCATATGGATTAAACAGCATTTTTCCAGTTTGTGCAAGTCAAAAGAAAATAACAAAGGTACCATTAGAATCATGTATAGGTGTGCTATAGAGCCATGTAAGCGCTGTATAAGATATAGTTGTGACAGAATCCCTTTAATTGGATAACTATTGTGTAATAACATTGAATCCAGGGTCATATAATCCAGAGACATCCCAATGTAAAATCAATATTTAGTAGAGGAATCACTGGGCACCTCAGGCACCAGTTTCCAGATGTGATTATGTAGCGTACATAGGAGGACACAAAAAAGGAGTTACCAGTTTACAGGGGAAGAGAACTGAAAGGAACAGGAAGGAAGTCAATGCAAGCAGAGCCAAGAACAAGCTGGTTGTGTGTGTAATTGCCAATGAGTGCAGCTCAGGACTAGATCGCTGTGTGCAGAGCTTTCAGGAAAGGCAGTCAGAGAACTGGAGTACCCAGAGGTGACAGAGGGAACCGTTGACCTGTGGGAAGGGAATGGTGGCTTTTTGTTCAGAAACTTCCCTAAGAGTAGTAGTGCCTAAGAGATATTGGCCCCAGCACAGGGCCAGCAGATGAACCAGCAAAGTAAATAGTGTGGTGCAAGTGCAAACCAAGTCAGGAAAAAGAAGCACCTGAATAACCCCTTAGTGACCAGCCTGTTTTGGGCCTTACTGACCAAGCGTATTTCTTCCTTTTTTCATCGTCGCGTTCCAAGAGCTATAACTTTTTTACTTTTCCGTCTATATAGGTTTATGAGGGCTTGTTTTTTGCGGGACAAGTTGTAGTTTTTAATGGCTCCATTTTGGGGTACACATAACTTTCTAATTAACTTTTATTAACTCTTTGTTGGAGGGAGATGGGAAAAACAGCAATAGTGCCACTGCGTTTTTACGTTATAAATTTTACAGCGTTCATTTTTCGGTATAAATAACATAATATATTTATTCTATGGGTCAGTATGATTACAGTGATACCAAATACATATAGTTTTTTTTACATTTTACTACTTTTTTGCAATAAAGCCCCTTTTTCAAAGAAAAAAAATGTTTTTGCATTGCCGCTTCCCAAGACCCATAACTTTTTTAGTTTTCTTTCTATGGAGTTGTGTGATGGCTTGATTTTTGCAGGACGACTTGTATTTTTCATTAGTATCATTTTGGATTAAATGGCGCTTTTTGCTCGCTTCTTGTTACGTTTTTTCGATGGCAACTAAGAATAAATTAGTAATTCTGTCTTTTTGTTTTACAGCGTTCCCCGTAGGGGAAAATTTACATGATAGTTATGTAGTCTGGGTTGTTACAGACACGACAATACCAAACATATGGGGTTTTTATTTTTTGGCAATTTTTTTCATTGAAAAGCGTGAGGAAAAAAAAGTAATTTTTTTTAATGGGATTTTTTTATTGAATAAATGATTTTTTTTTTACATTTTTTTTTACCACTTAATAGTCTCACAAGGGACTATAACAGACAGCTTTTTGATTGCTTTTAAAATGCAAGGCACTATCCCTATAGTGCATTGCATTTTAATTGCAATACTATTCTAACATGGACCAGCAGGCTGCGCCAGAGAGGCGCAGCCTGCTGGAAATTACTAAAGGCTGGTCTGGGGCCTACATCAGACCCCAGGAAGCATTCACACAAATCGGCACCCCGCGAACGCATTTGCGGGATGCCGATGGGAGACAGAGGGAGTCCGCTCCATATGTCAGCAGCTTACATGTGGCGGGTGTCATTGCCCACGACATGTTAAGTGTTAAACAGCCCGGATCGGCACTCCTGCCAGTCCGGGCTGTTAAAGCCGGGCCGCAGCTCTTATGTGAGACCTAAGGCCTCTTAGTGACCGCCGTAAAAACATGTATGGGTGGTCACTAAGGGGTTAAATAGAACAGAGATTGACAATGGGGCAGATTTACTAATCACATAGACGGCATAATCTTACACATGCTCTCTAAATATCTCTAAAAAACCCTTACGCTGATATTAAAATGAGACAGGTCGCCAATATATTCTTATATCAAGAACATATCGGAGCCGGTGTACCCCGTCAAGGTCTTTCAGTGTGACGCGGGACCTAACGCTAACCTACCTATGCCATATGGACAGGTTATGATAGATTCATCAAGTCCGACACACAGCCAGCAGCTCCCAGTAACCTACAGCGTGAAATCACACTTACAATGGGAGGAGGGAGGAGGCTGTGAGTCCCACCTATAACAGGCTCATGTGACGCAGGTTGCCCAGGTGCACCTGAATGTTAACTGTAGATAAAAATCAGGGCACATTCTAACCTGAGGTTGCCCCACCCCCAAGCATACATATACAAACAAAATCACAGAATAAACTGGTCTAAATGGCAAGAGATGCTCAAAACCCCAAATGCTGTTGCGCATTTATACCCAGGGGAGCAAATCCTGTCCATGTGATCTGTTGCTAACAACAATCCCCAGCAAAAATGGATACAATGGAGGATGCGAGCAGCGGCCAGCCTTCTCCCAATGTAATGAATACAATGATAACAAAGATAGCGCTGCCACAGTACAGGGGTTATAAGTAAAGTTATGTTATGTCTCAGTGCCTGGATAAGACACATTATAATGTCACAGAAAGGATTCATAAAGGTAGAATCATGGACACAGTGATGTAACAGCCAAAGGGTGAAGTGAAGTCACAGAATAGGTATTATAGCAAATATACTGTCATGCCTTCAGCAAGTTTATTGTTGTTTTATTCATAGTTTTCAAGCATAGTTGATTTGCTTTCTGTATAATTCTCTGTTGATAGTGTAACAGCACCCTCTAGTGGCCGTTTTACATACAATTGCAGCTATTCATACTAGAAGTTTAGTCTACTTCAGCTTCCATACTTCAGTAACATCATCATCCCTGCACATAGCAGCCATATTCCTAATTTACAGCCATCTTTCCAGAGGTTAGCACATGGTCTGAAAATCTCTGGAGTCATCCTCCACATCTAAGCTCACGGTGGCATCGCTGGTATGTCACATAGCCACATTATAGCCTGTTTGAATCTGTATTTTGCATGTCTTTTTTCCTCTCTTTATAGCAGCTTACAGTTAGCAGCTAGGGACCATGCTTGTTATGCAGATAGGATATCATGCTCCAGTTAGATATGCATCTGTGTTTGTATGTGTATAGCTATGCACAGAAATGTATTATATGCATTGCTATATGTCAGACCCCATTCGTAAGTACATTGTTTTTCTGTTCCCCAGTTTCACCACTTATATATCCTTGCAATAAAGACAAGTTGGATGTTGCTCTGTTGTCAGTCCATTGCTGGGAAAGGTTTAGCTGTCTGTCAAGCTATGTACCTTCACACATAAGGAGGACAGAACATATACAGTAGACAGATAATATACATGGGTATTTCCTTAAAGGGGCTGTCCTACCCTTTAAAAGGGATGGCCTATCCTCAGAACAGGCCATCACTATTTGCTCGGCAGGGGTCCATCACTCCTCAGCTCCAGAACTGGAGAATAGGCTATCACAGTGGACAATGTGCCTTAGAACCCGAGAGCAACCACTGGACTCCCTATGGTTATGTATAAGGCAAATAGTGCTGCATGAGTATTTTCAGCCTTCTCATTTCTTTAACTACAAGGCAGGTCCCTATAGTGGCAGTTTTTAAACCACATACAAACCGTATTTTTTGGCCCATCAGACTTACAATTATGGAAGAGCTCATTAGTACCGCTGGACCGGGAAGCGGTGGATGCAACGCTGCCCAGGCTCTGTACTCACCTCTTTGTGGTCCTTTGCTGTCGACTGTGCTGTGACTGCACACAGCGTACAGATATCAGCGCTCTGTGACCTAATGCTGTGCTCATCGGGTCACAGCAGAGCGTGCAGCAGGAAGAGATGGAGCTGGATCCTGGGAGTGGAGGCGGCAGCGTCCGGAGCAGGAGAGGTAAGTGGATTTTTTTTATTTTCTCTGAGCAAGGGGGTCTGTAATAAGGTCATTAACATTCGGGGGTCTGATCTGAGGTCTGAATGGGTGGGGTTCTTATTAATATTGGGGCTCTGATCTGAGGTCTGGGGGGTCATTCACATTGGGGCTCTGATCTGAGGTCTGATTAGGGGTCATTCACATTGGGGACTGAGCTGTGGTCTGATCTACTGTGTTATTGGGGTCTTATTAACATTGGGGTCTGAGCTGAGGTCTGATTGGGGTCTGAGTTGAGGTCTGAATGAAGGTCTTATTAACATTGGGGTCTGATTGGGGCTCTGATCTGAGGTCTAATGAAAAATATTTTTTTTTTCTTATTCTCCTTCTCTAAAACCTAGGTGCGTCTTATGGACAGATGCATATTATAGGGCAAAAAATACGGTAATTACTTATACTGCACACATGCAGACCCAGAGGCTTTCTTATGCTCTGCAGAAGTAAGTTAGGCCCCATTTACACGTCTGCAATTTTGTCCGCATCCATTCCGCAATTCTGTGGAATGCATGCGGACCCATTCATTGTGAATGGGGCCGGACGTGATGCGGAGAGCCTGCGGACAAGAATAGGCATCTCTATGGAGAGTGCCAGCATGGTGTGTTGCGGATCCGCAATTTGCGGATCCGAAACACACCACGGATGTGTGAATGGGGCCTTATTGTGTGACATACAAATGTATGTCCCAATAAATAGATTAGGACCTATTTGCACTGAGTTTTACAAACCAGTCATTCCCTTTAAATGTTCCTCATGTACTAACAAACTCTACTAGTAAAGAACATAAATTGCAATGAAAACACTGGTCTTGATGGCTTCGGATTACACGTAATACTGTTTTTCACGTAGATTTCCTAATACAAATGTAAAGAAGTTGCTTGTTCAAAAAAAATCTTAAACACTGTCCTTGTGTCCCCCCTTTATTTCCACTCCTTTTCTGCCAAAGGAGCTTTGTTACATCTCACAGCAGAGACTTGTCAACCAAGACAGAGCCAGTAAATTGGGAAACACTTTCCTCCCTCTGTACAGTTGTTTTTGAAAGGAAGCTGGTATGCAGACTTTTACTGGCGCATGGTGTACATGTCTGACTCCTGTGGTATGTGCATACAAAGAAGGCTGTCAACAGACAGTTTGGAGGCTTTGTATCTTCGTTCTGTGAAAATCTAAGACTGTATGAGTAACAAATACTTTCCTCTGGTACCTTCACCTTAATAAAGCTCTTTTTATTAAATTATCAGCCTGCAAATCTGTTGAACACCACCACAGCTCAATAGCTGCATACAAGAGCAGTTCTAGGATCTCCGAATGAGTGTATCCATTGGGAGGCCACTTTACTGTATTTCACCGCCAACGTGGCAACTAATGTGCGTGAATGCAGAGTGGATCGTGTTCATACATGTAGGATTTGCACACTGAAAATCTGACATGTTTTGCTCCGGGATCCATAGCAGAATTTCCAAGTCTGACACTTGCAGTTTGAAGCGAACCTGCAGTAGGATTAGTCGCATTTAAAGGGGTTAATCTGCTGACTTTTCCATGCTACTTTTTTTTCTTCTCTGGACTACGGACAAAAATCGAATTGTGAAAACCCCATTTACATGCATTAGATGCGGAATGTGTACAGATTTCGGCGAGGAACCTGCATGAAATCCTGAGAATGTGAACAGACCTTTAAAAGCTTGCTCGGCTGAATGGTGAAATAAGTCATACTCATCTTGTCTAACACCCCTGCAATGCTTTCTCGCCCTCTCGCCAGATGGAAAATAACCGCTCAGTCACAGGCTGAGGTGGGTCACCGCTGTGGCCAGTGACTGACTATGCCCTGTCATATATTGTATTAGGGAGCATTGCTTTCAGGGAAGAATGAAGTGCCTTGCATGGGCACCATATTGTAGTACATGAAGTGCCTAAGGTTCCATGATATAGGCAAATAAATACATTCTGTACTGCCGTACAAGTGGCTGCCATGTATCACTGCCTTCACTTTTCTGCTGGAATAGCAAAGAGTTGGATGGTTTAAGATCCAACATGCCCAATCTTTACACCCACTGAGATTTGGGGAAAATTTTATTTTTTTCTAACCTGAAGAGGTAGGGGAAAACTAAAAATGTGACCTTTTTTAAAAAATAATCCAAGACATCCAATGGTTGTCTCACTTCAGCAAGTGGCATTTATCAAGTAGAGATAGTTAATACAAGGCACTTCCTAATGTATTGTGATTGTCCATATTGACTCCTTTACTGGCTGGATTCATTTTCCCATCCCATTATACACTGCTCGTTTCTATCGTTAGGACCACCCTGCAATTCAGCAGTGGTGGCCATGCAGCACACTATAGGAAAAAGCACTCGTGTCTGTGGTGGCTGGCACATTCTTATCAGTAAGATGAGAATTGAGTTATAATGAGTGTTTAGGAGGTCAGAGATAAGGCGCTGTCAGCTGAGCTGCCTTACTGAGCAAAGTAACATTTCAGAGCCTGCTACTAGAGAATTTCAAGGCTGCAGGGAGAAATGGACTCAACATTTTTGATAAATACCAATTGAAAAAATGATTTTTAGGTCAAAATGAGTACAATGCAATAATAAAAAGAAAAATTCCACCAAAGGTATACATTAAAGATGCAAAGCTTTGAAAAATTTGGTTTGGCAACTTTGCCGAAGTACACGAAGAAATTAGAATCATTTCGAATTTGTCACAAAACTCTCGACGTGGAGTGGCCTTGCTGCAGGCGGGTTGTGGCCATGCTGCGGTTAAGAACCGCACGGCTAATTAGCCCGCAGCTGCCTTTCATTTAATAATGAAGACTGCACTGTATAGTCAGTCATTATTGTTAATGGTCGTGCGGCAACTTTAAACCGGGGCTGTTGTTGGTATGGGGTTTGGCTGGTTAGGTTGGGGGTACAATATGCATATTATTGCTGTTCTGGTTATTTTACAGTAAACACAGAATATTTGTCAGCTCCGGCATACCCATTTCTCCAACCCCAACGCCCTCCTGCCTTATAGGTGGGAGCCCTTCTTCTGCCATATGCTTTTCCAGATCATCTGATATCGATGAAAATATACAGTATCATTAAGAACATCCAGCTCCTCCTCTCTCTGCATCTTGCTGACTTTTCTAGGACATGGAAACTTTGAAGGATGATTTGGAAGAAGCAAAGCCAGCAAAAGATGAGGATGGTCATCATCAAGACCTGGCCCCCCTAAGGGGTGCAGACTGGATGGTATTGGTTGGCATGCTGGCAAAGGAATAATAAAGGCATCTATCTTATTGGTATTGAATTCCATATCTTAGTTTACGGCTGATGTAGGAATAAGTCAATATAGGAATAAATAAATAAAACTGACGAAGAATAAGTCTCCCTGCATTCTCCCTCTCCAATATTCTTCTATTAATCATTTTCAGCAACACTGTCCTTAACGTATGAGCGCTTGTCACGTCTCTCCCTATGCTCATCTCACAGGACAATGGCGGAGACCACGCAGGATGAGGGTTTTATAGGGCTGAGACTTCACAGGGAATGGCTATCGGCACGGCATTATGGGTGATCTTGCGTTCCTGGGCTTGTTTTCTCTACACTTACTTTCGCTTTGTAACAACATAGCACAAGGAAATTTCGATTTGCTTAGAACAGAAGTTTTCCTAAACTTCGGACTGAATTCCGCTTGGAATGCTTCACTTCGCTCAACACTAGTGTACATAGCCTGGGGCAGGGATGGGCAAACTGCGGCTCTCCAGCTGTTGCAAAACTACGACTCCCAGCATGCAAAGACTGCCTACAGCTATCAGCCCACAGCAGGGCATGGTGGGAATTGTAGTTTTACAACAGCTGAAAAGCTGCAGTTTGACCATCCCTGTCCTAGGGGTATTCCCATCACAAACATTTAAGGCAGGATGTACCATAAATATTTGATAAATTAGAGTCCCTCCGACCCTAAATCAAAGTCCTACATTTTGTGCCAATTAATTTGATAATGTATATTTGTATAGCTTGCCCCTTCTTTATTTACTAGTCATAGAGTTAACAAGTTTGGTTAACCACAGCCACCTCTAGGGGGAGATTACTATATACAGACTAGTGAGGCAGTGACCCCCCCTAGAGGTGGCAGTGGGCAGCAGTGACAAGATGTATTGACATGTGACGATTGTGCAGTGGATAACAATATGTTTAGGTGATATCTTATAAATATAGTATATATTGAAAATTATTTGAGGCAAAGCTAGTGTGGTTAATACATGTGTAATAAAAATGAGGCTAATGTCTCATCTTCTTGCCTTGATCCTGAATGATTTTGCATGCTTTACTTTATAATCAGATCCGTTTCTTTCTGAGTACATGTGATCCATATAGCAGGTCTGGACATAGCTGATGTCAGTTTCCATTGGCACAGAACAGATCATTTGGAATATGTGTCATCGGGGGTGCAATATTTTGGAAAGAAAAAAAAAAAGAGATCAATTAGTCGGAGTCACTGTCAGATGTCATTTTGCTCAGTCAGACATGACTGCACATAATCCTGCTGACATGTTACTGGGCAATTCCAAGTTGTATTGGATTCCTTTCATGTATTGAAAATCCACAGACAGAATAGTAGAAAATAAAAGGCATATCCTGTTACCTAATGATGTTCCCGGCTGTAGATCTCCCTTTTTAAAGATATTATTGACTTGGAAAGCCATTGAAATAATGACCTTAGATGCATATGCCTGAAGGGACGAACTCTGCACTGTAGACAGTAACTCTATAAGGTAAATGGAACATACTATAAAATGTATGGGTGAAAACTGGAAACCGCATTGTTTACGGTGCTAAGATATAATAGGAAATAGGTCAGTGACTTGGTAACCATGGTTACTATTGTTGAAAAAGTGAAACTGACACCTTAGGTTATTTACGTGTTTAGTGCGTACATTATAAAAGAGGGGAAAAGACCCCAGCCCAGAAAACTATAACCAATGAAACATTGCACCCTTGTATATCATGGATGCGATATATAGAGTAATATGTAGTATTTTTAATTTGGTTACTACAACTGATCAACACAGTAGGTCCACGCTCACACATTATGGCCCCGATTTTTCAAGACCAGAGGGTTCTTCTTTATGATAAAGGAAATGCTTTGTCATAAATGAAATGTCTCCTCCGTGGTCTCTGTGCCAGACTGAAATCTACAGGCTCTCGGGGCTGAAGTAGACTGCCTTCATTATTTACCCAATTAATGTGCCCTCACCGCGCCCCTTTTGGGAACCTGGCAAGGGTAAAGTAAAAATGTCAGTTGCAACTAAAAAAGCCCAGTCTTGTGCAAAAGGCTTCTCCCTACATGTTACACCCCGCATCCCATGGAATTTTAAAATGTTGGAATAAAATGCAATTTTTTTAACAGGTGAGTGCCGCATTCATTGCATCTTTTTCAAGTGATAAATTCAAATGCAAATACAATTTTAGGGACACGGCACCATTTGATTGTTTTTTTATTCCATTTTTGGGGGGGAAGGTGACCCAAAAAAAAAAAAAAAAAATTCTATGGGGTTCACCGTGCAGGTTAACTAACAGGATAATTTAATAGATCATGCCAGTACCCCGTGATTGCATTCGCGAGGTGCTGATCAGGGGACAGAAAGAGCTCCGTCTGCCTAACCACTCAGTTGCTGTTGACTGGGGCATTTGAGAGGTTTACCTGCCGGGATCTGAGTGTATCTGAGCAGTGGATTCCCCCAATATGACATCTATATGTCCCCATGAAAAATCTGCATGATCAATTTTATTGATTGGAAAATAGATGCAGTATATATATATAATGCGTCCTCTCTACAATTGGCAAAAAGTCTGTTTTGGCCCCATTCACACGTCCGCAAATGGGTCTGCATCCATTCCGCAATTCTGCGGAACGGGTGCGGACCCATTCATTCTCAATGGGGCCAGACGTGAAGCGGAGAGCACACTATGTGCTCTCCGCATTTGCGGAACGCAGCCCCGAACTTCTAAGCTTCGGCCCGAACTTCCGGTCCGCGGCTCCGCAAAAGATAGAACATGTCCTATTCTTGTCAGCAGCTTGCGGACAAGAATAGGCATTTCCATGGGGGGTGCCGGCCAGGTGTGTTGCTAATCCACAGAATGGACCATTAGGCCTCTTGCACGCGAACGTTTTTTTTTTCGTTTCCGTTTAGTTTTTTGCATTCCAGATACGGACCGTATATGGAACCATTCATTTCAATGGATCCGCAATAAAAAAGGAAGGTACTCCGTATATCCGTATTTCCATTCCGTTCAAAGATAGAACATGTCCTATTATTGCCCGTATAACGGACAAGGATAGTACTGTTCTATCAGGGGCCAGCTGTTCCGTTCCACAAAAAACAGAATGCCCACGGACGTCATCCGTATTTTTTGCGGATCCATTTTTGCGGAGGCCTTAGTTTGAGATTGATTTGTTTGACCTATTTTTTAACATATGGTGCTAACATACGGTAAAAAGTGATAATGAAATTGTGACATTGCCATAGTATGGACCTTTCAGCCATTACCAATCCAGCTAGAACATTTTTCGATGTATAACCCCTCCCCAATTACAGACACACATGGAATGAGAGTTTCCTTCTATATGGTTATTGTTGCCTTTGAGCCTTACTGGGTAATATTTGCTGATGTACAACAGACGCATAAAGAACTGGATTCAAGCTCTGTACGTAGTCATGATAAATAGTGGTGATCTCACAACCCCCGCTACTTAGCACTGTACTTCCCTGTTTGTTAGATTGTATCTGGTATATTGCCATGGTGCTTAGTTAAATTACATTGATGTAACACTAATAAAGGAGCGTAGAATTCTCCATGTACTCAGGTCATTGCTTTCCTAATTACGGTAGCTAAAATAAAGATCACTGCAGTGTTCTGATAAATAAAACCTACCGATCAAGTATGACCACATAAAGCAGCCCCGCTCTCCTTAATGAATGGTTATTAAAAATGGCAGTATTAATAATATTAAATACAGTAACAGTAATTAGATTGTTAATCTCTTCAGCACCGGGCCATTTTCACCTTAAATCCCAGGCCGATTTTTGCGAATCTGACATGTGTTACTTTATGTGGTAATAACTTTAGAACGCTTTTACTTATCCAAGCCATTCTGAGAATGTTTTCTCGTGACACATTGTACTTCATGACAGTGGTAAATTTGAGTCGATATATTTCACCTTTATTTATAATGTAGTCCAAAATGTACCAAAATTTTGGAAAAGTTCACAATTTTCTAAATTTGAATTTCTCTACTTTTAAGACAGTTATCAGTCAACATTCCCCAAATATCTGCTTTATGTTGGCATAACTTTGTAAATATCATTTTCTTTTTTTTAGGACATTAGAAGGCTTAGAAGTTTAGAAGCTATTTTAAAAAAACAACAACATTTTTTTAAGCACCAATTCAGTTATAACATGATTTTGAGGGGCTTACATAATGGAAACCACCCATAAATGACCCAATTTTAGAAATTACACCCCTCAAATTATTCAAAACTAATGTTACAAACTGTTAACCCTTGAGCTGTTCCACAAGAATTAAAGGAAAATGGAGGTGAGATTTCAAAATTTCAATTTTTTGGTAGATATTTTATGTTAATCAATTTTTTCTTGCAACACAGCAAGGGTTAACAGCAAAATAAACCTCAAAATATATTACTTTGATTCTGCAGTTTACAGAAATACCCCATATGTGGCGGCAGGGCTGGGACAAGGTCCACCACCAACAGAAGCTGCCCAAGTGCGCCCCCCCCCCTCCAACATGTGGGTGACACTGCTATGGGGGATCTGTGATGGATGACACTGTTATTGGGGAATCTGTGGATGACAGATTCCCCAATGACAGGGTCCGTGTAGGAATGACCCCCAATACAAGGGGTGAGGCTGTGGGGTTGTATCTGCTTTTTCGATGACAGCGCCAGCGGGGCCCGTGCAGTGACTGTATTCTACTACACCCCCCCCCCCCACTGTGTATAATCTTAACTATATAACTGTAGTGATTTACTACAGTTATATAGTTAATAAGATTATATCCAGTGAGCGGGGGGCGGGGGCTGTAGTAGAAAACACGGGCCCTGCTGTCATTATGAAATAGCATATGTGACCCCACCTCTTTTATTGGTGGTCATTCAGTAAATTAACCCTGTTTTGGGGGGGCGGGGGGTGTCTGTGGATGACAGATATGTCATCCACAGATTCTTCCCATAACAGGGTTGATTTAGTGAATGACCACCCAAATTGTGGTGACCCAATACATGGGAGTTGCATCTGCAGAGCTTTTGTATAATGCCACCCCAAACTGTAGTGTCCCCCACACAGTAATGTCCGCCACACTGCCCCCCACACAGTAATGTCCGCCACACTGCCCCCCACACAGTAATGTCCGCCACACTGCCCCCCACACAGTAATGTCCGCCACACTGCCCCTCACACAGTAATGTCCACCACACTGCCCCCCACACCCCCCTCAACCACACAGCAGTGCCCCCACATAGTAATTTGTCATGCTCTCCCCCTCTTGTCATAATCCCCTCTTCTTGTCATGCTTTTTTTGCCCCCTGTCATTCTCCCCCATCTTTTCATGCTCTTTATACCCCCCCATGTTGTCATGCTCTTTCTGCCCCCCCATGTTGTCATGCAGTGGCGTAACTAGAGTGCTATGGGCCCCATGCCAAACTTTGGATCGGGACCCCGACACGTGCCCGGTCACACCCTCTGTGTCCACAATTGTCACGCCCCTGATCGACCAGTAATGCCTCTCACTGCCCCTAATAATGTCCCCAGTAGTGCATCCCACTGCCCCAGTAGTGCCCCCCACAGCCCCTAGTAGTGTCCCCCACTGCCTCCAGTAATGGCCCCAGAAGCGCCTCCCATAGCCCCCAGAAGTGCCCCCCCACAGCCCCTAGTAGTGTCCCCCACTGCCTCCAGTAGTGCACCCCACTAGTGTCCCCCACTACCTCCAGTAGTGCACCCCACTGCCTCCAGTAGTGCACCCCACTAGTGCCCCCCACTGCCTCCAGAAGTGCCCCCCACAGCCCCTAGTAGTGTCCCCCACTGCCCCTAGTAGTGTCTACCAATGCCTCCAATAGTGCACCCCACTAGTGCCCCCCACAGCCCCTAGTAGTGCCCCCCACTGCCCCTAGTAGTGTCCCCTACTGCCTCCAGTAGTGCACCCCACAACCCCTAGTAGTGCCCCTGACTGCCCACAGACTTCATGTAAGGGGGCCCGGCATTTTCACTGTACTTAATGCCGGGCCCCGTCAGAGCGCTCCTCTTACCTCCATTATGTTCACTGCTCCAGGCTTCCGGGATCAGGCCCCAGCGCTGCCACACATTAAGCAGGTGGGTGGAGCCTAACGGAGGTCCGTTAGGCTCCGCCCACCTGCTTACTGTGTTTCTAGTTAGAAGCAGCGGGGCCTGATGCCGGAGGCCTGAAGCAGTGAACATAATGGAGGTGAGAGGAGCGCTCTGACGGGGCCCGGCTCAGGGAATGACAGGAGGGAGCGCTGAGCGGTTCCCCCCTGTCAGTCCCTCTCCCTCTGGCCGGCCCCTGCCTGCGCCCTGAGGCTGGAGCCTCCCCAGCCTCTGTGTCGGCCCGGCCTTGTGTGGCGGTATACTGCTCTATGGGCACGTGGCACTGGTCAGAATGAAAGGAGCACCATAAGGATTTTGGAGGCAAATTTCGCTAGAATGGTTTTTAGGCACCATTTTGTATTTGAAGAGACCCTGACGTACCCCTACAGTGGAAACCCTCAAAAAGTGACGCCATTTTGGAAACTACACCCCTTAAAGAATAAATTAAGGGGGGTACTGCGCACTTTGATCCCCTAAGCTTTTTACGGAATTTGGAAACACTTGGCTGTGAAAATGTTTCGTTGCTTCCAATAAAATGTTGCTTTAGCCCTAAATTTTTCGTTTTCACAAGGGGTAACAGGAGAAAAAGCACCCCATAATTTGTTACTCATTTTCTCCTGAACACGGCAACACCCCATATGTGGTGGTGCACTGCTTTTGGGGCACATGGCAGGACTCAGAACGGAAGGAGATCCATATGGCTTTTTCAGCGCATATTTTGATGGATTGGTTTATGGGTGCCATTGGTTTTTATTTTTTAAGTGATTGTCTTATCTGGGGCTCATTTTTTGCAGGATGAGGTGACGGTTTGATTGGTACAATTTTGGGGTACATAAGACTTTTTGTTCGCTTGGTATTAAACTTTTTGTGAAGGAAGGTGAAAAAAATTGCTGTTTTGGCATAGTTTTAAATTTTTTTACAGCATTCACCTGAGAGGGCATATAATGTGATATTTTTAGGGTACTTTCACATTAGCGGCAGGGGATGTCTTCTTGTGGCCTCCATACACTATTATGTCTCCTTGTGGACTGCCGACTTGTACAGTATGATGGGTATTTATAGCGATATATATCGTTATCGCGATAATTTTCTTAATATCATTATCGTGCGAATGTTTTTGATATTGCCCAACCCTACGTTATACTAAGCCAGAAGTGGTCTGGAATCACTTGCAATATGCAGGGTGTACGCATGTACCGAAGGGAGCGCTTCATCTCAAAAGGCCTAATCAGCAACAGCAGCCCGGAGCAGGTGACAGCACAGGCGGCGGTCCTTAAGGTCAATATTCTCTCAGCAGGCCCAACTCCAAACACAGATCCTACTCCCCGTTAACTAAAGGTACTTTCACACGAGTAGATGATTGGTACGATTGAGCAGCGAGCGAGTCATTTCTTGGTGTAGTGAACGTTTCAACACTGACCCTTTAGACGTGCCGATTATCGTTCACAAAATCATAACTTCCATTGCATCCATCGTTTGTAAAGCAGACAGTTGTAACTTCGGTGTGCAGTGAACGATTCCTGTTTACAGGTATGAAATTGTTAACGTCCAATGATGATTTTTGTGCCCAAACGTTTTAACCAACGAGAAATCTACCAATTGTCTGTTGTCGCTCTCGTTTATTGCTTTTACGTTGCTCGATAATCATGCAGTTTTGCTCAATTTAACAATAATTTACTTGATAATCGGCTCGTGTAAAGATACCTGTACTCATGGAGGGTGCACTTTAGCTCAGCAGAACTGTCATCCACACTCTCACTGACCTCGAGGTGTTCTCTTCTACTCCTATATATAACCTAGTCCCACCTAGGATGCACCCCATGTGCGGCAAGGCTACAGCACTCGAAAATGTGACCCTGACCTAAGCCAACCTGCGCGCCCACTACTACACAGTGAAATACTGCAATAAAGTACATGTCCACACATGTCCTTTGTCCAGCGCACCATAACCGAACATGGCAGGTGACCATATACATAGCATAGTGACAAAATACAACAGCAGTTACCATTTGTTTCACTGGCACAGCTGAAGCATACTGGTATTCCTGCGACTGCATCACAATTGTCAGTAAATGCAGAGGTGTTGGATCGTTGGTTGCAGGTCGCACGTGACTTTTCCATCATAGACCACAATACAAGTTGCACGCAGTGACAACTTAGACTACTGATGACAGCATACCAAAAGTGTTTGAGTTATTCAGAACTTTGGTGTGCCGAGTAGATGCAGGGGTGTGGAATTCCTATCGCCCGACGCCCGGGACATGCAGTTCCGAGCGCCGGGCAAGTACTTTGAACAGTTGTTTAGCCCCATGCGGGCAAGTAGCAGGGACATGTCGGTTGGGCAGTAATAGGAGCGGTCATATGCTAGCAGCGAGCTGACCGCTCCTACATCTATGTCAGCCTGCCCCTGCATCGTGTATCTGAGTCCATATCACTTCCTGCAGGCGGCTCCTCCCGGCTCCTGTGAAGTCTCCGCCCACCTGCCAGCACAGGAGCGCACAGTAGACGGCCCCCTGCAGACGAGCGTTCCTCCCGGAGCCTGTCCACATCGCAGCTCGGCCTGACCTGCAGCGTGACTGGGGTTACATAGCATTATACTTATGATGCTATGTAACCCTACAGCTCTGGAATGTGCTGGATAACACTGACAGCATTATGTCAGCGTTATCCAATACATTCCAGACCTGTAAGGGTTACATAGCATCATAAATCAGTATAATGCTATGTAACCCCAGTCAGCGCTTGCAGGTCAGGCCGGGAGCTCCGTTGACAGACTCTGGGAGGAAAGCTCATCTGCAGGGAGCCTAAGAGCCCTGGTGTCAGACATGAAGGTAGTGCTGTCTGTCTTCTTAGGCTCTGGCCCTGCCTGCAATCTGCACTTAAGGTTGCACTTAATAAACTATAATGTCTCCCTGTTGCCCCCATACAGTATAATGTCACCAAGCGGCTGCCCCCATACAGTATAACGTCACCTTGGGGCTGCCCCCGCACAGTATAACGTCACCCTGTGGCCCCCGCCCACATACAGTATAACGTCACTGTGGCCCCCGCCCCATACAGTATAACATCACCCTGTGGCCCCCGCCCCATACAGTATAACGTCACCCTGTGGCCCCCGCCCCATACAGTATAACGTCACCCTGTGGCCCCCGCCCCATACAGTATAACGTCACCCTGTGGCCCCCGCCCCATACAGTATAACGTCACCCTGTGGCCCCCGCCCCATACAGTATAACGTCACACTGTGGCCCCCGCCCCATACAGTATAACGTCTCCCTGTGGCCCCCACCCCCATACAGTATAACGTCTCCCTGTGGCCCCCACCCCCATACAGTATAACATCTCCCTGTGGCCCCCACCCCCATACAGCATAACATCTCCTTGTGGCCCTGCCCCCATACAGCATAACGTCTCCTTGTGGCCCCTGCCCCATACAGTATGACGTCTCCTTGTGGCCCCCGTCCCATACAGGATAACGTCTCCTTGTGGCCCTGCCCCCATACAGCATAACGTCTCCTTGTGGCCCCTGCCCCATACAGTATGACGTCTCCTTGTGGCCCCCGTCCCATACAGTATGACGTCTCCTTGTGGCCCCCGTCCCATACAGGATAACGTCTCCTTGTGGCCCTGCCCCATACAGCATAACGTCTCCTTGTGGCCCCTGCCCCATACAGTATGACGTCTCCTTGTGGCCCCGTCCCATACAGGATAACGTCTCCTTGTGGCCCTGCCCCCATACAGCATAACGTCTCCTTGTGGCCCCTGCCCCATACAGTATGACGTCTCCTTGTGGCCCCCGTCCCATACAGTATGACGTCTCCTTGTGGCCCCCGTCCCATACAGGATAACGTCTCCTTGTGGCCCTGCCCCTATACAGCATAATGTCTCCTTGTGGCCCGCGCACCATACAGTATACCATTAGTACAAGTTCAGGACAAGTAGATGGTCATGAGGGACAAGTAGATTGAGCCCCCGCTTTAGTCCTTCGACAAGTAGTTTTTTTTTAAATTTCCACACCCCTGAGATGATTGGTACGATTGAGCAGCGAGCGAGTCATTTCTTGGTGTAGTGAACGTTTCAACACTGACCCTTTAGACGTGCCGATTATCGTTCACAAAATCATAACTTCCATTGCATCCATCGTTTGTAAAGCAGACAGTTGTAACTTCGGTGTGCAGTGAACGATTCCTGTTTACAGGTATGAAATTGTTAACGTCCAATGATGATTTTTGTGCCCAAACGTTTTAACCAACGAGAAATCTACCAATTGTCTGTTGTCGCTCTCGTTTATTGCTTTTACGTTGCTCGATAATCATGCAGTTTTGCTCAATTTAACAATAATTTACTTGATAATCGGCTCGTGTAAAGATACCTGTACTCATGGAGGGTGCACTTTAGCTCAGCAGAACTGTCATCCACACTCTCACTGACCTCGAGGTGTTCTCTTCTACTCCTATATATAACCTAGTCCCACCTAGGATGCACCCCATGTGCGGCAAGGCTACAGCACTCGAAAATGTGACCCCTGACCTAAGCCAACCTGCGCGCCCACTACTACACAGTGAAATACTGCAATAAAGTACATGTCCACACATGTCCTTTGTCCAGCGCACCATAACCGAACATGGCAGGTGACCATATACATAGCATAGTGACAAAATACAACAGCAGTTACCATTTGTTTCACTGGCACAGCTGAAGCATACTGGTATTCCTGCGACTGCATCACAATTGTCAGTAAATGCAGAGGTGTTGGATCGTTGGTTGCAGGTCGCACGTGACTTTTCCATCATAGACCACAATACAAGTTGCACGCAGTGACAACTTAGACTACTGATGACAGCATACCAAAAGTGTTTGAGTTATTCAGAACTTTGGTGTGCCGTCATGAAGGATCCTGAGGTGGAGAGGGATCCCCCCCAAAAGACGAGCAGCCAGCAAAAGCCCTAACCCATCTACATGAGTGCTGTGGCAACTTGCTTGTAACTTTTCTGTGATTTGTAGCCCTAGCCTTATATTCACCGGTGAGGTTTCCATAACTGCAGATCATCAGCGCTTAATTATTAATACAGACATAATAACACCCTGGTAGTAAAAGCTCTTCTCACCAGTCCGTCAGTGTACATAACATACTGTATATAGCAGAAAAATAATATGACCACACAGACGCGTGAATATCTATTCAGCACAGTGCGGGAACATGAAGCTGAGCCCCTGGTATTACAGATACCCCAGTACTATCACCTTCCAGACACTGGAGTGCCCCCTAAGCCCACTGCACTCAACTCTCCCACCATCCTCTGCATGGATCTAGAAGGAATGCTATCACCATCTCAGGGTGTGCATCCATATAATGAATCCTACTTCGACAAGACACGTAACCTGTCCTCCTAGAGGTTTCCACCAGGACCTGTGAGTGGTTACTGCGTTGTGGTGAGGCTCAGACTATTCCTGTGCTGTTAGGTCAGCGTCATATCCGGCATCACTAGCTGCACAGGAAAGACATGGTAGATGTGGTACCACTGATAAGACCTCCCCTGTGTACAACTGAGGTCAGAAAAAGCAGAGATTAAAGCAAATTTCAAGTTTCCCATAAAACTATATTTTTCCTGCAGGGTGAAGACTGAAACAGGAAAAAAATAAAAATCAACAATTTACAATTTTTGGTCACCTTATCCAACCCAATAAAATTTATAAAAGTCATCAAAAAGTCATACATTTCCCATAAAACTATATATCAATCAAACTATAAACTATATACTCAGCTCCTCCTGCTCTATAACCTGCTCCCTTTACAGAGGACCTGTCACCTCTCCTGACATGTCTGCTTTAGTAGCTACTTGCATTCCTCATGTGATAATTCAGGAGCATGTCTTCTTCTTATTCTATGTTGTGCTATTCTTCTCTTATTCCTGCTGGAAATTTATGGATAAAAGTATATATGGGAGTTACCAGTTGATGGTGTTTCCCTGATACTGGTAGCACTGATTGGATAGTGTCAGTTAGTGGAGCCCCCCCAACTGGTAACACCCATCTGTAATTTTTATCCATAAACTTCTAGCAGGAATAAGAGAAGAACAGGTGCTCCAGGATTGTTATTACATGGGGAATGCAAGTAGTTACTAAAACAGACAGGTCAGGAGGGGGTAACAGGTCCTCTTTAACCCTTTCACCCCCATTTTTTTTTTTGCGTTTTCGTTTTGCGCTCCTTGCTTTCACATACCTATAGCCATAACTTTTTTATTTTTCTGTTCACAAAGCCACGAGGGATTGTTTTTTTCCGGGACAAGTTGTACTTTCCAACGCCACCATTTAAAGGGAACCTGTCATCAACTTAATGCGGACTTCACAGAGGGCAGCATAAAATAGTGACAGAAATGCTGATCTCAGCGGTGTGTCACTCATGAGCTAAAAGTAAGTGTTTGCCGAGAACCAGCATCATAATTATTGCAGCCTGGGCCTTGAAAAGAGTCACATCTACTTGAGAAGAGTCATGGTTATTCATGATCTCCTGCTCTCCCCGTCCATCTGCTGATCGGTAGTTCTCTCCTAGAGAGAAAGGGAGAAAACTCTTATACTATGGGCGTTTTCGCACATCGGGACACCCATGATGTGTATTTTTTTTAGTTCTTTTATTATTATTTTGGGAAAAGGGGGGGTTATTTGAATTTTTATGTTTTTTTATTTATTTTTTTACACTTTTTTTATAGTTCCTATGGGAATCATCTGATTGCTATTTTAATAGACTCCAATGCACTTGCATTGGAGTCTATGATGATTTTACTACTTTCCTATGAAGCCTTATTACAGGCAAGGGCTTTATAGGAAATACTATGCAGCAGCCTCCTGTCATTCACAAATACAGTGGCTGCTGAACACAAGCGCCAGCTCCTCCGATCGCCACACAGGGGAGCCGGAGCACCACCGAAAGGGCGCACTTTCGGTTTTCAGCACGCTCAGATATCGTGGTCAAGATTGACCTCTGCATCTGAGGGGTTAAATGTCCGCGATAGGCATTACTGCAGGTGTACATGAGCCACGGGTGTCTGCTATAATGAACAGGCACCATCTTTAACTGCTACAGGACCGCCGCACGCAGGATTGCGTCCTGGCGGCGGCCCTGTAGCTGTGATCGGACGCATCTAGGCGTCATCTCGCGAGACGCGAGATGACGCGAGGACGCGCCCGCACATGCGCAATGCGCGCCATCGGCGAGCTCGCATGTAGTTATACTACAGCCTGCCAGCGCCGATCGTGCGCTGGCAGGCTGTATATGGCAGAAAAAATCGCAGATCAGACGTTGTTCTGTGAACAGCGTCTGATCTGCTTGCTGCCCGCTTCTCTGGTGGTCCCTTTGCTTGGGACCACCAGAGAAAAAATATCAAAGTGCACCAATCACCACACAACCATGTAAAATGTAAAATTTTATTTTTTGTCACAAGTTAGTGGAATGTGAGACTGTAAAAAAAAAAAAAAAAAAATACCATTTCCGCTAACTTGTGCCAAATTTTTTTTTTCTGTAAACTCGCCATACCCCTCACAGAATACCTTGGGGTGTCTTCTTTCCACAATGGGGTCACATGTGGGGTATTTATACTGCCCTGGCATTTTAGGGGTCCTAAAGCGTGAGAATCCAAATGCGTAAAAATGTCCTGTGAAATCCTAAAGGTACTCATTGGAATTAGGGCCCCTTTGCGCATCTTGGCTGCAAAAAAGTGTCACTCATGTAGTATCGCCGTACTCAGGAGAAGTAGGGCAATGTGTTTTGGGGTGTATTTTTATATATACCCATACTTTGTGTGAGAAATATCGCTGTAAACGACAACTTTTCATTTTTTTATTCAAAGTTGTCAATTTACAGAGATATTTCTCTCACCCAGCATGGGTATATGTAAAAATACACCCCAAAACACATCGCCCTACTTCTCCTGAGTACGGCGATGCCACATGTGTGACACTTTTTGCAGCCAAGATGCGCAAGGGCCCAAATTCCAATTAGTACCTTTAGGATGGCATTTTTACGCATTTTTCTTCTCACGCTTTAGGGCTCCTAAATGCCAGGGCAGTATGAATACCCACATGTGACCCATTTGGAAAGAAGACACCTCAAGGTATTAGCTGAGGGCATAATGAGTCCATGAAAAATTAAACTTTTTGTCAAAAGTTAGCGGAAAGGGAGACTTTGTGAGAAAAACAATAAAAATCAATTTCCACTAACTTGTGCCAAAAAAATCTTCTATGAACTCGCCATGCCCCTCACGGATTACCTTGGGGTGTCTTCTTTCCAAAATCGGGTCACATGTGGGGTATTTATACTGCTCTGGCATTTTAGGGGCTCTAAAGCGTGAGAAGAAAAATGCGTAAAAATGCCCTCCTAAAAGGTACTCATTGGAATTTGGGCCCTTTGCGCATCTTGGCTGCAAAAAGTGTCACACATGTGGTATCGCTCGTACTCAGGAGAAGTAGGGCAATGTGTTTTGGGGTGTATTTTTACATATACCCATGTTGGGTGAGAGAAATATCTCTGTAAATTGACAACTTTGAATAAAAAAATGTAAAAAGTTGTCGTTTTCAGCGATATTTCTCAGACACAGCATGGGTATATATAAAAATACACCCCAAAACTTATTGCCCTACTTCTCCCGGTACGGCGATACCACATGTGTGACAATTTTTTGCAGCCAAGATGCGCAAAGGGCCCTAAACCAATGAGTACCTTTAGGATTTCACAGGCCATTTTTACGCATTTGGATTCTCACGCTTTAGGGGCCCCTAAAATGCCAGGGCAGTATAAATACCCCACAAGTGACCCCATTTTGGAAAGAAGACACCCCAAGGTATTCTGTGAGGGGCATGACGAGTTCACAGAATTTTTATTTTTGGCACAAGTTAGCGGAAATTGATATTTTTTTTTTTTTTTACAAAGTCTCATATTCCACTAACTTGTGACAAAAATAAAATTTTACATGAACTCACCATACCCCTCACGGAATACCTTGGGGTGTCTTCTTTCCAAAATGGGGTCACATGTGGGGTATTTATACTATCCTGGCATTTTAGGGGCCCCTAAAGCGTGAGAAGAAGTCTGGAATCCAAATGTGTAAAAATGCCCTGTGAAATCCTAAAGGTACTCATTGGTTTTAGGGCCTTTGCGCACCCAGGCTGCAAAAAGTGGCACACATGTGTATCGCCGTACTCAGGAGAAGTAGGACAATGTGTTTTGGTGTGTATTTTATATATACCCATACTTTGTGTGAGAAATATCTCTGTAAACGACAACTTTTAAAAATTTTTATACAAAGTTGACAATTTACAGAGATATTTCTCTCACTCAACATGGATATATGTAAAAATACACCCCAAAACACATTGCCCTACTTCTCCTGAGTACGGCGATACCACATAAGTGACACTTTTTGCAGCCTGGGTGCGCAAAGGGGTCCAAATTCCAACGAGTACCTTTAGCTTTTACATGGCGGCTCACAATTTAGCCCCGCCCAAAATGCCAGAACAGTAAACACACCCCACAAATGACCCCATTTCGGAAAGTAGACACCCCAAGGTATTCACTGAGGGGCATAGTGAGTCCGTCTGAGATTTTTTTTTTTTGCCAGAAGTTAGCAGAAATTGAAACTTTTTTTTTTTTTTTTCTCAGAAAGTGTCATTTTCCGCTAACTTGTGAAAAAAATGAAATGATACATGAACTCACCAAGCCCCTCCGTGAATACTTTGGGGTGTCTTCTTTCTAAAATGGTGTCATTTGGGGGGTATTTATACTTTTCTGACATTCTAGCACCTGAAGAAACATGACAGGCGCTCAGAAAGTCAGAGCTGCTTCAAAATGCCGAAATTCACTTTTTTGCACCATAGTTTGTAAACGCTATAACTTTTACCCAAACCAATAAATATACACTTATTGGACTTTTTTTTATCAAAGACATGTAGAACAATAAATTTAGAGGAAAATTTATATAGAAATGTAGTTTTTTTTTGAAAAATTTTACAACAGAAAGTGAAAAATGTCATTTTTTTGCAAAAATTTCGGTAATTTTTGATTAATAGCAAAAAAAGTAAAAATGTCAGCAGCAATGAAATACCACCAAATGAAAGCTCTATTAGTGAGAAGAAAAGGAGGTAAAATTCATTTGGGTGGTAAGTTGCATGACGGAGCAATAAACGGGTAAAGTAGTGTAGTGCAGAATTGTAAAAAGTGGCCTGGTCATTAAGGGTGTTTAAGCTAGGGGGGCTGAAGTGGTTAAAGACCCAGCCAGCGCCGTACTATTCTGCCACTGGTTGGTAAGGGGTTAATAGGGATTTTTGCGGCAAACGGGCTCCCATTGACCTGCCTCCCACATTCTAAAGGCTTAGCGCTTTGGTTTCAGTATAAGGGCTCATGCACATGGCTGTATGTTTGGTCCACATCCAATATGCATTTTTTTGCGGACCCATTCATTTCAACGAGGTCACAAAAGATGGGGACAACATAACGTGTGTTGTCCGAATCCACACGTCTACGATCCTGCAAAAAAGATAGAACATGTCCTATTCTTGTCTGTTCTGTAGACAAGGATAGGACATTTCTATTGAAATGAAAAGGAAAATGGCAGCGTGCACACGGCCCGGTCCCGCGGTTTGCTGACTGCAAAACACTTAGGCCTCTTTCACACGGGCGTCATGTTTGACGCCCGGATAAGAGGCGGGTGCGTTGCAGGAAAATGCAAGATTTTTTCGCGCGTGTGCAAACTGTTGTAATGTGTTTTGCACGCACGGCATGTTTGGTACCCAGACCCGAAGCCGCACTTCATCACTGACGTTCGGGTTGAGTATTCTGTATTTTATTATTTTCCCTTATAACATAGTTATAAAGGAAAATAATAGCATTCTAAATACAGAATGCTAATTAAAAAGAGCGATTGAGGGTTAAAAAAATAAAATTAACTCACCTCCTCCAATTGATCGCGTAACTGCCGGTCTCCTGTTCTGTCTTCAGCTGGAGGGGTAAAGGACCTTTTGTGACGTCACTGGGTCACATGGTCCAAACATGGAAGCAGGTTGTTGGACCATGTGACTCAGTGATGTCACTGAAGGTCCTTTACCCCCCCCCCCTCCCAGCTGAAGACAGAACAGGAGACCCGCAGCTACACGATCAATTGGAGGAGGTGAGTTAACTTTTAACCCTCTATTGCCCTTTTTACGTAGCATTCTGTATTTAGAATTATATTATTTTCCTTTATAACCATGTTATAAGGGAAAAGAATAAAGATCGGGTCCCCATCCCGATCGTCTCCTAGCAACCATGCGGGAAAATCGCACCGCATCCGCACTTGCTTGCGATTTTCCCGCAGCCCTATTCACTTCTATGGGGCCTGCGTTGCGTGAAAAACGCAGAAAGTAGAGCATGCTACGATTTTCACACAACGCTAAAGTGATAGGTCCGGATTCAGTGCGGGTGCAATGCGTTCACATCACGCATTGCACCCGCGCGGAAATCACGCCCGTTGCGTGCATATGTAATGTTGTGGACAGCTAGCTAGGGTGAGCAGTAAATTCTCTAGGCACATACCGTCTAGTACACATCTCTTCCTCTACCGCTGGAGTAACCAGGCTGCAGGCTCTTTCACAGAAAGCTATTTAAGAGAAGTCAGTAAGAAAAGCATGGCTGCCACAGAGACTGAATATTTAAAAAGAAATGATTGATTTTCCTTTAAGTAAGAGCAGTGATTGCATATCCACATAACTGCGTACTAGCAGAATTATGAGGGTGGAGCTTTTGCTTTAATATATTACATCTATCAGTTTAAGACAAGTATCAATTATTATAACCCTTAAAGGGGTTTTCCTTAGGACAGTGTTTCCCAACCAGTGTGCCTCCAGCTGTTGCAAAACTACAACTCCCAGCATGCCTGAACAGCCAAAGGCTGTCCGGGCATGCTGGGAGTTGTAGTTTTGCAACATCTGGAGGCACACTGGTTGGGAAACACAGCCTTAGGATAGGTCATCAATATCAGAATGGTGGGGGTCCGACGCCTAGCACCCCCCATCGTTCATCTGATTGAAGAGAAGGCTGCGCTGCCTTTCTTTCATTGTTTACCTGCTTGCCATCACAATAGCAGCGGTGAGCAGGTGTAATTACAAGAAGCCATCCCAACACTTGGAGAAACGAGACGCCCCATAGAAGTGAATGGGAAGGCTCGTAATTACTAGGGATGTACCGATACCATTTTTTAAATTCGGAGTACGAGTACCGATACTTATATTGAAGTACTCACCGATACCAATTATAACATAGGGCAGATTTATCAAACCTTGTATAACGAAACAGCGGCGCAGTTACTGATAGCAATGAAAAAAATTAAAGCTGGAATTTGGTTGCTATGGACAACGGCTTTACTTTTCCTTTGTACAAGGGTTAATAAATTAATAAATGGGCATATAACAGTGTTTCCCAACCAAGTACAAGTACTCGTGCAAATGCCGGTATCGGTCCCGATACTGGTATCGAGACATCCCTAGTAATTACACCTAGTCACCGCTCACTGTGGACGGCGAGCAGGTAAACAGAGGCAGGGCCTAATAGGATGGCTGTCAGCATTATACAGGATTGCAGTGTATTTTATCGGCAATCAGACTGTATGAGCTAGTCGCCTACTTAGAAACATACGTGATAAAAAAAGCCACAAAAAAATCCTCATTAAATAAGCTTTCTGTAAAAGTAAAAAAAAAAATATATATATTCATAATTGGTAGTCGTGTCCCTAAGGTGACCACCATAAACCATGCCAGAATGTCTATTTTTGGTCACTCAGTTTTCAAAAATGATGGAATACAGAGCAATAAAAAAGTCTACGTATGAAACCCCAGAGTAAGGGCTCATGCACACAGTCCGCAAAAGAAAAATGGATGAAATCCATGGGACGCCCATGTTGTATCTATTTTGTTTTGCGGATCCATTGTAACAATGCCGGAAAAGAATAGGACAAGTTCTATTTTTTTGCGGAACGGACTTACGCAGATGGAATGCACAGTCATTTCTGTGTTTTTTGGGGGGCCCCATTGAAATGAACGGTTCCACATATGGGTCGCAAAAGAAAAACGGAAAGGGCAAGGTCAAAACACCAATGAAAAGTACAGCACGTCCCTATTAGTAAGAAATGACGGATGGAAAACATAGAAAGATCTATGGTTCAGTACGGTGAGAAAACAAAAAGGATAAAAGATTTTTTATTGCACAAAACCAGTAAAACAAACAAAACTAATTATATATACATTTGGCATGTCTGTGATCGTACCAACCCGCAGAATAAACGAGTAAACAGGACATTATTTAAAAAATAAAAAGCAATTATCCACTCCTTTTGGTCTATATACTGGTTTTGCCCTTCTATGACTGAGAAAACATTGTACCATGGCCCAGAGTGTTCAGGCTCGGGAAACCTTTAACCCCATAAACTCTGGTTGTTATGCCAGAAGTTAACATGGCCGCTGATCAGTACAAGACATCCTGTTCCACCTGTTACTGGAAGGACTACAATTCCCAGCATTCCGCTCAGAAAGCATTCACAGCACTTATGGCGTTTTCCCCATAAGACATAAACGCTCCGCTGCCTTCCCGAGTCACGGCCGCCAGCCCGCCACACCGAGCAGCCTGTGAGCACCGGCCCGATGACATCAGCGGCCATAACTCCGCCCCACTCTGCTTCCTCCGCCGCGGACGCGTCTTCTTCCTTCTCCTCCCTCCTGTGTATGCTGCTGCTTCCGCCGCCGTTGTGAAAAAAAGAGGAAGAAGCGACATTAACCTGAAAGGAAAAATAATCCGGGACAAATGCCGCGGGGCCGACCCCCGAAACTACGGGCAGGGGATGGATCAGGCTCAGGTAAAAAAAAAATATACACTGCGGGTACACGGAGAACGGCGGCAGCTGGGAGGCAGAGGCTGGCTGTACATCCCATTACTTGTGTGTATAGGAGCGTATATAGTCCCCGGATATGAGAGAGAGGCCGCGCTGGAAGTGTGAGACGTCTTCGCCCGGAGACAGGGCGGAATGATACGGGAGGGGACGCAGCACCCGGACTACAGGCTGCGGCAGAGGAGAGCGGAATAGTGCGCGGCTTGGTTGCTAGGTGTGCGGCGCTTCTTATGTTATGTGTGGCGCCCGTACTTTATGTACTGCGGTGTGACGTCACTGGCTAGCAAGTTACTGTACACTACACCCCGGTGCTACATGGGCACCGCTGCATTGTGTATCTAGGCCTGTAATAAATCACATTTTTGCACTATGTTATTACTGGTTATTAATGTGTCTCCAGGGTGAAGCTGCAGCAGTCCCTCCACAGATGAGACCTGGATGGCGTATTATTAAAGGGGTTGGCCATGCTCTATTACTAGCTGCACCTGTGCTTGGAACCGCACATACCTGCAGCTAGTAATAGACATACACCATGGGTGCCCATATCAGATAGATTAACATGACTGTTTACATGTGCTCCAAAAATGGCTGCCGATGGAGGGTCCCGTCCTTCAGTGGCCCCCACTCATTTAGGCTACTTTCACACTTGCGCTATTAATTCAGTACCGGAATTAAACGGATCTGTTTTGATTTTGCACATCAGGATGCATCCGTTCCGTTAGGAATAACGGTTGTGTGATATCAAAACTGAAAAAAACGATCCGTCGCTAAATACATTGAACGTCAATAGGTGACGGAAATAGTTTTTAGGCTCCTAAAAAAACAGATCCGTCACCATTGACTTAGGGTGGTTTCACACTAGCGTTAGGGATTCTCGTTATGGCTTTCCGTGATAACATGTTATAGCGGAAAATAACAGAATGCCCAGACAGAATGCATAACGGAAGCCTTTAAAAGGCGTTCCGTTTGCTTTCCGTCCTAATAGAAGTCTATGGGAAGGCATTACGGATCCACCTGGGTCCTGTTATTCAAGTCTGAAAACAAAGTCCTGTGACAGAACCAGACGCATCTGTTTTGATTCCCATAGACTTCAATTATGACAGAAAGCAAACGGAACGCCTTTTAAAGGATTCCGTTTTACATTCCGTCATAATGTAAGTCCATGAGCAGAAGAACGGATCCGTCCTTCCGTTTTATGGATTCCGTTACTTTCCATTATAACCATGTCATAACGGAATCCCTAACGCTAGTGTGAACCCACCCTTACATTGTTTTCGGTGCCGGATCCGTTGTTTTCTGTTTTTATGACTGGACACTAAACCGCAGCTTGCAGCGGTTTTGTTTTCCTGTCACAAAATGTAATGCTGCCGGAACGGAAGATTTCTTTCCATTCAGAATGCATGAGGACAAAACGGAAACGTTTATTTCTGGTATCAAGATCAGGATTGAAAACGGCGCTAGTGTGAAAGTAGCCTTAAGCCTACATGCACACGGCAGTGTTTTTTTGCGGCCTCCGTTTCGTTTTTTTTGCGGATCCGATGGTTTCCCATTCATTTCTATGGATCCGTTAAAAATGCGGATGCCTCTTCCGTTTTCTGTCCGCTGTCCACATTTCACGTCCGCAAAAAAAATATGGTATGTCCTATTCTTGTCCGCAAAAAACGGTTTGCAGACCCATAGAAGTGAATGGGTCTGCAAAAAATGCGGATGACCAACGGAAGCCATCCGTTTGTCATCCGCATCCGTTTTTTTTTGCGGATGGTTGCTTGGAAACCAGGGCACTTGTACAGGTACTTTACGAAACTGGTTCAAGCCTTCCGTTTTTTTTGCGGATCCGCAAAAAAAAACCGGAAGACACACGGATACACAAACTTCAAAATTTGCGGACAGACGGAACGGATGTGAAAAAAAAAGGAAGACGGATCCGCGATTTGCGGACAGCAAAAAACAACTGTCGTGTGCATGTAGCCTTATACTGAGGACGGACAGGGAAACTAGCGCCTGTGCAGTCTATCCAGGTGTAAATAAATGGCGGTCACTGATGGACAGCACCCTCCATCATGTGTCAGGTTTTCAGCAGATCTGTCATGAGAATTTCCCTCACAGTTTATGGCTCACGTGTCACCACTGAGACCAGTCATTGGCTGCAGTGGTGCATGTGACCCTGTCCATGCTGGAAGCTTACAGGAAGGAACCAGAAGCCATGGAGCAGCAGGGAGTAGGTAAGTATAGCTCTCTTCATAGTTTCTGCTATGAGGGAAATTAAATAATAAAAAAGAAAAACCCTGTAAAGCCCTTTTAACCCCTTCAAGACAAAGCCTGTTTTAGTTTTTTCCTCCCCACATTTCAATTTTCTGTTCAAATAGCCATATTAGGGTACTTTCACACTTGCGGCATGGCTATCCGGCAGGCTGTTCACCCGCCGGATAGCCATGCCGCAAGTCTGAAAGTACCCTTAGGGCTTATTTTTTGTGGGACAACTTGTATTTGTTAATTTATCATGTCTTGTATTGGAAAAACATGGAAAAAAAAAATTTCCTTCAAGGTTTTTTGGTTTTGACATTACAGCGTTCACTGTGCACCAAAAATGACCTGACGTCCTTATTCTGTGGGTGAATACCATCACAGCGATACCTGATTTGTATAGTTTTTATTTAGTTTTACTACTTAAAAAAAAAAAAAAAATCTTTTAAAAAATCTAATTTCTTTGCATCGCCATTTTCTGACAGCCATAACTTTTTAAAATTTTCATCCAAAGTTTATTTTTTTATTTTTTTGCGGAATGAGCTGTAGTATTTATTTGTACCATTTATGTGGTACGTCCGACTTTTTGATCATTGTTGCGGCTCATGCACACGAGCCTGTGTGCCCCTTGCTATGGACTGCAAATAGTAGTCTGCAATGCATGGCCACTATCCATGTGCAAGCCGTTTGCGGATGCGGACCCGTTGACTTTAAGGGGTTTACAATTCGCAATAAACGTTCTGCTCTGCCAAAAAATCGTACATGTTTGGTGCAGAGCCACGGACTGAAATCCCACGGAAGCGATTTGTAGTGCTTCCTTGGGCTTCTGATCTGCTCCTCCACTCTCCGCTGCTCCGTATCTTGAGGATTGTTGAGCCATTTAAGACAATGGCTGTACAGGCACGGGGCACACACACTCATGTGCATCAACCCATATTGAATTTTTTTGAGTGACAAAGGTGATAAAAAAATGACGGGTGTTTTAAAAAAAAAATTTCCGTTATGGTGTACACTGCACATGAACATTTTAGGACGTGACGATACTTGATATGTTTATTTTTTATATGTAAAATTGGAAAAGGGAGTGATTTAAACTAAAATATTTTTGTATTTTTAATTTTTAAAACTTTTTTTTTTACTTTTGTCTTAGGCCCCTTTCACACGGGCGAGTTTTCCGCACGGGTGCAATGGGTGAGGAGGACGCATTGCACCCGCACTGAATCCGGACCCATTCATTTCTATGGGGCTGTGCACATGAGCGGTGATTTTCACGCATCACTTCTGCGTTGCGTGAAAATCGCAGAATGCTCTATATTGTGCGTTTTTCACGCAACGCAGGCCCCATAGAAGTGAATGGGGCTGCGGGAAAATCGCAAGCATCCGCAAGCAAGTGCAGAAGCAGTGCGATTTTTCCCGCATGGTTATAAGGGAAAATAATAGCATTCCTAATAAAGAATGCTTAGTAAAATGAAGATGAAGGGGTTAAAAATAATAAAAATTAACTTACCTTAGCCACTTGATCGCGTAGTTGCGATCTGTCCTCTCTTTTCCAGCATCAGCTAACAACTAAAGGACCTGTGATGACGTCACATCACATGGTCCAATCACATGGTCCATCTTACCATGGTGATGGACCATGTGATGTGACGTCATCACAGGTCCTTTAGTTGTTAGCTGATGCTGGGAAAGAGAGGACAGATCGCAACTACGCGATCAAGTGGCTAAGGTAAGTTAACTTTTATTATTTTTAACCCCTTCCACTTCATTTTACGATGCATTCTTTATTAAGAATGCTATTATTTCCCCTTATAACCATGTTATAAGGGAAAATAATAAATTCTCCAGAAGACCCGAAATCGGACTTCAGTGATAAAGTCCGGCTTCGGGTCTGGGTACCAAACATGGCGATTTTTCTCACGCGCGTGCAAAACGCGGTACAAACGTTTGCACCCGCGCTGGAAAAACGCACATATTCCCGCAACGCACCCGCCTCTTATCCGGGCGTCAAACATGACGCCCGTGTGAAAGAGGCCTTAAAGGCTATGTACAACTTTGGGGGCATTTTTTTTATTATTGCATTGTACTCATTTTGAGCTAAAAATCAGTTTTTAAATTGGTCTTTATTAAAAATATGGAGTCCTTCCATCCACTGGATTTTCTCTCTTTTCTGTCATCTGGGGTGCAGACAGACTCCTTATCTCTGCTCCCTGACATTATAAATGCTCATTTAAGATCAGTTCTTGTCTTACTGATAAACACTTATTTAAGCCTCATTCTTATGTCCTCTCAGTAGTTTAGAGATGAGGTTTATTAAATGACCGGGGCAAAGTGAAAGTAACAGTCATACAGCTAGAAAAACAGTTAACCTTTTATGACAGAATGGCCCAACAGTTTTAATAAAGGCCAATTGAAAATGTTTTTTAGCCAAAAATGAGTAAAATGCAATCATAAATAAAAATTGCCTCTGAAGGTATACATAGCCCTTAACAACTGTTAGCCTTCTTAGGGGGCTAGGACCTGGAATATTTTGATCCCTTGTCCCATTCACCCTAATAGAGCTCTATTAGAGTGAATGACATTCTGACATGCTCTGTGCTGAGCTGTGCCTCTTGTACAGCTCAGCAGGAAGGTTACTGTGATAGCCCTGGAAAGCCTCAGCAGGCCCCAGGCTGTCATGGTAACAAATTGTAGACCCACGTTCACTGTGGGGGCTCAGAACGGAAGGCAGGGGGCGCCGCATCCCCCTGCCTTACCTTACAGATGCCAGCAATCGCTGTTAATTGTGGCATCTGAGCAGTTAAATGATCGGTTCGGCGTGATTGCCATTCCTCATTATTGCAGATGGGTGCCAACGTATTATACAGCTGCCACCCGTTCACCGCAGCAGCTCACTCCATACAAGCCCTTGCGCATAATGCTGTACATGTACGTAATAATGAGTGAAGAAGTTTTCCGGTAAATTATATTGATGACCTCTCTTCAGGATAGATCATCAATATCAGATCAGTAGGGGTCCGAAACCTGGGACCCCTGCCGATCAGCTGTTAGAAGAGACCGGCGGTTTGTGAGCGCTTGGGCTCTACCTGGGCCATGTGATGTCATCGGTCACGTGGCCTAGGAGCAGCTCAGCCCCATGGAAGTAACCAAGCACAACTTCTATACAATGTATGGCACTGTGCTTAGTAAGCTGCTGGGACTCTGCTATTGAAGTGTACTCACACCATCATGTGAGCACAGTACAATATATCCGCGATCACATATGAACTGACCGTATCATAAGACACTGCAGTCAATTCCAGTCAGGGGAGATGCGGTCAACCTAGGAAATGCAGCAGAGACACGGACTGCATTTTCCGGGCCGACCACAATAGTGTGAATCAGCCCCTAGGGTACGTCCACACATATATGTATACAAAGTTCCGCAAGATTAAATCTGCTGAATTTTTTAAATTTTTTTTTGCGGTGCGGAGGCATTGACCGAAATCCTGTAGAAGTGCTCCATAGTGCTTCCACTCCGTGCCTCCGCACCGCAACGTATCTTACGGACTGCAGACCCATTTAAGTGGCCGGTGCCTGTATATTGCACATGTGTATGTGCCTTTATTCTGCTTATTTTTAGTCGCGTATGGACATACCCTAGGCCTGGGCATTCTTCACATGTATTTCTCCTGCCAACAGGCACAGGCATTTTCTTAGTGGCTTTTCTGTGTTAACACATTTTTGACTTTTTTTTTTTTTTTTACCTATAAAGAAGATGAAGGCATACTTGGGGAAAAAAAACTCCATTGCTTCAACATGCGGTATTTAAAAAAAAAAACTATAAAAAACCCACTAAATGCACAAAAAAAAGGCACTACCAAAAAGTACTTGTGTCGCGCATTTTAAAATTCCCATAGACTATCAGCTAGCGTCTGGAGCTGGTGTTTTTTTCATCTAAAAACTTAAATGCAAAGAACATGGCAAAAAGGGTCGCAAAAAACTGTGAATCCAGCCTTGGGACTGGGGCTGATTTGCTGCAAGCGGATGGATTTCTGAGAGCCTTATTCAGATGAACGGAACTGATTCTCCATCTGGAGAAATGTATTCAACAAAATCTGTCGCCTGTGAAGACACCCTAACCCTAAGTTCACACCTGAGCGTTTTACAGAGCGTTCAAACGCGCTGTAAAACGCTCAACACATGAAAACCAATGCTTTCCTATGGCCCTGGTTCTCACTTGAGCGTTTTACAGCGCATTTGAACGCGCTGTAAAACGCCCGACGCATAAACAAGTACTTGAGCTTTTTTTGTGGCGTTTGTCGCGCGTTTTGTGATTGACACCACAGTAGTCAATCACAAGAACGCGCGTACGAACGCGCGTTTCCTATTTGCAAAAATGCGCTGAAATACGCGCGACAAAAACGCACGTAAAACGCGCGTTTCAAGAACGCTCAGGTCTGAACCCAGGGTAAAAGAATTCATGATAAACGATTACAACATGGAAATCTTCCCTTCTTCCCTTTTAAAGGGGTTTTCCGTGAATGTAATACTGGTGACCTACCTTCTAGATAGGTCATCAACATCTGATCGTCGATTAGCTGTTTGAAGAGGAGTCGGCACTGCATTACACTGCCCGTCCTCTCGGAAGTGCGGTGTAATGACGAGTACTCACTCTCTTCACTTGAATGTCGCTGCTACAGCGGAGACTACGTGTAGGGTAATGAACAAGAAGCAGCGCTCACATGGAGCACTGCCTCGTCTTCAAAGAGCTGCCGACACCCGGCATCCCTGTGGATCAGGTATTGATTATCTATCCTGAGGATAGGTCAGCAATGTAAAACCCCTGCACAACCCCTTTAAGGGTATGTCCATACAGGCCATAAAACACAGTGGAGGATTTTACTGTGGATTTGGGTGAAATCCATGAGGGAGATCCACAGCATAAATTAAAGGTAAGGGTCCCATTGGTGGATATGCCATAAATGTCTACAATGGGAATACTCCTTTAATAATGCTTCCATGTATCACACGACGGAAATGCAGCGGTTTGCCATTGCGGACTTTTGTGTAGCAAATCAAAAGCATTGAACAGCCACACACTCGTCTGTGGAGCAGATTTGATATCTGCAGCATGTTAAAGAGAGTGGTGGTCCCCCCAACCTTCATCCTACCACCACCTGCGGTTTCCAGGCAGGGAATGAATGGCGAGGTGCCTGAATATGCACGACTCTCTCCATTAATTTCAGTGGGAGTCACAGAAAAAGGCAAGCAAGTACCTTGGGCATAAGTGTCCATCTTCTGGGACCCAAACCTATTGTTTTTTCACATATTTTTAAAGACCACAAAATCTTCAAAAACTAGCGAATTTTTAATTCCCTATTCACACACTGCCCCCTAAAGGGGTTTTCAGACTTTTATAAGCGATGGCATCACTAAAATATGTCATCACTCATTGATCATGGTGGCTGACCACTAGTGATCCTCACAATGAAAGGGCCGACAAACATATTACCCTGCACAGTAGCACATCCACCCATCCAGGGTGCAGGGAGCTGTAGAAGCCATATTCACTTGACTGGAGCTGTGTTATCGATGCCTACATAGAAGATGGAGGAGGGGGCCACATTGTAGGAGAAATTCTGAAAGAACCTTGGGCTATTCATTTCCGGGATCAGTGGAGTTGATGAAACCCTCTACTCCAGTCATGTTCAGGAATGTGGTGTGAATAGAGCTCCGATCATGTTCATTTAGCTAGGCCGGACCCAGTGAGATCTGGGAAGCTGTTCTGGCAGAGAACAGCCTGCCGGATCCGTTTAATGCAAATGTTATCCTATCCAGTGTGGCACATGCTTACTAAAAATGCTTGTTAGTAATTTGACCCTCTATTTCCTTCTCCAACTTTTGCAGATGGTGTTTTGCCAGCAAATGCAGAGAATACCAGCTACCCTTACCATGGTTCATCCTATAAATGTGATGTTTGCATGTTGACTTTCAGTAAGGAAACCCAATATCAGAAACATATGCGAGATCATGAGCGGAATGATAAGGTAAGGAGACAGTTACCTGCACTTACATGTATTCTTAAAGGGGTTGCCCGGTTTCACACAACCCGATCTACACTCATTCACCATGACTATTTGTTTACATTTCAACACTGCTAGGCGGAGCCTTCTGCCTAGCAGTGTGTCCAGTGACATCACCGGCACTAAGGCCAGGGCAGCGCTAAAGACCGCCCATTAGAGCCAGTGACGTCACCAGGAACACTGCTAGGCAGGAGCCTCCGCCTAGCAGTGTTGAAATGTAAACAAATAGTCCTTGCCCTGCCCGTTTCAACTTAGGGCAAGGCGGAACAATGGAGCGTAAAAAGCTCTGATGCTCCACTCATTCATGGTGAATGACTGTAGATCCGGTTGTGTCCATGTTCAGCTCTGAACCCGGACAAACCCTTTAAAGAAACACTCCCACAAATTTTTTTATTCTCTGATCTGTTTGAAAAGTACATGATGTAAACTGTAGTGATGGTAATCTTACTAATGACTGTATTTGTGACTGTCCAAATAACACAGCATCTTATGTGCTTCTCCATGTATTCCTATGGGAGCCTCAATGGCAGTCTCATAGGAATAAATAGAGAAGTAACTGTCCTGTCCCATGTCAGTTGGAGATCAGAATGCTGGTCACATGACATAGCTGAGGATCAGAAGGGAGGGTATAACTCACAAATACAGTCACTGGTAAGAAGAGTACCTCTTTACAATTTATATCATGTACCTTTCTAACAGCTCGGAGAATAAACATTTTTATGGGATTGCTACTTTAATTGTACTGACCCTCCCTATACAAGGAACACTTACCTGTGTAGTGGACAATGTAGAATTATTTTCTGTGGTTTAAAGGGACACTGACAGGCCCAATAAGCATTATGAGCTATATATAGGCAGGCATAGGTCTTGTAATGAGTATTCTAAACATATCAGTATACCCTCTTTCCACCTTATAAATGCAGTAAAATCAAGTTTTATAACCTGGTTGAACCTGGTCTTTGAGCCCAAGGGGCGGTGTCTCTGCTTCATTTTTGCCTAACCGCGCCCCAACTGCCGTTTTCAAGCACCGCCCAGCTCATCATTATTCACTTCGCTGGGCGGCTTCTGTCCCCGACGCTCCGAGATCCCGCGCATGCCCAATAGAATGCTATGGGCATCCGCCTTACTAGCAGCTACTTGGCATCCGCGGGATACCTTCCCCGGCACTCCCAGTGACCACATTCATGCTGCGCCTGCGTCCCCTAACAATCGGTAAGGCGGCTTCAGCCTGACCTGCTGCACCTGCGCCGGGTCTAGGAACCTCGGGGACAGAAGAAGCTGCCCAGCGAAGTGAATAATGATGAGCTGGGCGGCGCTTGAAAACGGCGGTTGGGGCGCGGCTGGGCACAAGTGAAGCAGAGACACCGCCCCTTGGGCACAAAGACAAGACGTTCAACCAGGTTATAAAACTTTTACTGCATTTATAAGGTGGAAAGGGGGTATACTGATATGTTTAGAATACTCATTACAAGACCTATGTCTGCCTATATATAGCTCATAATGCTTATTGGGCCTGTCAGTGTCCCTTTAAGGCTGGTTTCGCACTTTGCAGTATGAAAACCACAGTCCCCCAGATGCTCCATAAATGTGAAATAGAAAAATATCATTCAAAATTTGCACTTGAGAGCTTCAAATTTTTCAGGGGCTTTACTTTTTTTGTCTTTTAAAGGGAAAATTGCATCATTGAAAACTGCACCTACAATCCACAGTTTTATCTCTGCCGTAGTGGTACATACAGTACATACATTGATTGCATGTTGATTCAATATGCTATCAATGCTTGAAAGGCTCCAACTTTTTTTTTCTTCCAAAAAGCATTTCCAACTGTATTGCAGAAATTGTAAAAAGCCCCTTCAGTCCTAGGACATCCCTCGGTGGGTATCCCCACTGTTGAATCCCTGTTGATGAGACATTTAAAGGGGCATTTCTATGTCATAAAGCCCGATTCGCCTAAATGGAGCTGTGCCGCAGTTCCTTTGCAGAGCGGGTGGCCTGGGCAGGGGTGGACAACATAGAGCTACTGGGAAATGCCTCGCACTGGAGATCCGCACTACCTGCTCCCTGATGCAGCCTTATACCGGTTTACTAGAGAGCAAGCGCTGAGTATATTTGTCACCCTGCATTTTCCTTCTACCATTGGGTCCATATATTTTAACATGCGTTAACCACATGCGTTTCTCTGTGTTCTGCAGCCTCATCGGTGTGATCAGTGCCCGCTGTCTTTTAATATCGAGTTTAACCTTACGCTTCATAAGTCCACACATAACGTGGATGATCCCATGTGTCCAGCATGCAACAAGAAGTTCTCCCGCGTGGCCAGTCTCAAAGCTCACATCATGCTCCATGAGAAGGAAGAGGTGACTACAAATGTTATGTCTTAATGTGTTTTCTTTTAACGCAGACATTGGTCCAAGAATACCTGGTCATGCAAAAACACACACTCTCTACAAAAGTATGGAAGGGGCTAGTGGCAGCAGCCATTTTGGTTAAAAAGGACCTGGAACTTCTCCTGATATGTGTTTAAGCACTTACATTCCCCTTGTGATTGACTGTGCGTTGTATCATTCCTTTATTATTCCTGCTAGAAGTTATGAATTGCTAGTAGTTTGCAGTGAAGGCCCAGATGGGTGTTAGCATTTAAGGGTGTATCCCTGCAGAATCTGACATTGGCAGCAATGATTGGACTGTGCAGGGACACACCCAGTTGGATCTTCATTTCAAACTTCTTGCAGTTCATTCCTAACTTCTAGGAGGAATAATAAAGGAATGGCTCAACATACAGTCATAAGAATAGATGCTCCAGAATTGTTATTACAAGGGGGGATGCAAGTAGTTAAACAGACTTGTCGGGATAGGTTACTGTCTTCTTTTAGGAGACAAATGGAAAAGATGGAACAGCACTTAATGATCACGAAGGTATATGCAAACTTTGAATATATGGATATAACATTTCCTTACTTCTGTTTCTTGTGAATGGCATTGGGGAACACAGCACTATGGGTATATGCCCAGCTGACTCTAGGAGGCTGACACTAGAATGGAAAAGTCTTGGCTCCACCCAGATGGGGTATACCCTCTGCACAGACACTAAACAAACCAGTTTTAGTCTAGTGTCTGTAGGAGGCAGACATGACCTGCTCTGTTTTTTTGCAGGTCTTGCTGCTTTTTTATATATTTATTTTATTTTATTCTTTTTTCTTTTCTTCTGAAGGTCTCTGCCTATTGCGGGATGGGGCTTCATACGCACTTTAGTTGCACCTCCTGCGGGCGTGTACTCTGAGTACCTCACCGGTCATCTGGTTTCCCATTATTGCATCCGCAGTGGCATGCCGGCAGTCCCACGTATGTGCGAGTTTGCCGAAGGGGTTGACCCTGCGGCTCCTGAAGACTCCGGACGGTAAGTATTCTCTCCTGCGTCCCTGTCCCATGGGGTCTCGGGTTAGTTCCCCTCTTTTGGCCAGGGGGTGGGATTCACTTTATTCGGGGGACCTTTCCCTTTTTTCCCCCCCTGTTCTTCCAGGGAGAGAGAATTCTCCACACTTGTGGGGGGCCCCCTTTTTTCTTCCCTTTCTTGGGTAATACCTCCCTGGCCACTTATGCCTCTCCCAGGCCTTCCCTTCTATTTTAGTCCCCGGCTTCTGCCGGGACTTGGCCGCATCTTCTCTGCCCTGTCCTCGGGCCCCAGGTGCTCCTTTTGCACCGTTTTTCCCCTCCCTGAGCGTCGCTCCTCCTCAGGAGCCCCCTACACCTTTTCCGGAGGGCCCCGGTCTCCTGCAGTTCCTTCCCGCCGACGGCGCACCACTCCCGGCCACTTCAATAATTGAGGCTCCGGCTTTATCCTCGCTTAGGCTGCGTCTCCTCCCGCCGCCCCCCCCTCGCTTCTCGGGCTGTTTTATTGGCCCCTTCCTGCTCCTCACGGCTTCTGGGAGGGGTCTATTCCCCTACTAGCCCTGTCAAGCGCGGGCTTTAGCCCTGTGGGCAGAGTTTGCACTTATCTCCTGCTTCCATTTTGCCAGGATCTCTTCTGCAGCCTTCCTGTATGCTGCTGCAGCACCTCTTAGGGGACACAGCACCTGGGGTCCGGTAGGACAGCCTCTGGCATGCTGCTTTTCTTTTTTCTTTTTACAGGCTCCCACTCAGCCCTCATGTCTTAGTCCAGAGATGACTCCCATTCCCAGCCCCCTTGGGGTTGCCATGTATTTTATGTGCGCCTGTTGCAATAACAAGTTGCCATGCGGTCATCCTGACCCTGTTTGTGCACAATGCCTTGCCCTCAGGCCCTCTCATGACGCCCTGACCACCCCTTCTGTGTCAGTCCCTCCTGAATGGGCTGCCTCCCTGTCCCAAGCCATAGGGAACCTTGCCCAACTCTCCCAATCCATGATGAAGTTGCTGGACCGCTTGCCTGCCCAAATTGCAGCCGTCTCTGCTCCTCCTAGAGACTCCTCCACGGACGGGGCATGCTCACGTTCAGACACCAGTTCCCGCAAATGACCTCGGGTTGTCACAACTATGTCCCACTCCTCGGGTCACTCCCAGGACAGATCTGAGGCTGACGAAGAATTTTCCTCTGCCGCACCTTCCTCCGCCTCGGGGGACACCTCTGACTCTGATTCCGGATCGAAGCAGCCCTATCTGCGGCCATGCAGGATCTCATCAGGGCAAATAGGGACGCTCTCCAAAGTGCAGGAAGACCCCTCTTCGGCTCAGGAATTCGCATCATTCCGCCGTTCCAGGCGCCCCGCTTTCGTTTAGCCCTAACCATGCGGCTCTCTATGCACTCCTGGCCAAGGTGTGGTGTCACCCGGATAGGCGTTGACATCCGGGATGCTTATCTGCAAGTCCCCATAGCTCTGTCTCATCAGAGGTAACTTTGCTTCGCGGTAGGTTCTCTGCATTTGCAATTTGTGGCATTGCCCTTTGGCCTGGCGTCTGCCCCGAGGGTCTTTACAAAGGTGTTGGCTCCCCTCGTCGCACTTCTTCATGCCAGGGGAGTTGCAGTAATTCCCTACCTTGACGATATTCTGGTGAAGGCTCTGTCCCGGGTGTACAACCTGTCCAGCCTCCACATCACCCTGTCCGTGCTATCCTAGTTCGGGTGGCTGGTGAACCACTCCAAGTCCTCCCTTGTTCCCAGCCAGAGGATGGATTTCCTGGCATGGTCTTCGACACTCACCTCAGATGAGTGTTCCTTCCCCAGGACAAGGTAGTGGCTCTCCAGTCAGGGGTGGCTTGCCTTCTCCTCTGTCCCTCAGGGTGTGCATGCGCGTTCTGGGCCGGATGGTTGCCTCCTTCGAGGCAATTCCTTATGCCCAATTCCACACCGGTCCCTTCAGCTCTCAATTGTTGCCCGGTGGAACAAGTCTCCGTCAGGCCTTGATCGCCCGATCCGCCTTTCCCCTCAGGTCTGCCGGGACTTGCGTTGGTGGCTGAACCCCTGAACCGTCTCCCTCGGCAGATCCTTCCTTCCCCCTGTTGGCAGGTGATCTCCACCGATGTCAGCCTAGCAGGTTGGGGGGCAGTGTTCGGGTCTCTCACAGCACAGAGTCAGTGGTTGGTACGAGAAAGCTCCCTGCAGATCAATATCCTAGAGCTCAGACCCATTTTCCTAGCTCATTCCTGTTAGACTCCCCTCCTCCGTGGTCTTCCTGTTCAGATTCAGACGGACAACTCCACTGCGGTGGCTTAATTGAACCACCAGGGGGCACCAGAAGCGTGGCGATCCTGAAGGAAGCCTCTGGGCAGAGGGACACGTTCCCGCTCTCTCCACTGTCCACATCCCCGGAGTCGAAAATTGGGCAGCCGACCTCCTCAGTCGCCAACGCCTCGACCCGCGTGAGTGGTCTCTCCATCCAGAGGTGTTTTAACAGCTCTGTCAGCGTTGGGGAATCCCAGACGTGGATCTCTTCACCTCCTATCTGATTCACAAACTTCCGCTTTACGTTGCCAGGTCTCGGGATCCTCAGGCTCTTGCGGTAGATGCCTTGGTGCTCCCGTGATCCCAATTCAGTCTCCTGTATCTCTTCCCTCCTCTTCCGCTTCTTCCTCAGGTACTCAAACGCCTCAAAATGGATCAGCGATATTAGTGGCCCCAGACTGGCCACACAGGGCGTGGTACACAGATCTCATCTTTCTGCTCGCCGACGCCCCATGGAGGCTACTACTGCGTCCCGACCTCCTTTCGCAAGGTCCGCTGTTCCACCCGAGTTTACCTTGGCTTCATTCAACAGCGTGGCTGTTAAAGCCGCGGTCCTGAGGTTCCGCGGTCTCTCCGAGTCAGTCATCCAGACGATGCTTCATGCATGTAAACCCCAGTCAGCCAGGATCTACCGTTGTACCTGGAAGGCCTTATTTTGCCTGGTGTGAATCTGGCGAGGTTCACCCTCTCCTTTTTTCCGTCCCTAGGATTCTTGCCTTTCTTCAGGCTGGCCTTGAGAAAGGTCTCCGCCTGGCATCCCTCAAAGGTCAGGTCTCGGTCTTGTCTGTTCTTTGCCAAAGGCCCTTGGCTTCTCGTTACCCAAGTGAAAACCTTCCTTCAGGGGGTGGCTTATCGCTCCCCCTCCTTTCATTCTCCAGTAGAAGCATGGGATTTGAATCTGGTCTTAGATGCCTGTCAGTCCTCTCCCTTCGAGCCCTTGAAGGACATCTCCCTTTCTTACATCTCTTTTAAGGTTGCCTTTCTAGTTGCGATTACCTCCATACGCAGAGCCTCTGAGCTGGCGGCGCTCTCTTGCGCCGCTAGCTTTTTGGTTTTTCCCCAGGACAAGGTTGTCCTGTGCCCAGTTTCTTCCTTTCTTCCCAAGGTAGTTTCCTCATCCCACATTAGTCAGGAGATCGTACTGCCTTCATTCTGTCCCAACCCCTCTCAACCCAGATAGCGGTCTCTCCATTGTCTGGATGTGGTTCGGGCGCTCGTGCTGTATCTCCAGTTAACGGAGTCCTTTCTTCGTTCTGACTCCCTCTTTGTCGTACATGAGGGTTCACGTAAGGGTTTACAAGCCTCCAAAGCCACCATCTCCCGTTGGATTCGGTCGGCTGTCAAGGAAGCATTTGTGGCGAAGGGTCGTGATCCCCCTTTCTAGTTCACCGCTCACTCCACTAGGGCAGTCGGGGCATCCTGGAAGGTCCGGCATCTGGCCTCGGCCTCCCAGGTCTGCAAGGCCGCCACCTGGTCCTCAGTTCACACCTTCTCCAGGTTTTACCACATTCATTCCTTGGCCTCTGCTGATGCCAGTTTGGATCGCAAGGTTCTGCAAGCGGCTGTGTGCTAGGTTTTTCGCATGGCTGTTTCTTCCCACCCTCGGGGACTGCTTTGGGATGTCCCATAGTACTGTGTCCTCCAATGCCATTCACGAGAAACATAGATTTTTGTACTTATCGTAAAATCCTTTTCTCGTTGGATGCATTGGGGGACACAGATCCCACCCTTGTTGTGTTTTTCTCTTCGTTCAGGTTTTCCGGGTTTCCCGGGACTCTTCAATAATGGTCCTCTTTCTGGTTTAGGACATGTTGCCTTGACTTTACTGCTTTAGTACCAACTGGTTAGTTTAGTGTCTGTGCAGAGGGTATACCCCATCTGGGTGGAGCCAACACTTTTCCTTTCTAGTGTCAGCCTCCTAGTGGCAGCTGGGCATATACCTATTGTGCTGTGTCCGACAATGCATCCAACGAGAAAAGGATTTTATGGTACAAAAATTAATTTATTCACTTTACCTATAAGTTCTAGTTCCGTGAACCATATTGGTTGTCTGCTGCATTGTATAGAAACAGGTTTAATCACAAACCAGCTGAATAAACTTTACCATTTTTAAAGTTTCTGCTATTTTTTGAGAGAGGCCCTTTAGGGTGAATCCACTTTGTGCAGCAAATTATCAGGAACACTCAGGAGAATCTGCAAGGAAGATCCACTAAGGATTTTGCTTTTCAGCATGGCAGACATGGGTATTTTCCTGCGGATTTCACTGGGTAATGGTAAATCCACAGCAAAATCTGCAACATTGAATTACTTGAGGGTTCAATTGCTGATTTTTCTTTCCCATCTCCAAATGTGAAAATTCTATCCATAGGTGAAAATGCACGCAAATAATTGCTGCAGGTTGTGGATGAGGCTTTGTACAATTTCATTTATTAGCATTGTACATGTACTGCGCTCCACGGCAGATTTTACCTGCAGAAATCTGCACATCAATTATCCACATGTATGACATGTTATTGTACCTGTGCTTATATCATGAAGAAAGAAATGACTGGAAAATAGAACAAATATTATGTGTTATTGATCCTTATGATATGAAATAGTTTCCTGATATAAATATACATTTCTGAATAGTTATACAATGGCCATGGTAAAACCAGACAGATAATAGGAGAAAGGAGGCATTTTACTTGCATCCTAATTTTTCCGGTGGCCCCTTTTATATAATCTTATATGCCAGCTTGGGCTACACAACCACTTTGACCTTGCAACATGTTGCCTAGCCATAGATCGCAGAAGAATGATGCTACGTCACAACATACAAGTGAATAACCACAACAGGCAAGTTGAAATCCAGGAGGTTTAGATTTCTGGTGGCTTACATGTTGCAGTCAAAGTACCTTGTGAGTCCCAATGTGACCACATTAGAGGGCATCTGTCAGTAGATTTGTACCTATGATACTGGCTGACCTGTAACATGTGCGCTTGGCAGCTGAAGACATCTGTGTTGGTCCCGTGTTCATATGTGCCTGCTTTGCTGAAAAAAATGAAGTTTTAACGTAAGCAAATGAGCCTGTAAGAGCAACAGGGGCGTTGCCGTTACTCCTAGAGGCTCTGCTTCTCTGCAACTGAACACATTTACACTGTCTGGCCCTGTCAGTCTTAGTGCAGAGGATGCAGCAGCAGTTTCAGAGAGAGATTAGCTTCAGTTGTTGCTCCTAGAGGCTGTTTGTTTTCAGAAATGCAGGCACATAGGAACATGGAACCAACAGCGATGTCTTCAGCTGCCAAGTGTCCATGCAACAGGTCAGCCAGTTTCATAGGTACAAATCTGCTGACAGGTGCCCTTTAACTGCATCCCGACCACCGGACGCAGGGCTGTGTCCTGCGGGCGGCCGGGATATTCCTCCTTGACGCGTCGGAGCGTCATGTCGCGAGAGGCGAGATTTGCATTCACAGCAGCTCGCAGCTCGACAGTTGTACTACAGCCTGCCAGCGATGATCAATCACTGGCAGGCTGTAGATGTAAAATAAAAAGCATCAAACAGGTATATCAGATGCTGTTTTGTTAACAGCGTCTGATATACCTGCTACCTGGTCCTCTGGTGGTCCCATTTGCTGGGATCGACCACCAGAGGACCAGGTAGCTGTGTAAAGTAGCACCAAACACCACACTACACCCCCCCCCCCTTGTCACTTATTAACCCCTTATTAACCCCTGATCACCCCATATAGACTCCCTGATCACCCCTCTGTCATTGATCAACCCCTGTATGGCTCCATTCAGACGTCCATATGTGTTTTGCGGATCCGCAAAACACGGATCACTGGCAATGTGCTTTCCGCATTTTGCAGATCCACACATTGCCAGAACTATATAGAAAATGCCTTTTCTTGTCCGCAATTGCGGACAAGAATAGGACATGTTCTATATTTTTGCGGAACGGAAGTGCAGACCCGGAAGCGCGGATCCATAATTCCGGATCCGAGCGGGACAAAGTCTGTCCCCATAGAAATGAATGGGTCCGCAATTCCGTTCCGCAAACAGAATTGCGGATGTGTGAATGGGGCATAAGGGTCCCTTATCACCGCCATTTAGTTAGCTACTTGTTAGGTAGTTAGCTCCCAGCCCACCGCACCGCAGTCGCTGATTTTGGCAGAGATTTTTTCATCCACATTGATCGATGCGAATGAAAAAATCTGTTCCGTTCATTTTTTATTTTTTTTTCAGCCCAGAGGCTGAACGGGAAAAAAAATCTCATTACCCGTATGCTCAATATAAGGAGAATCGCAGAAACTCCTCATGCTGGCCATACGTGTAATGATTGCGGAGACCCTCAAATGCCAGGGCAGTACAAACACCTCACATGTGACCCCATTTTAGAAAGAAGACACCCCAAGGTATTCCGTGAGGGGTATGGTGAGTTCATGCAAAATTTTATTTTTTGTCACAAGTTAGTGTAATATGAGAAAAATAAAATATATATATATATAAATTTCCGCTAACGTGTTTAAAAAAAAAAAAAATTTTCTGTGAACTTACCATGCCCCTCACGGAATACCTTGGGATGTCTTCTTTCCAAAATGGGGTCACATGTGGGGTATTTATACTGCCCTGGCATTTTATACTGCCCTGGCAAATGCGTAAAAATGCCCTGAGAAATCCTAAAGGTACTCATTGGAATTAGGGCCCCTTTGCGCATCTTGGCTGAAAAAAAGTGTCACACACGTGGTATCGCCGTATTCAGGAGAAGTAGGGCAATGTGTTTTGGGGTGTATTTTTACATATACCCATGCTGGGTGAGAGAAATATCTCTGTAAATTGTCAACTTTTTAATTTTTTTTAAACAAAGTTGACAATTTACAGAGATATTTCTCTCACCCAGCATGGGTATATGTAAAAATACACCCCAAAACACATTGCCCTACTTCTCCTGAGTACGGCGATACCACATGAGTAACACTTTTTTTCAGCCTGGCTGCGCAAAGGGGCCCAAATTCCAACAAGTACCTTTAGGTTTTACATGGATGCTCACAATTTAGCCCCTCCCAAAATGCCAGAACAGTAAACACACCCCACAAATGACCCCATTTCGGAAAGTAGACACCCCAAGGTATTTACTGAGGGGCATAGTGAGTCCGTGGGAGATTTTTTTTTATTTTGCCAGAAGTTAGCAGAAATGGAAACTTTATTATATTTTTTTTCCTCAGAAAGTGTCATTTTCCGCTAACTTGTGAAAAAAAATGAAATGATACATGAACTCACCATGCCCCTCCGCGAATACTTTGGGGTGTCTTCTTTCTAAAATGGTGTCATTTGGGGGGTATTTATACTATCCTGGCATTCTAGCACCTGAAGAAACATGACAGGTGCTCAGAAAGTCAGAGCTGCTTCAAAATGCAGAAATTCACTTTTTTGCACCATAGTTTGTAAACGCTATAACTTTTACCCAAACCAATAAATATACACTTATTGGACTTTTTTTCATAAAAAAATGTAGAACAATAAATTTAGAGAAAAATTTATATAGAAATGTAGTTTTTTTTTTTATTTTACAACAGAAAGTGAAAAATGGCATTTTTTTTGCAAAAATTTCGGTCATTTTTGATTAATAGCAAAAAAAGTAAAATTTTCAGCAGCAATGAAATACCACCAAATGAAAGCTCTATTAGTGAGAAGAAAAGGAGGTAAAATTCATTTGGGTGGTAAGTTGTATGACGGAGCAATAAACGGTGAAAGTAGTGTAGTGCGGAATTGTAAAAAGTGGCCTGGTCATTAAGGGTGTTTAAGCTAGGGGGGCTGAGGTGGTTAACCTCCAAAGTAACCATGCAGCATTGGCCTTAAATTCACAAATCTAGCCCAAAAACGTTAGGGGTAGTTTTTTTTCTGGCAGAGAACTGTATGACTGTACCCTAACAGTCCTTACTACTTCTCTTAAAGCAGGGGCGTAGCTAACGGCTTATGGGCCCTGGTGCAAGAGTTCAGCTTGGGCCCCCCTTCCCTCAGTGCTTTGTGTGGCTTCTTATGCGGCACAAGTGTCTTTGGGCCCCCTCAGACTCCTGGGACCGGTAGCGACTGCTACCTCTGCACCCCCTATAGTTATGCCCATGTCTTAAAGCCAGTGATTTATTGGGAACATAGACTAGACTTATGGACCTTAATCTTTTTTTGTCCTCATAGATCCTCATCTGTTCTGAATGCGGCGATGAGTTCACACTACAAAGCCATCTGTCACTGCACATGGAGGAGCACCGGCAAGAGCTGGCTGGAAAGACCTACAGCTGCAAGTCCTGCAAGAAGATGTTTGAATCTGCTCCACAGCTCAAAGATCACATGAAAACACATTTTAAAATAAGGTATTAAATACGTTCCTGGAGTTTCTTTGCTCTCTAGGCATGGAAACTGAGGATGCCAGCGTCAGGTGTGAAAATGGGGAGATACCCAAAGCAGACATACAGACAGTTCTCCAATCTCGTCAGGTGTGAAAATGGGGAGATACCCAAAGCAGACATACAGACAGTTCTCCAATCTCGTCAGGTGTGAAAATGGGGAGATACCCAAAGCAGGCATACAGACAGTTCTCCAATCTCGTCAGGTGTGAAAATGGGGAGATACCCAAAGCAGACATACAGACAGTTCTCCAATCTCGTCAGGTGTGAAAATGGGGAGATACCCAAAGCAGACATACAGACAGTTCTCCAATCTCAGCTCAACAGTCAGATGGATAGTTTATCTGCGCAATCACATTAGTTTCATTGGATATAAGCAGCATTTCCACAACCCACTGAAATAAGATGGATCAGCCGAGCCACATGATGATCTTCATGGGGCTTCTGGGCTTGTGGCCAGCATAATTGGGTTATCCAACGTTTACCATTCACAGTGTATGCCTGTAGGGCAAATTGTAAGAAACTGCTTTGACTTAATGGTGACCCTATAAGCAGACTTTTTTGAGGGCAGCATTGTATGCTTCACTTATAGTATGTAGAAAGTTTGGTTCTAACCTTTGAGAACACTGTTGTATGTAGTTTACATACAACGTGCCTTCAGGGGAGGAATGAGGACCGTTTCAGAAGACAGCAGCACTTACACTCATGGTCCCTGAGATCAGAGAACACAGTGGTCACTTAGCTCCTTGTACCTTTTAATTACTGGGTTGGAAACTCCTAATGCCCTCAGAACAGCAAGGGGCTACATCACTCACATCATATTTCTTTCCAATGATGGAATTTTGTCCAAATAACAATGGAACTTGGCATGATTGTATGCACTGATAACTAATGAAATGACCACTGGGCGTTGATAGTGTCCAGAAGAGCCTATATACACGAGCCGTTCATAGATTTCCAGTCATTCAGCTCACCATTGAGCAAAGAGCAAAGCCCAGTTGGAATTGTTGTCTCGGTTTTCCATAAGTCATTTGCTACACAAAGCGGGGACTGCTGAAATTCACTCATCCCATTCTTGCTATACCAGCAGTATTAATATCTCCTGCAGAGGCCACCTAGAGCGGTATCCGTTTCTTTATCAATAATTTATTCAGAACATCACTTTGAAGAACACAAAATACAGCACTTGCAGAATTCTTGGGGAACTTGGATGTCAGCACTAGAGAGGCCGTTCTTTCATTACTATGCAACTGTGTCATTTTGGGAACTTTGTCTGCAGCCTTGTTCACATTTTGCCCTTGTGGATTTGCAGGGTCACCAGTACTAGATCTTACAATAGGAACATAGATAGAAGTGGATTCTCCTACTCCTGTCCACACTGCGGTAAAACGTTTCAAAAGCCAAGTCAGTTAACGCGCCACATTAGAATACACACAGGTAAGCACCTTGAATTCATACGCTGCGGTCTGCTAGTTGCTGTAGGATTTTCTATGGTGGTCGCATCATGAGTGCCAGCTTGTTGTTAGCATTGTCTGGTGCATTCTCAGCCCCTTAGTAAAATACGGACCATTCAGAGGGGATTTTTAGGGTGCATGAGGGATTTATATAGTTATTTGCGAGTCCTGCTTTCATGTAACTCGATAGAATTTAGATTAAGCCAAACTAAAAGAAAATCTGTTGGTAGATTCATGCCACCGAACCACGGGCATCATGACGTCCTGCCATCCTTCCTCAAAGAACAGTATTTCATTCTGAAACCCTGCAGCAAACAGTTTTTAAAGAGTGGAGTACAGAGAAAACTGTCAATCCCCGTGCCCAGCACTTCTTTAACATATGTTTGCACTGAAATGCTGTGGCTTTTCAGTGTAAACCATAGATTTTTATAATAAAAGCCCGTCAAGATTTTATGCTACCCGTGGTTTGGGCAGCATGGAACTGCTTACAGAGTCCCTTTAAAAGGCTATGAAGCAATTTTTTTTTAATGATTTTTTATTTTTTATTTGGGCTTTTAAAAAAACGTACAGCTGTTTTTGAGATACAATGGTTAAAAAATCTGTCAGTTTGCACAATCGCTCTTGACTTCTGTCAGCTGATGGCTCATATGAAGCCTTGTCTCCGATCTCCTGATCTCATAAACACTCTTTCAAACTGATAAGAATATGGCTTGAGGCTGGGAACACACCTAGGCGTTTTTGAATCGCGCGTATGATGCGCGTTTTTTGCGCGTTTTTGGATGCGCGTTTTTGTAACTAAGAAACGCGCGTCATACTTGCGATTCAGTGATTCTCCCCTATGGCATCATTGTCCATAGGCGCGTTAAAACGCCCCAAAGAAGCTCATGTACTTGTTTGGGCGTGGGGCGTTTTACAGCGCGTTCAAACGCGCTGTAAAACGCCCAAATGTGAACCATGCCCATAGGGAAGCATGGCTTTTCACATGCTGTGCGTTTTACAGCGCGTTTGAACGCGCTGTAAAACGCTTAGGTGTGTACCTAGGGTAAATGAGTGTTTATGAGGTCAGGAGATCAAAGATAAGGCTTCACTGAGCCATCAGCTGATGGGACTGAGAAGTAATAGTCTGCAAACAGACAGGTATTTTTTTTTTTTTTTTAACCCTTGTATCTTCAAAATGGTTGAACGTTTTTAATAAACCATTTGAATAAATTATTTTTTTATCTTAAAATGAGTAAAATGCAATCATAAACAAAATAATGGCCTCAAAGGTGTCCATAGCCTTTATTCCCATCAGTTTTCCCATCACTTTTATGGCTTATTCTGCACATATGTTTTTCCGATAGATTCAGGTCACCTCTATAGGAGTTCCGAGATGAGCTGAGCATATCCTGTGGAAATTCCCCTTTAAAGCATTTGACCGCCGTTAAAGGGAACCTGTCATCATGAAATAAAGTACAATCTGCAGGCAGGAAGGTAGATTGACATACAGGTTAACAGGAAAAGATTAAGTAAAACTTGTAATATGGTCATTTAAACCTCTGCTCTTTTATGCTTAGGAGTCATAGGGGCGGTCCTATCAGTGATTGACAACCTTCCCTGTATGCTTAGACATGCAGAGTTAGCTGTCATACTTTATGGCATTGCCTACGTGACTCCTATGGATAAAAATTCAGAGATATAAATGATTAAACTGCAAGTTTTACTGAATCTTTTCTCATGAAATATTTAATATGCTCAGCTCCTCCTGCTCTATAAAATGGAGCTGGCAGATTGCATTGTATTTTTCTGGTCACAGGTTCCCTTTAAATACCATTGTAGATAACAAATCTACTTATGTAAAAAGTTGAGAACTTTGAACGTGGATTGTATTAGCTTGTGTAAAGATGCTATATTTGACAATGCAGATCACCAGGACATGCTCCATAGAGAAACGGCAGAACATGCTGGGAGGACTTGAGCTGCAGAATCGTGTATGCCAGGGAAGCCCAACCTGCGGCCCTCCAGCTGTTGTAAAACTACAACTCCCATCATGCCATGCTGCTAATAGCTGTAGGCTGTCTTGGCATGCTGGGAGTTGTAGTTTTGCAACAGCTGTAGAGCTGCAGGTTGGGCTTCCCTGGTGTATGCTACTCTGGCCTGTAATACATGCTGTGACTAAGGATCAGAATGCAGGGCGTTACTACATTTTTATATATCTCTCGGTAAACTGTAAAGTGTTGTCCAGAGGTGAACATTAAAACTGTCTTACTGTGAACTTTCGATGCCCAATCGATACTTTTTGCCCGGTATCGATACGATACCGGGATTTGTCTTTTATCGATACCTGGTTGTGCTACTGCACAGCCCAATATCGGAAAACATGGATCGCGCTGCTCTCAGCGCGGCCATGTTCCCTCAACAGCACAGGGAGAACAAAGCAGTCTCTCCCTTCCCCCTGTGCTGCTGCTGCCACTGCCATTAATGGCGAGAGAGGGGCAGGCGCACTGGCCACCAATGATAAATAACGTTTCATATATTACAAATAAAGGCAGCAGAAACACATTGCCAGCACCCTGCCTCTGACAGAGCGCTGCGATCCACTGCAATTAACCCCGCATCTGAGGGGTTTACTGCCGCTGATCGCAGAGCCCTGTCAGAGGTCGGGTGCCGGCAACTTGTTTCTGCCGCCTGCATTTGTATATTAAACGTTAATTATCATTGGTGGCCAGTGTGCCCCCCTCTTCCCCAGTATTAAAAACATTGGTGGCCAGTATTTTTTAGTCACCTTGTCCCCCAAAAAATAGGTTTGGACTGTTCTATTATGGGCTGGCCGTTCCATAAAAGGTGGAATGCACGCAGCTTTTTTCTTTGCGTTTTATTTTTTCGCATGGTATCGAATGGTATCGAGTATCGCAATACTTTTTTATGGTATCAAAACTGAATCAAAATTTTGGTATCAAAACAACACTACCACCTCCTATCAGTCATTCCCGGGATCTCTGAACTCCTGACAGCTCCTAAACACTCATCATAGCTAAATTCGTATTACTTTGATACAAATAAGGCCTAAACAAGTGTTTAAGAGCTGTCAGTAGATCAGAGATAAGGGTTGCACATAAGCTGTCAGAGCTGCTGTCTGATGGATTCCGTGTAAAACAGAAAGCAAGCCGGTCTGTAGATACGTGGAAACTAAAGGCTGTAGAACAAAAACTTTAGAAATTTTTAATAAAGACCAATTGAAAAATATGTTACTTAACCCAAAATGAGTAATGATTAAAAGTTTTTTTTTTCCCTTCAAAGCTTTGGCAAAGTCTCCCCCCCCCCCCCTGTGTCACTAATAGAAAGCCATCAATGCTTGTCACTTTCTTCAAGTATACTGTGACATCAGATGGCATGTGGATAAATTGATGCCTAAAGTCGCGGACCTAGGGTTTTATTCCTTACTAAGGCCATAAATAAGTCCATTCTATTTCTTACTAACTTGTTGTTGACCACAGATATAGCTGGGTATAATGTCCTACCGGTGGTAGAAATGAAAACGTATCTATCGTCGTCGTTTTTTCAGGCTCTAGTGAAAATTATTCTTCGTTCAACACGGGCAGTGATTATTTTTATTGAGTGATTCTTGAAATATAGTCATTTCATGCGACTTAGTATTCTGTACGCAGAGATCGCATGCTGTGCACAAAGCCAAGCCAGGTAAACGTGATGCGGATGATTACCGTGACAGAAATGCTATACTACAATCTCATTATCTATCAATTTGGTATTCTGCAGCAGTATATTGCTTTGCCTTATTGTCATGAAGACATTTTTCCTGCAGTTGCAGTTTAGCCACTAGAGGTCGCCCTTCATCCATGAAAAAAATTAAGTTTTTCCTTGTTTTACGGTGTTCTGGTTGCTCATCATTATATATTAGTTTTTTTTTTTTATTTCAACCGTTTGTGTGCACCACACATTTACAGTGCCTTGCAAAAGTATTCACCACCCTTGAGTTTTTTGTGGTCTGGTGCCTCCCAACCTGGAATTAACATGGATTGTTTGAGGATTTGCATCATTTAATTTACAGAACATGCCCACAAGATGTGTTTGTGTGTTTTTTTTTTTGCTTTTATTTTTTTTTATTGTGAAGCAAGCAACAAATAGGAAAAAATAACGTCAAAAATAAAGTCAATGTGGATAACTGTTCACCCCCCCACCCCCTCCTAAAGTCAATACTTTGTAGATCCACCTTTTGCGGCAATCACAGCTCCAAGTCGCTTTGGATAAGTCTCTATGTGCTTGCCACATCTTACCACTGGGATTTTTGCCCATTCCTCCTTGCAGAACTATTCCAGCTCCTTCAAGCTGGATGGTTTGCGCTTGTGAACAGCAATCTTTGTGTCTGACCACAGATTTTCTATTGGATTGAGATCTAGGCTTTGACTAGGCCATTCCAACACATTTACATGTTTCCCCTTAAACCACTCAAGTGTTGCTTTAGCAGTGTGTTTGGGGTCATTGTCCTGTTGGAAGGTGAACCACCGTCCTAGCCTGAAAACTCGCACAGTGGTACAGGGTTTGCTCAAGAATATCCCTGTATTTAGCACCATCCATCTTTCCCTCAACTCTGACCAGTTTCCCAGTCCCGGCTGCTGAAAAACATGCTGCCATCACCGTGGTGTTCTTTGGGTGATGTGATGTGTTGGGTTTTCACCAGACATAGCGCTTTCTTTGATGGCCAAAAAGTTCAATTTTAGTCTCATCAGACCAGAGCACCTTCCTCTATACATTTTGGGAGTCTCTTACATGCCTTTTCGAAAACTCACAACGTGCCTTTTTGTTTTTTGCTGAAAGTAATGGCTTTCTTCTGGACACTCTGCCATTAGGCCCAACTCTATGAAGAGTACGGCTTATTGTCGTCCTATGTACAGATATTCCAGTCTCTACTGTGGAACTCTGCAGCTCCTCCAGGGTTATCTTAGGTCTCTGTGCTGCCTCTCTGATTAATGCCCTCCTTGCCCGGTCCGTGAGTTTTGGCGGGCGGCCGTCTCTCGGCAGGTTTGTTGTTGTGCCATGTTCTTTCCATTTGGTTATGATAGATTTGATGGTGCTCCTGGGGATTATCAAAGATTTGGATATTTTTTTTATAACCTAAGGGTACTTTCACACTAGCGGCAAGGAACTCCGGCAGGCTGTTCCGGCGGGTGAACAGCCTGTCAGATCCGTGCTGCTGCTAGTGCACGCGTGCCCCCACACTACCGTTCCAGCCCCATTGACCATAATGGGGGCGGGCCAGAGTTCCAGCAGGAGCACGGCAAACATGCAGAGAGGCGCCGGAATGCTCTCTGCAACATCTGGACATAGCCAGCGGCCGTTTGACGCCCCTGCACTTCCTGAATCTCCATTGTTCCACTGAAGGAAAAAGCACCCCAGACCATTATGGCGCCCCCTCCACTGTGGCACGTAGAAAACATCTCAGGTGGGATCTGCTTGTCATGCCAGTAATGTTGGAAACCATCAGGACCATCAAGGTTAAATTCTTTCTCATCAGAGAATAAAACTTTCTTCCACCTTTGAATGTCCCATGTTTGGTGCTGTCTTGCAAAGTCCAAACGAGCAGTTCTGTGGCATTCAAGGAGATGAGGTCTTTGAAGACGTTTTTTGTTTTTGAAGCCCTTCAGTCTCAGATGCCGTCTGATGGTTATGGGGCTGCAGTCAGCACCAGTAAGGGCCTTAATTTGGGTCGAGGATCGTCCAGTGTCTTGACGGACAGCCAATTGGATCCTGCGGCTCAGTGCTGGTGAATTTTTTTTCGGTCTTCCACTTTTTTGTTCCAAAACCCTCAGGATCATTTAAGAAATTCCAAATGACTGTCTTACTGCGTCCCACCTCAGCAGTGATGGCGCGCTGTGAGAGACCCTGCTTATGCAGTTCAACAACCCGACCACGTTCAAAAAGGAAGAGTTTTTTTGCCTTTGCCATCACAACATGTGACTACCTGACGAAAATGACAACGAATCCACATCTTTGCACAGATTTGGCCTTTTAAAGGCATGTGGTCCTAAAATTTGGATCAGCTAAAAAACAGCCTGTTTCAGTTTAAACGTTATTTTCAATTAATTGAATGCTCAAAAAATGTTTTGTCTCGCTCTCATTTCTTCTTGTTGCATGTTGAAGCTCTACTTGGAACCTTGTTAATATCCAACAATGTAAAATATAATTTTTTTTGCCATTTTTCAAGTGGTCTTAAACTTTTGATCAGGACTGTGTGTATTTATGTATGTATGTGTATGTGTGTGTGTATATATGTATGTGTATATATATATATTCTGGTAAGGTGCAAGGTACCGTGGTCGATGGCAGGTACGTGTCACCGAGGTTCCTGGCCTCGGTGAGGTAAGAGCCGGGTTTTCTTGCGTGTCAGCAGCAGCTAGTGCTGTTTTGACACATTTCTATTTAGTTTGGCTGCAAAGCCAATCCGGGCCGGCTCTTACTGGGAGTAGGCAAAGAGTTGGGTGGGTGCCTATTCCCCACGGTCCAGGCCGGTTTTTCCCGAGCCTTTATAAGACAGCCAGCACCAGCAGGTGAGATGTGATTGTCCTGGAGCTGCTGTAAGGCTGTGGAATCATTTGAGTTTGGGAGTTCTCTGGGCTGGAAGCAAGAGCCCAGCAAGGAGGAGTGCAGACGGCCTGGAAACCTGACGTCGCTTGTCTTGCGGCTGGACTGACAGCCAGGTGCGAACCTGCACCTAAAACCTCCCAGGAGACTGGAGCCTGTATAGGACTGTCTTGTTTTTCTCATGATTTCTTATGTGTGTGAAGTAACACCAAGAGACTGTTTACTGTTTATCTTGTGCAAGTGTGAATAAAACACTGTTTATTGCACCTTCGGGACTCCTGTTTTGCCTCGGTACTGCACCCGCACCGCTATCTACCAGAGCGACTCCCCACAATATATATATATATATAGAGAGAAAGAAAATTGAGGCAGCACCACCTGACAAAAAAAGGTTAGCGGGTGCAGCGCTCACCTGTGGAGTAAACCCACTCCAGCAATTGTAGACAGATAAAAATCGAGCAGCACTCCAAATGTGTTCAAATAGCAAATGCGTCTTTATTCACCCATCGGCGTGGCAGCGTTTCAGCTCCTGCTGGAGCCTTTCTCAAGCGATTGTCGCTTGAGAAAGGCTCCAGCAGGAGCTGAAACGTTGCCACCCGATGGGTGAATAAAGACGCATTTGCTATTTGAACACATTTGGAGTGCTGCTCGATTTTTATCTGTCATATATATATATATATATATATATATATATATATATATATATATATATAATTACTCTTTTTATGAGGCAAGGTAACCAAAAATGGCTGTTCTGGCACAGTTTTTATTTGTTTTTTTCAATGCTCACCTGACAGAGTAGATAATGTGATATTTTTATAGATCTGGTCGAAACGACACGGCGATACCTAATAAGTCTATTTTTTATTTTATTTTTTATTTTACATTTACACAATGAATTTTATTTTATTTTTTTAATCATGTTTTTGTGTTTCCATATTCTAAAAGCCATATTTATTTATTTTATTGTCTTAGGTAGGGTCTCATTTTTTGCTGGTAGAGATGATGGTTTGATTGTTACAATTTTGGGGCATTTATGAATTTTTGATCGCTTGGTATTCCACTTTTTGTGATTTAAGGTGGCTTTTTTGGCACATTTTTTCTTTTTTTTTCTTTACAGCGTTCACCAGACAGGTTGGATCACATACTATTTTTATAGAGAAGGTTGTTACGGACACAGCGATGCCTAATTGTGCATTTTTTTTTTTACACAATAAAGAATTTTTGAAAAAAAATAATGTTTTTGTGTTTCCATTTTCTGAAAGCCAAAATTTTTTTTTTTTTGGGGGGGGGGGGGGGGGGACGATTGGCTTATGTGGGGTGCTCATTTTTTGTGGGATGAGGTCATATTTTGATTGGTGCTAATTTTGGATACATATGACTTTTTTTGGGAAGTGCGGTGGGTAAAATTGCAATCCCATCATAGTTTTTCTTTATTTTTTTTATGGTGTTTACCATGCGGTTAAAGTAACATGATTCTTTTATAGATCAGGTCCTTACGGATGTGGCGATACAACTTTTTTTAGTGTTTTTCTTTTATTTTTCACTTTTTTTTGACCCAGACCCACTTGGTTCTTGAAGATCCAGTGGGTCTGATGGCTTACAATACACTGCAGTACACTATATAGTGTACTGTAGTGTATTGAACTCACACTAAGGGCTCGTGCACGGAACCGTATGCCCTCCGAGACATATGGTCTGTGAGCGGGCCATATGTCCCGGAGCGGCATCGATCATGCGCACAGGAGTGCACAGCATCATAGATTACAATGATGCTGTGCACATCGGGCCGCCCGCGGCATATGAGTGAGGGACAATGGTCCCGCGGGCGGCCTGACGTGCACAGCATCATTGTAATATATGATGCTGTGTACTCCCGTGCGCACCATCGATGCCGCTCCGGGACATATGGCCTGCTCACAGGCCGTATGTCTTGGAGGGCATATGGTCGTGTGCATGAGCACTTAGCCTCATCAGGCTCCTGCCTTTAGAAGGAGCCTGATTAGGCTTGGATATACCACGGGAAGCCGGATGCCTGTGAAGGCATCCGGTCGCCATAGTAACCATCAGGACGGTGCCTCAGCGCATCGGCCCGATGGGGGAGGGGAGAAGCACAATCTCCCTCAGTTTACCCTTCAAGCATCGGCTGCTGCCATAGCAGAGAGTTTAGCCCCTCCATACAGCGGTCCCTAAGGACCTCGCCATGGAAGGAGTTAAACAGCCAGCACCGATGTCGGTCGTTTCAAGCAGAGTGTTAGCTGTACATTACAGCTAACACTCTACCCCGCTGCCGCTCTGCCATCCTGAAAGGTGTGTGTGTGCGGGTGTGCTCGCTCTGCCATCTTGAAAGGGGGGTCAGGGGTGCTGCACGCTCTGCATCTTTAAAGGGGGGGGGGCGGGGGTGTTGTGTGCGGGGGGGGGGGGCTGGGGCATTAACCCTTCCAGCATCAGGCCACTGCCAGGGCAGGGCAGCGGCCCAATGGTTAGCTCCTTCCAGACGGCGGCATGGAAGAGGTTAAACAGTTATTTGAAGCAGAGTGTCAGCGCCGTGTTCAGCCACCTGTGAAGCGCTGTGTCCTGATTGGTTGCCCCGCCGCAAATGCCCAGGGCAAAACTGGTGACACGGACACAGCGCACTCACACTGCGCTTTATTATATAGGATTTTTCTCATTTCACTCCACCAACTTAGACTATTGTGTTCTGATCCATCACATAAAATTCTGATTAACAAAACACTGACCTTAAGGCTGTAATGTAACAAAACACGAAATAAGTCAAGGGGGTGAATACTTTTGCATAGCACTGTTTATCTCTTTTGCATAATTTATGGGTCTTACAAGTCACTGGATGTTGTATAATCAGTTTGTGAAGATGAAGCCAAAAATAATCCAGGGAAGCAGAAATATTATTTGTATGTTCTTTTTCTAATCCTCCAAAGTAAATAGTAGTGAAAATGAAAACCTTTGGTATGTCCTGAAGGCTGGATTCACACGTCTCGCTCTCCATCAGTTGTGCTGTAGCTAAAAATATATCCTAGAGATGGGAGAAGGCTAAAGCTCCCTGCTGGAAAGTTTTTTAAATATAGTTTATCTATCAATTCCTCACTGTTCTCTAGATTTCTGTTTGCTGTCAGTGTACATTCTTGTTTACATTCACAAGCTGAAAGCCCAGGGTTTTATCTGCATCCTGTGTAGGTAATCCTCTGTAATGGTACTTTCACACTTGCGGCATGGCTATCTGGCAGGCTGTTCCGGAGGGTGAAGTACCCGTGTGCTGCCGCTCCGTCCCCATTGACTATAATGGGGCAGGGAGTGGAGCTACGGCAACACGGCAATGATCGACGGACTAAAAAGTCGGACCTGCAGTACTTTTAGTTCGGCGATCTCCGGCCGTGCTGCGCCGTAGCTCTGCCCCCCGCCCCATTATAGTTAATTGGGACGGAGCGGCAGCATTGGCAGCATACTGGTACTTGCGGTATGGCAGATCTGGCGGGATGTTCACCTGCCGGAACAGCCTGCCGGATAGCAATGCCGCAAGTGTGACAGTACCCTAAGCTAAACAGATTGGGCTCAAGAATATTCTTGTACCTAGACTGGTACATTGTAACAGAATATCAGGACAGAACAGTTTAGTCCTACTGCGTATATATCTAGCTCACTAGACCGGATAGGATTGTATAGAACCCTCAGATATGACGTACAAGGCTTTGTTCACACTGACTTGGTACGCTGTAATATTCTACCTGGGGAAAACGAGAAAGACTCATTAAATGGGGGAAAAGCGGATCTTATTAGTCTGTTACAGGTCTTGTAGAATTGGAATTGGACTGTGAAAATAGGGGCCAAGCGTCTGTGGAAGTTTTTACATTCACTGACAGCAAATAGAGATTTAGAAAATGGTGAGTAATTGAAACACAAAGTAATTCAGAAAGTTTTAGAACTTTCTACTAACCCCTTGGTATACCATTACGTACATGTATGTTGTGAAATGGGTTAAGGCACATGCAATAAGTGTCCGACATGGTGATTGCACTGGGCGCCAGTGCGCTCGACAGTGGGTGCCTGGCCGTGTCACCCATTAGATGCCGGAAACCCCTTCTGCAACCATTCACTGTTCATAAGAGAATTGTCTTATTTTTTCAGGTGAAAGACCGTTCAAATGTAACCTGTGTGGAAAAGCTTTTAACCAGAAGGGGGCGCTAGCCACACACATGGTTAAGCACACAGGGGAGAAGCCCCATGCCTGTTCTTTTTGTCCAGCCGCCTTTTCCCAGAAAGGCAATCTCCAATCTCACATTCAGCGAGTTCATTCAGAGGTAAGTACTCAGCCGTCCAGTTAGTATTTTCAGACTGTGATCTGACAAGAGTGGCAGCAGGAAATAAAAACAATGCCGTGTGCATGGTGAAACGTCAGTCATTCTGCAGGCTTTTCTCTTCTCTACACCACTGTAGCAGTTCAGATATATATATATATAGTTAATGTGACTCATGGTACAGGGAGCTTTCGAGCACATTTGGGTGCCAGGATTCTACAAAATAAAATATAATAGACGCTGATGATAAAGGTAAAATTACGCATTACTGGGACTGTTTCAGAGATTTACAATCCATATAAGATGTTTATTGGAAGTGTACTGCAGTGTATTATAGAGGCATCAGACCCACTGGATCTTCAAGAACCAAGTGGGTCTGAGTCAAAACAGTGTAAAAAAAAACCAAAGGAAATAAAAAATCGAACTTCTTCCTATATCCGCAAATATAATTGGTTAAAAATGTAATAAACACTAAACATGTTTGGTATCGCCGCGTCTGTAGGGCCCTGATCTATAAAAGGATCATGTACTTTTACAGCACGGTTAACGCCATAAAAAAACAAGCAAACAAAAAAAAACTGATAGAATTGCAATTTTGCCCACCACACTTCCCAAAAAATGGTATAGAAAATGATCAAAAGAGTCATATGTACCAATCAAACCGTCATCTCATCCTGCAAAAAATTAGCCCCTACCTAAGGCAATCGGCCAAAAAATAAAAAAGATATGGCTTTCAGAAAATGGAGACACTAAAACATGATTTTTTATTTCAAAAATGCTCTTATTGTGTAAAACCAAAATATATAAAAAAAAAAAACAGGCATATTAGGTATTTCTGTGTCCGTAACAACCTGCTCTATGAAAATATCACATTAGCTAAGCAGTTTAGTGAACGCCGTAAAAAAATATTAAAATAAAAAGCCATTTTTTTGTCACCTTTCAACACAAAAAACGGAATACCAAGCGATCAAAAAGTCATATGTGCCCCAAAATCGTACCAATCAATCAAACCATCCAGCAAAAAATGAGACACAAAAACATGATTTTTTTTTTCTGAAAGTTCCTTGAGCTCCTTCTCCCTAGCTGAGAGACCAGCGCTGCAATTGGCTGCTCTCTCACCGGGGAAGCCAGCACACACGCCCCCAACCAGGATGTTTAGCAACGCCCCGTACAAAAGTCTGCCTCATTTGCATATGAGGTGGCAGAAGAAACGGGGCGATTAGGAAGGAATTAGGGGGTCGATATAAAAATAAATGGGGAACATCAGTGGATGACGCACTATCTGGTAGGAGGGTTATTTGGGGGGTATTATATTGGTGAAAGGTCCTCTTTAAAGGCATTTTGAGCTAAAAATAATTTTTTTCATTTTGTCTTTATTCAAAATATGGTGTCCTTTTTTCTGTACAGAGCTGACATGCTCGAGTCTAGAAGGACCCTTTGGATTTTCTGTCTTTTTCATCAAACCAGGAGTAGAAGGACTCCTTATCTCTGCTCTCTGACATTATAAGCACTTATTATAGCTTAGTTCTTATCTTACTGATAAGAATGTGGCTTAAATAAGTGTTTATGACCTCTCAGTAGTTTAGAGGTAAGGTTTATTAGATGACCAGCACAAAGTTAAAGTACCAGTCACACAGCTAGAAACACAGTTAACCCTTTGTGACAGAACAGCACAATATTTTTTAATGAAGGCCAATTGAAAAAAAGATTTTTAGCCAAAAATAAGTAACATGCAATCATAGCCTTTACATGAGTGTTAATGAGCTGTCAGGAGTTCGGAGACGGGGGCTATACTTAAAGCTGCGAGAGCAGCAACTTTGCATATAGACTGAATGTTAACCATGCAGGACAAAAACTGCTGAAAATTTTTAATGAAATGAAACAAATGATGTTTAGCCTAAATGAGTGATCTGCAATTACAAAATAAATTGCCCCCAAAAGTGCCCATAGCCTTTAAGGCAACCAGAAGAATTGAAAAAATATATTATGTAATTACATGCATTAATAAAAGCAATTTTTATGGTTTTTTACAGCCATAATGACTTCCCAGGCCTTGCTGAGCATTTTCCAAACGTTTCTACACTGTACATCAGTACAAAATTTGGCACATGTTCAATAAAATTTGAAAACTTGGAAATCTATCTGTGTGTCCCAATGTCTTGATGTTTTTCATTCATATTGTAGGTGAAGAATGGAGTTACATATGACTGCACAGACTGTAGCTGTGTATTCAAGAGCCTGGGCAGTCTCAATACTCACATTAGTAAAATGCATGTATTGGGATCCCAGGCTACACCTTCTTCCGCCGGAGCAGCTTCACATGTGGTAAAGTCATGTTTTTATATTGTTCATGTATTCATGGGTGCTTCCTTTTGAACAGTTCTATATATGTATTTTAATACTTTTCTGGGGGTTTGGGCAAGGTGGGCAAGCCATGGCGACCTGGCATATGGTATAATTATACTGCAACACCACATCTTTTGTAAAAAGGCAGTATAATAGAGCCTTCCTATCAAGGCTACTTTACCAGTGAGTCCAAATGGAAAGAAGAGAATCCCACGGCGCAAAAAAACTGCCTGTGATAATGATGCAATCTTGGTTTATTGGTTTAGCAGATGGTACAACGCGTTTCGGGGCAGAATACACCCCTTTATCAGGTACAGACTGCTGATACAATGCAGACATATCAATACACACTTAAATACATAAAAAAAGGCAAAAATGGGGGAGGTCCTGGTTGATCCTGGATATGGTTGATCCTGGATATGGTTATATGGTTGATCCTGGATCCCTTTCGATATTGATAATTCCTTCCAATATTAATGATTGGGCTGGGACAAACGCTCAGTTCAATCTCATGTATAACATCGTATAAAAGTCATATTCCATGAACCAGATCGCAATATAATTCACTCCGGTAGGGGTCTAATTAACAAATGTCCCCAAATCAAATTGTGCTGTTATCGGCATTAGACAGTAGTATCTTCAGCAGTATGGAGCGGCGTCCCGCTGTAATTTTCTGTATAATAGCCGGCAATGTACAATATTCTCCCTGTTTGTGGGAGAAGGCTACAGTCTTACCAGTACGGATAGATAGTGACCCTTCCACATGTCACTGTGATGAACAGGCAGAAAGGTCTGCAAAATGAACACATAATTTTGTGGGGGTCTGTATGTAGACAAACATTGGTGGTGCTAGTGGTTAATGGGTATAAAAAAACAACAATGCTAGTTTTTATTATTATTAACATAAAAAAGCTATGCAGGGGGTGGTCACCTGACTCAGGTTGCGGTCATGTGACCACTCCGTAACCCAGCAGCCAGACGCTACTCCTACTGCCCGGTAAGAATGTATGGGTGGGCGGGAGGAGGATCGCGTCTGTGTCTTGTCAGTGTCCGCCGCCTGCCCTCACTGACAAGACTCAGACGTGATCCTCCGCCCACCCGCCCATACATTCTAACTGGGCAGTAGAAGTAGCGTCTTGTTGATGGGTTACGTAGTGGCTTGATAAAGACCTGCTGGTCGAAACGTCGCCTGTATTTGCTGCTTGGAAATAAATCGTTTGGATTGATAAGAAACTTGAGGAGTGCTGCAGATTACCTTCCTTATAGTTCTTTGGGACCTTGGTCTGAGTCCCTATCTGCTTGCACCAACCCAGGACCGAAGCTCCGGTACCTATCTGAGAGACGTTGCCTATAAAAGGGTATGTGGAGTGCTGCTTGAATCGTTGTTTCTACTGGGTTACGGAGCGGTCACGTAACCGCAACCTGAGTCAGGTGACCGCTCCCTGCACCAGCCAGACATCGCTTTTTTTATGCTAATAATAATTAATAAAAACTAGCATTGTTATTTTTTATACACATTAACCACCAGCACCACCAATGTTTGTCTACATACAGACCCCCACAGAATTATGTGTTCATTTTGCAGACCTTTCTGTCTGTTCATCACAGTGACATGTAGAAGGGTCAGGACCTCTCCCTCCACTCCCCCATTTTTGCCTTTTTTTTTTTTTTTTTTTTTTTTTTTTTAATGTATGTAAGTGTGTTTTGATATCTTTGCATTGTATCAGCAGTCTGTACCTGATGAATGGGTGTATTCTGCCCCGAAATGCGTTGTACCATCTGCTAGACCAATAAACCAAGAGTGTTTTATTATCAAAGGCTGTTTTTTTGCACCGTGGGATTCTTTCTTTCCATTTGGATCCATTTGTCTTCTTGGGGACTCCAGGCCGCCCCACGTGGAAGTGCTTATATCCCTGGCTGCATGACTGCTCCTCCTCTGGGGTCCACAACACCCCTCTTCAAGCCTTCAGTAGTATTGTGCCTACTATTTGCACAACACAATAAGGTGAGCCTCCGATTTGGAGTGATTAGTATTTATTTATCTCGACTGTACTACCCTATGGTGCGCCTTTTGTGTTATTCATAGAGAAACACCGCCTGTCATGCTGAACTTTACCAATGAGGACCTTGCAGATCAATTATTCTCTGTGCAGGAGAGTCACAAACTGAGATTACTTTGCTCTCCCGCTAAGAACATTTCTCTCTGGGATTACTGCTACACAATCAATAATTCATTTGTATTACATTTTTGTAGTGCTGATTAACTTTTTGTTAACATATGCGTTTGATAGATGTGCATATGTTTCAATACGTTTGTGTCTGTTCTTAAAAATAAAGTATATGGGGATCATTTATTAAGACCGGCTATTTAAATGCCAGTCTTAATAAAGCCCTATAGCTGCCATTGGATCACCAAAGTTCTGAAGAGATGCCCCGGCCTCTTCATAACTTCGGCAGATCCTCCGCCACTTCTAAATATAAGACAGATTCCAAAACAGATGTAGAAAATGGTAAATGAGAAGGGCCTTCTGGCCTGTCCCCTCTTCGGCCCACACCCGCTAATTTAGACTTGGCATGAGCCGGAAAAGTTGCACATTTAGCTGTATTTCAGCTTGATAAATGACCCCCCTAATGTTTTTTCTTAAAGCGTACCTGCTTTTTTTTTTTTTAAAGTTTGCCTAATATCTGTGCTTCTTTGTACAATCATAACTGTGAAGAAATTTGTTTTTTGGGTTTCCCTAATTGGTCTTTCAGCCACTAGGCTCCTTTAGGTTCTTTTATCAAGCACAGGATCTCAGCTAGCTCTGACACGCCCCCACTTCCTCTCAGCCATTTTCTTACGCTGGGTTCAGACCTGAGCGTTTCTGAGACGCCCGCTTTCGCGCGTTTTTGTCGCGCGTTTTACGTGCGTTTGTGTGATTGACTGCAGTGTTGTCCAATGACCAAATATCCCTGTCTATATGAAGTTTGGCCTTTCCAGCATGTTGCAAATTCATAAACGCGCGTTCGAACGCGCGTTTTCAGTGTCAAAAGCGCGCAAAATACAAGCGTTGCGCATTCCCATTGAAGTCTATAGCCCAAAACGCGCGATAAACGCCCCAAAAAAAGCTCAAGTACTTGTTTATGCGTCGGGCATTTTTCAGCGCGTTCGAACGCGCTGTAAAACGCAAAAATGTGAACCAGTCCCATAGGGAAGCATTGGTTTGCATCGGTTATGCGTTTTACAGCGCGTTCGAACGCGCTGTAAAACGCGCAAGTGTGAACTGAGGATTAGTCTCTATTATCAGGGACAGATCTTGCAGCTAAGGTAAAAGTGAGACCCTTGTGGCCTGGCTTTACAGCCTTTTTTTATATGGATTCAGGCATATTTTTTAAATGAAGTGATTTAGAAATTTGATAGTCACACCATCCTCTGTTATGAAATATAGTTATGCGAAAGTACAGTGACTCTTTAAACCTTTGTTTTTTAAATAAAGATTTGAAGTGTATTAAAGGAAGTAGGAGGGATTTTCTTTTTTTTCCAGTAAAAACAGATATGTTTAAAAGGGTCGTTTCACTTCAGCAACTGACATTTATCATGTAGAGAAAGTTAATACAAGGCACTTACTAATGTATTGTGATTGTCCATATTGCCTCCATTCCTGGCTTCATTCATTTTTCCATTACATTAGAGACTGCTTGTTTCCATGGTTACGACCACCCTGTAATCCATCCACTATAGGAAAAAGCACTGGCCTCTCTGGTGAACGGGACCTTGGGAGCTCCTAGAGGCTGAGGCTCTTTCCTTCCTATAGAGAACAAGCACAGCCACTGCTGCTGGATTACAGTGTTGTCGTAACCCCTGGAAACATGCAGTGTATAATGTGATGGAAAATGAATCAACCCAGCAAAGCAGGCAATTTGGTCACAATACATTAGTAAATGCCTTGTATTAACTTTGTCTACATGATAAATGCTATTTGCGGAAGTGAGACAACCCCTTTAAGGGATGGAAACGTACTATTTTCCGTCAAAGTATAAACTTTCGAACTACGTTTTCCCAATTATAGTCTATAGGTATGTTAAGTAATACGTTTCTATCCGTTTTTTGTATCCACTTGATGTACAACAAAAACCAGATGTGAACAGCACCTAAGAGGAAGGCCAAGCAGAGCCAATGAAGAGTCACAGCTCTCAGAGGAGCGCTTCTGCCCTGCAATTTAACAAGGTTCCAGAACTTGGACCCTCAAAAGATTAAAACTTCTGACTTATCACTGTGTCACGTTTTATCAAAGTTTAGTTACTCTAAACCAGGGGTGCTCAACCTGCGGCCCTCCACGTGTTGCAAAACTAAAATTCCCAGCATGCCCTAATAGCTGTAGGCTGTCCAGGCATGCTGGGAGTTATAGTTTTGCAACAGCTGGAGGGCCGCAGGCTGAGCATCTCTGCTCTAAACCTTAATACTTGTAGAATAGATTTAGATTAATATTAATTTAATATCTTTTCCTTTTAAGGATACATCACAGCCATCTCCGATATCTGATACAAATCTTATGCAGCAGTCTCCTGATGAAAAATGGAAAAATGTAAGTACAATAAATTTTAATAGAAATAGTTTTAGCTATTTCTCTTTTTATGCATTATTGACTGCTTGCATTAAATGAATGTTTTATAAATTTGTGGCTTTACATTTTAGAAGGTCTTGGGGAAAAAAATGAATTTTTGTGCGATTAAACTTTTACTGCTGTTACAATCAATCACATCATCCATTCTTTATAGGAGCAGTACTATCTGCTTGCCATCATGCAAACGAGTGAGATGAAATGGTTCCTTATCAAGTTTGCTTTGTAGTTTTATTTCTCTTGACTACTTTTATTCAATGCATACCATTTACTAGACATTGTATAACTTGAAACCTGATATTCTGAAAATGGGCACATTTTAAAGAAGAAAATGTAAAATAAAATAGCTTGGTACTTTACATTAATCAACTTGCCTAATGTATTCTTTTAAACTGTCACTATACTTTCTAAAGACTTTGCATAAATCAATAGTACAGGTGAATATGAGAAACTTTGTAATATATCTTGCCGGTTAAATGTACTTTTATTTTCCATTTATGAACAGCATGTTATCTGATCCTTCAATGAGCTCATGTCTCTAAAAATGGGCTTAGTGTACACAGTTTATGGAGAGGAGAGGGGAAAATGAAGCATTTTAAGATAAAATATATTACAAAGTTTCTTATGTTGGTTTTACATGTGCCCGTTGTTAGGCTGATTATTGGGAACGCTAACGTTACTGCATACACTCTTTCACAATAAAAGTCCTGTGTAAATGTGCTGCTGATCCAATGCAGAAGCAAAATGCTTTTCTGGGCAGCAGATCGTCCTTTATAAACAGGTCTCTGCTGCCTAGAAACAGTAAGGCCCCTTTCACACGAGCGTGTCCGGATTAGGTCCGGATGCGTTCAGGGAAAACTGTGCGATTTCACAGGCAAAGCCATTCAGTTTTGCCTGCGATTGCGTTCAGTTGTTCAGTTTTTTCCACGCGTGTGCAATGCGTTTTGATGCGTTTTTCACGCGCGTGATAAAAAACTGAAGGTTTACAAACAACATCTCCTAGCAACCATCAGTGAAAAACGCAACGCACCCGCACCTGCTTGTGGATGCAATGCGTTTTTCACGCAGCCCCATTCACTTCTATGGGGCTAGGGCTGCGTGAAAAACGCAGAATATAGAACATGCTGCGATTTTCACGCAACGCACAAGTGATGCGTGAAAAAAAACGCTCATGTAAGCAGACCCATTGAAATGAATGTAAGGATTCAGTGCGGGTGCAATGCGTTCACATCATGCATTGCACCCGCGCGGAAAACTCGCCCATGTGAAAGGGGCCTAAATCTGTATAAGGATAAGCAATAGTAGTAGCCATTGCTCATCCCCATACAGTGGAGGTAATTACTGCATGTAAATGCTACTTTTCTCCTCGACTGACGAGCAGGCAGTTTTTAGGAAGGAATGGTTTATTCTTGCAAAGTTTGCTGAAAGTACTTATGTAGTGACCATTTACATATTCAGCACTGTGCAAATGTTTTAGGCAGGTGTGGGAAAAAATGCTGAAAAATAAGAATGCTTTCAAAAGTAGAGTGAATGAACAATAAAGAAAATTAAATGAAATTAAAATTTGGTTGACACCATTTGCCGTCTTTGAAGGTTGTTCCAAACATCTTGGAGAATTAACCACAAATCTTCTGTGGACGTAGGCTTGCTCAGTTCCTTGATGTTATCCCAGATAGACCTGATGTTGAGATCAGGGTTCTGTGGGGGCCATGTCATCACATCCAGGATTTCTTGTTCTTCTTTACACTGAAGATGTTCTTAATGATATTGACTATATGTTTGGGGTCATTGTCCTGCTGCAGAATACATTTGGAGATAGATGCATCCTTGATTTGTATTACATAAAGAATAGGTATCTGTGTGTATTTCTCAGCATTGGGGACACCATTAATCCTGGCCAAATCCCCAACTCCCTTTGCTGAAGTGCTTCCCCAAATTTGCAAGGAACCTCCACCATGCTTCACTGTTGCCCGCAGACACACTTATTGTACTGCTTTTCAGCTCTTCAGCAGACAATCTGCCTTCTGTTACAGCAAAATATTTCAAATTTTGACCCATCAGTCCAGAGCACCTGCAGCCATTTTTTTGCACCCAGGTTCCTATGTTTGTTTGCATAGTTGAGTCCCTTGGTCTTGTTTCCATGTTTAATTTATGACTTTTTTACTACAATTCTTCCATGAAGACCACTTCTGTCCGGACTTCTCTGAAATGTAGATGGGTATATCTGGGTCCCATTGATTTTTGTAAGTTCTGGACATCTTCTGATTTCGAAGTGATGTAAGCATGATGTGTCTCTACTGCTGCACTGTTTCCTTGGCTGACCACTGCATTTATGGTCCTCAACATTTCCCATTTCTTCGTGTTTCTTGAAAAGAGGTTGAACAGCACATATTGAAACTCCTAGGACCTTGCTGTTTCAGTATAACTACCTTGTGTCTTGTTGCTGTGCTCAGTCTTGCCAGTTTAAGACTTGGACATAAAAGCCTGTTCAGCTGGGCACTCACAATGTGTAGTCTGCATCAGTGCTATAAATCGGCAGGATGTCCCACTGTATACATCAGTAGAAATCTGCTGACACTATTTTATCTACATAGCATTCAATGGGGCTGTGTTTTAACCTGCATGTGAAAATGAAGATCATTATTACCTGTTTGGTATAATTGGTTAAAAGGATTTCTCTAAAATTTGGATATTGATGACCTATCCAAAGAATAGGTAATCAATATCGGATTGGCGGGGGTCCGACTCCTGGAACCCCCACCAATCAGCTGAAGAGGGAGTGCCACAGCTTCTTCCTAGTACAGTGGTGTCACCTAATTGGTCACATTTATAGATGAGTGACCTGATGTAAACAGATAGCCTAACGCTCGGGTTGTGGTAACTCGCACTGCAGCTGCTATGGATTCCACTACCGCGGACTATCCCGGCATATGGAATCCATAAGGGGCGGCTTCCACGAACCCGAACTGTTGAAAAGCCGAAGGACCTGGGGTGACGTCACCGTCATGTGATCAGTGCAGGGGGCGTGGCTCAGCACTGGATCAAATAATATTCTGGCCAAAAGGATCCTTTTTTAATATGTGTTTGTCTAATGTCTGTCAAGTTTTTTTTATCTGGACTTGCAAAACCAGTAGTTTACTGAATAATCCCAGAGCCAGCGACCACTTACTTGTTCTGAAGAAGGTGGCTTCCTAGGATGCTATTGAAATGGTGTTTGGTACTAGAACAGGTATACATGGGCAAAGTGGGCACTCGGAGTGCACCCTCACTGGCTGTGTGTCTGCTAGAGAGTAGGGAGAAGCTATGGATCGGGGGTAGCATGCATTCTGTGGCATTGAAAGTAGAGGTAGATTTGGGAAATAGGAATATAGAGACGTGATGACATGTGCCCCCTTGCCAATGCATGTGGATAGGAGCAGGTGCTTCTTCATTACACCCAGCCTTGCCTGTAAAAGCTAGTCACTGTGACTTCCTATGCCGACCTCTCCAGCAGCACAGTAGGTAGACTTCTACTACATTCTGACCATGGTTATAAGTACCACTAACCTAAAATGTAAGTGATGTTCTATGTTTTTACCAAACTTTCAAGAGGGGTAGTGTTACCTGCTGTAACTATAGGATTAAAGGGGTGTTCCCATCTCAAACAATGGGGGCATATCGCTAGGATATTCCGCCATTGTCTGATAGTTGCGGGTCCCACACCTTGACAGAGAACGGAGCTCTGAAAGTGGTGGAGGGCGCACTGTGCATGCGCATCTGCCATCCATTCATTTCTATGGGGCTGCCAAAAATAGCCTAGCGCTGGCTTGGCCATTTCAGTCAGCCCTATCGAAATGAATGGGAGTTGTGGCCGTCAAGTGCGGTGCACTCCAATTGACTACTATGGGGATAGCGCTTGTGGTGGCCAGAAACCCGGGGTCCTCCAGCCACCATCTTTCCTGCTCCGTTCTCTATATATGTGCTGGTCCCAACGGTGGTACCCGACCCTTTCAGACAATGGGGACATATCCTAGCAATATGCCCCCATTGTCTCAAATAGGAATACCCCTTTAAGTTGAGTTTCTGTTTAGCACATAGACCTATAGTCCTTTTATGTTAGTGGTAATTGGTAAAAACCACTTAAAGGGTAACGGTCATGTTTTCATAAAAAAATCTATTTTAGCATATGTTACTGCTGCAGCAGCATTATGTATAAAGCAATCTTTAGTTTCTTCACATACCACTGTTTTCCTTGAGTTTTTCCCATTAGGCCTCTTTCACACTGGCGTTTTTCCTTTCCGTCCTAGAGTTCCGTCCTCGGGGCTCTAGGACGGAAAGATACTGATCAGGATTATCCCAATGCATCCTGAATGGAGAGAAATCCGTTCAGGATGCATCAGGATGTCTTCAGCTCAGTACTGAGACGTTTTTTGGCCGTAGCAAAATCCGCAGCATGCTGCAGATTTTGCTCCGGCCAAAAATCCTGAAGGCATGCCGGAAGGACGGATCCGGAATTAATGCCCATTGAAAAGCATTAATCCGGATCCGCTTAAGCTGAACGTCGTTTCAGCGCATCGCGGATCCGACGTTTAGCTTTTTGTGAATGAGTTACCATGGCAGCCAGGACGCTAAAGTCCCGGCTGCCATGGTAAAGTGTAGTGGGAGGCAGGGGAGAAGTATACTTACCGTCCGTGCGGCTCCCGAGTCCCGGGCGCTCCACAATGAGGTCAGAGCGCCCCATGAGCATGGATGACATGATCGCATGGATCACGTGATCCATGCACGTGGGGCGCTCTGACGTCATTGTGGAGACCCCCGGGAGCCGCACGGACTGTATGTATCTGCTCCCCTGGCTCCCCACTACTTACTATGGCAACCAGGACTTTAGTAGCGTCCTGGCTGCTATAGTAACACTGAAAGCATTTTAAAGACTGATCAGTCTTCAAATGCTTTCAGTTGTCTTGCGTTGTGACGGATCCGGCGGGCATTTCCGGCGACAGAATTGCACGCCGGATCCACACAACGCAAGTGTGAAAGAGGCCTTAGTTACCGCTGTTTAAACATTTACAACAGGCATCCTCAAACTGCAGACCTCCAGCTGTTGCAAAACTACAACTCCCAGCATGCCCGAACAGCCTACAGGTATCAGCCTACAGCAGGGCATTGTGGGAGTTGTAGTTTTACGACAGCTGGAGGGCCGCAGTTTGAGGATACCTGATTTACAATATGAGGACCTTCTCAAGATGGCTCCTCTGCCAGTTCTCTGAGGCCAAAACTGCTTTTCCTCACTTCCCATACACACTTGCTGTAGCCAGCAGCTCCCTGCCAGCCAATCAGATTGGATTACTGAGAGACACGCCTCCTAACTCTGAAGCCTAATGCAGCCATGCAGTGCGGAGGACCGCCCCTCCGTCTTCTGCTTATACCAAAAGGCAGCGATCATTTAAAGGGAATCTGTCACCTGCCTATCACCATATATTTTTTTCCTTTAGCTATGTGTAATAATGTACCCTATATGTGGATCTGTTCTTCTATTTGCTTTGTCTCTTGTCATTTTCCTTAAAAAAACAATTTTTCCATTATGCAAATTAGGATTCAAGGAGCCCAGAGGACGCTCTTCAGCTGCCAGGAATGCCCCTGATGTCTCAGCTCGCCTAGATTGAGTCAAGACGCTCAGCTGAGATGCTCCCAGAGGCAGCCTCACGGCTACCTCTGCTTTCAGGCAGGAATAAAGCCCTGATCTTTATCTCACCGGCCGCCGGAATTCTCGCGCAGGCACAGTGCAGGCGATTGCCTGCGCGATGCTGGACCAACTGAGGGCAACAGCCTCAAGAGTCACTGGGCATGCGCCGAGCCCAGTGACGTTTTCAGAGCACTGTTGCCTCAGTGAGCCTTCATCCAGAATCGCACAGGCGTAGGCAATCGCTGGCACTGCTCCTGCGCGAGAATTTCGGCAGCCAGCGGGATGAAGATCGGGGCTTTATTCCTGCCTGAAAGCAGAGGTAGCCGGGGCGGGGCCGTTAACCTCGCCTCTGGGAGGCGATTTCTGCTGCTGGAGGTGTTCTTGTGAATTCAAATTTAGGTGGGCTGGGCACATCAGGGGGCGTTCCTAGGCTCCTTGGCAGAGAAAAAACACCTATCTGGGCTCCTTGGATCCTAATTTGCATAATGGAAAAATCGTTTTTTAAGAAAAATGACAAGAGACAAAGCAAAAAGAAGGACAGATCCGGATATAAGGTACTTTATTACACATGGCTAAAGGAAAAAAAAATATGGTGATAGGCAGGTGACAGATTCCCTTTAAGAGACCAGTGGAAAGGGACAGAGGACATTAATGAAAGCTGGTATTATAAGGCAATTACAGATCTTTTGGCAATCATTGACAGACTAACTCAGGTATACATGCCTAGCTCTAATAAACTAGCAAATAAAAAATAGGACAGTTACACTTTAAAGCCAGAATAAAGCCCTGCTGTTTTTGGAAGTAGTGTTTTCCGATCATTAGCTACATTAAATGGCACGTTGCTGAGCCAGGCTTCTGAATCTCGGTGCCCAAGGCAGATTGCTTATTAGTATGAAAACAGAATGCAGGAGTAATATAATGGACACATATTCTGGCAGTTGAAATGCCTCTTTAGGAGATAGATTGCTTCCACTTGTTCTCAGTTCTCGTTAATATCTGCAAAATTTCAAATTGACAGCACTGGGACATCTGACGTTCTAGTCAGAAGTCAATTATAGGTAAAATGCCTCACTGGCCAACAAATAAGATGGTCAGGAAAACAATCTTACAGATTGTCTCTTGTTTGTGTAGCACCTGTCCACTCTCCTGCCTTGTCTGCCTCTACAACCCCCCAATTCTGTGTTGCTATTGCGCTGTTGTTTCTCCTAGAATTTTTTTTTATTGCATTGAAAAAGGGATGTTGCCATTTTCCTTGTTAAAGCGAAATGTCCCCGCTCAGTCTGGCACTGGTAGCACCCATTTAGTCATACATTTATAGGAGCAATAACCGAGGAACAGTAAAATGTAGAGTTAGGCTACATGCACACGACTGTTGGTGTTTTGCGGTCCGCAAACCGCGGATCCGCAAAACACGGAAGCTGCTAATTGCGGAACAGAACGCGGCCCATTATAGAATTGCCTATTTTTGTCTGCAAAACGGACAAGAATAGGACATGCTCTATTTTGTTTGCGGGGGCACGGAACGGAGCAACGGATGCGAACAGCACACAGAATGCTGTCCGCATCTTTTGCGGCCCCATTGAAGTGAATGGGTCCGCGCCCGAGCAGCAAAATATGCAGCTCGGACCACAACAACAGCCGTGTGCATGAGGCCTTAATAAAAGAAATGCTCCTGAATTGTTATTTTTGCACAAATTTAGTTATTTTACTAAAAATGACATGTCAGGGAGCCACCTCTTTAAAATGAAAATTCTCAGCTTTTTACCAATTTTGGCCTTATGCACACAGCCATGTCTGTATTTCGGTCCATAAACCATGGATCCAAAAATACAGATACGTTCCTTATGCACTCCTCATTTTATATTTTTTATTCCCTACAATACCACAATAGGACACATTCTATAATTTGCAGAACCCCACCAATCATGAGAATGGTGACCCGATACCCCACTGGGCCACAGAAAAGAATGGAGCAGCAGGTCGTGCGTGTGCACTGGCGCACCATTCATCACTATGGGTCTTCTGGAGTTGAAAATAGCGCTTAGCTGTTTCTGCAACTCCAATAGACATGAATTGAGAAGCAGAAGTAGCACTACATATGCTCGACCTACTGTTTCATTCATTTTGGAGGTGCCCGGAGGGTACATTCTGTTGATCGGTAGGGGTCCCAGCGGTTCCGCTTCATCAATCTATTTGTTATCCCCTATCCTGTGGTAGGATAACTTTATACAAATGGAATACACCTTTAAAAATTAAAATATTGATACTTATTTTGTAATTGCTTATGTTATGTATTTATGGTTTTGCTTCATAACTACTACTACTATTACTACTACTACTTTCACAACATCTTTAAAGGGGTTCTCCTATCTCAGGCAATGGGGGCATATAGCTAGGATATTCCCCCATTGTCTGATAGGTACCGCTGGGACCTGCACCTACAATGAGAACATAGTGGGGAAATGAACGGAGGGCACACTGTGCATAGAAATAAATAGGAGCATTGGCCGCGCATGCGCAGTACACACCTATTCACTTCTATGGAAGAGGCGGGGAGCAGTGCTTGGTGGTGGACGGACCCCAGGAAATCCGGGGTCCTCCAGCTACAGCGCTCCCCGCTTTGTTCTCGTTGTAGGTGCGGGCCCCAGCGGTGGGATCCGCAACTATCAAACAATAGGGGCATATCCTAGCAATATGCCCCCATTGTCTTAGATGGGAATACCCCTTTAACGTGTCACTCCACATTGTATTTTTGTTTTGACTAGAGCAGAATGACATCCTGATTACGATGCTGCTGAAAATTCCCCCGTCTGCCCACCTTCCCGGGCTACAGAAGTAGCCAGACTTATGGTAGTCTGTATTCTGCAAATGTAAGGGGAAGGCAGCCTGTCGAATTCTGAAATGATTTGCCTGCAAGTGGAAGGATACAGCTACTGAATTTGGTTGCGACCATGTGTCGAAGCACAACTTGCACGTTGACCGTGAACCCAGAATCGTAAAATAAATCCAGCAGTGTTGAACATGTGAGTCGCACTGCGACCCCATTCATTTCTATGGCAGCCCTGATATACTGCGATACTAGGGCGCGTGACACACCCAAAATTTCTGTGTAGCTATACCCTAATAAATGAATAAGGTAGGTGGAAATGTTATAAAATAAAAATCAAACAGTGCTCACTTGTTAAATCCCCCACTGCTTCGATGATCCCTGCAATTTTTGCTGCATTGATGTGCAATACATCCACATGACCGTTGCAGCCAAAGATGCTGGGGACCACTGCTGCTGGAATTCTGGATTTAATGGGTGAGTAATGTTTGTTTTTTATTTGGAGACATTTCTGGCTGCTGGATTAAAGGGTTTCCACAGGATAGATCGTCAATATCAGATCAGCACTCGGACAAGTACTGCAGCCTCTTTACATTATACCAAACACAGCGCCATACATTGTATAGTGGCTGTGCTTGGTATTGCAGCTCAGGCCCATTCACTTGAGTGGGACTGAGCTGCACATAGGCCTTGTGGCCAATAAATATAGCGTCACTGGCCTAGAAAGAGGGCACATCACTCTATGGAGTTCCACAGCCTCTTCAAACAGCTGATCGGCAGGGGTCCCGGGAGTCACACCGCCCACTGATCTGATATTGAAGAACTATTCTAAGGATAGGTACCAGTATTTTACTCCAAGAGAATCCCTTTAATCAATAAATACTTGAACAATCCCTTCCAATCACTGGCCATTTATACATCTGGGACTTCAGTAATTAAAGGCTATGAACACCATTGGCAGCAATTTTTTATTATTGCTACTTATTTTAGGTTTAGAATAATTTTTTAATAGGTCTTTAAAATTTTCAACAGTTTTTCATCTTCAGCTTTCACTTGCAGCGTATCTGCAGACTTTTACTTCCCCCTTCCCAGTGAATGAATCTATAGCCCTTATCTCTGAAATCCTTTACGCTAAATTCTTATCAAACTGTTTATGAGCTGTTGGGAAAGTACAGATAAGGGATACAGGTGGCTACAGCAGTTCTCTGATGGTTTCGCTATGGAGCAGAATACATGTACATGGAAAGTGAAAACTGTAGGGGAAAAACTGTTGAAAATTTTTAATAAAGATCAATTGAATTTTTTTTTTTTAACCCAAAATGAATGGAATGCAATTATTTTTTTTTTTAAATGCCCCCAAAGGTGTTCATAGCACTTGAAGGTCTCTGTGACCCCTTGTCTTTCCGATGAAAAAACGTCTGCACAAAATTAGCCAGTTTGCAAGATTAATAGGCAATTTCAATTAAAAATGTATAAAAGTCTGCTTGGTAAAGTCATTTTGGAAGAAGCATTTTAAGGAGTGATGATGTAATACATCTATTATGCTAGTTGTGTTTAATTTGTTAATGACCTCTTCGAGTCTCCTCCGTATATGAAGACTAAACCTGGTAGACTGAAAGTGGAAGCACAGTAAATTACTCCGTCTAACACAGTTGGCGGAGCATGGAACAGCTTCCCTTTCAGCCTAACAAAAAAGGATTAAATGTAGTTTGAAAGACAAAAAGTCGCACAGAGATCAAATTAAACTAAAACACATTTGCCAGGCTTGTTCATCAGCATCTTGAAATTTTAATCTGGGCACTTCTGTATCCTTTCCAACATTTGTTACTATTCGTCCTTTTTAGAATTTGCAATTGTAGCTTGTTGTGTACATCTTCTATATTGTTCTGCTCTTTTTCTGATAAAACAGTTATATATTATTTCCAGCAGGCAGTAGTTTTTCGCCCTGTGCCAGCTCAGACAGACACAACAGGCATATCTGCTTCTGCGCAACAAGGACAGCAGCCGGTTGTGACAGATGTTATCGAGCAGATTTTGGAGCTGGACGAGCCAGTTTCTATAGAAAGTGATCAAAATCAACCATCGGGACAACCATTGAACATTGCAGTGGGGATCAATCGAGACATTTTACAGGTGTGTATAGACGGCATAATAGGTTTTCTCTATTAGAATGTAAATGTATCCGCATGCTTATATACCCAGGAACAAATGATTCCCAAGCCCACGTATACCAAGTGCAAGATGCCATATGTGTCATGCTATATGTGTGTGCACTATACCATTTATTTCTCACTAGAACAGATAGTTGCCTGGTGAAGTGATAGAAAACACATGGACAAGACAACTTAAGGGACATTTTTTTTTTTTTGTGATTGCATTTTACTTATTTTGGGCTAAAAATATTTTTTTCAATTAGTGTTTAAACACGTTCAGCCATTTCTGAGAAACAAGGGTTAAAAATCAGTCTGTTTGCATGTGATTTCTTTGAATCCTTTCATCTGATAGCTCATGTGTAGCTCTTATCTCCTGACCTCCTAAACACTCATTATAGCTAACTGAAATGAATATGTGACAGCTTGCAGACTGATTTTTAACCCATGTATCTCAGAACATTTTTAATAAACACCAATTGAAAAAAAATGGCTAGATTAGCTAGTTTATACAGATTTATTAAGTGACTAATGAAAATTATGCTTTAATGCTAGACATTTGGTGATATTTACTTGGTAGTTTACAGCTGGGTAATTTACATATGCAACTGTTTCTCAGTTTTCAGTGAACTTATTAAAATATAACTAAAAACACTGTGGTGTAATGATCTTCCTTGATTTCAGAAGGCAGTCCAGAATTGTTATTTCACAGAGAATGCAAGTAGTTATTAACACAGATATGTCAGGAGAGGTGGCATGTCCCTTTTAAAGGGTATGCTCAAATGGTTTTAATGGGGTCTTCACCCTGGACCCTCACAATCAGCTGTTTGAGAAGGCACTGGCGCTTGAAGCTTTGCCTAGGTAGTGTGACCTCACATTTATCAGTCATATGGCCTAGGTGCAGCTGCCGTACCAAGCACAGCTGCTATACAGTGTAGCCAATCAGTTGAAAAAAATCTCAGAAAATCCCTTTAATGCACTCAAAGTCGTATATTTCTAATGTACAGTCTGGAGCATTCCTCTACATCTCCAGTGCTCCACTATTCTACCCTACCTTTCTGTCTCTTGAGTGATGGTGTTTCACATGCTGGGCAGCAAATAATGCAGGTCAATGAGTAAAAGAATAGCTGAGCACACCGGGAATAAGTACAGTACTACATTTGCAATATGTAATAAAGGAGCATGGTGTAAAGTAGAACTGATTTAGTTAAGTAGAACTAGCTTGGTTGCCCATAGCAACCAATCAGATTCCACCTTGCATTTTACAAAGGAGCTGTGAAAAATGAAAGGTGGAATCTGATTGGTTGCTATGGTCAACCAAGCTAGTTCTACTTTACACCAGTTTGATAAATCTCCCCCAATGCCTATAAGAAGAGAGAGGAGTCATGGGGACTGAAGGTCTTTACATTGGTAATCCAATAAACGGCAAGCCCTAGGAGCATTGAAACAAAGGTGCTGTAGAGAACTTCACAAGATATTGAAAAATAACTACTGCTAATCTCTAGTGACATTATCTAGTGATATTATCAGACACATAGAGGTATTTTTCTGTATATTTTGTAAACTCTGAAAACCTCTTTAATTCTGAACGTCAGTTAAAGAATTTTGTTAATTATATTCCTTTATGATAGGAGAGAATTCATTGATTACAGAACTTTGTCTTTTTGATACCGTCCTGTTAGCAAGCTTTAGAAAACAGTGGACTGTCATCAATACCAGTTGCTCCACTTCCTAGCGATCCCAGCCAAGGAAAGACAACCATTCAAGAAATTGAATGTATATCAAGTCAGCAGATGGACTGCAGCGACCAAGGGCCTGTAATAGAACCAGAAGATCAGAATAAAACTGAGAAACATGAAAAAAGAATCTTTAAAAAGAAATCTGCATTTGCGCAAGGTAAAGCATTGACAGACCTGCGCTTCATGTTTCAGAAGGTCAGCTTGTCTGCGCAGTTATTGCACAACTTCATTAAAATGTGGTAATTGGCTCACACTTGAGCAATTACTGACTTTTTAATTGTGATGAATTGTATATCAAAGATGGCACTTGTCTGCAGGATCTGTGCCTTTGTTCTTTCTAGTTCTCGCTTCTGTAACCTAGAGAGACACAAATTTACTTATTAACCTATTATGTTTTGAAAACCTGCCGCTTCCATAAAAGAGGATCTGTCATCATGCCGGACATGCCTCTTTAGTAGAAGTCAACATTTCCCTGGAAATCATTATGGAGCATATTTTTAGAGCTCTGCATTATAATGTTCCTCCGTTATTCCTCTTAGGCCTCTTTCACACTAGCGTTTTAGCTTTCCGTCCTAGAGATCCGTCCTCGGGTCTCTAGGACGGAAAGCTACTGATCAGGATTATCCCCATGCATCCTGAATGGAGAGAAATCCGTTCAGGATGCATCAGGATGTCTTCCGTTCAGTATGTCAACGTTTTTTGGACGTTGACAAAAGCGCAGCATGCTGCGGATTTGTCTCCGTCCAAAAATCCGGAAGACATGCCGCAACGCCGGATCCGGAATTAATGCCCATTGAAGGGCATTAGTCCGGATCCGGCCTTTAGCTAAACGTCGTTTCCGCGAATCGCCGGATCCGACGTTTAGCTTTTTGTCAATGGTTACTATGGCAGCCAGGACGCTAAAGTCCTGGTTGCCATAGTAAAGAGTAGAGGAGCGGCATACTTACATTCCGTGCGGCTCCCGGGACGCTCCAGGATGACGCCAGGGCGCCCCAGTGCATAGATCACGTGATCGCATGGATCACATGATCCATGCGCGCGGGCGCTCTGACGCCATTCAGGAGCGTCCCGGGAGCCGCACGGAATGTAAGTATGCCGCTCCCCACTGCTACTATGGCAACCAGGACGCTAGTAGCGTCCTGGCTGCCATAGTAACACTGAAAGCATTTTGAAGACTGATTAGTCTTCGAATGCTTTCAGTTCACTTGCGTTGTGCCGGATCCGGCGTGCATTCCGGCGACGGAAGTGCACGCCGGATCTTCACAACGCAAGTGTGAAAGAGGCCTTAGATATTTATGAAGCAGTTAACAACTGGGGGTTACAATTTCTCCTTGTCGAAGGGGCGTGTCGCTACGCAGTCTGGCACTGTCAGAACTGTTTGGACAGTGCGCAGGGACACACTTGCAACTGGTAACACTCAGTTGTCAGTTTATTTATAGATTTTTAGGAGGAATAACAAAGGAACAGCCCAATACAGAGTTTTCAGAAAAGATGCTCCAGAATTGTTATTTTATGAAGTATACCTAGTGTTAAAGAGTTTGTCAGGTTTTAAGAGCAAACTGTACAACTCAGGAGATCGACTTGTAATAAATAATAGATTATTACTTACCTAACAGATCCTGTGCTGCCGCTTTGGTTCTCCCAGCGGAGCTCTGTATTCCGGCTGCAGTGATGACGTCACATTGAGAAGATGTGACTGTTGCAGCCAATTACTGGCCTCAGCGGTGCACTGAAGAGGCCAGTGAATGATCACATGTTGTTGACATGATGTCACCCCTGCAGCTGGGAAAACAAACCCTTGGCGGGAGAAGTGGAGTGGCGTTCCTGAACTGTCAACTACGGAATTGTCTATTCTTTTACTGGCCGATTCCTTGAGTTGTCCAGTTTCCTTCTGAAACCAGACAACCCGTTTAAAGGGGTTGTATTAAATAATATCACTCATGGTTAAATTCATGATAAGAATTTTTTGTGTGTTTGAGTCAAGATTGACACACGATTAGTCTTGCAGAAGAATAGGGAGAAGCAAGTACGGGGAGGGATTCCTGGCATGATAAGCCACCTGCTTCAGATGCTTCAGCGTCTTCTCTGCTTCTCAGTGATAAGAGAGAGAGACAGCATTACTGTAATTGCTGAGGTGGACACAGAAATGCTGTTCAATAGAAACAGCAGGTGGAGCTATGCTACTATTATTCCTGGAATATCTGCAGTAAGGGCTCATGCACACGACCGTATGTGTTTTGCAGTCCGCAAATCGCAGATCCACAAAACATAGATCGCGTCCGTGTGCATGCTGCCATTTTCTTTTTCACTTCAATAGAAGTCAGCAAAACGGATATTAATAGGACATGTTGTGTCTTTTTTGCGGGGCCATGGAACAGACGTGCAGCTCCATTGAAATGAATGAGTCCACATCCTTTCCAAAATAATGCAGATTGGATTCAGATCAAAAATAGGGTAGTGCATGAGGCTATTTTCTGTTGCTTGGCCGTTACGTGCATTGGGGACCGTAATTTGCAGTCCCCAATGCACACTTAACATCCTTGCGGATTCCGCAGACGGATCCAGTCTCATTCCACTTGAGTCAGTGATCCGCCCGCACCGCAAAAAAGTTGCGTATGCATGTGTATTGTGGTGAGGAGCACAGAGAGAAACCCCATGGAAGCACTCTATGCCTCCTTTCTGCACTGGACCTTCCAGATTCACTTGAATGGGTCCGCATCCATGATGCGTGGTGCACATGGCCGGTGCCCATATATTGCAGACTCACTGTTTGCGGGCGGCCACAATACGGACGAGGCCAGGCAACACCGCGTGCATGAGCCCTCAATGTAAAAAAAAATTCTGAATTTTGGGCTGGGTTTTACTATAATACATTTTCTTCGAGGGACAACCATTGTAAAGTATTTACTAAAACAGATATTTCAGGAGAGCTGACAAGTACTCTTTAAATGAGTTCTCAGGACTCTGTAAATAAAAGGAGTTTGCTAAAAACTTGTGTCCTGGGCTTTTGATCTGATAAGATAGAATACAATTTTAAAGGTTATGTACACCTTAGGGGCATTTATTTATTATTGCATTGTACTCAATTTCAGCCAAAAATCATTTTTTTATTTGGTCTTTATTAAAAAATTTCAGCCCCTTTTCTCTGTACAGGGTTGAGATTCTCTATTAGCAGACTCTCTGTTTACACTGTACTCCTGACAGCTCATAAACACTTATTATAGCTCAATTTATATCAAACTGGTAGGAATACGGCTTAAAGGGGTTGTCTCATTTCAGCAAATGGCATTTATCATGTAGAGAAAGTTAATACAAGGCACTTACTAATGTATTGCTATTATCCATATTGCTTCTTTTACTGTCTGGATTCATTTTTCCATCACATTATACACTGCTCGTTTCCATGGTTATGACCACCCTGAAATGCAGCAATGGTGGTTGTGCTTGCACACTATAGGAAAAAGCACCAAACTATATGCGCTCCACCAGAGTGGCCAGCACTTTTTCCTGTAGTGTGCAAGCACCGCTGATTGATTACAAGGTGGTCGTAACCATGGAAACGAGCAGTGTATAATGTGATGGAAAAATGAATCCAGCCAGCAAAGGAGCTAACATGGACAATCACAATACCCCTTTAAATAAGCTTCAGGAGTTCAGAAATAGAGGCTATACATAGTAGCCCTCCCTCATTCTCATTTTCGGCAGCTCATTCCTGCATATAGATGTGCTGGCAGTAACTGGGCATCTTTTATCTTGATGTAAGATGCCCATCAGCTGAATGATCGTCTGCTCGTTTAACGGCTCATCGATTCCTATGAACGCTTGTTCCTAATTATTTGGCTGATTATCGTGCGGTCCAATAGCAGCTTAAAATAGAAACTAAGATAACTGTGCAGCTAGGCTGAAACCTAAGGACTGTTTCAGACGGGCGTGTCCAGTGCAAATCTCGATCTGTGTGTGAGTGCGTTTCTCTTTTATGGACACTCGTTAATTTCTAACGATAATTTGTTTTCCCTTAGTCCTAACAGCAGCACAGATGGGGTTAACCACCCCCCGTGGACTGGCAGGACCGGCGGAATGTTTAATGAGCCCAAGACTAATAACTCAATTTAACAATTAAGTATCTCCTTAAAAGGAGGAAGTCAACCCCCAGCCCACTGTGTTTATAGTAAGAAAAAAACTAGACTTACTAGGGTGGGAAATTTGTGTGCTGCTGTTAGGACTAAGGGAAAACAAATTATCGTTAGAAATTAACGATTCCCTTACGTCCTACCAGCAGCACAGATGGGGAGATAGCAAGAAAAAACCCCTAGGGAGGGCCTTCCTGCCTGGCAGAACTAAGAAAAGTCTGCCCAAAGGCCGAAAACTCAGCTAGACTGGCATCTAGTCTATAATGGGAGATGAATGTCGATTCAGAGCTCCAGGAGGCAGCTTTGCAAATCATGTTGAGAGGCAGAAGACTCCTCTCGGCAAAGAAGTAGCCACAACTCTAGTAGAGTGGGCCTTCTTAATAGCCTCCTCAATCCACCGACTGATGGAAGGTTTGGATGCCTTACAGCCTTTAAACTTACCGGCAACAGGAATAGCAGATTCTCATTTTCCTGAACTCCTTGATCTATCCACATAGATCCGGAGACATCTCGAGACGTCCAGAGGATGTCTAGCAGGTTCCTAGGAGGAGGTGGTAGATGTAGACAGAACCGGGAGGAATATCACCTGGTTGATGTTCTGGAAGGAAGGAACTTTAGGCCTACAATACGGGAGGAATCTAAGAAGGTCCCGGTCATGTAAGAAAATGGTATAGGGCTCATGTGCTGAGAGAGCTTGAAGCTCAGAGACCCTCTGGCCAAAGTCACTGCAAGGAGAAACACAAACTTCCAAGTGACGAACTTGATGTCCACCTCCTCCAATGGTTCAAAGGGGGAGATGCTAACCCCTGAGAACTACTGAAAAACCCATTGAGGGGTCTCAGTACTGTAGGCTTTAAACTTTCAGCTCCTTTAAGGAACCGTTAGATCAGCGGTCCTGAGACAACAACCTGTTTAAGGCAAGCTGAGATGGCTGAAACTTGAACCTTCAGAGTAGAAGGGCAAGGCCTCTATCAGGGCCGTCTTGCAGGAACTGAAGGATAGCGGAGAGGGGCGGATCTGCAGACGCCACCTCAGTTGAGGTACAACCGGATGAATATCCTCATAATACAAGGAGTAGGCTCTCTTGGTAGAGTCCGCTCTAGAATGAGACAGCGTTCTCAGGACCGACTCTGAAAGCCCTTCTATACTGGGAAGGGACTGATCAACCTCCAGGCTGTCAGGTTGAATCTGTGCAGATCTGAGCAGAGGTGAGTGTCCCACGACACCAGGGTCTGCTGTGGGGAGCCTCCAATATTGTCCTCGACTCAACTGGGTGAGCTAGGTAAACCAGGATCTCTTCGGCCAAAACAGTATGATGGCTATCACCGAGGCCTGATCCTGACGGATTTTCATCAATACCCTCGGTATCATGGAAAAGGGAGGGAAGATGTAAGCCAGCCTGAACCTCCAGGATATTGACAGAGCGTCTAACGCCAGGGGTTGTCCTCCTGTAAAGGGAGCAGAACCTCTCCACCTTGGCATTGAACCTTGTTGCCATGAGCCACCTCTGGCATACCCACTTAAGGACTATCTGCTTGATTCTCCGGATGTAAAGACTACTCCACCGACGGAAGACCGCGGCTCAGCCGCTATCATATTGAGGGAGCCTTGGATGTGGATCGCAGATAAGTGGGAAGGTACAACTCTGCCTAATCCAGAATCACCCCGATCTCTGACAGGAGGGAAGTGATCTCGTGCCTCCCTGCTGGTTGATGTAAAGTACCGCAGTCACACTGTCTGACTGGACTTTCACCTCTTTGCCCCAGATCTGAGGGGCGAAGTGAAGGAGGGCTAGCCGGATAGCTTGAATCTCGCAGAGATTGGATGAAGAAGCCACTCCTGAGGAAACCAGGTCCCATGAACTGGAGAGTCGTCTAGGTGAGCGTCCCAGCCTACTTAGGACGCATCCGTAGTCAATATGACCCAGATTGGCTGGGTCATAGACTTCCGTCTAAAAGATGGCACCACCATCTGAGGGAATACAGAGTTTGCCAAGTCAGGGAGCACAGGGAGTTTAGCCCAGCAGGGCTGCCACTCCATTAGGAAAGGACCTCCGACTGTAGAGGGCGGAGATGCCATAGAGCCCAAGGGACTGCTTCCGCAGACGCTGACATGAGCCCCAACCTCTTCATGAGAGTCCGGATTGGAACTCGCCGGGAAAGGAGCTTGCCGTGTTCTGAACCCGAATCTTCTTTCTGGAGTCAACTGGAGCGACCTTCCAGTGGAGTCGATTATCTTACTGAAGTCGACGGGCTCACGTTCGACTTCTACCAGCTGATGATCCAACGTAGGTGGAACAGAAAGGAGATTGTTACCTGAAGAAGTTGGGTTAGGACCGCTAGAGCAGAGGCTTTCAAAGCCAGTCGTCCAGATAAGGAATGATGGTCAGTGCTTGAAGCCTCAAAGCCGCCACCACAGAACCACCACCTTGGTAAAAGTGTGAGGGGCAGAAGAAAAGCCAAAGGGAAGGGCAACAAACAGAAGATGCCTGACTGACACCGGACACCTGGACCGTGATCCTGATATACTTCCTGGAACCAGGATGGATCGGGATGTGCAGGTATGCATTCTTGAGGTCCAGGGGTTGCCATCACGTCTCCAGGATTGACGACGTGCACAACTGACCTGATGGTTTCTACACGAAACTTCACCTTCCTTATAAATCGATTGAAATATCTCAGATCGATAATCATCCGGAGATCTCCTGAAGCCTTGAGAACCAGAAAAAACTGGTGAATAGATCCCTAGACCCCGTTCTCCTGCCGGAACCTCCTCCAGAGCCCCTTTGCAAATGTAGTCCTGAATGTAGGCCTCTAGGATCGCCTCCTTGGCAGCTTGATCTTGACAAACCTGTCCAGAGGTTGACTAAATAACCGTTGGAAATGATATTCAGGACCCAGGGATCCCTTCTTCTCAGAAGTGGGAGAGACGACTCCTGACAAACTTAGGAATGGGGAAGCTTATTGGCAGGACGGCAGGAGTAACGGGAATTAACCAAGAGCCTCAAAGAGGCCCGTAGTCAGGAGGTGGATTTTCCATCTTTGGCTCCTCCACGAGAGCACCTCAAACCCTTTCGCTGTGCTCTCCAGTCACTACAAGAGCTTGTTTGCTGGCCAGACCTGCCACCGCAGTCTTGTCTGCCCTGCCCTCGAAAGGACTGCTGGGGAAGGCTCTCTGAAAAGCCCTCCCTGATCTTCACTTGGTCTCCCATGAGACGCAGACCTGCTGCTTAGCTTCAAGAGCAAGGATCTGTGTTTGGCCTCGTTCCCAGGACTTGTTCTGCTAGCAGGTAAGCTCCATCGCTAGCTTCAACTGGAGCTGTGCGGTATCGCACTTGAAGGTCTTGAAAGCAGACAGTATGTTGTCCTGGAAAAAACCTCTGGTTCACATCAACTTGAGACTTGATCCAGGCGAGACCGGAGGAACGTAGAGACTTCAAAAGCCGCTATGGCTGTGGAAGCGGAAGCCACAGCTGCCGTAACACCCCATCTTAGTGTGCACTCTGCAAGGGGTCCTGCAGCTAGACCCATCGTCTGCAGGAACCAGAGTGCGCTTGGACAACTGGCAATAGCCATGTCCACCTTGGGAATGGATCCTCACGAATCCACCAAGGGTTAAGCCATCGGGAACATGGATTTAACTTCTTTGTTAAAACCGGACCTTTTCCAGGTTTTTCCACTCTATATCATGATAGAGAGGAGGGTCTCATCCGCTCTAAAGACACGCTGTGCCCGAGTAGCGGGAACGGGAGGCTCCCAGCGGTCAACATCATGGTCCCACGACCTGATGGACTTGAGCAACTTTTGTGTCTTTCCAGGGAAAAAAACACAACGTCAGCTTCTCCTCCTCCGAGGAGAAAGAAACTAAGGAGGTCTCTCTACCGGAGAGAGGTCTCCATAGGAAGCCTTTCCATCCAGCAGGCCTATGACTCCTCTAATAAAGGCATTGATACATATCCTGCAATGTAGGTTCACTAGAGGTCAGAACCCTCTAACGGCAGCTGTAACATCTGTAAGTTAAGTCAACAGACCCAGGGATTCCAAACCGGTCTCCCATGCTGGTATTAGCCCAGCCTTAAGCTGTTTAGCTTCTGCGATCTTACAAGTGCAGGTATGATCAGCTTACAATAACCGTTGACTGCTGCAAGGTAGCAGGATAGATACTTCCTCTTGGAATCCACTTTCCTGCCTTCTGAATCCCGTGGAGAAGACATCACTGCGGGAAAAAAAGGGACAAATAAACATTTGTAAACCACAAGTGGAACAACACCAATTTTAGGACTTTGGGAGCTAGCACACAGCCTCCCAAAATAGGGGAAGGGGAGGGATAGCCAATCCACCCTTCCCCCAGTAAATCCTCCACAGGAAGAAGCATAAAAAAGCGGAAAAAATCGTGCCCGTGAAAAAAACACGGCCGGATTACCCGGAGGTGACGCAAAAGGAGAGCCCCCGCGTCACCACCGGAAGATGGCGGCGCACAGGGACCGAGAATCCTGGACCGAGGACCCCGCCAAAAATACCCCAGCCAGGCGCAACTGCGCGGGGCCGGCAGCAGATAAGCTGCCGGCCAAACTGACAAGGTACCTAGAAAAAAGGCAACGCCGTTACCCAAACGAAAAAGAAGGCTCCCCGCACTTTCATAAGAAAGGGGGGAACAAACCGCCTAGTCCACCTGTCCGGGAGGACAGAAAAAAACACAGTGGGCTGGGGGTTGACTTCCTCCTTTTAAGGAGATACTTAATTGTTAAATTGAGTTATTAGTCTTGGGCTCATTAAACATTCCGCCGGTCCTGCCAGTCCACGGGGGGTGGTTAACCCCATCTGTGCTGCTGGTAGGACGTAAGGGAATGCTCTTTTCATGGGAGCTCATGGAATTATACTGATTTATAATGCTGTGTGTCTCTGCATGACCTAACTCCTACAGAATTATACTGACATTATCTCAGCAGTGATTTCCGCACTGAACACGCTAATCTGAAAGAGCTCCAACTCTTTATGACAATAACTGCTGACATTTTTTAATAAAGACCAATTGAAAAAGTCATTTTTAGCCCCAAATGAGTAAAATGCAACCATACAAAAAATTGAACAACCCATTACAGAGTTGCCAAAACCCTCCCCCATTCTTTCATAGCCCCTTTAAGAGTAAAATATACAGTATATCTGTAAGTTATACAAATGACACAAATATGGGACACATTACCTCTTCATTTGCAATGACGCCTACCCTGACCACATGCTTTATAACACTTGTCCTGGACTAACAATTATGAATCCCAAATTCGTTTCTCTGGTACATAGACTTCTCTGGCATTTCCTAAATAACTAACCATCTTTTTTCAACAATAATTAGTTTCAGGTTCAGTTCGAGAGGAGAGTGGAGTCCGATGGCATGTTTGCACCTACTGTGAAAAGGAGTTTAAGAAGCCCAGTGACTTGGTTCGACACATTCGGATACACACTCATGAGAAGCCATTTAAGTGTATGCAGTGCTTTAGGGCGTTTGCTGTGAAGAGCACCCTCACTGCTCACATAAAGACGCACACGGGCATCAAGGCCTTTAAGTGTGAATTCTGCATGAAGTGCTTTTCTACCTCTGGAAGTTTAAAGGTTCACATCCGCCTGCACACTGGTAAGTAGCCAGACTGTTATGTCTGCGCAAAGGAACGCTGCATCTGAGAAACGAATGGTAAACGAGTAATCTTGCCCCCCTGTTGGTGAGCCTGCAAAATTTTCGATATGTTCCTAAAACAGGCTTGTATAAACCCTGCAGAGAACACAGGGTTAATCTCCTCCATTTTCAGATGGGGAATGACTGCGGGGCAGGGTTTAGCAAAGGGAGGGTCAAGCATGAATATTCTTTATTCCTACTGCAGGCAGAGCAGATAGAGGAGGCTCCCGCTCACAGCCAGTTGTCTTACAGCCAGACACAGGTCAGTGAGGGGGGGTAATATGCAGGGGCAGATATAACATACTGTATGTAAAATCTGTGCAGTTGCAGTCGGGAGTTGGGAATTCATTTTTTCCCCAAAACTGAGGAAAATTGGCTTCTAGCTCGTGAGGGTTTCTTACCTTTCTGTGGATCAACTTAATTAACTGCAGGATAACAAGCTGACCTGGATGCGTGTATATATTTCTTAAGCCTTACAAACTATGTAAGGGAGGGCCACTGTCCCCTTCAAAGCAGATTCCTACTCTATGTAAGGACTGAATATTTTTGCGGATGGAATGCGAACCCATTCATTTCAATGGGTCCGCAAAAAATGAGCACAGCACACCGTGTGGTGTCCGCATCCGTATGTACGTTCCGTAGTGTGCACAAAAGATGGAACATGTCCTATTCTTGTACATTTTGCAGACAATGATAGGCATTGTTACTATGGATCCGCAAAAAATAAATAAGAGTGCAACACGGATGTCACACAGATGACGTTTTGTGGACCGCAAAATACATACGCTCATGTGAATGCACCCTTAGGGCTCATGCACACGACCGTTGTTTTGCGATCCACAAAACATGGATACCACGCACAATAATAGAACATGTTCTATTTTTTGGGGGAGCGGACATACGGACGGAGTCATTTCAGTTTTGTTTTTTTTGCGGCCCCATTGAAGTGAATACTTCAGCATATGAGCCACAAGAAAAAAAAAAAACTGTAACGGATACAGACAAAAACGCGGATCTGCAAAAAATACAGATGATGTGTGACGTCCCTGTTGCTTCCATTTTTTTGCGGACCCATTAAAACAATGCCTATTGTCTGCAAAACGGACAAGGATAGGACACGTTCTATCTTTTTTGGGGAGATGCAGAATGGACATATGGATGTGGACAGCACACAGCGTGCTGTCCACATTTTTTGCAGACCCATTGAAATGAATGGGTCCGCATCCTATCCGTGAAAAATGCGGACCAAACATACCGTCACCGCTTGCTGTCCACATCCGTATGTCCGTTCCGCAGCCCCGCAAAACATAGAACATGTCCTAGTTTTGTTCGTTTTGCGGACAGGAATAAGAATGGTTATAATGGATCCGCCCCAAAAAATTGATGCCACGCGGACGTCATCCATATTTTTTGTGGATCCACATTTTGTTTTCCGTGGCTTCATAACTGTATAGCACAGCTTCAGGGCTGCAGTGCATGTAACGAGGTGGCCGGGAGAGGAGCTTATCCAAGAAGCTAAGCTCAGACTATAATACATGAGAGGTGGCCGGGGACGGGTAAACATGTACCGGCCTGTATGCGCGCTCCCTCACGCAATTCCCGGCCACCAGGGAGGCAGGATATTTCTCTTGGTGCACAAGCGCGGCCACCTCATGTGCATTACAGGGTCTAAAAGGATGGATTTTTTAATAAAATAGGGAAGAGAAGCATTATTGAAAATAGAAATATATTAGCAAGTGATTGGAAATACAATTATACACACAATAAATATGACTTTATGAGCCGAGACAACCCCTTTAAAAGTTAGGCTACTGTCACACTCGTTTTGTGCGGATCTGTCATGGACGGATCCGTTCAGATAATACAGCTGTCTGCATCCGTTCAGAACGAATCAGTTTGTATTATCTTTAACATAGCCAAGACGGATCCGTCTTGAACACCATTGAAACTCAATGGAGGACGGATCAGTTTTTTATTGTCAGTTTTTTTTTTTGGCTCAGTTCCATCAGACGGACACCAAAACTCTGCAAGCAGCGTTTTGGTGTCCGTCTCCAAAGCGGAATGGAGACTAAACTGATGGAAACTGATGCATTCTGAGCGGATCTTTTGCATTCAGAATGCGTTAGAATGCAAACTGATCCATTTTGGACCGCTTATGAGAGCCCTGAACAGAAAACCAAAACGTGTTTGTGAAAGTAGCCTAAGTGGGATATTTTAAATAATCTCTATTTTTTGCATTTTCTCTTCCCATTCCCCTTTAAAAGGAACTTTGCAGATTTGTTAAGAATCCTAGTTCTGGTCTGGGGTTCCTTAGAAGACAGCAGCAGCTACAGGTGTCTCCTTTACAGTAGCGATGGCAAACTCATCCTGTTCCAAATGCTTGCCAGGGGTACAGGCAAACCGCCAACAAATGTTGGCCATTTAGTAAAATTACAGAATGCTTTACCCTGCCCTACACCAAGCTTATTTAAGGAAGTAATGGGTCTCAGGGTTACCACAGAGTGCAAATATTGTAAGAGATTCCCACTAATCACTTGGAAATCACTGGACAATAAGTGTCGCTGTTTATTTCACTGTAGGATATAAGAGGACCTCTTAATCAGTACTGCTGACTATTGTTTGCTGAAGGACCCACACGCAATTTATCACCTACAATTTGGATAAGGCCTCATGCACACAACAGTATTTTTTTGTGGTCCGCAAAACGGGGTTCCGTTGTTCCGTGATCCGTGTCCGTTTTTGCTTCCGTTGTGTTTTCGTGTGTCTTCCGTTTTTTTTTTAGCGGACATGACCCAAAAGATATTACCAAAAGACAGGCTGACAAGTTGCCAAATGCCTGCCAAGAGATCCGCAAAAAAATGCGGACGCGTAACGCGGATGACACACGGATGGCCATCAGCATTTCTTAACGGTCCCATTGACTTGAATGGGTCCGCGAACCGTTTTTCGCGGACAAGAATAGGACAGGTTATATTTTTTTGACGGACTTGAATCACGGACGCGGAGGAAAAACAGTACATTTGCCAAGTTTTCCATGGACCCATTGAAAACCAACGGGTCTGCAGAAAATCACGAAAAAATGGCGCAACGGACACGGAATCAAACAACGGTCGTGTGCATGAGGCCTAAGTCATACAGTTATATATATATAAAAGCATTTTCCAGTGACATACATTTTTTTTTTAAATTGGAAACCTAAAATTTTACCCTAATCGATCCCTGCCATTGCGTTGCCGATTCTGGCCTGCTCCTTGCTGCTCTCCGCGTCAGAGTCCTAATTCAACACATCAGGCCTGCCCAGCCAATCACTGGCCTTAGTAATAACCTGTCTCAGCCGGTGATTGATTGAGCGGGCCTTTCGCGACGTTTCCTACGCGTTGAGCTGGGATCAGGGAGTGCAGAGTCCATGTGTCTCTTTTTTTAAAAATCTCTTTGGAAAACCCCTATAGTGTTATGTCTCATGTAGAATATTCATGGGATCTGGACAATAATTGATACTCTCAAGGATGATTTCATACAGTATATATAGCTATTTTTTTAAATTACAGCATTCCCTGGATATAGCACTTTTGGCTAATTTTATAAAGTTTTTGTCCCATAGCCATCCATTGTTTTTTGGCCCTGTTATGAAAAATTGAAATGTTATGTTTTTATGGTATCTTTACTTTTTTTTTTTTTTTACCATGCCTTTTTTCATCTTGATTTTCAAAGGAAATGACAACAGAGGAGGTTGCATACTTTCTGTAGAAGAACTCATGGCTTTCTAAAACAAGCTATTTGTTTAAAAAAAAGTGTGATAAAATAATAAAAGAATATATACCGATCACTGACACATTGTCTCTTCTCCCTTCCTGGCTGGCTAGTTAGTGAGCGAAGTAGGAAGGAGGCAGAATAGAGGTGTTAGTTCTTGCTTTTATAATCAGACACAGGCCAGTGTGCAATTATTAGAAGACTGATCAGACACCCTCCAATCTCCCTGTCTCCTGGACGGCTAGCTAGTTAGTGAGCGAGACGAAAAAGGGGGAGATCAGAGGTGGCAGTGATTAGTATAATAATCCTACACAGGAGCAGGAGAATACGTGATAGAAAAACTCAGACATCGTGTACATGAGGTTTTTCAGCAGCAGCAGTCATGATGAGGACAAGCTGTTCTTCTAGCCTGCATAAAACCTGTATGCAATGTCTACTGAGCACCGATAGATGCTGAATGTGGATTTTTCCTTGCAAGATCCAGTTGCTGTTGGCATAGAGACACATAAGTATGCTGCATTTCCTAATTAAGTATACTAGAAAAGTTAGAGAATCTGTCAGCACAAAGTCAGCCTCCAAACCTAACCAATTGGCCCATGGTGTCCATAATAGAGTTCTTATATGGTTCTTCTGTCTTCCAAATGCAGCGAAAATCATCTTGATTCACCGGTGCATGCTAATCAGCAGTTGGAAGTCAAAGAAGTCAGCACCTTCTTGGCTGAAGTCAAGGTTGCCATGTCCAAATCCTGCCCCTTCTCTTTTGATTGACGTTCCTTAGGAGGTGCTAGATAATATCAATCAAGGGAGAAGGGGCAGGATTTGGACGTGGCAACTATGACTTCAGGCAAGAAGGTGCCAGTCTCCTTGACTTCAAACCGCCGATTAGCATTCAGCGGGAGCAGTGAATAAAGATGATTTTCACTGCATTCAGAAGATGGAGGAACAATATAAGACACCATAAGCCGAATGGTAAAGGGGTTTTCCAGGAATGATTTATAATGCCTGCCCACAAAATGTCCTAGAATGTGAGCAGGACTGGTTGCCACCTCTTTCAGAGACATCTAGGGGGAGAGGGGTGAGGGGTTATACACTCGCTATACACTACACTGCTCTACAAAAGATGGCAATGATGTGATCCGGCCTATGATATGTGATCATAGCTGAGCAGCCTGACAGGAACCTGGCCAATGTGTAGTGTTTGCAAGTGCCAGAGGTTAGTGTGTAGTGAGATCCCATCTTTACAAGAGGCAGCAACCATTTCTGCTTACATTCTAGGTTGCTGGCGGCTATTTTTAAATAATTTCCAGAGAACCCCTTTAAGGCAGTCAAGGCGGTTTTGAAGCCAATTTTGTACTGACGGGTTCTCTTTCATAAAATTGCTTGGCCTGCACTTGTGCGATTGTAAACTCTTTTTTTTTTTAAAATACAAGTGATACTATTGCTTCCGAGATTGCCATCTTGCTCACACCTCCTTTATAGACATAATAATATTAATGAAGCAGTTTTAAGCGAACACTGCATGTGCTGTTTGTACATACACTCCAGTAAAATGAGAATCTGATGTGGCCCTCAGTCTAAGAAAGGTTTTTTGCCCTGGTATAAGCTGTGTTACTACTGCCATCAGCTAACCGGTTTATTCCTGTCAATGACACACTATAGCATTGGATAAGCTTGACTTTTTTAACAAAATTCCAGCTCGCATAAAAAAGATGGATGGCTGTATATGATGTAGAGATGAAGAAGAAAATGACTACTACATATTGCCGTGAAGCTCTCAAAACCTTGCTCTTGGCCATAGAACGCAGGATTGATGGAATGATAATGTCAATGGCTATAGAGAAAATACATTATTTAATTTGCCTTAAAAGTATGCTATCAATCTGTCAGAAGGCACATGAAAGCAGAATAGCACAGATCTTTCAACGGACCCTAGTATTAAAGTGTCATGTACAAAATCGGGCTGGAGAGCGTAATATGAATAGCTGCACAAAGTAAATCTATCCTACTCTTGTTTGATAAAACTTAATTGTTATGTGTCGAGGGCTTCAACCTTTACACTGAACGTGGATAATTTCACCAGTTTTCACAGGGCTGTCTGTATCATAAAAAAAAAACTCAGGCTTGGTATTTTATAGGGAACCGTCAGCAGTTTTGACCATGCTAAACAGCTGACAGTGTAACGCAGGGGCTGGGAGGAGTAGTATAAATATACCTTTTGCTGAGCTTTTCTCATCAGGAGTAGTGGGAACATAAAGTTTTATTCTGCTCCTGAAACTGCACTGGAGATGGGGCTTCACAGTGAATTGCTTTCTGCATTGAACTGCTTGACAGCCACACGCTTTTTTCGCTGACAGCTGTAGTGGTCTTCTGGTTGGATTCTACCAGTGTTATCCAGAATAAAGGGGAGGGGCTGTGAAGTAGCTCATTTTGCAAAAAACACTTCATAGTAAAGCTCCGCCCTGGCCACGTGCAAGAGAAGAATCTGGCAGTATAAAACATATTATTTACCCTACTCCTGATGTGAAAAGCTCCACAAAAGGTATATATGTGGGTATATAGGTGGGCAGAGCCTGTTCAGTAGGCAGGTCTAATGCCTAAAGGTTAAATCCGCAGTAGCAGCAAGATGGAGGAGATTTTAAACAGATCTCATCCACACACAGTGCAGAGGTTGCTGAATCAGGTCTGCGGATAACTTGACGTAAGGTGTGTATTATAAGTTCCATGTGTACTCGTCCGATTGCCGGGAAGGCCTATTGCTGTATTACTAATGGGAAGGAACCAAGGAGAGTATCAGTGACTGCTATGGATTGGCCCACTGGGAATTTTCCCTGTAGGGTTGTAGCCATCCACTCTGGTTTACAGCCCAAAGTCATGACTGTTCCCTGAAGTAGATGACTGACTAGTCCATGTAATTTGCATAAGCCGTGCACTATTATAACTATTTTTTTTACGACACAATATACTACATACTAGCTTGCCTAGAATTTTGTTAACTAGCGTTATATAAATGATGGGATGGTGAATTCCTTGCGACCGGTTCATTTGAGAGTTTTTAACAGTACGACTACACAATGACGCAAAAATATGTGTGACTATTTTAGAGCTGTGATTTGCTGTAAAAACACAACCAAGTCACAGGCGAGTCATGTGTCTAGCGTGACTTACATTAAAGACAATGGAGTCAAAGTCGCGCCCAACACAACATCCGACACACCTGGATTTTTTGCTACTGTCTCATCACCAGGGGCATTGCTTGGTTAAAACATTCAGGGCATGGCCCCCTGATGTTTTGTCCCAGGCCCTGAATGTACTCCCTGCCTTCTATATACAACGGTATTGCTGTATTGCTGTCCTCAGGATGGCAATACAATTGAAACTAATGCACTGAAAATTCTGAAGGACCTGTGATGAACTAATGCACTGGAAGACCTGAAGGACCTGTGATGATATCACAGGTCATGTGACCAGTAAAACAGGCAGTGGTTGAGAAGGACCTGCAATGATGTCACCATCATGTGACCATTGCAGAAGAGGAGGTCCTGGGGAAGAATCCGTGGTAAGGTCTGCTACTTGAGGACAGGTAAGTGAAGGGAGAGGCAGAGCAATGCTGGGAGTTGTGGTTATTTAACCAGGACTGTATGTTAGGGCTGAAGGGAGGGATGTTATTTACATGGAACTGTGTGTTGGAGGTGGCTGGGGAGGGGGTCATGTTATTTACATGGGACTGAATGTTGGAGGGGGCTTGGGCAAGGTGATGTTATTTTAATGGGATTGTATGTTGAAGGCGTCTGTGGGAGGGGATTATGTTATTTACATGGGAGTATATGTCGGAGGGGTCTTGGGGAGGCAGTGATATTATTTACATGGGACTGTATGTTGGTGGCAGCTGTGGGAGGGGATTATGTTATTTACCTTGGGACTGTATGTTGGAGGGGGTGGGGAGGGAGTGATGTTATTTACATGGGACTGTAGGGGGGCAGTATAAATACTGGGGGCACTGTAGGGGTATTATAAATCCAGAAGACATTAGGTGTTCTTATTACTGGGGCTCTATAGGAGGGACTTATAGATCCGCCTTATTTCTACTAAGAGCACTATGGGGGCCTTATTACTACCGGGGGTCTGTAGAAAGCTTTATTACCACTAGGGGAACAATAGGGGGTCTTATGTCTACAGGGGGCTCTGTGAAGGCATTATTAATTACTGGAGGGCTTTTCTACTAATGGGGGCACTCTTGAGGAGCATTATCACAGTTGGGGGCACTGTAGGGGGAAGTATTACTAATGGGAGCATTCTTGGGGAGCATTATCACTGTGGGGACTCCGGGTTGGGAAAGATAGAAATGTGAGGAAGCTAAGATGGCTGTCACATTATGCAGAAACGAGGCATGGCTGAATGAAGTTGTCCGGATCAAATGGGGATGATGATGACAGAGAAGATTTACATCAGAGGAGACGTCACCTGGAGGCACTGGATATTAAAGGTATGTGCTGCTGTATAACAAGTAAAGCAAAATGCAGTGTGTGTCTTTGGGGGGGGGGGGGGGTGGTTTGGACGGCGACTTGGAGATCTGGGCCATATTCATTGGGGCTTTGGCCCCGAATCTTTTGAGACCCTAACAACGCCCCTGCACATCACACAATGTCACGTGTCACATTGCGACGCAGTTGACAAACATTACATGAAATGTCACCGTCAAGTTACTTAATCCTGTGTGATCTTCATTCTTCTTGTTTACTTCTTCATGGTGAAGATTTTGTTAATGCTTCATATCTGTTTTATCTTTGCTTTATTAGAGTAAGGAGGACTTTACGTTTAAGGCTTTATTTTCACCTTCTTTTATCTTTTTATATTAAACTTTAGGTGTCCGACCTTTTGCTTGTCCTCATTGTGATAAGAAGTTTCGCACTTCAGGCCACAGGAAAACGCATATTGCTTCACATTTTAAACAGTGCGAGTTGAGAAAATTACGACAACAGCGCAAGCCTGGCAAAGTGCGTGCTGGGAAGAGTAATATCTCCGTGTCAGAAGTCCCACTGCAGGAACCGATTCTCATCACCGATCTCGGTAAATTGTCATTTCATTTTCAGCAGAATGTAACAAAGATGGGTTTAAGACACTGTTGCTCCAAGTGCATACCTACATTTAAGCCTTGCCTCCAACCTGGTAATGCCCACTTCTGGGTGAGATTTGAGCCCCACCACCTTTGGAGATGGGGCAAGACAGATTTGCCAGGATTGTCTGTGAAAATTCTGAGCAATCCTAGCAAATTCGGGACTGTTGGGAACTAGGCATGTAATTTCACTTGGGCGAATTTCATGCGAGTTTGTCCAGGAAACATGCTGTTGGGATGGCTGCATTTCCCAGAGCGAACACTGCTCCTCTGACCCGATCTCGCAGCATCATCGTGACTGATGATGCTTTGCTTTCTGCCCGGCCACTGGTCTACTGTAGTGTACTCATATCATGACATGAGTATGGCACAGTAGAGCTGCTGTCAGCCAGGAACTGACGGTATCAGAACTTTTAATGGTGCTGTGAGTTGGGGGTCAGAGGAGCAATGTTCGGTCTGGGAAATGCAGCCATCACTGAAAACACTTGTGTGAAAGAGGCCTAACGGTGGGTGAGCAGATAGGGGAAGAACGATGTAGTGTTTGCACTGGGGCAGAGACCATTGACTATGCATTTCTTAGCATATATTGTGGTTTTACTTTTTGTGAAAGTTTCCAGATTGTTATGCCGTCTTAGGGTCCATACACACCTCCGTAGTGTATTGTGGATCCGCAATACACCCAGCCGGCACCTCCATAGAACTGCCTATTCTTGTCCACAATTGCGGACAAGAATAGGACATGTACAATTTTTTTATGGAGCTGCGGACCGGAAGTTCGAGAACGTACTCCGGAAATGCGGATGCGGGCAGCACACTGTCCACTATGCATCTGACGGTTTTATGACTTTTTTTCTGCCTTAAAGGGAATTTTTCACCACGATTTGGACTATTATCTACAGTAATACATGATTAATATTGCAGATAAGGAGTAGTGATAACTATTTTTTATTTCAAAACTGCTTCCCTGCTGTCAGCACTCAAAACTGCACTGAAATACACAGCTGTGCTATTCTAACATAATAGAGAGGACTTATGTGCGCATGCACAGCAGTCCTGACAATGTATTTCAATGCTAACAGCATGGGAACAAGGGGCAGAAGGAAAATAAAAAATTGTGATAAGGACTCCATATATGCAGTACTACTTATGTATTACTATAGCTAATAATGGTTCAAAATCAGAGTCTGATGGTTTTATGACTTTTTTTCTGCCTTAAAGGGAATTTTTCACCACAATTTGGACTATTATCTACAGTAATACATGATTAATATTGCAGATAAGGAGTAGTGATAACTATTTTTTATTTCAAAACTGCTTCCCTGCTGTCAGCATTCAAAGCTGCACTGAAATACACAGCTGTGCTATTCTAACATAATAGAGAGGACTTATGTGCGCATGCACAGCAGTCCTGACAATGTATTTCAACGCTAACAGCATGGGCACAAGGGGCGGAAGGAAAATAAAAAATTGTGATAAGGACTCCGTATATGCAGTACTACTCATGTATTACTATAGCTAATGGTTCAAAATCAGAGTCTGATGGTTTTATTAATTTTTTTCTGCCTTAAAGGAAATTTGTCACCACGATTTGGACTATTATCTGCAGTAATACATGATTAATATTGCAGATAAGGAGTAGTGATAACTATTTTTTATTTTAAAACTGCTTCCCTGCTGTCAGCACTCAAAGCTGCACTGAAATACACAGCTGTGCTATTCTAACATAATAGAGAGGACTCGTGTGTGCATGCACAGCAGTCCTGACAATGTATTTCAATGCCAACAGCATGGAAACAAGGGGCAGAAGAAAAATAAAAAATTGTGATCAGGACTCCATATATGCAGTACTACTAATGTATTACTATAGCTAATGGTTCAAAATCAGAGTGACAAATTCCCTTTAGACTTGAAACTGCCATTTTAAACAAGGGCATGGCTACAGTGTTATCCACAAGCATCATGCCAGTGGTTTAATCACTAAAACGCTACTGACAGGTTCCCTGTAAACTGAGCCTCCATTGACCTATATTTACAAAAATGTAAAGACGATGGTAAAAAAAAATAGCAGGCATCTCATAGTGTTACTAGGTAACCAGCATAAGAAATATGACACAGAAGAAAGACTGAATAATACAGATCATTATGTAGGATTAGACCCAGTGAATGAAATTCTGGATCTTATAACAGATAGCCATAATGATGGGCTATGATGAAAAATGTTTCATTCTTTAAAAAAAAAAAAATCATAAAAGAAAATACAGTTATGTATTAAATGAAGCCTGGATATAAATTGAACTGTGTAATTACAGAACTGCATTTATATTACTTAACCCCCTGAGGATGCAGCCTAGTTTGGTACTTAAAGCACAGCAATACGTAGCATTTCAAAAGCCATAACTTTTTTATTTTTCTGTCAGCATAGCCATATGAGGGCTTGTTTTATGTGGATGAGTTGTATTTTGTAATGGCAACATTTTAGGGTGCATCGAAGATATTGCCTAACTAAAATATTTTGGGGGTGATGGTGTGAAAAAGCAATGCAATTTCGCCATGGCATGTAGGGTTTTATTTTTACAGTGTTTACTGCATGGTAAAAATTACATTTTGGGTCAGTACAATTAGGGAAATACCATATAGTTTTTTTTATGTTTTACTACTTTTAAGGCTACTTTTCACATATGTGAAAAACTATGAAATTCGGCAGAATGTTCCTCTCCTGGATAGTTTTAAAGGGGATGTGTCACTTCAGCAAGTGGCATTTATCATGTAGAAAAAATGTATACAAGTCACTTACAGTGTGTATTGTGATTGTGTGTATTGTGATTGTCCATATTGCCTCCTTTGCTGGCTTGATTCATTTTTCCATCACATTATGCACTAATCATTTCCATGGTTACGACCACCCTGCTATCCATCAGTGGTGGTCGTTCTTGCAGACTATAGGAAAAAGTACTAAACTATGTGTGCTCCCACAGTCCTGGCCACCAGAGAGGTTGGCACTTTTTCCTATAGTGTGCAAGCACGACTACCACTGATGGATTGCAGGGTGGTCATAACCAGTGGAGGATTATAATTGGGGCGTCTGGGTCGGCCGCCCCGAGCCCGGCATCGCTGGGGGGCCTAACGCCGACCCGAATGCCCACATACTGCGGCGGGGCACAGGAGCACATAGTTCCCTGCCTTGCTGCCTATCACTGCTATAGGCTTCAGGCCTAGTAAAGCTTTGATATACGCGCCTCTGCCTCATCATTCCGGACACATGTAAGTATTACGGTTTTTTTTTGTGTTGTGTTGTGTGTGTGCCAACTTTGGGGGGCAGAGGAGGACATATTACTGCAGGGACAGTCAGGGCAAATGTTTACATGGGGGAAAATTACTCGATGGCAGTGTCGGGGCAAATTACTTAATTGATGGCAGTGTGGGGGCAAATTACTTAATTGATAGCAGTGTGGGAGAAAATGACCTAATGGAGGGCAGTGTGGGGGCAAATGACTTAATGGAGGGCAGTGTGGGGGCAAATTACTTAATGAAGGGCAGTGTGGGGGCAAATAACTTAATGGAGGGCAGTGTGGGGTCAAATTACTTAATGGATAGCAGTGTGGGGGCAAATTACTTAATGGATAGCAGTGTGGGGGCAAATTACTTAATGAAGGGCAGTGTGGGGGCAAATTACTTAATGGAGGGCAGTGTGGTTACTTAATGGACGGCAGTGTGGGGGCACATTACTTAATGGATGGCAGTGTGGGGGGTTATTACTTGATGGGGTCAGTGTGTGGGGCAAATTACCTAATGGGGGGGCAGTGTGGGGGGTTATTACTTGACGGGGCAGTGTGGGGGGCAAATTACTTTGTGGGGTCAGTGTGGGGGGAAAATTACTTAATGGGGGGCAGTGTGGGGGGTTACTACTTGATGGGGCAGTGTGGTGGACAAATTACTTTGTGGGGGCAGACTACTTCATGGGAAACAGTGTGGGGGGAATTACTACATGGGGAGCAGTGTGGGGGGGAATTACTATATGGAGCAGTGTGAGGGGGGAATTACTATATGGAGCAGTGTGAGGGGAAATTACTATATGGAGCAGTGTGAGGGGAAATTACTATATGGAGCAGTGTGAGGGGAAATTACTATATGGAGCAGTGTGGGGGAAATTACTATATGGGGACAGTGTGGGGGAAATTACTATATGGGGCAGTGTGGGGGAAATTACTATATGGGGCAGTGTGGGGGAAATTACTATATGGAGCAGTGTGGGGGAAATTACTATATGGGGGCAGTGTGGAGGAAATTACTATATGGAGCAGTGTGAAGGGAAATTACTATATGGAGCAGTGTGGGGGAAATTACTATATGGGGGCAGTGTGAGGGAAATTACTATATGGGGGCAGTGTGGGGGAAATTACTATATGGGGGCAGTGTGGGGGAAATTACTATATGGGGGCAGTGTGGGGGAAATTACTATATGGAGCAGTGTTAAGGGAAATTACTATATGGAGCAGTGTGGGGGAAATTACTATATGGGGGTGTTGCTATTAGGGAGACATTATTTTTGGGGACACTATACAGGCATTATTACCCGGAGAACAATATAGGGTGTTGTTGTTATTACTGGCGGCACTCTAGGGGACATTTTAACTGCTGTAGACACTATAGGGACCTTTAGGGTCATTTATCAAACTGTTGTAGTAGAACTGGCTTAATTGCCCATAGCAACAGATTCCACCTTTCATTTTTGACAGCTCCTCTGGAAAAGGAAAGGGGCAATCTGATTGGTTGCTATGGGAAACTAAGCCTGTTCTACCTAACACCAGTTTGATAAATGACCCCAATTATGAGAAATCTAACGTGTCTGTGTAACAAACTCTGTAAAGACGAGATGCGGCTGGAGGAATTAGTCCTGGCGGTCTGGGTCAAACGGAGGAGAAAAGGAAAGAGAAGATCTGCATGACAGGAGATGTCCCTGGATGTAAGAGGTACAGTTGTGTTCAAAATTATTGAACCCCCACTGAAATTGAGTGTTTTGGCCAGTTTGACTTTGATTTTGATCATTTCAGTCATCTTGTTTACAATTAAATCAAAGAGGCACTTGTAAGTCAGACAAATATAACATAACATTTATAATGAAATAACCACAAATGTCTTTTCTGTGCTCACATCATTATCAGTTTTATTCAATCCCCAAGTGACATTCAATCTTAGTACTTAGTACAACATCCTTTTCCAGTTATAACAGCTTTTAAACGTGAAGCATAGCTTGACACAAGTGTCTTGCAGCGATCTACGGGTATCTTCGCCCATTCTTCATGGGCAAAAGCCTCCAGTTCAGTCACATTCTTAGGCTTGCGCGCTGCAACCTCTTTCTTTAAGTCCCACCAGCGGTTCTCAATCGGATTTTAGTCTGGGGACTGCGATGGCCACTTCAAAATGTTCCAGCCTTTAATCTGCAACCATGCTCTAGTGGACTTGGAGGTATGCTTGGGATCATTGTCCTGTTGAAAGGTCCAACGTCTCCCAAGCCTCAGGTTTGTGACGGACTGCATCACATTTTCATCCAATATCTCCTGGTACTGAAGAGAATTCATGGTACCTTGAATTGATCCATGGGCCCAAACAGTTCAAATTTTGTTTCATCAGTCCACAGAACACTATCCCAAAACTTTTGTGGTTTGTCCACATGACTTTTGGCATACTGCAGTCGACTCTTCTTATTCTTTGGAGACAGCAAGGGGGTGCGCCTGGGAGTTCTGGCATGGAGGCCTTCATTACGCAGTGTGCGCCTTATTGTCTGAGCTGAAACTTCAGTACCCGCATCTGAAAAATCTTTTTTCAGTTCCTCAGCAGTCGCACGTGGACTTTTCTCCACTTTGCGCTTCAGGTAGCACACAGCAGTCGAAGTCAGCATCTTCTTTCTGCCACGACCAGGTAGCGTTTCAACAGTGCCCTTTGCCTTGAATTTGCGAATGATGCTTCCTATGGTGTCTCTTGGTATGTTTAACATCTTTGCAATCTTCTTATAGCCATTGCCCTTCCTGTGAAGAGAAATCACCTCTTCTCTTGTCTTCCTGGACCATTCTCTTGACTTCACCATGTCTGTAAACACACCAGTAAATGTCTAGAAGGAGCTGAGTATCACAGTCATTTTACATCTGCCTAATTGGTGCTTATTATGCTTGATTGCTGCTCCTTGACATCCAGAGGTGTTTTCAATACCTGATCGAAAACACTTGAATGAACCTCTGTTCTTAAGAGTGGTAGTCTTTAAGGGGTTAAATAATTGTGTCAATGAAGAAATCACTAAAAAAACATTTAATACTGTATTACAAAAACAATTGATGTCATTTTAGTTGTATTTGGTTCTTTAAAAAGTCCTTGTAAGATTTCATTCTGAACACAATTACAAATGTACACTAAATTCCCTAAAACCCTTTACAGCATTGGGGGTTGAATAATTTTGAACACAACTGTATGTGGTGCTGTATTCCCCTATATGTACAGCTGGCTCTCTTTTGTGACCTGCCTCTCATCTATTACTCCAAGTCTTTATCATAATCATATGTATTTTAAATTTGCCAACTTAAATTTTAATTTGTCACTTTCAGTCCTATGTAACAGCCCAGATAGCAGTGATAACTTTCTGTGGGCAGATAATGTAGTAGATGTTCCATGCAGTCTTATGTAACACTCCACATAACACAATAGTTCACTGTGTTATGTGGGGTGTTACATAGGACTGCAGGTAACATCTATGACATCTGTACTCAGAGAGTTATGAGATGGTGGGGGTCCGACTCCTGGCACCCCCGTAAATTCACTGTTTGAGGAGACCGCGATGTTCCAGTGAGCGCCGCAGCCTCTTTACTCGTTACCAAGCTCTGCGCTGTCCTTTTGATAGCACTGCAGCTCAGCTCCAATTACTCAGATGGGACTGAGCTGCAGCTAGGCCATGTGAACGATGAATTTAATGTCATATGGCCTCACGAAGCACAGCAGCCGCTTCATACAGGAAAAAAAACTAAAACTTAAACTAAAATGGAGGGAGGGGCCCGAGTTGGGTAGACAGCCCCGGGCCTATCATGCACTTAATCCGCCCCTGTTCATAACCATAGATACGAGCAGTGTCTAATGTGATGGGAAAATGAATCAAGCCACCAAAAGAGGGAATATGGACAATCACAATACATTACTAAATGGCTTGTGTTAAAGCTCTCTTGCCGAAGTGAGTCAACCCCTTTTAAACTATCCAGCAGAGGAACAGCCTGCCAAGTTTCATAGTTTTCTACATAGCCGGAAAGAGCCAGAGCACCACCAAACCTCATTAACTATAATTGGATCCAGCTTGTTTCCGGTATTAGTTTTTGTCTGGCCGAATCTGGGTCCGGCAGTGAATGCCATGCTATGCTGTAAACGATGAATTCAGGTAGGCTGTTCTATTGGAACAGCCTTCCGGATAGGATTAACACATATATGAAACTAGCCTAAAAAATTTAAAAAGTTCGGTTGGCATATTCTGACAAAAAAATAAAAAATTTTTTACTCGACTCACCAATCCCCAGTCGCTTCTGTTCCAACAGTTCTCTGGTCCTTGCGCTAGTCCCCACTGCTCTCTGCTTTTCATGGCTTGGACTTCACACAATCACTGGCTGCAGTAGTGACCTTACACAGCCGCTTATTGGCTAAAGGAGCAGTCAAAGTCATTTTGTGACATACCCAAGACCCTGGTGCTGCATCAGAACATCGGCAGTGGGGGTTCTGAGAGGTGAAAGTTAAAACGGTGAGAAGTTTACTATCCTTTTATATGTAACAGAGATCTTTAAATATACATGGATTAAAACAGATGGCACTGTAAACCGTAACATTATCCGCTTTCTGTCCCAAATTACATTTTACCTTTATCCTGAACAAAAACTGTGAATCCTTTTTTTTCCTTTCTTCCAATACTGAGATATTGTAATTTTTACTAGCTTAGCTGTTTGCCAAGTATTAGCCAATAGTTTTCGCTTATCAGTGAATGTTTTTAGCCTTTGTTTGATGTATACCACAGGAAAAATTCCCATTGTATTGTATATTGGCAGCATATCCCGTGTAATATGTTGTTCATAGGCTTTCATTGTAAATAAAAAAAAAAATTCCACTTTGTATACAACTTTTTTTGTGGAATGGTTCTTCAGTGAAAAATATAGTTGACTTAGCTTCGCTATTCAGTAAAAAATAAGCCAACAGAAATCAAAAGAACACTGTTTTGACCTTAGGTAGGTTAATGGAGCCGCTTGGATAACACTTAGTATATCTGCTGGGAGCTTTTCCCGATCGCTATATCATGATGTGAACAAACTCTTACTGTCTGAGTGTAACTAACGCAACTTGGTCTCTACGTTATAGACATCTGGGCTGGCGGTATGACTTGATAAATTCCACCAATATTTCAGGCCCGGAAGATGTTTGCCAGCCGCCAGTACTGGAATGTGAATCTGCATCATGGCTTCCATTCCGTAGCCACATAGCTATGCCGAGTCCATCATAAAACGGATCTTTGCTCCGATCCTTACGCTTGCTCATTTTTTCTGTTTTCAAAGCAGTAACAGAATATTCAGTTCCTGCCTAATATATCCTGCCCCTTGACAGGTGCCATTGCGACGGGAAAATGTCATTCACATAATCTGTCAGTGGTTTTATTGTTCTGACTGATTGGTGTATATATCATATAGAAATTCTCCCGCTCATTTGTATGCCAATAGTTCAAAATTTTCCTTTTCTTGCTCATCTAGGCCTCATCCAGCCCATTTCACGGAACAGCCAGTTTTACCAGAGTTACTTTATTAATAGCTATACGCATGAAGCTGATCGACCCTACAAGTGCTACTACTGTCATCGAGCTTATAAGAAGTCCTGCCACCTCAAACAGCATATCAGGTAAGAACAAATGATCAATCATTCAAATCAATTTTGAATCATATTTTATTAAAACTGATCTCCAGACAAATATGAAACCGCCAAAAAGCGATCCCGGCAGACGTCAGTTGCTTCTTAATGTATTTTAATCAATTCATTTGTCATAATAACAACGCGTTTCGGCAAAATAGACTTTATCAACATTGATTTAAATACAGTAAGAAGCAACTGACCTCTGCCGGGATCGCTTTTTGGATGTTACGTGTGGAATTCGTTCCTTCCCGTTGCAGCGCACATGCCGTGGTCGAGTGCCGGCTGTTTTGTACTTTTAAATATGAAACCTGACTGTGCCCCTAAATTTTATATGCAGGGACAGAGTTAGTGGCAAGAGAAATCTGCTTTATTATATGCTTTTTTAAACATTGCATGAAAATGACAGATTTCTTTTTTGCCTTTTAGGTCTCATACCGGTGAAAAGCCCTTTAAGTGTTCTCAGTGTGGAAGAGGCTTTGCATCATCTGGCGTTTTGAAAGCTCACGTTAGGACTCACACAGGATTAAGATCCCATAAGTGTCCTATATGCAATGGAGCTTTTACAACCGGCGGCAGCCTCCGGCGTCATATGGGTATTCATAATGACTTACGACCATATATGTGCCCTTATTGTCAGAAAACATTTAAAACCTCTCTAAATTGCAAAAAGCACATGAAAACTCACAGGTAAATGGCATCCAAGTGATTGTAAATCTTGGTTTAGGATTTGCAATGATTTCTTTTTGCTAATTTGAACAGTTTATTGGTGCACGTTCTGCTATTTTGTGCCAGATGTTTGGTGTTGCTGCAGCTTTGGTCGTCTTTAGTAATCCGTGTTTAATTAAGCTGTTCCAATGTACTGTGTGATCCTCATGTACAGTACGTATGTGAAACCTTCTCCATCAAAGATCAGCTGTACTGCAGACCTTTCCTTCCTCCTAATTCACTAACAGGAGGTTATAATTGTTTGCCAGGTTACAAATACAGTGAAGCTTCAGCCCGGACATGGTCACTTTGTCCGTAAACCTGCTGACTCGCATTACTCTTGCCACTCCTCTTTCAATTTCTCTCCACTGTTTCCAAGATCACACTCAGATTATGTACCTTTTTTTAATACATTTTATTATAAATATTATTTGGCAATCAAATTTATAATACCTACTACCCCTCCCCTGCCCATCTGCTGCCAACGAGGGGAAAATTACAGGAGTGAAAGGGGGGAAGAAAAAAAAAAAAGAAATTGTGACTATATTGAGCCAGCCCAAAAGTTACCGTAATTGTCAATGGATTGAGGAAATAGAGGATAGATCTTTTTTCTTTTCCAAAATAAAGTAACTTGGCAAATAGTTGGGATAAAAAGTACCTACTGTTTTGTGTATACCCAGAGACCTATGTGTATTCTGGGTTACTGATTGCAAACCAACCTTGTGTAGACGTTAACCTTCTGTTTTACGATGGCCTATTATCCTAGCATGAGATTTCGCAACATATTTTTCCCATAGACCTAGGCCTGGCAGACACTTACCTGAAGGCTGGTTTCTGGTGAAACATAAGTTAGGTGGACAGGAAGTATTTTTCCTGTATTTCTTATTGTTGAATTAATATGTCAATTTTCAGTATAAATGTTTTGTATTTGTGATTTTAACCCCTGGGCGCACACTCTGACATACCTGTAATTCTGAAGTACACAAGGGGTGTATGGAGCTTGCCCACATTCCATATGTGGCAGGTGTCTGCTGTGTAATAGTAACAAGATGAGAGATAACTCCTATCCTAGTCATTTAACTCCTCAGATATAGTGATCAGTAACAACTATAGCATCTGAGCAGTTAGTCAGAGGTGACTCCCTCTGATCTCTGATTGCCCCCCATGGCAAAATCGTGGGGTGCCAACCTTGTGAAGGCTCCCTGGCCTGACATTCCAAACTGCATGTTAAGACCTGCCTGTGACAATGCTAAAATGGCACATTCGCTTGAATGGGACTGAGCTACGCCTAGGCTATGTGACCAATGAACATAAGATCACTGACCTAGGAAAAGGCTGCAGAACTGAGTGCCCTGGTTTCTTTAAACTGCTGATCAGCGGGCGAGTCAGAAGTCAGGCCCCACTGAGCAGATATTGATGACCTATCCTAAGTATAAGTATATATATAATCATCTATAGATGTACCATGAGACAGGTACAGTTTTGTGCTTGGAAGTGAGGCAATTGCAACAACCAGGCCACAAGGGAAACACGTGAGGATATAGTGGGCCGATGTGTATTGTATTCACGGTTAGCAGAGCCTTCCTGGGTTGGAGTGCAGTGAAGGGGAAGACAGCATGAAATCCTCCCTGGTACTCTCGGTTGTAAGGAACACCAACCAGATGTTGGTTAAGGTGCCCTTGATGGTATGTTTTGGTGTTTTAGGGTGCTTTTGCGGCTGGGCCCCTGTGTTCGTGACGCCAGCACCGTATGGTGCAAATGTTGAGTGTAGTAGTAGAAATGATGAGGAGGCAGTTGTAATCAAACAGTTGAACATTTACTGAATCAATTGTCCTCAGGTAGTCAGTACAGATACAGTTCATTTGTATGGCATGAGTGATGACTCGGAAATAGGTTTAGTAGTATTCCTTTTATCAGGTTTAGGCAATTGTCAGTTGAGGAGTCCTCTTTAAGGCTGAAACTTTACAGGCAATACTTCTGTAAATATTCTAAGTCCAAACTATAGCACTCTGGTACTAAATATACTGTTTTCTACTTATCTTGAGCTATCCAATATGGGCGTTTCTCGCTCGTGGCAGGCAAACTCTCTGCAACATTATTTGCAGGATGTTCTCCTGAAGTATTCAGGTTTCCACTATATCCTGGAAGGCTTTGTAGTGGGAAAAAGGACTATTCTGCGCATCAATTATCCATTCGTGTCCCGTCACTCCTAAAGTTGCTCTCAGGCACTTGTGCTTGTGAAGTCCATAGGCTAACCCTCACTAGGCTCGCTTCATATTTAGACATAGACTTACTGTCTGGTGCTTGTCTGCTGTAACTACTCTGTTTGTCCTCTCCAGGATTGATCAGGTCCCAGAAGAAAGAAATTGCAGCTACATAGTGGATGAGGCCTGTTTCTCTCCTCCATACACTTGTTTTTCCTCCTCTCTACAATACACTACACTCTACTACACTGCAATGCCCTGAGCTAGACACATCCCAAGCTATATAAATTAGCGGCGCCAGCCCCACCTAGGGGCGAATGGGTGTAGTGACATTGCCAGCCTGATAATAGGAAATACCATACATTGCAAATACATTAGATAAATAGGCAGATGTTCATATGGGGGACACTGCACAATTAGCTATCGAAGGAGCTTTCCCAATTCCTTGAAGACAGAATGTTAAGCTCTGTCACCTTTGTTAATCTCTACCTCTCTCATTTCTGCCAGCCAGATATGAAAGCAATCAGAAAGAAGTTACTTTCACAAAAGTGCTGGAAACAGCATTGTAAGCCAGCATTATAGCAGTTTGCCACCAACTTCTTTCTGGGTAAAGTGCCGCCCCATTGTAACCAACAGTCGCCTTTATGGGCAGCACAGCGTTCTTTTGCTAAACTTGGTTGCTGATGGAGGAACATGTAACCCAACATGTCCAATAGTAGCCTCCAATGAAATACGCTGCACACGACACCACGCATGCAATAGTTTCCCTTATGTCGTGGTTTTCAGTAGCTCCTGCTGATGGACATGTCAGGTCCCATGCCCCTCCATCAGCAGCTATGTTGAGCACTAGAGCACCATGCACTGAATGAAGAAAACTGTACTAAGCAAGGGGGCAGCACCGTACAAAGAAGGATTTGGATATACTTGTAGATCATAGACTAAATAGAATGCTAGGAGGCGCTATACAGGTGCATTGCATTGATATAACTCACTGTTTATACTCATTTTATTATTACATGCAATTATAAAGGTATTCAGATCCAGGTGCTGGTTTGAAAACCGTGGGATATTTTTCCTGGGACAACCCCTTTAACTTTAAAAGTAGAAAAAAAGCTAAAAATCCAATTTTGAGCTGTGTCTGCAATAATCCTTTAACCTCTTTATTTTATTCACCCGTCCAAGACTGAGAGTTATCCCTGTGTACCTGAAGAAATATGGAATGAGACCTTAGACCTCTTTCCTGTCCTGGCTGATATAAGGTCTCAGGTTGATCACAGGTTCTGCTTAGTGAACTTTCCTGGATTTTGCAGAACCGTGGACACAGGGACCATAGATTACTGGGACATGACCTAAGGTTGCACAAATGTATCTCCACTGACTTCAAGGCGTATACAAACGGTGGTTGAGAAACCCCCCTACCAATCTCACCCTTAGGTATCCTGGGTGAATGAAAACTGGGTCTGCAGGATTGTTGAGATTTCTACTAAAAGGTCGGTTTTCATGGGTTTTTGTAGGGATGCCTCTTTAATCTTGGGCTTTTGTGATTTGAGAAATCTGGTATAAAATGTAATTAAGGAAATGGGTGGATTACAGCACCCAGAAAGATTAGCAAAATTAAGACTTCAGTTTGGAGAAAAGACAGCTTAGGGGTGACCTAATTACTGTGTGCTAATATATAGATGGTCAGGACAGAGAGCGGTCTAATTTTATATGTAGGGCTGTAACCATGACTAGGGGGATTTCTTTCCTTTGTGGAACTTTTGCATTCTGGATGTCTTTCTAGAAATACAGAGTATTAGAGGAGATCCATACTTGGCATACTATGATTCAGGGTAATAGGTTCAGTTCTGGATTTATGTATATATCTGCGTAGCTATTCTTGGTGTATTATCAGAACAGTACACTTATACCCACTCGAGCATAACTAGAATCTAAATGCGATGCTGTACTAATGCAAAATTACATTGGAGAGTTTGTTTTTTCCCCCCCGATTTTATAAAAGCTTTCGTTGTGAGGCCCTTTCTGCTATTTCTTTCTGGTCTAATTGCAGTCTCTGTAATTACTAAACCGAGCCACAGCCACTATTGTACTTGGCGTCCATTTACTCTATATAGTACAGGAAGGTTATTAAGATGTTTGTGTGTTTTGTCACATTCAGACCTTCAGTGATAGCTTGGAACAACATGTTGCTTTTATTCCCATGCACTTCTCCCGAAATAATTACTGTCATATGGTGATGAGTACATCTAGCTTGACAGAAAGAGCTGGGTAATGTGAACCACTATGCGTATTGTAAACACCCAAAATGGGAAAATGGCTCTCGGGTATGAAAAGTTGACATGGGAGGCCAGAACAAGTGTTGTTCTCATATCATCTCAACCCTTTAGATTACTACTCGGCTTCTTTCTTTCAGACAGAAGTATCTGCATTAAGATGTCATGTCTCTTTGGCAGTATGATTTCAAGCAATTGTTCTTCCTCATGTTCTTCTTTATTCAAATACTGGGTTCAAGAAGATTTTGGAATGATTGCAGATTAGAAAATTGCAGGATGTAGTTATTAATTAAAATGAGTGAAGTGGCACCTTCCAGTAGTCCTACTTTTGGCTCAAAATTCCTTGGTCTTCTTGAGGGCTTTTAGAGCCACTTGTTATTACAAGGGGTCATCTAAAAGCCGTTCAGGCTTGAAGTAATAGATGGGGAACTGCCGATTGGGAATTTGCCTCTTTTACAAAAATGATAAAAACACAGCACTTTGTAATTTTTATTTCAAAAGCAAGCAAATGCATACAGATTTGCAGTGGCTGAGATGTAAGAGGATGATATCACACAGCTTGTAATTATGTGCATCATAATTTCCCTATGTTTGGTGCTTAGTATATTTGCCCAGGCATACTGTACCTGCTATGGCATGGGGAGATGCTGTTGTATGCTGGATGGTTGGTTTGTTGAGGCATTTTATAGATGGCCAGGGACTGTGACCATTTCCACCATGACTCACTGGTGTACATAGTGTATAAGCGCCGCCTACAAGGGTTGTGTAAACAGGCTTTAAAGGGGTTGTCCTGGTTTAGCTCTGATATATCCCCTTCTTCACCCAGGCAGTCCTTCTGACATAAGCATCAGATCATTTCCCCCTCCGATGCTTTCCCAGGGCTTTTTCTGGAGATCCAGTGACATACAGGGCTGTCCATGGGTAAGCTAGGTGGAGGCTTCCACCTAGCAGTGTGTCCGGTGACGTCACCGGCTCTAATGGCTAGGGCCGGTGACGTCAGGGAGCTAGGGCATTGCTAAAGCCCACCCATCAGTGTCTGTGACCTCACCGGGAACACTGCTAGGCGGAAGCCTCTGCCTAGCAGTGTAAAAATGTAAACAAAAAAAAGCCCTTGCCCTGCGCAATCCAGCACAGGACGAGGGAGAACATTGGAGCATGAAATGCTCCAATGCTTATGTCAGAGGGGCTGCCTGGGTGAAAATGGGGGTATGTGACCGGGTTCACCTCTGAACCCGGACAACCCCTTTAAACATTTGACACAGCTAGAGATGAACAAATTTCTCAAAGTTAACCAGCTCTGTCCGTTTCGACACCCTGAAAGTCATGTAAGACACTGTGAGATCTCCTAGGACTATATCCATCCACTTACAAGTTCTTTAATGCCAGGGCAGCAATAGTAACTTGTGGGGGACAAATCACAAACATTCAGGGTTCACTGAAATTATATGATTATATTATATGATTTTTGTAGAATCCATTTTCTCATCTCTTGACACAACCCTAATGCCGCACTCGCACGTTGTGAAATTGTTCGGAACTTTTTATGCAGATTCCACACTGAAAATCCTCAATAAAGTATAGTATAATGTATTGTAGTGAAGTTTTACAAAACACTGTGGGAAAAAAACATGTAGGTTTGAGGGCTGTTTATTATCAAATATATGTTGGAGATTTATTGTGCATTCTTGCAGTTGATTGCAGTGCTTTTAACACATGGACATGTGGCCTTGTATTCACTGTATATTAACAAGCCCTTAATCACCTGAAGATCAGATGGGAAGAGCACCTGCATCAGCATTGTTGTTGACTACGTAATATACCGGTACATAATTTGTCAGCATCCGCGCATTGGTTTATGCAGGTAGAGCAGCTGACTTTTGCTAGTAACTTATCAGAAAACTTTTTTCCAGTTATGAGCATTTTTTTATTTTTTTTGTTTCAATGGTTTTTATTCAAAATTAGGTGAATCAAAATGGCATTTATGAACAAATGATGTCGCGTAGAGATCACCAGTATGATAAATTTCAGTCACAGTGGCAGTCCTGGTTAGAATACTTACCTGCGGAAGTACCGTAATACTCAGTAGAATTTGAGTATCCACATGAGAACGGCAGCACTGGTTATTGTGGATTGTTTGTTTGGTTTAGTTCAGTTATGAGCATTTTTATGCTAACCTTTAATAGAGACTACAATAAAAATAATGCTATTATGTTATTCCCAAATCCTGTTTCATTCCACCTTTAATTGGTTAAAAAATCAGAACGTTCAAGAAAACAGACATAAAATTCAGGTAACATAGCTTGCAACCTAGGGCCTATTCACCAGCTTTTCTATTTATTTTAGGTACGAAGTTGCACATCAACTCCAGCAGCATCAACCGGCAGCTCCAGAGGAGACCCCGGTAGACCAAATCCATGTAGCTAATCAAATACAAGTAGAAATAGAAGGAGCCGGCCTTCACCAAACAAACAGCATAGCTGCCCAACAAGAGACCATTTTACAACTAAGCCCACAGCCAGATATGGACACCGTCTCACCTGCCCTGGAGCAGACACTTGCTGATCAGCCATTAGAAACGGATGAAGGTAACCCAGGATATATTTTCTTGTGTATTTTCTTTCTTAAAATGTAACTCCAAGTTAAAGGGAGTCTGACACCAGTGACTTCCTTTCCAACTGTTTGCATAGAAACATAGGTGTAGTTCACCTGATTAACCCCGTCACAACATGTACTATTAAGTCACATGTCGAGTCTTTAAACTTTAAAAGTCCGGAGCCATAGAACCCAGGTACCTGCTGTTTCACACAGCAGACACACGGGCCAAATGTCTGCGACTGGCGGTAATGCCGATCGAGGACATTTAACCCCTCAGATGCCATGGTCAAATTTGACCACAGCATCTGAGGAGCCAACAATTCAGGAACGCCTCCTCCTGCAGCAATGAGTCTGTACTAGACTTCTAGGTTTATAACTTGTATATTACAATTCAGGCCAGCAGGTGACAGCACTGAATTGTGCTATACTAATATTTATATATGGTAATCGATATAATACCCTTAATTTATACCAATTGCATTCTAATGATTGCAAGTTGGGGTCCACTTGGGGGCCTAAAATAAAAGGTTTAAAAAATAAATAAATAATTCACCCCCTTTCCCCAATATAAAAATAAACAGTCAAAAAAATGAGCGTCATAGGCATCGCCGTGTCCAAAAACAACTGTACTTTTAAATGGTGTCATTAAAAAATAAAACTTGTCCCGCAAAAAACAAGTCCTCGGCCATGATCGGCCATGTGAATGAAAAAATAAAAAAAGTATGGCTCCAAAAAGGCAGGGAGTGAAAAATGAAAACGCAAAAAACAGAAAATTGCTCCATCAGCAAGGGCTTAAAACACTGTTATTCTTTTTCTGATCCAAGGCTTTTTTCCCGATTTAGATGTTTTTCTTAATATGCAAATTAGGCATTTTGGTGCAATGAGGGTATCACCGTTGCTCTTTTTGCACCAAAGCTCCACTTATTTCTGTGGCCAGCCCCTCACTGGCTACTTTGCCACTGCCTAGCTCTGTCAATCAAAGCAGCCATTAGGGGACTGACCACAAAAATTAGTGGAGCTTGGGTGTAACGAGAGCAATGACGACGCGCTCATTGCACCAAAACAATGCCTAATTTGAATATTATGAAAAAGTATCATAATTTTGGAACGGAGCCCCAGATCAACAAAAGAAAAACAATGTTTTATTCAGGTGAACTATAGCTGTACAAACAGTTGGATAGGGAGGTCGCAGGGGATAAATTCCTTTTCAACACTATAGGATAATTGGGAATTGTGTAAAATGTTTAGCGCACTCCAAAGGACCAAGGACTGTTTTTTGACAAAATATATAAAATGTTCTCTACCTTGTTAAACTGGCCATACACATTTATTGTCCGCTAAACCTGCCAATTTTGGTGGGACCTCAAAACACGGGCTATAACAAAATAAACAGAAAAAAAGGAATAACAGGCACATCATAGGGTTAGTACATCGACGATAGCTGGTACACACACTCAGCACAACTGCACCAGGTGAGCCTCCAGTTTACAAACGTATAGGCTTGAGCGAATCTGGTTTGGATTGCTTTATCCGAACGCGATTCGTTTGAAAACTTAACAATATCTTCTCCGTAGTGCGCTAAAATGTATGGGCTCCGCTGAGTGCTTTAAAATCTTAGTTCAAATAACGCAAGACTTGCTTCGACTTGCATCTATTACACTGCACTTTGGTTATGTGGACATAAATGATATAAATGACTAGGGTTGCATCGAACTTTCGATACCCAATCAATACTTTTTCACCCTGATCGATACGATACCGGGATTTGCTTTTACTCAATACTAGGCTGTGCTACTACTCTGCTTAGTATCTTTTATCATCCGTGGTCTCATCAGCATCACAGTGGAGAAGGAGGGAGTCCCTCCCTCCCCACTTTGACGCGGTCGTCACTGCCACCAATTAAAACATTAAGGGGAGGGTGCTGCAACCTGAAGGATTAAAAGACAGGGTTCGGCAGGATCGCCGTTCCTTGCCATTTCGGAACAGGTGCAGGCTGTATGATACAGCCGGCATCTGCCCCATATAGAGCGGACTCATCGCAGCAGCCCTCTCCATACATTTGTGTTTAGGAGTTAATTATTGTTATTGGTGGTGCAGTGGCCAGCGGCTACAGCCTCCCACCTCCACTCCCTCTCAGTATTTTTATTAGTGGCAGCTTTTCATCAGAGCCCCGGCAGTGAAATTGCAGGGCTCCGATCGGTTACCATGGCTTCTAAGGCTTTCCATGGTAAGCTCCCTGCTGCTGTGTGCACAAAACACAGCATCAGCAGAGAGAGTGTAAAATCCTATTCACTTTAATAGATCTCTATTACGGTGAATAGGACAGGGGGTCAAAAGATCCCAGGTTCTATCCCCAAAGGGGGCTAATAGTTACTAAATAAAAGAAGTTAAAAAAAACCCACCAAAATATTTAGTTTAAATCACCCCCCTTTCCCAATTTTACATATAAAACTATATAAACAATAAAGAAATTAAACATATTGGGTATCGTCGCGTCTGAACTATCAAAATATAAAAAAAATCTCCTATGCAATGAACCCCATAATGGTAAAAAAAGAAAAACACAATTCATAATTTTTTAGTCGCCTCGACCCTCCAAAAAATAGGTTAGGACTATTCTATTATGTGCCAGCATTCCGAAAAATGTGGATTGCACAGGCCTTTTTTTGTTGTTTTATTTTTCTTTCGTGTGGTATTGAATAATAATTTCTTTATGGTATGGAAATCGAATCAAAATTTTGGTATTGTAACAAAATCTCATTAAGTTCAGCTTTGGCGAGGCGAAGCAAGTTTTGCATTATTTACAGCAAGATTTTCAAAGCCTGTATGGAGCCCATACATTTTAGCACGCTATGAAGGAGATATTGTAAACAAAGTCTTCAAACAAATCGAGTTTGGATAGAGCAATCTGAACCCGATTCGCCCAAGACTACTAACTTAGATACGTATGTAGTACTAGAGTTGCACTGGGTATCGTAGTATCGATACCCAATCGATACTTTTAGACCTGGATCGATACGATACCGGGTCTTACTATTTAACAATACTAGACTGCACATGTTCTCTTCACCAGCACAGTGGAGAAGGAGTCCCTCCCTCCCTACTGTGACACGGCTGCCGCTGCCACCAAAGGGGTGATAGCACCGAGGAGGAGGGGAGGAGCTGTGGATACTGCTGCCGCCACCTGCCACCTACACTTGAATTAATGTGTTAATTACATTCACTGGTGGTGCAATGCGCCACCCCCCTCCCCCCACACTCCCCACCAGTATTAGAATCATTGGGGTGCAGTGGCCACAGGCACCCCTCCTCTGCATTGGTGGCACAGTGGCAATTCTTTTACCATGGCAGCCAGGACACATTTGAAGCCTTCCATGGTAAGCTTCCTGTTGCCGTGTGCACAAATCATAGGGCAGCAGGGACAGTGTGAAGTCCTAATCACCCTAAGGCTACATGCACACGACCGCGGATCCGCAAAACACGGAAGCTGTTCCGCGCTCCGTTCTGCAATTTGCGGAACGGAACGCGGCCCATTATAGAAATGCCTATTCTTGTCCGCAAAATGGACAAGAATAGGACATGCTATATTTTTTTTGTGGGGGCACAGAGCGGAGCAACGGATGCGGACAGCACACGGAGTGCTGTCCGCATCTTTTGCGGCCCCATTGAAGTGAATGGGTCCGCGGCCGAGCCGTGAAATATGCAGCTCGGACCCGAACAACAGCCGTGTGCATGAGGCCTAATAGAGCTCTATAAGGGTGAATAGGACAAGAGTTCTAGCCCCTAACGTGGCTAATAGTTAAAAAAATAATAATAATTAAAACACCAAAATACTAAAATTTTAATTGCCCCCTTTCCTAATTTTACATATAAAATTTACAAACAATAAAAAAATAAACATATTGCATATTGCAATGCCTGAAAAAGTGCGAACTATTAAAATATTAAAACATATTTCCTATGCAGTGAAAGCCGTAACAGAAAAAAATTCAAAACCGTGCAATTTGCCATTTTTAGTCACCTTGTCCCCTCAAAAAATAGGATAGGACTGTTCTATTATGGGCCGGATGTTCCATAAAATGCGGAAAGCACGCAGGTTTTTTTGTGGTTTATTTTTTTTCTCCAGTTTTTGCAAAACTATAACTTCCAGCATGCCTGGACAGCCTATAGCTATTAGGGCATGCTGGGAGTTATAGTTTTACAACAGCTGGAGGGCCGCAGGTTGAGCATCACTGGTATAGAATATTGCAATACTTTTTTATGGTATTGATATCGAATCAAAATATTGGTATAGTGACAACCCTATGTAGTACAGGTGTGTAGAAATTTAGGGGAATATATATCAAAGTGGTGTAAGGTAGAACTTTCTTAGTTCCCCATAACAACCCATTAGAAAACGTGGTGTGGTGTTTAACAAGCAGGATATGCTCAACCCATATGCAGTTGTGCATGTATCTAGGGGAGCACATCCTGCACTTGTAGTCCGTTGCTAGGGGCAATCAACAGCAAAAAATGCATACAATGAAAGATGCCAGCAACTGACTACAAGTACCACAATAACCATCCTACATACGATAACGATAATGTGGATGTGGAGAACAATCAAAAACATAACCATAGTAAAAGCAGGTGCACTCTGCGGCAATACTAAACCCTCACACTGGTAAATTGAGGGGTTAGTTCGACATATCCTACTAGGAGGACATGTCTTAAGCTCGGACACCACGGCAAGGTCCCTCAAGTAGCCCGAGGCCCTACCACTCAACCTACCTGTGCCGTATGGGCGATACCAGGAGCCGTTGGGCATTACGGGAGCGTAAGGCCTGACTCAGAGACAGCTCACCAGTGACCTCCAGCATGTAACCATGCTTGCAATGGGAGGTGGGAGGTGCCTGTGAATCCCACCCGAGACCGGCTGATATGGCCCAGAGCCTCACCAGCTGCACCTGAATGTAGCCTGTAGATGAAAAGCAGGCACATTTAAATCGGAGTTTATACACCTCCAAACATATTATACAAACCATTAGAAAATGTGGTGTGGTGTTTAACAAGCAGGATATGCTCAACCCATATGCAGTTGTGCATGTATCTAGGGGAGCACATCCTGCACTTGTAGTCCGTTGCTAGGGGCAATCAACAGCAAAAAATGCATACAATGGAAGATGCCAGCAACGGACTACAAGTACCACAATAACCATCCTACATACGATAGCGATAATGTGGATGTGGAGAACAATCAAAAACATAACCATAGCCAAACAACCAATCAGATTCCAAAGAAGCTGTCAAACATGAAAGGTAAAATCTGATTGGTTGCTATACTACTTTACACGAGTTTGATAAATGATGCCCTTAAAGTGTACCTGAGTTTTCAAAAAAAGTTAGCAAAATGGCTGTGCTTCTTTGTGCCATCACAACTGCATAGGAACAGTTAAGTTTGGGCTTCCCTAATGGTTTTTTCAGCCATATTATCCCCAGTTTCAGATGCAGAGCTAGATGCATTTCACTCAGAAGCAGGGGGCGTATCTCTTCAATGCAAGTCTGCCAGCACTGTACTGCTGTGACATCCTTTCCCTTATTTCCCACTATATTTGTTTTCTTCTAGTGAGCTCAGAAAGCTGCTAAGGAGGGAGAGATTAGACTTACAGATACACAGAAGTTTCTGTGCTCTTCAGAAGGATATTTTTAAATGAAGCGATTTAGAAATTTGCTAGTTACGCCATTCTCAATTTAGTGAAATTAAATAGTGTCAAAGTACAGTGACTCTCTAAGTTATCAGATCTGTATGCAGCCGCTGCTTGCAGCACCTCAGCAGAGGTGTCCACCTTGTTTGAAAGATCTTAAATGCATCCCGAGGTGTGGTGCTACACCGAGCTCCAAGTGTAGTGGAAAAAGACTGTTGGATATCAATTATCCTTTTCTTCTTGGGAAGATGGGCCGCTACCAGAGGTGTTCTCCCCTGTCTCTGTTTGGTAGACACATACATACATGTGTGTGGGGGTTCAGAGATTACTATCTAATGTGTATGGCCAGACATATTCTATCATATTGTTATGAGAATTGTGTAAGCATTTCCTGCTAAACATTTGCATTGCCCATCATAGAAAGAAACTGTGGATTAAATTATTAGTGAAAGTATATTGTAAAAACTAAAACTAAAACGTGTGTTATTTTTGTACAGAAAAGTTCTGTAGACAGGAGTTTTTCTTCCACCAAAATAGTTTGAAATTTAACAGAGCTTGACACTAACTAAGCACGATGCTCAAAAGTGTAATATACACAAGGGTAGAAGATATGTCAAGCATCAGGCTGAAATTGAAATTTCACTCTCTGCATGTTTTCCTCAACAACGTTTGATACATTTTGCAGACAGATTTGTTACTTCTCAGCATGCTCTGCCAGAGAACATTGGCCAGTATGAACCTCCGGTTTTGCCTCCACAGCCTTTTGACCAGCAGGGGCTTTCTCAAGGTACTTTGTTCTGCAGTACAGAAATAATAAGATGCGGTTATCTAGATTGTAAGTTTCTTATGTATGTTGACAAAATGTAATTTACCTAGGTTTTACCGTGACTGATGGATTTAGTCAGCCATCAGCATTCTCAACTGTCCAACAGCTGCAAGATTCTAGTACCTTGGAGTCACAGGCTCTCTCAACAAGTTACCAACAACCAGCGCTTATGGAGGTGCCCACTACAGATGCCATTAACGTGGTGAGTCTGCCAGCCACTAGATTTCCTACACTTGTGGCTTTCCGATTTTTATGTTTTAGATTCTTTTCTCTCAGCGGAGATTAGTTGTAATATGACTGAAATATAAAATTTTTTTGTTAATTTGACAATTTGAAGTTAAATGCACATTCGGGGACTACTTTTTTATGATTGCATTTTTGACTAAAAATCAATTTTTTTATTGGTCTTTATCAACCTCTTAGGGACAGAGGTACAGGAACGCTCTGTGTAGTTCCGATCACCTCCGTGCGGTGCGGGGTGATCGGAACAGAGTGCCTGCCGAAATCATTCTGATTTGTTTTTTTTTGCGTACGCTGATAATGGCCGGCACTCTTTTTAGCGTCCAGCCACTGTTAACGCATCGCCCACCCCACCGCTAATCAGCTTGGGCGGCTGATCGGCGAGTTAGAATTTTTTTCAATCTTTTTCACATTTTTCTATCCCCTCTGGCCCGCTGGACGTTCTCGGCCGAGGAGGCATACACCCAGCTTGCCTCCGAATCTGAGAGCCCCAGTGAGGACGAGGATGATCCCACGTTTCTTTGGTCATCCGTGTCCTCCTCATCACCTAGCAATGATGATGAGCCCCCAAGGCGGTGGAGCAAGGGGACCACCATGCTAGGGACCCTGTGGCCCACCCTAGTACGAGCAGCTCTGGGGCTCGTACTAGTTTTCCGGCCCACCAGATAAGTTCACCTGAGCCCCCTACCGGTGAACTTGCATGGTGTACCCCAGATGATTTTCAGCCCATGATTCCTGATTTTGTTGGTCAACCAGGAATCCAGATTCCCACAGTGGGCTTTACTGAACACGACTATTTTAGTCTTTTTTTCAGTGACCATTTTGTGAATCTGATGGTGGAGCAAACTAATCTGTACGCCCAACAGTTCATTGCTCAACACCCGGGCTCTTTTTTGGCTAGGGCCAGTGGCTGGACGCCGGTCAGTGCAGCCGAGATGAGGACGTTTTGGGGCCTCGTGCTGCACATGGGCCTAGTCAAAAAACCCAGTGTCAGGCATTACTAGGGGGGACGTCCTCTACCAGACCCCACTTTACATTAAGGCCATGACACACTCACGGTTTGAGGCCATGCGGAAGTGCCTGCATTAGGCAGATAATGCAGCATGTCCCCCACGAGGTGATCCTGCCTATGACCGCCTGTACAAAATCAGGCCGGTCATCGATCACTTTGGGGCCAAATTTTTGGAGGCTTATGTCCCTGGAAGGGAGGTTGTGGTTGATAAGTCTCTCATTGCTTTCAAGGGGAGACTCATTTTCCACCAGTATGTTCCCTCAAAGCGGGCGAGGTATGGCGTGAAGCTGTACAAACTTTGTGAGAGTACCTCAGGGTACACTTACAAGTTTTGAGTGTACGAGGGGCGAGATTCCCGCATTGAACCCCAGAATGTCCCCCACTCTGGGTGTTAGCAGGAAACTTTTGTGGGACCTTATGCACCCACTGCTAGATAAGGGTTACCACCTGTACGTGGATAACTTTAATACTAGTATCCCCTTGTTCCAGTCCCTCGCCGCCAGATCCACGTCCGCTTGTGGAACCATGCTAAGAAATCAACGCGGCCTCCCTACCTACCCCTTCCAGGTACCTATCCCCAGGGGTGAGACCCGTGCCCTTACCAGTGGAATCCTGTTGCTGGTCAGATATAAGGACAAGAGGGATGTCCTAGTACTGTCCACAATTCATGGTAATGGCATAACCCCTGTCCCTGTGCGAGGTACCGCGGCAACAGTCCTCAAGCTTGATTGTATTGTCGACTACAATCGGTATATGGGAGGAGTTGATCTCTCTGATCAAGTCTTCAAGCCATATAACGCCATGCACAAAACCCGGGCATGGTACAAAAAAGTTGCTTTCTACTTGGTGCAGGTTGCCATGTACAACTTCTTATACTGTTCCAGTGCGCTGGCAACACAGGGAAATTCCTTCAGTTCTATGAGGCAGTCCTCAAGGACCTGATCTTTTCTGACCTAGAAAGAGCAGGCCGGAGTACCACGGGAACTGGAGGCGCCTGGATCGTCCCTGGCCAACACTTTCCAGGTGTGGTCCCCCATACTGGAAAGAAGGGATGGTCCAAAAAAAAAATGCAGTGTGTGTAACAGGAGGGGGATACGGAAGGACACCACCACTCAGTGTGACAAGTGCCCCGATCATCTGGGCCTCTACATTGACGGTTGCTTCAGGGAGTACCACACTTCCATGGGGTACTGAATTTATAATCGCCTTTTCCATTTAGCCACTGACAATCGGATAAAAACTATGGTTCAAAAATGATAGTTTGTAAATCTAAAACAATAAAAAAATAATTAAAAAAGTAGACAAATTAGGTATCGTCGCGTCCGCAATAATCTGCTCTATAAAAATACCCCATGACCTAACCCCTCAGATTAACACGGTCAAAAAAATAAAATAAAAACTGTGCCAAAACCGCTATTTTTTGGCAAATTTTCCGTTTTTATCCTTTTTTTTCAGTAACAAAGCAAGGGTAAACAGCCAAATAAAACTTAAAATTTATTGCCCTGACTCTGCAGTTTACAGAAACACCCCATATGTGGTGGTAAACTACTGTACAGGCACACGGCAGGGCGCAGAAGGAAAGGAATGTCATATGGTTCCTGGAAGGCAGATTTTGATGGCCTTTTTTTTTTTTAAACCATGTCCCATTTGAAGAACCCCTGATGCACCTGATGTAGAAACTCCGTAAAAGTGACCCCATCTAATAAACTACACCCCTCAAGGTATTCAAAACATATTTTACAAACTTTGTTAACCCTTTAGGTGTTCCTCAAGAGTTTATGGCAAATGTAGAGAAAGTTTCAGAATTTCTATGGTAACCTTGCCTCATAAAAATGTAATATAGAGCAACCAAAAATCATATGTACCCTAAAAATAGGGGTGAGTTTTATGGAATTTCTACCCCAGGGGGGCTTCAAATGGGACATGGTGTAGATAAGCCAGCCCAGCAAAATCTGCCTTCCAAAAACCACACGGCGCTCCTTTCCCTCTACGCCCTGCCGTGTGCCCATACAGTAGTTTACGAGCACATATGGGGTGTTTCTGCAGACTACAGAATCAGCACAATAAATATTGGGTTTTGTTTGGCTGTTAACTATTTAAAATTGCAATTCTGAAATTTCATCTCCATTTGCCAGTAACTCTTGTGAAACACCTAAAGGGTTAACAATGTTTGTAGGGTAGGTTAAAAATAATAAAAGTTAACTTACCTTAGCCACTTGATCGCGTAGTCGCGATCTCTCCTCTCTTTCCCTGCAGCATCTAAGATCTAAAAGACCTGTGATGACGTCACATCACATGGTCCAATCACATGGTCCATCCATGTTATAAGGGAAAATAATAGAGATTGGGTCCCGTTGCTAAGCAACAATGCGGGAAAATCGCAACGCATCCGCACTTGCTTGCGGATGCTTGCGATTTTCCCGCAGCCCCATTTACTTTTATGGGGCCTGCGTTGCGTGAAAAACGCAGAATATAGAACATGCTGCGATTTTCACGCAACGCAGAAGTGATGCGTGAAAATCACCGCTCATGTGCACAGCCCCATAGAAATGAATGGGTCCGGATTCAGTGCGGGTGCAATGCGTCCTCCTCACGCATTGCACCCGCGCGGAAAACTCGCCCGTGTGAAAGGGGCCTAAGAATGTGCAGGGATACACCCCCTAGTAAGTCTCATTTAGACTTTTATTACAGATTGCAAGCAAATAATTCATGACCTTCTAGTAGAAGTAAAACTATAAGTTATATGAAAAAGATTCTCCATAATTGGTATTATGTGGGAAATGCAGGCAGTTATTAAAACACGTCCGGAGAGGTGACAGGTCATCCAGGGCTGTATTTAGTTCACATTGTCCTAAGCACTAAGCCTGAATATGCCCCATTTAAAGGCCCATTTACTCTTAACAACTGTCACCATGATTTCTTCACTTCTGAGCAATCGTAATGATTAATGGAGAAGATAGGCAATAAAACTTGTCTATCATTGTGACGCCGTAAAAATTAATTTATTGGTGCCACGATCAAAAAATATTACTGCTGTTCATAGTGATATTTACATAAGTGTACAAAGGTTAGCCATACCCCCAAATAACAATAAATGCAATGACTAAATACCACCGCCATACAGTGACTGGATAAGACCACCATACAGTGACTGAATCACAACACCATACGGTGACTGAATAACACCACCATACAGTGACTAAATAACACCAGCATACAGTGACTGGATAATACCACCATACAGTGACTGGATAATACCACCATACAGTGACTGAATCACAACACCATACGGTGACTGAATAACACCACCATACAGTGACTAAATAACACCAGCATACAGTGACTGGATAATACCACCATACAGTGACTGAATCACAACACCATACGGTGACTGAATAACACCACCATACAGTGACTAAATAACACCAGCATACAGTGACTGGATAATACCACCATACAGTGACTGAATCACAACACCATACGGTGACTGAATAACACCACCATACTTCTAGGGTCAGGTCATAGATACCAGTTACGGACTGTACTTTTACATTGAAGCGGCACACTGTTATGTGCTCTGCTGAAATTTCTGCCAGTTAGTAGGACGTTTCTGGTGTGATAGGTAGTTTAGCCCAGGGATACAGACTGGAAACCTTCTGCTTCTTCTCCTTCACTTTGATGGTGTCCAGGGCTGTGGTGGTCTTCTGCTACTCCACTAAAGTCTCGACTCGGGACGAGACAGCATCAGGACGTTGTTTAAAGCGTACATCAGAGCACTTCTTGAGGCACCCTGTGGCAGTACTGGATGTACTCTTGCTTCAGTATGTGACAGACAGTTGTGTGCTAAGGCTCTGCCCCCTCTTTTCCCAATGCTGCTAGATCTTCAAGCAGTTATCTTGCAGCAGCACTAAGGTCAAAGTATCAACATAGATCTCATGCCCTCAGGGGCCTTGTTGTAAATATGGCCCAGAGGTTATCCAAGACTTTTAACTGATGACCTATCCTCTTTATAGGTCATCAGTATCTGATAGGTGGGGGTCCAACACTCGGGACCCCCACCAATTAGCTGTTTGAGAAGGTGCTGGCACTTCTGTGAGCACCGTCTTTCTTCTTGCAGCTTACCAAGCAGAGCGCCGTACATTGTACAGCCGTTGTGCTTCATATCGCAGCGTGAATGCGACTGAGCTGTGGCTAGGGCACGTGACCGATGAACGTGACATCACTGACCTAGGCTAAGTCTACTTTCACACTCGCGTTTTGGCTTTCCGTTTGTGAGATCCATTCAGGGCTCTCACAAGCGGTCCAAAACGGATCAGTTTGCATCCTAATGCATTCTGAATGGAAAAGAATCCGTTCAGTATGCATCAGTTCAGTTTCCATTCCTCTTTAGAGACGGACACCAAAACGCTGCTTGCGTTGAAACTGATGAAACTGAGCCAAACGGATCCGTCATGGCAGACAATGTAAGTCAATGGGGAGGGATCTGCTTTCACTGACACAATCTGGCACAATAGAAAAAGGATCCGTCTTGGCTTTGTTAAAGGTAATACAAACGGATCCGTTCCGAACGGATGCAGACGGTTTTATTATCTGAACGAATCCGTCCATGACGGATCCGCACAAAACGCGAGTGTGAAAGTAGCCTAAGCTGTGAGAAGGCAGTGGCACTCACAGGCATGCTGGTGCCTTCTCAAACAGCTGATCAGCGGGGGCCCTGGGTATTGGACCCACCACTGATCTGATACTGATGACTGATGGAATCCCTTTACCAAGTACGTATTCTTCTTATTATTTTAGACTGCCCGCTTAATTCAGGAGGATACACAGGAAGAAATTGAACTTCAGACTCAGCATACTCAATTTTTGGAATCTACAGAAGATCAGGGCAGGCGTGCCTACAGGCCAGTATTACATGTGTACAGATATAGATGTCTGTCTATAGAGAGGAAGATGCACAGTATTTATGATGCCCTAGATGTATATAAAATAGACTATTATTATAAAATACAGTGTAACATTACTAAAATGTAACTGTAAATATTCACAATACATACTTTTCTAATACAGATGTGAGTACTGTAATAAAGGTTTCAAGAAGTCCAGCCATTTGAAGCAACATGTTCGATCACATACCGGAGAAAAACCATATAAGTGTTCTATATGTGGCCGTGGTTTTGTTTCGTCTGGAGTACTTAAGTCACATGAAAAGACTCATACAGGTAAAGTGGTCTAGTGGACAGGCACTTAGTATTTGACAAGACAAGAGTAGAGAATGTATTTCTGCATAACAAGGCAACCATTCAGGAATCTAGGAAAGTTGGGTAGTTGGCCCATTTTTTTGTTTTATGTCGATATATTGGTAATTTTTTCAAGGGGTTACCCCATGATTAATGTGAAAATGAAAATCAGACATCATATAGTACATTACAATCTCTTTCTAACAAAGCTAGAACCAGCCCTGTACCTAACATGGATCCAGAGATCTCCCCATTCATTGCTCTGCTAGATTTATATCAAGCTGACAGCTCAAGGGGAGTGTCTTTTCTTCTGTAGCTCAGGGGGCGTGTCTCAATTCTCCCTATCACAGCTCAGGAAGCAGATGAAGGATGAAACTGAGCATGTGCGGCCATCTCAGTGAGCAGGTCAAAGAAATAAGAAAAAAAAACAAACAGCAGGTGGCGCTATACAGATACATTTTATTGAATAACTCAGTGGCTATGCTAAATGTTTAATTTCATGCAATTACAAAAGTAATCAGATCCAGTTGCTGGTTTAAAAACTGTAGAATCGTTTTTGTGGGACAACCGTATTAGGTCTCTTTTTTTGATGGGATATTACATTTAGCAACAGTGCTAACTGCATTATTTGCATAGTACCTAACAGATAACATAGACCCTTTTGCATATATTGATATTTTGTTTCTGGTTTTCCAGGGGTTAAGGCTTACAGCTGCACCATCTGTAATGCGTCCTTCACTACGAATGGTAGTCTGACCAGGCATATGTCCACACACATAAGCATGAAGCCCTACAAGTGCCCTTTCTGTGATGAGACATTCAGAACGACTGTGCACTGTAAAAAACACATGAAGAAGCATCAGAATATTCCTCCGGGTCTTGTTCCAGAAAATGATGGGACCACAAGAGAGGAAGGTAGGTCTCTATATAGGGTGTCTTTATATTTTAGTGACTTAAACAGGTTTTACCATGGTTGCTGCTCCAATTGCTCTGCTGGATTTCAAGCTGTTGCTGCTCTCTCCCCTTAACAGTTAAGGCTAAGGGGGGGGGGTTGTTTTTCTCACAGTTGTGTCCTTTCTACTGCAGCTCTCTCACTGTAACTGTTACTGCTCATGACTTTACAGATTAACCCCTTAAGGACCCTGCCATTTTCCACTTTGTGGTAATAACTTTAAAACACTTTTAGGCCTCTTTCACACTAGCGTTGTTAGGATCCGGCGTGCACTTCCGTCGCCGGAATGCACGCCGGATCCTGCACAACGCAAGTGAACTGAAAGCATTTGAAGACTGATCAGTGTTCAAAATGCTTTCAGTGTTACTATGGCAGCCAGGCGCTACTAGCGTCTGGTTGCATAGTCACAGTGAGAAGCGAGGTGGCATATCACATTCGTGCGGCTCGGGACGCTCTAGGATGACGTCAGGCGCCGCGCATGGATCACGTGATCCGTGCGATCACGTGATCTATGCACTGGGCGCCCTGGCGTCATCCTAGAGCATCCCGAGCCGCAGGAATAGTATGCTGCTCCCCGTCCCCACTTTACTATGGCAGCCAGGACTTGCGTCCTGGCTGCCATAGTAACCATTGACAAAAAGCTAAACGTCGGTTCCGGCAGTGCGGAAAGCGACGTTTAGTAAAGACGGATCCAGACTAATGCCCTTCAATGGGCATTAATTCCGGATCAGCGTTGCGCATGTCTTCCGGATTTTGGACGGAGACAAATCCGCAGCATGCTGCGCTTTGTCAGCGTCAAAAAGCGTTGACATACTGAGCGGAAGACATCCTGATGCATCCTGAGCGGTTTCTCTCCATTCAGGATGCATGGGGATAATCCTGATCAGTAGCTTTCCGTCCTAGAGACCCGAGGAGCTAGTGTGAAAGAGGCCTTACTTATCCAGGCCATTCTGAGATTGTTTTCTCGTCACATATTGTACATTGTACTTCATGACAGTGGTAAAATTGAGTCAAAAAATTTCATTTTTATTTATAAAAAAAATATCAAATTTACCAAAAATTTGGAAAAATTAGCAAATTTCTATTTCTCTACTTTTACAATAGTTAGTAATACCTCCAAAAATAGTTATTACTTTACATTCCCCATAAGTCTACTTTATGTTTGAATAATTGTGTGAATGCCATTTTATTTTTTGGGGACGTTAGAAGGCTTAGATGTTTAGCAGCAAATCTTGAAATTTTAATGAAAATTTCCAAAACCCACTTTTTAAGGACCAGTTCAGGTCTGAAGTCACTTTGTGAGGCTTACATAATAGAAACCACCCAATACTGACCCCATTCTAGAAACTACACCCCTCAAAGGATTAAAAATTGATTTTACAAACTTTGTTAACCCTTTAGGTGTTCCACAAGAAATTTCAGAATTTCACTTTTTTGGCAGATTTTCCATTTTAATATTTTTTTTTTCCCGCTAACAAAGCAAGGGTTAACAGCCAAACAAAACTGAATATTTATTGCCCTGATTCTGTAAACTGCTGTACGGGCACACGGCAGGGCGCAGAAGGAAAGGAACACCATATGGTTTTTGGAGGGCAGATTTCACTGGGATAATTTTAAGCTGTCACATTTGAAGACCCCCCCCCCTGAGGCACCCCTAAATTAAAAACGCCAAAACAGTGACCCCATTTTTGAAACTCCGGGATAAGTTGTCAGTTGTGTTGGTACTATTTTAGAGTACATATGATTTTTGGTTGCACTATATTACACTTTTGTGAGTCAAGGTAACAAAAAATAGCTGTTTTGGCACCGTTTTATTTTTTGTTATTTACAATGTTCATCTGATAAGTTAGATCATGTGGTATTTTTATAGAGCAGGTTGTTACGGAGGCGACAATACCAAAAATGTATACTTTGGTTTGTTTCAGTTTTACATAATAAAGCATTTTTGAAAAAAATCTTTTTAGGGTACTTTCACACTAGCGTCATAGTTTTCCTTCATTGAGTTCCGTCCTCGGGGCTCAATAACGGAAAAAAACTGATCAGTTTTATCTTAATGCATTCTAAATGGAAAGCAATCCGTTTCGTTTGCATCAGTTTGTCTTCAGTTCAGTCCTTTCACGATTGTTGGACGCAGATAAAAGCGCAGCATGTTGTATTTTTATCTCCGTCCAAAAATGCGGAAACACTTGATGGAATGACGGATCCGCCATTAATTTCCTTTGAAATGTATCAAGGGCTGATCCAACATTGAAAATTGACGCATTAACGGATGACAACGGAAAGACGGGTCCGATACAATACAATTGTCAAACGGATCTGCAAACACAGTGATATCAAACATGTGTAGTGCATTTTATTTTTTTTAATTATTAATCAATGATAAATTTATTTTTTTACTTTCTTTTTGACCCAAACCCACTTGTTTCTTGAAGATCCAGTGGATCTGATGTCTGTATAGTACAATACAGTACACTATATAGTGTACTTTACTGTATTTTCACTTTACACTTAGTCTAATCAGACTTCTGCCTTTCATAACTCGGACAACCCCTTTAAGACCGCCCCCGATCAACTATCAGCGACTGACTGTGTTCAATACTAAAAATGTAATTTTAAGGGGTTTTCTTTGTGCTAAAACCTAGTATTGATTTCTGACCCTGATATATATAACTGACGATTGTTTAGCTGGAATAATTTGTATGAACACTCATGCACACAAACGTATTTTCTGTTTGCATTTTTACAGATCAAATGCGGACCCATTCATTTCTATGGGGCCGCAGAAAAAATTTGGACGGCACACAAATGTTCTATGTGTGCTGTCCGCATCCATTTATCATGTAGAGAAAGCTAATACAAGGCACTTACTAATGTATTGTGATTGTCCATATTGCCTCCTTGGCTTGGTCATTTTTCCATCACATTATACACTACTCATTTCCATAGGTACAACCACCCTGTAATCCATCAGTGGTGGCCATGCTTGCACTCTATAAGAAAAAATGCCAGCCTCTCTGGTGGCCGGGACCATGGGAGCTCACGTAAGCTGGTACTTTTTTCTAGTGTTCAAGCACGGCCAGGTGGTCGTAACCATGGAAAATTTCTCTGCATAATAAATGCTATTTGCTGAAGTGGCAAAACCCCTTTAATGTGCTTGGTTTCGTAGTATTGGCTAGTGTCATGAATTCTGTACTGCAGTCATTATGAGGTTAACATAAATAACCAAATGTCCTGGGGTACTACATGCTGTTAACATACATTAAAACACTACTTTGAATAGGAGATATGTGCCTTGAAGATGATGATGAGAATAGTGAAAGAACCGGATCACGGAAGTCTCGTCATGGAGTCATCACTTTCACCGAAGAGGAAACGGCTGAGTTGGCAAAGATTCGGCCAAGAGAAGGAGCCACCATCTCAGAGAAGGTGTTGGTCCAGTCTGCAGCAGAAAAAGATCGTATAAGTGAAATTAAAGATAAGCAGGCTGAACTGGAAACTGAGCCCAAGTTTCCCAATTGCTGCACGTATTGCCCTAAAAGCTTTAAAAAGCCCAGTGACCTAATCAGGTATAACATCTACTTTTGTCTTTTCATCTCTTAACTAGTGCTTGACTTTCTTGGTGTAAAAAATGCTGATAATGGAAATGTAAGCCTTCTTTTTTGAGACATATATTTCTGTTTGCTAATTGTAATTTGTTTCACCCCCAACTCATGTGCATACAATGTGGACCCTTTCATTATGGCCAGCATTGTCATGTGATCCCAGTCTGATGACCAGTCTGGAGCTTGCTCTCCTGTGTAGACAGGAAGTCAATCTCTGCTGTGTAGCTGACTTCCTGTAAACTGCAGAGTTACATGAGCATCTGTTTTCCTCTGCACTAGCCTTTATTCTCCTGGTTTCTCTGTAGAGTGCCGCCGAAGATATAATTTCTTCCTTATCTTAGAGACCAGGAGTACCGAGATATGTTAAGTGAGTCAATAAAATAAATAGTTGCTGAGTTAAAGAAAATCCCCTATGATCCGCTCTTCTGTTTTGTACTATCTGTGTGCTGTGTGCAGAATCTCCAGTGTATTTTTATAAGCTGCAGCTCCAACTGCCCTCCCTGCCTTTTGCTTGTTAGAGTTGATGTGAGGATACAAGCAGGAGGCCTGAGAGATGGGCTGCGGAGACATGGCAGTGTGATCATGGAGTTGGTTAAAAGATGGCTGCACAATACATCACAAACTAACAGAAAAACAAAAAAGGGGCTCATTCCAAAAATAGGAATGAAGGAAGCTCTTAGCGCACATTTTTGATCAAAAGTATGTCGGGCCCAAGTGCCACTTCACGGCGACTTCCACACAAGGGTCCCTAATACTACAGATACTGCCTCTTATAGACTTACCAGTCTCCTTATTTTCAGGGCACTGCAGGAACCAGCTAAATTGCTTTTGTGCTGAGAAGTCCCAGGTACTTGGGCGTAGCTCAGTCCAAAAGAGGCGCCACCCTCAATATATACTATAAGACAGAGTTCAGACTAAGCAAATATATTTCTACACTCAGAAGTGCATGACCATAAGGCAAATAAAGTTGGTTAAAAGATGGCTGCACAATACATCACAAACTAACAGAAAAACAAAAAAGGGGCTTATTCCAAAAATAGGAATGAAGTGTGATCATGGAGACAGCAATCCTGTGTCACTGACCTGTTACTTGCTGTCCTTATATAGGACTCACAGCAGATAAAGTGTCTTGTGATGAGATCGCGCTCCTATGGCTTTTAAAACCATAGGCATTTTGAGAAATTTGCTGCATTTTAAAGTTTATGGACACCTTTGGGGCAATTTTTTGATATCTGAATTTTACTTATTTTGGGCTAAAAATGATTTTTTCAATTGGCCTGTATTAAAAATTTTCAGCTGTTTTTGTGATACAGGGTGTTAAAATCAGTCTATTTGCAGATTCTTGCTCCTGAGTTCCGTCAGCTGACTGCTCATGTGAAGCCTGGTCTCATATCTCCTGACCTCATAAGCACTCATTATAACAAAACTCTTATCAAACTGATAAGAATATGGTTTAAATGCTACTTGGGGACACGTCACCTCTGAGGCAATTCATTGGCTGCAGAGGCACACATTTACCAGTCCCTGCAGGAAGTTTACATACAGTGACCATAAGTGCAGTGAAGACAGCCCGGAACCCACGGAGCCAGAATGAAGCATTGGGAGGCAGCTAAGTATAGTTCCCTTCAAAGGTTCTGCTGAGTGGGGAGAAGGGGGATTGGTTTAAAAATAAATTGTGAACAACCCCTTTAAGACTGTCTGGGTGATTTGATGCCATTCCTGTATGACATGTTTTGCGACTTTGAAGATTTCGCCATGTTGAACCAAACTTTTGTCGTATGTTAAAAGTAATTGACCAGTGGGGTTCTTCATTTTTCTGGGTCACAACATTATATGCCAGAAAACAGAGGACTGAATTTGCTTGGTCTTTGACCTTGTACTTTGCATTACAAGGAGGCAAATGATTTTCAGAGTTTCCCCTCACGCAGGCTTTGAAGATTACATCGCTTTCTGATCACCGCCACTCTCCAAATAAATATGTCGCCTGTTACTGCTGATGATGGTCCTGATAAAGTAAATCTAGAATTTCAATGTAGGAAATGAGCAATTGCTTGGGAAAGGTTTCAAGAGATTAGTTTGTTCCCTCATTACAAATAATTTTCAGCTAATGACATACTTGCGCTGCTATCAGAAAGTTTTCACTTGGAATGAACATGGCAGCATGTTGGGTAATGGTTTTATTTATTAAGTTAAGTATTTTGGGATCCCACTAATGTGCACACAGCGGACTCTCTTTTGCCTTTAGCAACCTATCAGATTTCATCTTTCATTTTCCAAAATGAAATGAAAAGTGGAAGCTGATTGGTTACTGATTGGATTGTGCCAACCTCTGCGTTTTTATTTATTGGCCACTACTATTTGGCGATCTTATATTCTTCGGGTCTTAAAAGGGTGAAATATTCAAAAACAAATAGCAAACACTATACAGCGCTTTCCTTCAACAGTAATTTTTGAGGACTAGTGTGATGTTATTCAATCCCGGCGCATTCACACGACCATACGTATTTTGCGGATACATTGTAACAATGCCTATCCTTGTTCGCAAAACAGACAAGAATAGGACAGGTTCTATCTATTTTGCGGGGCTACTGAACGGACATACGGATGCGGACAGCACACAGCGTGCTGTCCGCATTTTTTGCTGACCCATTGAAATGAATTGTTCCGCTTCCTATCCACAAAAATGTGGATCAAAAATATGGTCGTGTGAATGGGGCCTGACTGATTGAGAATTCTGGTAAATGAGTATACAGTTCCATAACTATCTTTTAATATAAGATGTAATTCATGGCTAATATACATTTACATATGAAAAAGATGTATAAAACATCAAATAAGTATTCTTCTTCCTTTCAGACACATACGTATTCATACTGGAGAAAAACCTTTTAAATGCGATGAATGTGGGAAGAGTTTTACGGTGAAATCAACACTGGATTCCCATGTGAAAACCCATGCAGGTTAGTGAATACACATCACAGAAGGTTCTGTACTTGATCCACAGCAGGATGTCTTCCCATGATAAAACCCTTATTTTGTCAAGCTGTGACACTTTCTTTTCTCTTAGATCCTGTAGCGAGTAGGGAAAATAGGTGACAAAACAGGTCCCTGATGAAATGAAGAGAGGTTTCTGGAAAAAAAATAAAAGACAATTCTGGAGAAGGTTTAGCTATATTTAAAAAAATAAATAAATTCCGACGTGTAAGGCTCTGAGAATGTATAACTAAAATTAGGAGCAAAATCTGCAAGGTTTGTAAGTAGAGATAAGCGAATTTGCATAAAACTTCGTTCTAATACTATACGGAGCAGGAGCTCCATACAGTATTAGAATGTGTTGGCTCCGATGAGCTGAAGTTATTGCTTATAGACCTCGCACAATAACTTCATAAATTAATTTCAACTGTAAAAAAAACCTTTCCCGAACTCGGGTTCGGTTCCAAGGTACCACTTGGAACAGAACCCGAGTTTGGGAAATGTTTTTTTACAGTACATATTAATTTGTGAAGTTATTACACGAAGTGTCGTGAGACTTCGCAAAGCAATAACTTCAGCTCATCGGAGCCAATACATTCTAATACTTTACGGCGCTCCTGTTCCGTACAGTATTAGAACGTTTTATGCGAATCGACTTGGGATGTTTCATCCGAAGTCGATTCGCTCATCCCTATTTGTAAGTGTCAGAGAAAGGAAATAGACATAAGGAAGGTTTTATAAAAATTGTTAACCCCTTAAGGATAGAGCAAATTTCCATTTTCTGCATTTTTGTTTTTCATTACCTACATTCCAGGAGCCATAACTTTTTTAATTTTTTATTTACATCATCGTGTGAGGGCTTGTTTTTTTGCAGGACAAGTTGTACGTAATCTATATTAAAGCAGGGCAACTTTGTGGAACTTTCATCTAAAGTTAGATTTGGTTATAAACACCAGAGCTGAGGTTGTTTTTATATACTCGCATCAACTTTGCTGAATGTGTCTTACTCCCTTGTCTTCTCCTCAGCTCCCAGTCACTGGTTTTCCATTTTAGCTAATTATTTATTTTCTTCAGCTGCTAATTTTACTTAAAGAGGACCTGCCTCCACTCCTGACATGCCTATTTTATTATCTCCACGTAATAACAATTCTGGAGCATCTATTCTTATGTCTCTATGTGCCATTCCTTTATTATTTCTACTAGAAGTTATGAAAGAATTGCTAGCAGTCTGCAGTAAGGGTACAGAGGGGTGGGGGTGGGGGGGGGGTGTCCCTGCACAGACTCACTCACTTCGATCAGTGCTGCCATTTTCAGACTGTGCAGGTACACCCCCCCCAACCTCTCTGTACCCTTACTGCAGACTGCTAGCAATTCATTCAGAACTTCTAGTAGAAATAATAAAGGAATGGCACTACATAGAGCCATAAGAATAGATGCCCCAGAATTGTTATTACATGGAGAATTAATGTAGCTACTAAAACAGACATGTCAGGAGAGGTGAAAAGTCCTCTTTAACAGTAACAGTTGTGAAAAGTGTCCTCTCAGTCACTCTTCTCAGTTGCCCTCTGCCTAAAAATGAAACTAACTCTTAGCAACACGTATCACTTCCCATTTTGTCTCAATCAGAACCACCAATCAGTTGTCAGACAAAGAACCTTCTTCCAGTCTCCTTTTCTGGCTTCTGAACAGTGCCACAGCCAGAAATAGGGGCCCCCATCTTCATCTATGACCCCCTCCAGTGCCATGTACATAACAGAGGCTACCCTGGACGGTAGTCTCTAATATTTAACCTGCCATCTCTCCCTTTCTTTGCCACTGGCTATAAGGAAATTATCAACATGTCAGGACTACTGCTACCCAACCCACCACCCTACCTCCAAGTAAACAGCCATAATGTCCTACTAATACTTTCTAATGGCACAGTTTTATGTTGTATACGATGTAGTGGGAACCTGGAAAGAAGTTCAAAATGGGTTATTCTAGGACTAGGCGGTCATTGTTTGAATGGAGGGATAGAGACCTCGAAAAGTGGCTCGGAGTAATGTGTAACTACAAATGATGTCAACCTCTTAGGAAAATCTCATTAGTGACCTAGGTCCCGTGGCTTCATTAACACTATCACTCTGTATAGGGTCGAGCAGTAGAACCCGAGTAATGTAACATAATGCTAATTTTTCAGACTCTCTCAGCCACAGCATACTACATAGTGCAATGCCGGTATGTCATTTGTTAAATGATATATAGGAATAGCTTTTCGTAGGTTTATTTTACTGAAAAATTTACTTTTTTTCCCCTATCAATCCTTTTGTGTGTCATTTAAATACATGGCTGCATTAATACAGGCAGTAGAGAACATTATGGGTTTAGAGTAAAAAGGAAGAGGATTCTGGAACAGCATTATAATAAAAAGCAATATTGACTTTCATTTCATTAGCTTGCTAAGAGCTTTTGTGTAAGACAAATTGGGTGTCACTGGGGGATGAAATGAACAGCAGCTCTAATGAAGTTGAAACCAAAAAATGGTTTCTGTAATATCACTTCTGAGATTTTCTCCACGAGCCTGGAGCAAACTCTGCTTAATGTAGATGCACACATTGGAATTGGGGTCAGAGAAGTGGAACAATAATTGAAGATCATATCAGGCGGTTTCTGCTGTGATAAAGACATTACCGCAACAATACAGCATTACCGAGAGGAGTTGCCATTGATAGGAACAGAATCAAGACATAAAGAGATCCTAATCGAGGCTCCTAGATTTCAGGATAGTCCCCTCCAAAAGTTGATTTCAAAGTGAGCATATGCTTTCTTATGGAAATCTGCAAATAAGTTTTTCCAGTGTATCATAGGCGGGGCCTCTCAGATTGTTGCACCATCACGCCACCATAACACCACCCAGTGTATCCGCTTCTTGTTTGACAGTTGCTGCGATTTCAGAGCCAGTAGCCATGATAAAGCGGATCCCAGGTTCACCAAATGGAGCTGCTCCGTCCATAGTGCACCAAAAATGTCTTTTGTAAGACAATAGAAAGCAGCATTTCTCCAGATTAGAGGGCTAGCTTTTCATAAGATGGCTATGCCACTGTTCGTTTAAACCTCAGTTTAGAATATAGGTTAATGCTAGGTTAGAAAAGAGAATAAGAATGCACTGCATAAAAAATTATCTTGTATCAAAATTTGAAAAAATAGTTTGATAAATGAAGGCTCTTGCTTAGCCACGTGTTGATATGTTACTGAGATGGTAAATGTCTGCAGCCTGAGACCCCAACACATCACTATCTATGCTGAACATGACACTTTTCTGGCATAACTTAGACTCCCTTTGAATTCTATTTATTTCAATATTAGAGCTATCAGCAGTTTTCACAATACAAAACTGCTGACTGCGCTAGGTAGGACTTTGGGTACACAGGACAAATATAACTTTTGTGGAGCTTATATCATCAGGAGTAGTGTGAATATGATGATTCCCTGGAGGCAGAGTTTCACTGTGAACTGCTCTGCACTGATCTTTCTGATGTGTATGGACTCTCCCGTAACAGTTCATGTCAGTGAAAAAAGGTTTAGGCAAGTTGAATTTCCTTTTTTTCTAGCTGGCCTGCACGGCCAAACCGAGCAAGCATGTGTATGGGGAAGTTTGGAGCCGGCAGCCAACGGCCATTGAAAGCATATAGGCAGCCTGTTTTTTTGTTGCAGTAAAAATACAAGTTGTCATTTAGTCTTTGCTATTAAGTATATCCATGGGGAGACCACTACCGGTGAAAATATTTGCACCTTCATTTAGATACCTACTGTATATTTACTATGTTTCATGTCTTTGCAGGTCAAAAGCTGTTTAGCTGCCATGTCTGCAGTAATTCCTTCTCTACCAAAGGCAGTCTTAAAGTGCACATGAGACTGCACACTGGTGCAAAGCCATTCAAGTGCCCACACTGTGATATGCGCTTTCGGACATCTGGGCGAAGGAAGACGCACATACAGTGTCATTATAAAGCCGATTCTAAAAAGGTCAGGAAGCCTGTTGTGCGGAGGCATCTTTCCCAAAATGCACTTCCAGCTTCTAGTACAACTTCCAGCACAGTGGAGTCGCTCCAGCCAATAAATCTACTGAGCTCCACAACAACAGACCCAAGTGTCTTTATCACAAATAGTTCTGTTCTGTCTGGTCAGTTTGACCAAAGCTTACTCCAACAAGGGCTGGTCGGACAGGCAATCCTTCCTGCTTCAGTATCAGGTGAGTACATAACTAGCAGATACCACTGATCTTGCTTTGAAGTATGCCAAGAGAGTTAATTTGCCAGTATTAGTAAGGACATGTCAGTTCTCCTGACATGTCTGTTTTAGAAAATGTATTCTCATGAAATAACAATTCTAATTCATGCTTTTTAATATCTTTATGCTGTGCTGTTCCTGTTATCCTGAAATTTATACATATATCTAAAAAAAAGATAACTGGGAATGTATACCTACCTGGTCTGACTGTGTCCAATCAGTGCTGGCTGTCAAAGGGGCATGTTCCTATGCTGTTTTTCGGTAATGCCCAGTTGCAATTTCTTAACTTACTTTACTAACTTACCTAACTTTGATGAAGGAATAACATCGGAACGGCAGATTTCAGAGTTCTAATAAAAAAAGCATTGATATTTCATGGGGAATACAATAATGTGCTAAAAGAGCTGCAAGGAGAGTGGATGAGTGCTCTTTAAAGCGGCACTGAGCTTTCAACTAACTTTGCATTAATCAATAGTTCAGTGTGTGTACATGATAAATAACTATTCTGGCCATTATTTGCCTTGTATGTGGCATTGTTTAGCAGTTTTCCTCTGTACTTGCTGAATATCTACTTTGCAGCTCTCCCAGACATGGTGGGTGGAGACTAGCTGCCATCTACTGCACACAGGAAGTAGAGGAAACTCTCCTTCCTGACTGTCTCACAGTCACTCAGAAGCAGCCCTAGGATAATGGAGGACATTATAGAGAAATACTGACCTGTGTTTCTGTGAATGAATCACTTGTTAAGAGTTATAACCTTCCTATGTAGCTGTGCAGTCCTGCTTGTCTTCTCAGTTCCTCCTCACTCTTCCTCCCTCCCCTCTCCATAGACTTGCATTGAAATGTGTAATATGATCCTCCTGCAGAAATGATCCCATAAAAGGAAGCAATTAGCGGGGATGGGGTTGAGGGGGAGCTGGTACACAGTTGATAACAGGTGAACTAGACATTTCTCACCGATAAAACATATTACAAAGTTTCTTGTGGCAGCAAAGTTGTGTGAAAAGTTAGTGATCATTTAAGCGCACAAAAATGTGTTGCATACAATTATAGCAAAGTTTCATTATAGCCACAGTAAATTTTTTGCAGCCATAGCCTTGTTCACATGGTGCATTTGCAGTGTTATATATATATATTTTTTTTTTGCATGCATTTTTTAGGGGGTCTGTAAAAGCAGTGTATAAACAAAGCCTGAGTAGTGTAACATAAATTATATTATTTTACAATCATACTACTTTATTATTAATTGAATTGAATCATTTGTTATATATATATATAATGTAATTTATTGTTATAATACATATATGTTTTTGTGCAGCTGGTGGGGATTTAACCGTATCGCTATCAGACTGCAGCCTGGCCACTCTGGAGGGGATTCAGTTACAGCTCGCTGCCAACTTTGCTGGACAGAATGTGCAGATTTCTGGAATAGATGCCACAGGCATTAACAATATCACACTACAGGTAACTGTAATTGTCATGTAACTGTCAGCGGGGTATGAGGTGTAGCTTTTCTTCTCGTTGACCCGAAGTGTGCTTTGTTTTTTCTTTTAGATTGACCCCAGTATTTTACAACAAACCCTACAACATGGAAGCATTATACCTCAGCCACTTTCTGGCGACCCCACTGCAGTACAAGCCAGCAGCAGTCTACAGAGCAGTGAGAATTCTGTACCTGCGAATGTTGTACTACAACCTATAGCAAGCTTGTCTCTTCAACCTGCCACAACAGTGTCATCCAACCTGACTATTGCCCCCATCACTGAGCAAGAATCGGTACTTTCTTCAAGCACTGCAGGTAAGTTCTCGCATTGGCCTGAACATCTGGGCTTTTTCTTGTTGTAGCATTATGATACTTGCTTTAACTGACCAGCGTTGCATTGCTTACCTTAATGGACCAGTACCTATACAATGGAATTTACTAATTTAGTTGTTACAACCTCCTCAATATTAATTAGTTTTTACAGACACTTAAGGGTTATTCCCTTGTTATGACATTTATGGCATATCCACTGTTGTGGGTCCAACCTCTTGAGAGCTCCGTTGCTCAGCGTTCTCCGGAACTCCCATAGAAGTCAATGGAGAGAGTTGCAGATACACTACTGTCACTTCTGGGGTCCATACCCGTCTAGAGAACAGAGCTGCCCCAACCCAGTCCTGTTTTGTGAGATCCCCATTGCCTGCTGCAACCAGGCTAGATTAACCCCTTTATTACATCCGCCAAGATTTTTATACTGATGACCGAATACTGTACTGTACTATTAAAATATAAAAATATTTATACTATTTGGCAAATGGAAATGTGGTGGAATGGAAAAAGAAAATCTAAATAATTGATTTGTCATTTATTCGTCACTTGAACAAAAAGTCATACACACCCCAAAATGGTATTAACGAATTGTAAAGTTTTCCCTCACGAAAAGTGAGCCACCACACAGCTCCATAGACGTAAATATAAAAAAGTTATGGGGGTCAGAATTTGATGAGAAAAAAGTATAAAAACACAAGAAACACTATACAAATGTGGTATCACTGTATTCTTACTGACCCAGAAAAAGAAGGACACAGGTCATTTTTACCTCATAGGGAACGTAGTAAAAACAAAATTCATTTCCATCCATTTTTTTAGTTTTTCCCCAATTGGAATTTTTTCCAGCTTCCCACTACATCGTATGCAATATTAAATGGTGTCATTAGAAAGTACCAACGGTCCCTCAAAGAAAACAAAAAACATCATACGGCTATGTGAACCGGAGGGAAAAAAAAATAATAATGATAATAAAATATATATATGTATAGTAAAAAATGAAAATGCAAAAAATTTAAAATCTCTGTATCCTGAAGATGTTAAATACAAGGGTGGCCAGGTTTACAGAAACAGCCGAGCTTTCTGTAATTTGTTGTGTCCATCCGTTAATTGTCAGTGCTGTATTTTGAATTATTTGTGGGCACAACTTTGTGTGGCACTGTTAGTGAGCACCACTGTTTGGCACAGTTCATGGACACTACTAGACCAGGGCTTCTAGGTGGATGTATAGCCTTATCTTGAAGAGGTTTGGCCAGGATGTGGAGTCACACCATGTTTACCTGTCCCTTTTCCCATCTACACTTTTGAATGATGTGGCTAAGCCATAAGAATTGAAATGACTGTCTTTCTTCCTGCCTAATAGGGCCTTAAAGGGAATGTTTCATCAGGAATTGACCTATTGTTTAAATACTTTTTATGTTACACATTTTTTTTATTTTTTTTTAGTGTTTTCGCATTGGCCACTAAGCCTGTTACCACTTCTTGGTCTGTACAGATCACTTTACTGCAGGTATCTGCTTATCGTTACAGGCAGGATTTGGAATGATGCATATCACCTACATACACAGATAACACAGGATTTACCATTCACAATAGGTTGTATCACAGCTTATCTGCTCCCTCCTGACCTCTGCACAGGTCACAGAGCATGTCCAGAAAACTCTCCCATAGAAGTCAATGAGGTCCCATCCTGGCCATTGTGTCTATGATCCATGTGGTTGCTGTAAAGCAATTCTCTAAATGCTATTCAAAACAGCTCAGGCAAGATGGCAGCCCACCATAATTATGTTCCGAAAGTAGAGTAAAAAGAAACTGCAGAAAATAAAAACAGATTAGAAAAAAAGGATGTGTGTTGCTATTCGGTTTCAACTGGTGGAAAACCGTTTCAGTGACACATTTCCTTTAAGTCTAACTGCACATCCAAAGTAGATGAAATTCCTAAGGTACTTCTGTATTGAGATCAAATTCCTAAGGCATTGGTCTATGTCTCACGGCTTTCTTTTCCATCATTAAGAAGGTTGTCCAGGGACATACAATTTAATTTGGTTGTTTTTAGTAATTAAACTAATGAAACTTACTCGTTTTAATTGTGACAACTGAGCTAATTACCTAATTTCAGTGCCAGCCCCGTGATCCCAGAAGTGTAGCTGTTGTTCTGCCACAGGCAGGGAGCTTCCTTCAGCTCTTTACATTGGGGTCATGCTTGAGGGCCTGGCAGTCTGGCTCAGTTCAATAGCTAAAGAACTGAGCCTTACAATCCAACACTTCACCGACGCAGTGTAATTTGAGCTATGGCGCCTTCTTTTTCTTTTATGGTACAGCTTACATCTTTTCACGTGAATAAGACGGAGCAGTCCCATAGATGTAAATGGGGATGCCATACTTGTAATTACACTGCTTGCCTCTGCGGTTGCGACAGTGAGCTGCTAAACAGAGAAGAGAAGGCAGTGCTCGTATAAATGCTGGTTTTCCTTCGAACAGTTGATCAGCGGGGATGTCTGGATTCGGCCCTCGCCGAGCTGATATTGATAGCCTCTCCTTAGGATAGGTCATTAATTAAAAAAAAAAGCAGACAACGCGTTTAAAAGGGTTCTCCGGGAATTAACAAAATGAAAATACTTAAATATTGCTTTATTATAAAATACCTAAATATATATTTGTCCCAGCAGCAATCATTAGGAGAAATAAAATGGCCGCCGTCCTATTAGTACATCCAAACCCTTTCCTAATCACACAGCAGGACAAGTTACTTCAGAGCTACCTCGTCCTCCTCTCTGCTCTGCTTGTCAGGGATTATGATCCTGAATACAGCTGATCTTCAGCTGTATCTCTGTAGGAATGGAGTTCATGAGGAGACTTGAAGTACAGAGAGGACAGACAAGACAGACTGTGGTAATATGAGGCTGTGGTAATGGAGACTGCATACAAGTGCTGCTGCTCATCAGCCACATCCCCAACCTCCTCTCTCTACCTCATGTCTCCTCATGAACTCCATTCCTTCAGAGATTCAGCTGAAGAGTTATCATCTGTATTCAGGATCATAATCCCTGACAAGTAGAGCAGAGAGGAGGATGAGGCAGCTCTTTAGCTCAGTGTTTTGAAGTAACTTGTCCTCCTGTGTGATTAGGACAGGTTTTGTGTGTACTAACAGGACGGCAGCCATTTTATTTCTCCTAATGATTGGTCCCTAGACAAAATAAACCATAACTAATAAAAGGTATTTGGGAATATATTTATAATAGAGTAATATTTTAGGTATTTTATAATTCCCGGAGAACCCTTTTAAGTAAACTTAAAATAATTAAATTTCTTATTCTTTGCTGTAAACCTTCTAAATCACCTCTTTTTATGAAGCAACAGGTTAGTATATTTTATGAAACAATAAATTTTCATCTTGAACCAGTTTTTACCTCCTATAAATTTCTTACAGTTCCCTGCTGTCCTCCAGGATAAGATTGCTCATCTACTTTAGGCCTTATGCACATAACCGTAAGCATTTTGTAGTCCACAAACTGCAGATCCACAAGTGGTCCGTGTCCCGTCCGCTTTTTTTTCAATACCTATTGACTTCAAAAGGTCTGCATTTCGTGGATAAGTATAGGACATGTTCTATCTTTTGAGGATGACTTTCTTGTGCTTTCTGCATCTATAGGTCCAACCTGCAAAAGTTAGAACATGTCCTATACTTGTCCTGCCAAACGCAGACCAGTTGAAGTGAAAAGTTCTGCAAAAATTGCAGACAGCACATGGACAGCTTCTGTATTTTGCGGATCCGCAGTTTGCGGATCATAAATATGCTTACAGTCATGTGAATGAGGCCTTATGACCTCTTTCTAATCCCTAAGAAGTCATGGTCTTTCTAGTGATGGTATAGTCTATTTTTTGTAGAAAGGGAACAGAAATAATACTCCTGCCATTGATTTGGCGCTTAATCAGCCTTGTCTTTCTAAACCTGCAGCATGATAGTGTACAGAAATTACTTTTTCTATTTTGCAGTCAAGAAGCCTTGAAAAGTTAATCAAACTGCATAATTGTCCTGAAAATCTATGCAGTCCCCTGGGGAGTCATTTATATTCAGCGTTGATATTGACTATGTTTCTGCATGCAGATGTGATCTTGACATAGCTAAATGTGAATTACACTTTTACAGTCTTGTAAAGGCTATAGCATGTGTTTTACAGAATGTTTTCTTCCTCTGCAGCTGGACAAGACATTTCCCAGGTTATGACGTCTCAAGGCCTAGTGTCCTCATCTAATGGACAGCATGAGATAACATTAACCATTAATAATTCCAGTTTAAGTCAGGTTCTGGCACATGCAACTGGCACCACTCCTACTACCTCATCGGTTTCCCCACAGGAGATCACTCTCACTATATCTGGTTAGTTTAAGATTTCCATGTCTTGTTCCTTTCTTCTTTGTATGCAGTTGATGCATAGCTATTTGCTTCTTTTCACTCAATGGCTGGTGAATTCTCAGCCATCCACTGTACTAGACAATTAGATTGAAGATTTACCTAAAATACTTGGAAATTATCATTATCATGGACAGTCTCCAATATGGCTGTTCAAGGACAAATTACTTCATGATAAAAACTAATGGCATTTATGAACGCTGCCACTGCAAGTTATCAACTTTTTTTGTGGCAGACTACCTACTGCTAAGGGAAACAATGAGAGCAGGTATTGCTTATTGTATTTTTTTTATACTTAGGGTACTTTATTCAACACTCGGCATAAAATGTAAGCCAGACAAGGGGGCTTCCCATAGATCCTATACTGAAATTTCCCGGTGGGCTTGTGGGTAATTTAAAAAAAACAAAACAACCCACTTGCTTGTTCATCTTGTCATACTATCGCTGGAGACAGCCTACTTTTCCGTGGGCCACCCTGTATAATGCAACTTTTTCATTATTTTGTGTGTCTAACCTTTGTGTTTATTACAGCTCAGTCTTAGAGGTCTGGTGCATTTTCTGCTTCCAACAATCCATGTAAAACAGTTATATAATCCAAGCAAATTTCTGAAATATTGTCCTTTTAGGGCTCATGCACATGACCACAGTTTCTGTCCCCTTACGTTCTGCGCTTTTTGCGAATCAGATGCGGACCCATTCATTTAAATGGGGCCGCAAAACATGTGGGCAGAACACCGCGTGCTGTTCACATCCGCACGTCCATTCCGCAGCCCCACAAAAAACATAGAACAGCGCTAGGCTATGTTCGGCACTCAGCTATTGGACATTGGTGGCATATCCTAGAGATGGGCCAATATAATTTCCTTTGACTATATATACATTAGGGCTGCACAATATATCGAAAATATAATCGAATCGTGATAAGCGCAGATTGCGATATGGCGATTTGGCCGACCCGAAAATGCGATTATATATGAAGGGGCCCCGCGCACATAACTGGCTTTGTGTGTAAAGTATTTTACTACTGTCTGAAACATAACAGTGCCATCTACAGATCCCCCCATGACAGCGTCATCCACAGATCCTCCATAACAGTGCAATCCACAGATCCCCCCCCCCATAACAGTGCCATCCACAGATCCCCCCCCATAACAGTGCCATCCACAGATTCCCCCATAATAGCATCATCCACAGATCCTCCATAACAGCGTCATCCACAGATCCCCCCATGACAGCGTCATCCACAGACCCCCATAACAGTGTCATCCACAGATCCCCCCATAACAGTGTCATCCACAGATCCCCATAACAGTGTCATCCACAGATCCCCCATAACAGCGTCATCCACAGATCCCCCATAACAGCGTCATCCACAGATCCCCCCATAACAGCGTCATCCACAGATCCCCCCCCCACAACAGCGTCATCCACAGATCCCCCACATAACAGCGTCATCCACAGATCCCCCACATAACAGCGTCATCCACAGATCCCCACATAACAGCGTCATCCACAGATCCCCACATAACAGCGTCATCCACAGATCCCCCACATAACAGCGTCATCCACAGATCCCCCACATAACAGCGTCATCCACAGATCCCCACATAACAGCGTCATCCACAGATCCCCACATAACAGCGTCATCCACAGATCCCCCACATAACAGCGTCATCCACAGATCCCCCACATAACAGCGTCATCCACAGATCCCCCACATAACAGCGTCATCCACAGATCCCCCATAACAATGTCATACCCAGCGGCGTCAGCGGCTCATATGGGAAAATCCAAGCAAATAGACCTCTAGCACAATTCCCTTAAAATATTGCATCGCATATCGTTATCGCAATTTTTGGGGCCCTAATCGCAATCGCACAAAACTCCCATATCGTGCAGCCCTAATATACATGTATATTGAAAGTAGTACTTTGTTAAGATCATATTTTTCCAAACCGTGATTCTGTCAATTTTGCTAATTTAGGACAAGATATTATGCAGCTGGGCCCTTCAGGAAGCAATGAACTGAATGGAAACATGAGACTGAATACACCTGCAATTACCAGCCAGGCTCCAGAAAGCTCCCTGTCATTAAGCAATGATCACATGCTATCACAGGCCACTACACTAACTACGACTTCAGGTATCACCATATACTTTAGTCTTTTTCTTACATTTTTAAAGTATAAAAGTCAATCAGAGATAATGGATAAGTTGCTTTCTCTGTACGTGTTAAGAAACTGCTATGTTCACATAATGCACAAGTTTGTGTAAATATATTGGGGAGACTGAAACACAAAATACTGAGGAAGGGAGAATGCTTAACTTGCCATCTCAGAAGATCTGAGTGATTACAGTGATTAATTTGGAAATTATCAAGATCACTCGAAGCTGTGCCTCAGAACATATAATGAAGTATATTAACTTTAGATTTGGTGTAAAACATTTTTCATTAACCCTCCTACCCCACCCACTGATCATCCCATACAGTGTTTGCTAAGGTAGAAAGGACAACTAACCATAGCCATTACAAAATGGGTCCCAGTGAAAGCTACATATACCTGCAGTTCTCACTCTGACCCATTTTCTAAACATTGTATCTCTCAGTTGCTCAACTAGCTCTGCCTTTTTGGTCTTAGGGTACTTTCACACTGGCGTTTTGGATTCCGTTTGTGAGATACGTTTCAGTGCTCTCACAAACGGTCCAAAACGGATCAGTTAAGTCCCAATGCATTCTGAATAGATAAGAATCCGTTCAGAATGCATCAGTTAGGCTCCGTTCCGCTTCTATTCTGTTTTGGAGGCGGACACCGAAACGCAGCATGAAGCATTTTGGTGTCCGTCTGAAGAGGCGGAGCCTAACGGATCAGTTTTTAATTACAATGTAAGTCAATGGGGACGGATCCGTTTTCAATGACACAATATGGTGCATTTGAAAACGGATCCGTTCCCCATTGACTTTCAATGTAATTCAAAACGGATCCGTTTTGGACTTTGTCATTTTTCTTTTAACTAATGCAAACGGATCCGTTCTGAACGGATACAAACGTTTGCATTATAGGTGCGGATCCGTCTGTGCAAATAAACACACGGATCCGCACCAACGCAAGTGTGAAAGTATCCTTAGATTGTCACCTTTCAAACAAATCCTTTTAGAGTACAAGGATCACATATCTAGCTGCTACACAGCCTGAGATATTAAGGGTTATACTAACCCTCCCCTTTCAACTGGCCTTGATCTCTGCCAGCCCAGAGGGGGACACACTTACAGGCTTCTGGAGGAGAGACACAGATCTTGATTTCTCCCTATATAACTGTACACGGTCCAAGGGGAGGATAACATGGATTTCTGTGCCTGTTATCATTGCCCCTACCCCCATTAATCAGTGAGCATTCATGCATATGGGGACTTTTTTTTCAAGAAAAAGAATGAGAAGATGCTCATCTAATCACCACTCTGTATTTAATGAAGCTGTTCAGTATCTCCATGGCCCAGACTTTTACCAGTGTTTGGAACACGGCGTCAGATAAGTCACACCAAACAGCCCACAAACATCAATAAAGTTTTCATTTTATCCTGTACATACCTGACCTTTAGTGCATAATATCAGGCAGCTTGTCTAGCGACATCTGTTACACACTGCAGTAAGAGCAACTATCACTAGAGATGAATATGTAATGTATTTCTGAGAGATGGAAGAGGTTTCCTTCAGTCAGAAAATATAGTGGGGAGAGTTATTAAAACTGGTGCAAGAAAAAGTGGCTTAGCCTACTTTCACACTAGCGTTTTGGCTTTCAGTTTGTGAGATCCGTCATGGGTTCTCACAAGTGGTCCAAAACAGATACATTTTGCCCTAATGCGTTCTGAACGGAAAAGGATCCTCTCAGAATGCATCAGTTTGCCTCTGCTCAGTCACTATTCTGCTCTGGAGGCGGACACCAAAACACTGCCTGCAGGGATGCGGAGCGAGTCCTGACACACAATGTAAGTTAATGGGGACGGATCCATTTTCTCGGACACAATAGATCCGTCCCCCATTGACTTTTAATAGAGTTCATGACTGATCCGTCTTGGCTATATAAGACATAATACAACCGGATCTGTTCATGACGGATGCATGCGATTGTATTATTGTAACGGAAGCGTTTTTGCAGATCCGTGACGGATCTGCGAAAAACGCTAGCGTGAAAGTAGCCGTAGTTGCCAATAGCAACCAAACTGATTCCACCTTTCATTTTTCAGAGCTCTTTGGAAATGAACTGATAAATCTGATTGGTTGCTATGGGCCACTTAGCCAGTTTTTCTTTGCACCAATTTTGATAATTGTCCCTTGTTTTCTCTCCAGAGACAAGTCTTTTAAATTAGTTTAAAACCAGTTCAAAACCATTATGAAAACCAGAGCAAAGTTGGCTCCTGTACATGATTTTGGGGGGGGAGAGAGCCTGCACATGATTTGGGGGGAGGGGAGAAGCCTGGACCCTGCACATGATTGGGGAGGGGGGTTAATGGAGCCTGCACACGATTTGGGGGGGAGAGCCTGCAGATGATTTTTTTTTTGGGGGGAGCCTGCACATGATTTGAGGGAGGGGAAGCCTGGACCCTGCACATGATTGGGGAGGGGGTTAATGGAGCCTGCACATGATATGGGGGGGGTGTTGATGGCCCTCGCCTGTGGGGAGATTGGTGTACTTATAACAATTTTATAGACAAATGATGCTATTTACAGTCGCGCGGGGGGCGCGAAATGTTTTCTTCTTCCTAGGGGGTGCATGACAGAAAATAATTGAGAAGCACTGAATTACAGGGACATGAAAACAAATTACCGTATTTAGTGTTTTTATTTAGCAAGAAGTAGACCATAGTAAAAACCATGTAAATTTGGTATAATCGTACTAACCTACAGAATAAAGTGTTATTTACACCGCACAGTAACTGCTGTAAAAATATATCTCAAAAACAATGTGAAAACAATGTGTTTTTATCCCCCACCCCCAACCCACAAAGAAAAAGAAAAAATTATATAAATTAATACATTGTGTACCCCAAAATGGTTCCAATAAAAATACAACTCATCCCCCAAAATTTAAGGTCTGTTACAGCTAATTTGAAGGAAAAGCTAGGCTCTCCCTGCACTTACTATTATCTCTGGGCGCCGCTCCGTTCGCCCGGTGTAGGCTCCGGTATCTTCTATGACTTGGTTCTACTATGCAGAGCCTAGTATCAATTGGTTATACTAGGCGTATCCCAGGCTGTAGCGCTGGCCAATCGCAGCGCACAGCTCATATCCTGGCAGGTTTCTAAGTCACAGAAGATACCGGAGCCTACACCGGGCGAACGGAGCGGCACCCAGGGATAATAGTAAGTGCAGGGAGATCCCTGGGCACCGCTCTACATGTCAGAATACTTAGTACACATTTTTTACCCTGATGAAAGGTCCTCTTTAAGTCACCTGAGTTGTGCACCAACTATATTTGCTTGAGACATAAATTCAAAATCTGCAATATAAAAATATTTTTGGGAGGGTTGTTCCCAATTTTATGTGACTATTGGGGGTGAATGGGGTTTCTCACCTTTAAAGTGATAGAATATCACTAGGATATGCCATTACTTTATGATGGGTGGGGGTCTGACTTCTAAGACCAGCCCTGATCCTGAGAATGAAGGGGACATAGTGCTGGTTTTGCACTGTGTCCCCTACACAGTTACGCTCCAGCCATCTGCTGCAGGGAACTACAGTGTAACCCCTTTCATGGTGAGTGGGACCAGCTGTACTTCTCTGGTCAGACCATGGGTGGGGGTTCTGCTAATCCAGCGCTGTATCCTCTTCATTATAAGAATCAGTAGTGGTCCCAACGGTTGAACCCCCTACCGATCATGAATTTATGGCATGTCCTTGTGGTACACATCACTTTATAAGAATGAAATACCTGTGCCCTTTAAGGTACATTCACTTTTGAAAGTCATGTTATAGTTTAACCCAGAAATGATGTACAAAGAAGTGATTATCACCTATTATTAACCCCTAAGTAATCACCCATACACCTTTTTATGGCGGTCACTAAGGGATCTTAGGCTCAGCGGCCCAATCTAAGCGCTGCATGGGTCCCCTGTGCACCGGGGAGCAGGGGCTTGGCTCTCACATGAGAGCTGCGCTCCTGTTCTAACAGCCCGTACTGGCAGGAGTGGCAATCCGGGCTGTTTAACACTTTACATGCTGCGTGCAATGGTGCCCGCCACATGTAAAGCGTTGAAAGAGGGAGGTCGGAAATGCGATCGCGGGGTGCTGATGTGTGTGAAGGCTGGCTGGGGTCTGATGTAGGCCCCAAACCAGCTTTATGTAGTTTCCATCAGGCTGCGACTCTCTGGCACAGCCTGCTGGTCAATGTTAGTAAACCAATCACATTAAAATGTAATGCACTATAAGGATAGTGCATTGTATTTTAAAATCAATCAGAATATTGTTTGTTATAGTCCTCTTGTGGGACTATTAAGGGGTAAAAAAAAGCACGCTTTTCAATTAAAAAAATAGCAAAAATAAAAAATCTTCCCCCATATGTTTGGTATTGCCGCGTCTGTAACGACCCACACTATATAAATATCATGTAAATTTTCCTCTACGGTGAACGTAAAAAAAAAAAAAAAAATATGACAGAATTGCTCATTTATACTTAGTTTCCCCTAAAAAAAAAAAAGTAATAACAAGCGATCAAAAAGCGTCATTTACTCCAAAATGATACCAATGAAAACTACAATTCGTCCTGCAAAAAAATCAAGCTTTCACACAACTCCATAGAAAGAAAAATAAAAAAGTTATGGGTCTTGGGTAGAGATGAGCGAACATTAAAAAAAAAAGTCCGGAGTTGGCGTTCGGGTGGTGGTAAGTCGCACATCTCGTTATGGATTCCACTATAGCGGCATGATGGAATCCATAAGGGGCGGCTGCCACCAACCCGAACTGTTGAACAGCCGAAGGACCTGGGGTGACGTCACTGTCATGTGATCAGTGCAGGGGGCGTGGCTCAGCACTGGATTTGATCCCATGCTGAGCCACGCCCCCTGCACTGATCACATGACAGTGACGTCACCCCAGGTCCTTCGGCTGTTCAACAGTTCGGGTTGGTGGCGCCCCTTATGGATTCCATATGCCGCTATAGTGGAATCCATAACGGGATGCGCGACTTACCACCACCCGAACGCCGAACACCGGACTTTTTTTAAATGTTCGCTCATCTCTAGTCTTGGGAAGCGCCGATGCAAAAAGATCTTATTCCTTTTATTTTATTGAACATACGTAGTAAAGCAGAAAAAAAACTATGTTTTTGGTATTGCTATAATCGTACTAACCCAGAGAATAAAGATGTTATTTATACTGAAAAATGAACGCCGTAAAATTGATAACATAAATTGCTGTATTTCCCATCAGTTAATCAGAAAGTAATGTGTACCGCAAAACTACTCTGTTAAAAACTACAACTTGTCCCTCAAAAAACAAGCCCTCATACAGCTTTATAGATGGAAAAAATTTAAAAAGTTATAGCTCTTGGAACGCAATGATGAAAAAGGAAGAAAAGCGCTTGGCCTAAAACAGGCTGGTCACTAAGGGGTTAATACATATAATGCAGTGCTTTCCTTGTGAGTTTGTATATGATTGCACAGTACAATGCCTGGAAAGGCTACATCCCCCCGTATGCAGATTTGTAAAGATTCTGAATCGGCTACGCTGGGCGACAAGTTGTTGTGCAGTTACACATGTATGTTTTATCACATCTCAAGGGTGTGCATGGTTTTTACCTATACTGAACTGGTGTTTTTACCTTCTCAGAACTGACCACATCGACTGGCAGTCTGCCTTGCACAACATCCATCACTCAGTCCCCTGTGTCTACACAAAATCTGGTTATGTCATCTGGAGTAGGCGGAGACGGGAGTGTAACCCTGACATTGGCAGATACAGAGAGCATGCTAACTGGTGGGCTCGATGCTGTGACCCTTAATATCACACAGGTATTGGCTGCATTTTAAAATTCATTATAAATGATGGTTATATTAGTAATGTGGTATAAAGGGTCCATCACGGGATGGTCAAGTCCATGAGTTTTACAGATGGCATGATTCAAAAGCTTAGAGGTGGACAGGAACATGAAAAATATGACTAAGTGATGGTGGACAGTCTGAGCTGGTTAACTCCTTACATTTTAGGCTGTATGGGATGAACAAACACAACACTAAGGGAAGGACAAGTACTTTGTGAACTGGAGATATGATAATATTCCACCGCGGACAATGAAGATCTGGATATAATAAAGGAAGGAAGGGTGGGTAAAGTCATTATCCACAAAAGTATAAAAATAAATCTGATATGTACAGTTTTTGTGGGATCAATCATAACATTTACATTTTACCGCCGTAACCTACAATGACTTTGTGGGATAATATAGGGTTCTCATGTGTAGATATGTGCGCAAACATGGTTTGTCACAGGTTTATGGGGCAAATCGGTTAAATCAGTAAATGCTGTGCGAGTTCTACTGTTAGGACACCACAGAATGTCCCTCACTCAGACCACCCTCTATAATGTGGACATCTTATAAGAAGAGACAAACCCTCAAACTAAAACGAAAAAGTTAAATCCAGCTTCCCATAACCCATAAAAGAAAAGGCTTTATTATCTTGCATAAAAATATCTAGACATCATATACAGAAACTTTGTCTATGATCTCGGTCCTTCATCATGACCATGATCGTCATGATGAAGGAACCGCGATTTTTAGGGTCTGAAACTCGTAGACAAAGTTTCTGTATATGATGTCTGGATATTTTTATGCAAGATAATAAAGCCTTTTCTTTTATGGGAAGCTGGATTCAACTTTTTAGTTTTGGGATATTTATATGGTCGTGTCTGGGACCTTTCTTCCGTGCTTCCCAGAGAAAGCTCACAGGTGAATGCTGCAGTTTGTGTCTTCACAAACCCTCAAACTAGTAATTTTGTAGGCAGCTAACCACCCTAGCTTTAATTACCAAACAGATCATTGCTAATAAGTTGAGAAGTTCTAACTTCTAGATTGTTCTCAAATTGTTTTTTGAGGAAGGTAAACCCACTTTGAGGTAGTTAAGCAGCATCTATTACAGCAGTGATGGCTAACCCTCGGCATTCCAGCTGTGGTGAAACTACGACTCCCAGCATGCTTAATTCATTTCTATGGAGATCTAAGAATAGCCAAGCAAGTGTCTATCTTGGGAGTCGTAGTTTTACCACAGCTGGAGTGCCGGAGGTTAGTCATCACAGTATTAGGGCAATAAAACTATTTAATCTCATTTATTTTTCCTGTAGTCTCGTTCTGCAGTTTTCTGCTATGTTCACATGTGGCAGATTTGTTACCAAAATCTCTGCAACAATCTGATTTATCTTGATAGAGCTTTCCTAAACCTTATGCAGATGAATGGAGCTTAAGTGATAGAAAGTTTTGCAGAAAAGCTGATGTATGTGGATGTACCCTTATAGAACACTCCTATTGTTGTCCTATTATGGTTACCAAAATAAAAAGGTGTTCCCTCAGTTGGGACTGCAGTCTGAGTCTCCTATGGGGCTCATCATGTAGTTTCCCCATATCAGACACATAGAAACTAGGGGCAGTTTCATAGGCAGTTACTTTATGGGGAGAACATATAATCTCCATGCAGATGTTGCCCTTGTTCAAATCCAAACCCAGGACTCCAGTGCAGCAAGACCCAAAAAAAAAACTAATGGAGCTCCACTTAGGTTTCACACTGCTGGCAAGAGATCCAGCAGGCTATTTCGGCAGAGAACAGCCTGCTGGAGCTCTCTGAATCCGGCATTGCCTGGTGGAACCAGAATGCCCTCTGGCCCATTGACTATAATGGTGTCCGGCAGAGATCCGGCTGCTACCCATCAAATATATGGGGGCCCGACAAATAACGCTGCAGTACCGCCTGGCAATGCTGGATTCTCTGCCAGAAGAGCCCTCTGGATCTTTTGCCAGCAGTGTGAATCTAGCCTTACTACATTACCATGGTGACTTTCCTATGGAAGATCAGAAGAAAGTAAATACTTTATAAACAGAGATTATTTTCATATATACCTTGTCTTTAGTGTTGTAGATACTTAAAGTAATAAGTGCCAATGTGTATCAAGTACCAACCTTTACATTGACAATAGAGATCAGTAATCCCTAGCTCAATAATAATGCCACATTGTAGCGCAAGTATGTCTGTCCTACTCGTTCTATAAGTTGGCAGCTGTATAGCAGCTTACATAAAACCAACACACACTTATACATTTTACTTAAGTAGTTTTACAGCCTTGATTATAGAACAGTCACGTACTGGATTTAGCAGAAGTCTATGTGCATATACACTTGTAATGCGTGTTTACAGTATGTGCCAGTATCAGCGTAAAGTGGTTGGTGCTTTAGTGAACTCCATCTTCATCATGTACTGTAAAGATCCCGTAACATTTTATGCAAATGCAACATAAAATAGAAATGGCTGGCTCATAAAAATCTAATTAATATACCCTCAGCTGGGTTTCATTTACCCTGCAGCGTTATGCCAAGCCTGTGTTCTCTCTGGATATTATTGGTGTAAAAAAAAAAGTAATGAAAAGATATTATAGTAAAACATTAACTGAACATAAATTTATTGCTCAATATGGCCCCGAAAATAACAGTCAAGAGGAGGTGTTAATTGACGCAGCTTGCAGGGATTCATTTCTAGTAAGTTGTCTTAAGTGGAAACCAAGTCTCCGAGCTGCTGAGAACATTAGCGCTAATTCAAAGAGGCTTCTGGGTAAGGACACTTAATCAAGTTGTCATTTTGTCTCGTACGTAGGAAATGCAATTTGAGGTTTGAGAAAATTCTATTGGGTGGCCGACTTTGACAAACAGCACCTGGTGCTCACAGCCTAAGTAAACAACTAACCTTATCAACTAGATTTTTAAAAATAACAGATTGAAGGATGACTTGGAATGACAGAGATCTTGTAGTGCTAAATTTTTTAAGATTTTTTTTTTTTTCAGGAAAATAAACCATGAGCAATGCACTTCGCATTTCATTATTGATACATTTTTGAACTGAGAAGCACAAAACAATGCTCTATAAAAACCCATCTGTCTGTTATGCTCATAGAGTCTATAGATCAGACTGACAGAGAATGATTGGCTGAAAACCTGGGGCCATTAACCTGTTTGTGTGAGGGCCATACTGCATTCTCGGCTGGCTGAGAAAAGTTAATGTTCATTGTAAGCACTGGAAAGCTACAGTGATTGGGACTTTACGACTGCTATTGAAATAAATGTAATCTAGATGATTAGGACATGATTTCACATTTGATGCTATAGCTGCATTATGTCTGAGAAGTGGTGGCTGAATTTGTCATTTCAAAACTAAAACAATGTAGCAGAAGTCATAGTTAAAGGGGTGTTCCAGTTCTTACAAGACATCCTATATCCACAGGATGTTGTCGGACACCCACCGATCATGTGAATTGGAGCTGGTCGAGCATGCACTGTGAGACTTCATTCATTCTCTATTGAACTGCCCTAAATAGCCAAGTGCTGGACTAAAATGTGTATGACCATCTTTAGCAATAGAGAACCCACTGAATGACTTTACTTTCCCCCAGTCTAATACACTAGTCCATGTGTTTTTTTTTTCTTGCCAATGAAAAACTCCAGAACAGAAATCTACCTGAGTCGGGAGCTGGAGTAGATGTCTGGTGTAATATGTAGTAACCAGTGCTCCAACCAATAGATTTGACTTTGGGCTAAACCTAAGGGTGTTATCCTGGCAGTGTCCTGGTATTCACACTTAAACTTCTATACAGGGATCTGGACTTCGCTGCAGGGGAACCACCAAAGCCACTCGTGTGGATCAGAAACAGTAGTGCGGAGCACCGAGGAATCTGGCTAAATCGTAGTCAGGGACAGGTTTATGTCAGGGCAGGCTGAATACAGGCAATCTGGAGAGCAATGCACAGTCAGGATAGGCAGCAGAGGGTGTGAATACTGTAATCAGGCTCAGTTCGGGTCAGGAATCAGCCAGAAGTCGGTACAAGGGCAGACAAATGTATCAGCATGCCTTGCAGGAACTACCAAACTGGAATAATCTATAGCTCAGACACCCTGCCCTAGGGGAAGGTGCCTTAAGTACCCAGAAGTGGGTACCCAAAGGCTGGGAAGGACTAGGGTGCATGCATGCCTGCCCTTTAAGAGCAAGAGGGAGCACGGGAATTTGCCCTATAGAGAGCAACAAGAGGCCTTTGCCGACAAGAAGCAGGCTGTAGCCTGCAAGGAGAACAGCACACGGGATTCTGGTGGCTGGACTTGCTGCGAAGGAGCAGAAGGAGACTCCCACCTGTAGGCTGCCTCCCTCTATAAGCACCCTGCCGACTTTAAGGAAAAACGATGAGGTTGTCATAATTGGCTAAAAAAAATCGCAAAACAGCCCTTTGCGACAAAATATGCCACTTTTCTGCACCAGAAAAATTGCATAGAACATGGGTGCGTTACCCACCTATGTCTTCATTATTTTTATTTGTATTCACCATGTTTTTCTGTACTTTGAACATATAATCTGTAGACTTAAAAGTCTGCATGCTTATTGATGCAACCACTGCCTTTCTCAAAGTAGATTGGTACGTTCACTCATAATTGCAGGCACATTATTGCATCTAAAGGAATAACCCCAATTATGCTTACTAGGTTCTGTGTACTAATACTTGTCTTAATGTATTTCCCCGAGCTGCTTTGCATGCATATTATTTTTGTTGTTTGTCTATAACTGAATGTAACTCCCACAACTTTAATAGCTTTCCAACACTATGAAACGCTTAAAGCTAAAATACACATAAATATGAACTGATTGAATTGTAAAATCACAATGCTGAAGGTACCATAATAAGAGTTACAGTATGCCACGTTTTCACTTATGAAGAATTCCTGTCTGCACTAGTCTGGTAAAAAATATATCGCAAAGAACACCAAGGGTGGGTTCACATCACGTTTTATGCCTCTGTTTGATGTATAAGTTAGAAGAAAAAAAGGTACAAAAACACAGCACACCTCGTTCTTGTATCCTGAACAGTCCAGTAATAGAAATATACGTTTTTGTTTTTTTTACAATTGTAAAGGTATTCTTTTTTTTTTTATATACAGTGGGACTCTATGGTGAACTGATGGCGCTGTATGGCATCAGTCTGAGGCATCCGTTTAATGTATGCGTTTTTTGTATATGTTAAATGAATGGGAAAACTGTAATGTAAACCCAGCCTAACAGTGTTACCTTTGTTGTAGTTTTTAGGCTATAGGCGATCATAGATCATTTTTTGTATTTAATTGCATGTATTATAGGCTAAAATACTAGGTAGACTGCAGTACAAAGTAGGCTACAGAATGCAGTTGACTAGTAATCCCGCCACACTTGGCTGTCTGGCGGCACAATACACAGCTCCTCCATATCTTCTCCTGAATGAGCTTGTAAACTCTTTGATTTGGTGATAAATCAGCTTGGAAGATTGTTTAGAAGAGAAAAAAGAGGTTCTGGAAAATGAAGACTTGTGCCAAAGTCCATGTTATTTCCTGGCTTTCCGCTTAATTAATGTGTCTTAAACGTGGACACCACGCCCACTCCTTAAGCTTTGTCACCTAGTGGATTTGTCCAGTGCGGATTGCACACTAAAAACCACAAAACAGCTTAGTCTGAGTTTGAGCGGCTGTTTATGCAGCCGTGGACTATTTCATTGTGGTTCTCCAGACCTTGCTAAGAAAGGTTTTGTGTTTTCTTGGCTCAGTCCAAGCAAACACTGCCGGAAGAAGCGGCAAATTGGCTAAAACCGCAGGCTAATCCACATTATTCAAAGTGCAAAAATGGGGCAGACACCCCCCAAAAAAATCTGCCATGCGAGCATATCCTTAGAGACCATGCCCACTTGTTAATGTAACTTCCAAATTTTGGCAAGTGAAACATGGTTTTTTATGCATTTTTGGTGAATCATGATTTGCAACATTTTGTGGTTCTTAGTGTTTTGGTTTTATCAAAACACTAAATTCTCTAAACATGTGTTTTTTCAGGTGTTTCCCCCATAGGTTTCTCAATAGAACTTCAAAAATACCTGGAAAAATTATTGTACAGAAGTTACACTGTATAGAAAAAAATCCTGGCTATTTAAGTATATATTAAATCGGCAATCTGAGTATATATTAAATGAACTGAATGTTGGTTGAAGAGCCAAGTCTTTAATAAAAGTTTGCAATTTTAATTGAGCAAGGAACAGATGCACAAATAAAAATCCACATGTGCCAACATATTTTATAATTTGGCACCAGAGTCATCTTAATAGAAGAGGATTAAGGGCGGGAATACAATGACTGTGATAGTGGTTTAAAACTATTCTAGAGATCCAAAAGTAAATGTGTCCACAAATTATGAAAAATATGCAAGGTACAGACTCCAAACCTAGAGAGAAAGAGAGCTCATGAAACAATCTTGTCAATATTGCCATGATCACATTCGACCTAAAACAGTGGTTCTCGATCAGGTATCCTAATAAAAACAAATGGGAATCACAAAGTTATACTTATGGTAGCTAACATTTTCATACAACCTAACATAAATCAATAGTGCAGGTAATTATAAGAAACTTTGTAGAATAGCTTATCAGTCCTGCCCCTTAAATAACTTGCTGATATTTGTAAAAAATAAAATAAATTCAAAAAAAAAATCTGTCTTTTTTGACCAAGACAGGCTGCCTGCGCACTGAAGGATTAGAATACATCATGTAGAAGTCTATGGAGAGGGGAGGGGGAGAAAGAAGGAGGAAGAGAGACAGATATGATTCAGCAGTTAATAGTATGTGTCCTATATCACCTTAGGTGCTTTATCCACATCTATACTGCTCACTACTTCTCTGTGTGGGTCTTCTGGGTGATCCTGAGTGAGAAACAGTAAGGCCTCTTTCACACGGGCGTCATGTTTGACGCCCGGATAAGAGGCGGGTGCATTGTGGGAATATGCGCGATTTTCCCGCACGGGTGCAAACGTTTGTAATGCGTTTTGCACGCGCGTGAGAAAAATCGCCATGTTTGGTACCCAGACCCGAAGCCGGACTTCATGCGGAAAAATCGCAACACATCCGCACTTGCTTGCGGATGCTTGCGATTTTTCCGCAGCCCCATTCACTTTTATGGGGCCTGTGTTGCGTGAAAAACGCACAATATAGAGCATGCTGTGATTTTCACGCAACGCAGAAGTGATGCGTGAAAATCACCGCTCATGTGCACAGCCCCATATAAAATGAATGGGTCCGGATTCAGTGTGGGTGCAATGCGTCCTCCTCACACATTGCACCCGCGCGGAAAACTCGCCCGTGTGAAAGGGGCCTAAGGGGACACAATCTGCTCTCTGTTTGTAGTGTTTAGGCAGACATGATAAGCAGCTAGTTGACAACACCAAGTTAGGGACAACTGAGAATTAAGGATGCAGCATGGAAAGAAGAAAACTACAGAAAAATGCCAAATACAAGTCATACAATAGTCAGATACTGTATAATGTTATCACTCATTTACACACAAGCAGTTTATTATAAAAAGTTTTCTGAAAGTTTCAGTATGCTTTTAATGACGACATACGTAACAGTATATTATAGTTATATTGCATTATTATTATGGATTTTGTCACTTTCGTACATGTTTGGAGGTGTTACAGTGGGTACATTCTGACTTTACACAGCTTGGCAACATAGTTGTTACAGTGATATGTTGGGTGATGCGTACCTCCCATGTTATGGAGGCTGGATAAAATAATTGCTATATTTCATACACTCTGAAAGTTGTTGCTGATGGCTTAGATGCCATACTTTTATACATAACAGTACCAGAAACTATATCCAATTGCTATGTTAATCAGTTTCAATAACAATACCAGCCGCAGTGCTCTGTTAACAGTGTCAACAGTGCCACCATAGTAGAGTCAACAGCAGTGCCCCATAACAGTGTTAGCAGCTTTGCTCAGATAGTACTTTCAACCACAATACACTTACCCAGGTTCAAGTGGCAGTCATTGAGAATCTATCCACCCCCATGTCTTATGGTTTCTGTTTGTAAAAAAAAAATGATGACACAAATATGTATGCTCATGATATATCATTTTCTATGAATGAAAAATGAAAGGAGGATTGGTTACTATCAACAACTAAATCATTTCTACTTTACACCAGTTTGTTGAATGACCCCCTTTATTTTTGCTTTATACATTTTTTTTTTTTTTTTTTTTAAAGTGCGTGCATCCACCTGAAAAAAGCTGTAAAGTCATGGCCACTATGGGTCTCACTTCCATCTGTTTTGCTTTCCACTGTCTGTTGATAGGAAAGATCCTTCTCCAGTATCAGAGAGATAGGAGACAGCTCACATGGAATGGGGGCGTGTCAGAGCTAGTTGAGCTCATGAATCTGATAGAAGCACTGCCTTGTTGCAGCTTTTCAAAAACAGAAGAGCGTCTTGTTTATAAGTGTTTTCTCCCTCCTCTTCTCTGCTGTGTTCAGACCCTAGATGAACAGTGGGAAGTAAGGGAAGTCACTGCCAGTATAGTACTGGCAGAATTGCATAGAAGGGAGATTCCCGCTACTTCTGAGAGAAAGGCATCTAACTGTGCAGGTGAAACTGAGAAAAACTTGACTGAGGAAGATATTAGGAAAGCCCAAAAAAGACATATCCCTTCAAATGATTGTACAATGAAGAACAGCCATTATGCAGACTTTTCTTGAAAACTCAAGTACACTTTAAGGACTACAATTTCGCACAAAATGAATTCAATACAATATTTAACAGCCTGAATTGCACACCATAACCACTGGATGGCCACATATAGCATAGATATCCTATGACACGGTATTGCCAAATAATTCAAAGCATTTATTTCAAAGCTGTCATACATCTCTGAATATCTTGAGCCAAAAGAAAATGTGAGGAATTATACGTTTGTATTAATAGTCTGTGTATTACATTGATATGTCACCTATTTATGAACATTATCTAATGTGTACCTGTACATTTAATATTTACCTGCTTTTGAAATTTTGCCAATCAGAGGCGTAATCCACTTTATGTTTCTTTATTTTCCTACAGAGTCAGCAGTTCCCTGGTATTTTGTCTGATAACAGCTTATCCGGACAAAATGGAGCTAGTGCACAGCAGGTGATATTAGTCAGCCATGCAGCACAGCCCTCCAACAATACCAGTGACCTCAATTACCAGGTATTATCCAGTGACCTCAATTATCAGGTATTACCTAAAATGGATATTATTAGTTGTTTAAATGTGTTTATGCAAGGGTTGTGTCTTATTAAAAATTATATTAACATATAAAAAAACAGGATAATGATTATCTAGGGAAGTAAAATTGGTGTGGTTTTCTTTTTGCATTTTAGCATATGGAAAAATTGATGCCGATGGAGGATTAAACAGTAATGATTTAGAAACATTCAAAACAAGTCCAGTTGTTGCTCCAGGCAGTGAAGCAAAATCTAGAATGAAACAATCATAGACCTTTAGTCAACAGGAAAAACTTATCATAGACGTCTTTATGACATTGAGTTGCCCATTTAAAGGGCTTGGCCACTTTATAAGTATATATTTCCAAAATGATCCTAAACTGTCTTGTTGTGGAACATTAATAATGCTTTACCCCTGCTGTGCAACGGAAGTCCCGACTGCTCATGTATGGGCTATGTAAACACTGCAGGGTCCTGGATTCCTCAATTATAATGCAGAATGGCAGAAGTCCTGTGATTTACCCATATGTCTTTCTGCACAGGCACTGGACAGCAGCTGACTGCGCTCAGCGCATATGCAGATACAGACAGTGTACTCTGCAGTGCTTACATACATATACACCAAAAAAAAAAATGTCCCCCCACTATTAAAGAACAATCAAATACCAAAAATCAATATCTTTATTAATTATGCAAATCGTGAACATATAAAAACAGTCACAACGGCGGCATACATGTGCAAGCAAGGAGGATACATTGGTACTGCAGTAAATGGTTATATATATTCAATGAGCTACATCCATCTCAATATAGTGTCCCAGTCTATCTCAGGATCACAAAATATGTCTAAAGTGCATAGTGCAAGTTGAAATACTTAGTAAAAATAATACATGTCCCAAAAAGAGAAAAAGTGCCTCCAATCCCTATGCTTACATACAGTAGCCTGTACATGGTCAGTCAGTGTCTTCTACTGTACAGCAATAATATAGTATGATGCGATTTACAGATTGACGTGCCACAACTATACAGTTTACAGCCTTTTTAGAAATATTTAAAGGGGTAATCCAATATCATAAACTGCCCCCCCCCCTTCCCCATGTGCCGAGCCCCTCACAGGGAATATACTTACCTGGGTCCCCTCTCCCTGTGCCGCTCCTGCTCCCTGCACCCATGCTTCTGCTTCTCTCCGTGCGCTGATGAAAACATCCGTTATCAGGGGGGGAACAGCCAATGGGGAGCGGCGGAGTAGGGACCAGGAGCGGCGCAGGGAGAGGGTCCCAGGTAAGTATATTCCCTGCGGTGGGGCAGGTTAAGATATTGGATAACCCCTGTAATGGGCTTCTGCCTTCAGGACCAAGGTAATATATTTGATTTCCAGCAGATACTACCTTGTCTTTTTAATGAACATTTTTATAATACCCAGAGACTTTTCATTTTTTAGAGCTAGTCACCGAGAACTTTTAATTCGTAGGTTACAGATGACACTCATATAGAAAAGAACAGTGATGGCGAAAAGCAAGAACAGATACATCAGTGTTTTGAATGCGACCATTACTTTCCTTCGGCTGCCACGCTGGCAGAACACAACAAAGAAGCTCATGGGAAGGAAAGGATTCATGTGTGCCACCTATGCAATAAAGCCTTCAAGAGGGCATCCCATTTAAAAGTAAGTCTCTAGCTCTGGAAATCAAATGGAACAACATGAAATGTGTACTTTATAAAAGGATCTACCTTAAAATATTTGATTCCATGTTGAAAACTGATTTGCAATAATAAATGATAAATAGGTTGAAGGACTTGCCATGTACTTAATATTGCTGTATAGATTATTAAAGGGGTTTATGGGAGTACAATTTTAATGAGAGGTACCCCGGTCATATGCCCACTGATCTAATATTGATGACTTATCCTGAGCATAGGCCATCAACATTCTATTCCCGGAAAACCTCTTTTACTTAAAGGGGCTTTCTGTGTTTTAATATTGATGACATATCCTCAGCTGGTTGAAGAGAAGGCCTGAGCGCTGCCTTCCTTGTTTGTTTACCTGCTCACTGTCGACAGCTCAGCGTGAGCAAGTGTAACTACAAGCTGTCCCATTCATTTTAATGGGAAGGCTCTTATACACTTGAATAGGAGCAATCCATCCCATTGAAAGGAATGTGACAGCTTGTAATTACACCTGCTTGCACTGTGCTGTCGACAGCGAGCAGGTAAATAAACAAGGAAAGGCAGCGCTGCCATGGAGCCTTCTCTTCAACCAGTTGATCGGCGGGTGTCGGACCCCCCCAATTTGATATTGATGACCTATCCTGAGGATAGGCCATTAATATTAAAATCCCAGAAAACCCCTTTAAATTCATCCTTTTGAATGCTACTGCAGCATCTGTTTTTATACAATATATGTATATGGTCATAACATTTAACCATAATGAGAGCCTCTTTTGTATGTTAATCTAATATATTTATAACTACCAACAGGAGCATATGCAGACACATCAGCCTGGACCCTCGCGAAGTTCTCAGATGCCAAAATTATTTAAGTGTGATACTTGCGATAAGGCATTTGCTAAGCCAAGTCAGCTTGAAAGGCACAGCCGCATTCATACAGGTACGGTAAGATACAAAATATAGAGAAAGCAAATATTTTCAAACTATTAAAGCTTCTGTTACAGTTTATGTTTCAAAGGCATTATTCGGAGAATGAAATAATCCAACAGATTGCATGACTGTAACAACAAGAAAGCCTCACACAGGAGGCGATAAAAAATAATGACCTTCGTAGGCACAGTCAAAAGATAGCAAAGAACCAGAACTAATCCACAGTGGGAAAGGGTTAAAGCGGAATGGTCACATATGGGTGCAGGAGCTGTAGAAGGGCCCATGTGTAGAAAAATACTCTAGAGAATGAATCCCCTGAATTGTTATTACAGGGTATAGTAGTCCAAATTTTCTGGTTTAAGTCAACCATGTCATCCTGGATTACAGCAAACTTTTCATATATTGCCATTCTGTCCATGTGGTGCGTAACCTCTGATATAAGGAGATTGGCTCTTTGCCACTTGGCCTCTATATGTATCTGTGCAGCCAGAAGAAGAAATTGCGACAATTTAAATGGAGCATGTTATGGACCTAGTGGTTTGTCCCCAAGCAAACAAACAGGAGGGAGTTTATGGAAAGTAAGTTCCAAACTGTTAGAGATAATTGCACATAGTTGAGACCAAAACGAACTAACCAGGGGACATGATGTCCACCAAATGTGGTACATTGATTCTGTTACATGACTTCCCTGAAAACAGAGTGGCGAATCTGATAGATAAATGTGGTGCAGACTTTCATTGACTAGATATGTTCTATGTAAACCTTTAAGAGATGTTTCAACAAGTCAACTGCCTCTGCTAATGGTATCACAGCAGGTGTGCCACCTAGAGATAGGCATTGAAGAATGAATGTCCATCTCTCGTTACTCATATATACGACAAATCATCCCCACTCGTTCAAATAAGTATAAAAAAAATCTCTTAAAGGGGGTCTAAAATCAGCAGAACTAATTGTGTCTTAGTCTGCCAAAATGAGCGAATCTCTGTCATTCTGAATTCCTCAGCAAGAGGAAGAGAGTATTTAGACCGTAATTGTGAGGATGTGAATTAGTGTCCCATCTTTAAGAAACTCATGTAATCGGGTCAGATGGTTCATAGGCCACCATGTGAATATCCTTACAGTCATGCCCAGAGTGAAAGAAGGGTTTCGATAATAATGGACTAAAGGGGGATATTTTTAAAGTGTAACAGGGACTTGAAGGGCAACTGTCAGCAGATTTGTACCTATGAAACTGGCTGACTTGTTGTATGTGCGTTTGGAAGCTGGAGGCATCTGTGTTGGTCCAATTTTCATATGTGCCCGCATTGCAAAGAAAAACAATGTTTGAAATATACGGTATGTTTAAAATGATTTTTAAAATGAGTCTCTAGGATCAACGGGGGTGTTGCCGTTACACCTAGAGGCTCTGATTTCTCTGTAACTTTAATTGACAGGGCCAGGTGTGATGTTGTAATCCCGAGGCTCTAGAGAATTAGTTCAGGATAACACTCAAATTGGGGAGAGAGATAACAGGTTTGGTGTCACAACCCTGCCGTGTGCGTTGTCCTATAGTAATGGGGGACGGAGAAGAAGAAAGCAGCTTAAACTGTGGCATGGGAGTAATGTGTTCATAAGGCCTTGAGAAATGTACTCTGGAACCCCATATTTCTTGGTTACAGTTTACCCAAACTCAGTAGAAAGCCATACACTATGATTACACTAAGACTTGCTAATAAATTTTGGATCAAATTGAGCCAGATTTCTGCCACACATGCCATGTACTACATTTATTAAAGTCGTATTCCCATCTGGGACATTGATAGAATATAACTAAGATATTCCATTAATGTCAGATACATGCTGGTCTCCAGAATGGGACCCCAAAGTGTGCATTTGCGGCCAGCCCTGACCTCAGTCTCATCAAACAGCTTTGGGATAAATTCCCACAGACACAAAATGCTGTAGAAAACCTTCTCAGAGAATTGGAGGACTTTATTGCTGCAAACGGTGGATCAACCCCATTCAAACACCTGTGGGATTTCAACAAGCTCATATAGGTATGATTTTCAGCTGTCCAAATACAGTACTTTTGATTGATTCTGGTCTGAGACAGCCAACCAATTAGATTTGGTTCTGAATAAAATATTAAGTGTCTTGATTGCCTGGAGAAGCTCTCACTCTCCACTCCGTCTCTCTCAAATCTAATCACATTAAATTCGGGTTCGTGAGAATTAGACTTCAGGTCCAATTTCCATATTTTAGAATCGATTATCTCTTCTCTACATTTGACCATATAATGTATATAACACATTTTTATATTATGACATAAACTGTTGTTGCAGTTATGTAAAAGTCAATTGTAAGATTGTGGTGTATTGGGAGGTTTTTATGCTGACCCTGGAGATATTGTTATCCCAATACCACATTATTATCCATTGCAGTATCGTTCCTATTCTGAACCACCAAGTGACTGGAAAATAATTTTTGCGTCTGGTAATGATTCTTTAGAAATTGACAGGATCATTTCAGGGAATGGAGGAAAACCTATTTTGAGATGACCTTAAATAGCCTCCATCAAGCTCTGTGTAAGGTTATCGTCTGACAGCTTTAAAACTAGAGCTCTCAAGCTAAATACCCAGATCAGATAGCCAGATTATCTATGTATGCCTTCACTTCAAGAAATATGTTTTTTTCCTCTAAAATCTGTAATCACTCATTCTGCTAGATAACTGAGAGGCTTAGAGAAAAGGTTGCGGGGCACTTAATTACCTAATCAAAATAAATTACAGTATATTTCATTTTTAAACAAATGCCCCCATTATCAATGCAGGAATAAAATAATATAAATTTATGAAAACGTGATTGAGATGGCTTTATTTTGGGCAGTATAGAGGCTATACCTGTTTTCTTGTAGAACTGGGTCCCTGGGTTCAAATTTAATCAGGGCACCATCTGTATGGAGTTTGTATTTTCGCCCAAAGCTTACTTCTTTCTGGATGCTGAGGCTTCCTTCCAAACTTCAGAAATATGTTGATATTTTAAAAGGGTTGTCGACTTATTAAAAAAATTCTCCACAGCCAGAAATTGTGATAAAAGAAAAAGAACATATTTTTATCTATTTTATCTCTTGCCGTTTCCAACACTGCCACTCCGATCCTCCCCGTTGCTGCAGGCATGACGTCACCTTCTTGGCTGCAGCAATGATGTGCCACCACTGTAGCCAACTATTGGCCTTAGGGGTAAAAAGCATATGACTGCCAAGGCCATTGATTGGCTCCAGTAGTCATGTGGGTTATAGAGGCATAGCTTTACTATAGCTTACTAATCTGTGCAGGGGTGGACTGGGAACTTAAAATGGCCCTGGAAAATATACTAAAAGTGGCACATTATACCACCCTACCAGAGCCAAATACAACAGTCCATCACAAAATACTGCCAGCAGCACAAAATACATCCCCAAAAACTTCCACTGGCCGGCTGTGAGGAGGGCCCAGGCGGCCCTCTGGGCATCGGCCCACTGGGAAATTTCCCTGTAAAGTCTGTGGCCAATCAGCCCCTGAATGTGTGAATGTCTAACTCGTCAGGTGGAGAGTACTGCACTGTTCCGGAATTAGTCCAAGCTCCTTAACAACAACAGAGTCAAAAAGATGGATCCAGCGGGTAAAATCCAAATAATGCTTTATTTAAATCTTCATTTAAAATTGGGATACAGCGCAATTTTCCACGTGATTCCCTTCTGACGCGTTTTAACCTATGTGGTCTTAGTCTTAGAATCATCTTTGCTGTAGCCAGACAAACAAATCCCAGCAGGGAGGTATTTTTTCACGTTAATTTTAGTCTGCCGGAGCTCACTGTGTCCAGCATTGTTGGATGTTAACACAATGCCTGCTGGCCCGATTGAAATAACAGTAATACATTGTAGAGGTAGAAGGAAAATGACTTTCACTTGAAAATGTTTTCAATGATTGACAGGGATTTTAATGTGCAGGCTGATGCTTGTCAACAGAACTGTCTTCTATGATCGACCCTTATGGCAAAATAATTCACGAATACATTCTTCAGTTCTAAGAGGGTAGCCATTAGTATTAAAAGCCCACATTTTTTCCACATGTACTGCATGTGCCACTTTTTCCTCTAGTTGCTTGTAAATCCCAGGTATCATTTATTTATTTTTTATTGTAAAAGACAATGTTCTAAGCCTGAGCAGAACATTAGTACTGTGATGGTTCTTGGGGTGATGGAGGAATAACCTGTGTGTTCATTTCCAAAATGATGATGTTATGTAACTTTATTCAGTCTTTTCTGAAGAGCCTCTGAAAAGCTCTGAGTATCATTTCATTGTCTGGATAAATGCACAAGCTTCATAGCCTAACAATTCCCCCGAGCTTTCATCTTCTTAATAAATGTCATTAAGTAGAAATAAAAAAAAATGTTTTCAGCGTCGTCAGAAGGAGAGTTTATTCATGATGCGTTTTGTGCGATCTAACCTATTCTCCCATAATTGCTCCAATTTTCCAAGTCTTTATGCCTGTGTTACTTTATGCATGCATACATTTAAAGATCCAGGCAATAACTTTAAATGGGCTTGAAATTGAGAAGGCAAGGGAGAAAAGTACTGTATTACAAGGTAATGAGTATGTACTTTAAGACAATGGCACAGTAGTTGTGAAAGTCAATTAACCATACAACTCTGTCATACTGAAATTGCAACTTTGGACTGAGCTGCATATATTTGCTAAGAAAGTGACAATTTGCTTTTAGGAGCTTCCTAGAGTTTTCATTAAGTCTACTTTCTCCAAATGTAAAGAACTCAGAGAATTTGCAGATTATGATCTTTATAAGTATATACCTACTTAGCATTACCTATTATGTCCTGTTTACAACCGGATGAACTTTAAATTCAAGCTGTGCCGTTACAAGAAAATTGATGTTTTCTCCAACTATGTCCTCAATAATAAGCAACATAAGACCTGATGTGGTACTACAGAACGATAAGTACTGGCTAAGCTCCATTCAAGTGAAGGGCCAGTGATACTAATCGTGAAGTCACTTAGACTAAGGGAAGCAGAGAGAATGGAGCGCCACTACCTTTCTCCTGGAGCGCCACTACCTTTTCAAGCAGCTGATAGGACCCCCACTGAGGTCCAGAGGATAGGTCATAAGTTTGAAAGAACTGCAGGACCCCTTGAAATATTTAGTATTGGTCCTATGTTTTTCTAGAATGACTTTGGCACTTCTTGAGATTAATCTTTTCTATTCCTTACAAACTATTTAAAAGTTTTTTGTTAATTTTGAAATTATTTTTAAGAGGGTTGTCCAGGATTAGGAAAAAGTATGCTTTCTTTGAAAAACACTGTCCATAAATTGTGCATGGGGTCGCAGCTCAGCCCCATTCATTTCAGTAGAGCCAAGCTGCATTAACTGATACAAACCATGGACAGGTGTAAGGTTCTTTCTGGGAGAAAGTAGACTTTTTTTTTTTTTTAATACCGGAAAACCACTTTTATAGGCCACCCATTTAAAGATAAATGCGCAAAAGCAGCAGTGAGACCTTTGAGTCTGAACTGTAGCAAAAGAACCAGTGCTGAGAGTCTTTAGGATGTCACAGCCATTCTGTTTGGGCTGTTGCAAGAACTCTGAGCTCACAGAACAGTACCTGCAAATCAATAACCAGCAAAGTCTATGGCACAGACAAAAATAGCAGAGTGCTTTGTCACCAATGTCAGCCCCATAGTTTTCAATGGATTGGCAGGGCCCATGCTCAACTGCCACTCCATTTAGCTTATGTAATTGCTTCTGACCAAAATACCTCTTCAATCATTTAAGGGATAACGGTGCTTCTCCTTCTCAGACATTCAGAATATGTTAGTGATTGTATATTTCAGAGTCCTTTCTTTACAATGCTAGCAAGTGGCATCATAAACACGTAGGTCAGCCCTTCAACCAGCCTGGGGAGAGTGATGTTCTTTTATGGTTTCCTGCTCATAATCAGTAAATGGTCATTGTCGTTGGTTAATTTTATTAGGCATAAATTATATGGAAAACTGTAAATGAAAATATTTACTAAGAAGAGAAAATCAACTGTGTCTTCGTGATGGTATAAAAGAATTTCTATGTGACCCGTTATCAATACGTTACAAAAAGCTATGCAGAAAATGTTCATTGATTTGTAAAACTGATAACAGAGGAGATCAGAAAGCCAAACCGGCTTTCAGCTTCTTTGACACATCTTCAAATAGCTTGTCTGTAATAATTTGCGTCTGTAGATTAATTAGACGCTGACCTCAATTTCAATTAATAAGAAATCCTTTAGTCTCAAAGCATGTCGCTCTGAAGATTTATTCCAGGCAACATCACTATTCTAAAAAGGTCTGGAAATTGTGCATGTGATTTTTTTTTTTTTTTTGATGTGATAGAGAGTCAGCGCCAGAGTGTCTCAAAAGAAGAGTAAAAAAAAAATTAAAGAAGCAATACTTCCCGTCACCGATCATTCCCCACTTAAGTTATAAAGATGTCCAGGTCTCTAGTTCTGTCCCCTGTCTGGTACTGAATTGAATGCGCCGCAGTAACCAGCGCCAACCACTACAAAATGGATAGAGCTGTGTGTAGTTCCGGCGCCTACTTCCGACGCCAGAGCTACTCTGGACCAGTAATCGGCTGCAGATGAGCCACCAATATAAAAATCTTAGATATCCTATTTAGGGTTCTCACTTGCGTTAGATCTTTTTCCATCAGGCTTCAGTATTATATCTAGAAAACTGATGGAAAAATATTCCAATATTAGTCTAAAAAAACTATTCCATCAAACATATCATAACTGACTGTGATTGATCACAATGGCTAAATGACATGGCTTGTAAATAAGTGGAAATGATGCAGGACCATCTAAGATATAACATTTGTCCAGGCTGTTTTATTTTTACTTAGCGTGGCAAAAAAGTATATAATATATAAATCACAATCCATCTAGAAAAGGTACCGGTATTTACTAAGCCACACAGCTACGTCATGTCTATTTTAACTGTGAATTTTGGAATATGCATTAATACATTGTAAAAACCTCAACCATTGTATGTGCTTGCAGGAGAGCGTCCTTTTCAATGCACGTTGTGTGAGAAGGCTTTCAACCAGAAGAGTGCACTGCAGGTGCATATGAAGAAGCATACTGGAGAAAAGCCTTACAAATGTGATTACTGCTCAATGACCTTCTCCCAGAAATGCAATATGAAACTTCATATGAAACGAACCCATGCCTATCCTGGTACGTCTACCCTGTTTCCTGGACTTTATTAATGTGCTTGTTTTCAGCAGTGCAGTGGTCTTCTCGTATTCCCATTCTAACTTCTATTCCCCATAAAATACAAATTTTGGAGTTTTTTTAAAAGGCTCTGTCACCAGGATCAATCCTATTAAACCAGATATACTGCCGGAGAGGGCTTATCATGCTGATTAAAACTACACCTTTCTTTTTTATGTATGATAAATAGCTGCAGAGAAATATGTGTTTTTTGTCATATGCAAATGAGAATTTCGAACACTCAGAGGTGGGGCTAGACATTAGGCTGAGGGCAGAGCTGTGTCCTAGCATCTACATATCATATAGTCTATGTACTATAGCTTTACCACACTGAGATCTGCTCAGAAAGCTAATCTACTGAATCTACTGAATTCACGGGCACAATGTATGATTATACAGAAACTAGTAATATATGCTAGCCTATAAACATAGAAACACCATGCTTCTGTATGAAGTAATGCTATAGCTTAGTGGTATAGTGGTTTACCTTGCATATAGAGATCCCTGCTTCAAATCCCAGACCCAGAAGATATGTTTTTTCTTTTTTTTCTCTTATTCAAAACCATATTACAAGGCTATACTATAATAAATAATATATAATCATATAATAATAAGGCCTTACTATATTGAGAAAAGTGGGTTGTTTTTGCTAAAACCTATTACTGGTTTATTCACAGACACAATATATGATTATAAAGAAGCCAGTACTATTCATCAGCTTTCTAAAAAAATAAAAAAAACATTATTCTCAATATAATAACGACATAGACTTTTTTCTTATGGGATAAATATACAGTAGAAGAAAAGATTTTGATGTCTCTCTCAAGATTCAACCCTGGATCTCTACATACAAAACCAACCACTTAACCACCAAGCTCGAGCATTATCACATTGAGATGTATGGCGTTTCTATGCTTATAAGCTGACACATATTACCGGTGTCTGTATAATATATTGTGCTTGTGAATAAAGCAGTAGTATGTAGATTAGATTTCTGAGCAGATCTCAGTGCGGTAAAGCTATAGTACATAGAGTATATGATATGTAGATGCTAGGACACAGCTCTGCCCTCAGGCTCATGTCTAGCCCTGTCAGTCAATGGGAGGGGGCGTGTGCAGAGCACAGGGGGTGTTACATAGCAGTGCTCAGAATATTCAGCCCTGCCTCTGAGTGCTCAAAATTTTCATTTGCATATGAATAAAAACTGTGATTTCTCTGCAGCTGTTTAGCATACAGACAAAAGGAAGGTGAAGGTTTTAGCCAGCATGATGAGCCCTACCAGGCAGTACGTCTGGTTTAATACGTTAATACGGTTGATCCTGTTAACAGAGGCGCTTTAAAACCTGCATTGTTCCATTCTTCTGTTATTCTGAATAAATTGACAGTTGGGTCTTACTATTCCCCTTGTCTATAGGATTTTTCCTTATACTATGTAGTGCTAGCACTGCCTAATCATGTCTGCCATCTCCCAGAAGCCCTATAAAGTACAGTAGTACATGTATTAAACACCCGGCACTGGCTCGGGATTAGTCATTTGTATTTCCACAGCCACCCCCGTGCACCTTGTTGTGTCCCTGCAATTCTGCCATCCTCTCCATTATGTGCATGTTCATGAGTTCTCTCAGTGCATTCCATGGCCAGTTTGTGTGCACATCGAAAGGGAACATGGGTGAGTATCCGCACACTAATTAGTGATCTGGAGTCAGCGGTTGGTGTTCTATACATGTTGTACTGCAATTAATAGGTCTTGCAGGAGGTAACAGATTTCCTTTAAGTGACACGCCCCAATGACAGTGAATAATAAGTGTTTGTTCATATGTTTCCAGTAAATTTAACAGAAATTGTGTAAAGTTGTAAGAAAAGATGCTCCAGCATTAATTTATTTTTATACCTAAGAATTTATTAAAATAGAATTGTCAGGAAAGATGAGAGGCTTTCTTTAAGGGATATATTGGTTATGCATTGTGCAGAACCAGGTGTAAGCCTAAAGCTTTTGGCAACAAGTGAGGCCCCAAGATCCACTTAAAGGGCATCCGTCAGAAGATTTGCACCTATGAACCTGGTTGACTTGTAGCATGTGCACTTGGCAGCTGAAGACATCTTTGTTGGTCCCATGTACATATGTGCCTGCATTGCTGAGAATAATTATGTTTTAATATATGCAAATGAGCCTACAGGAGCAATGGGGGTGTTGCCATTAGTCCTAGAGGCTCTGCTCTCTCTGCAACTGCTGCGCCCCCTGCATTTTGATTGATAGAGCTAGGCAGTGTAAATGTGATCATGCCTGGCCATGTCAAAGTGGAGAGGGTACGGCAGACTATCCCCCTATATTTTTCTCAGCAATGTGCGCACATATGAACATGGGGCCTACACAGAGGCCTTCAGCTGCCAAGTGCACATGCAACAGGTCAGCCAGTTTTATAGGTTGAAATCTGCCGACAGATGTCCTTTAGGGTACTTTCACATTTGCGACATAGCTATCCGGCAGGCTGTTCCGCTGGGTGAACAGCCTGCCGGATCCGCCATGCTGCAAGTACCCGTGCACTGCCGTGCTGCCGCTCCGTCCCCGTTGACTATAATGGAGCGGGGGGCAGAGCTACGGCGCAGCACGGCAGTGCACGGCCGGAGATCGCCGGACTACAAGTACTGCAGGTCCAACTTTTTAGTCCAGCGATCTCCGGCCGTGCACTGCCGTGCTGCGCCGTAGCTCCGCCCCCCATCCCATTATAGTCAATGGGGCGAGCGGCAGCACGGCAGTGCACGGGTACTTGCGGCATGGCAGATCCGGCAGGCTGAACAGCCTTGTGAACATCACCTTGTGAATAAGCTCAATCAAGTGATAGAAAACAGAAACCTAAACCTAAAATTCTAATTGACCTCAAGTCATTCAAGGGAATAAAAAAGATCCTAACAGATCTGTAGTATACAAAGTAAACACATTACTTATCTGTACATTATGGCTAATGAATTAATTAATCTTCCTTATCTGCTGTCATATTATGTCACAGACCTTATAGAGGAAGTTTCTATGCGCCAAGAAGAGGACGAAGGTGGGGAAGACATAACTCAAACACTTGATTTGGAAGAAGTTGTCCAGGAATCATCAGGAGACTGGCAATGTGGCATTGCAAATGTTTTCCGATGATCTACCACTGATGGGGTCTGCTATTAAAGATGTATTATATGTAAATATGCACAGGATTCACTAAGTAGACTGATGTCATTCCTCTCATATATTTTGTTGTTTCATTCCAGTGCTATATGTTTGAGTTGATGACCAGAGCCTTTGTTGTATATACTGAATTTTCTCAGGTACCTCTAAAACATTGGAGGAGCATTATCAAAACTATTGCAACGGCCACATGGTGGATTTGCCCATGGGAGCTTATCAGATTTGAGCTTCCATTTGTAATTTTGTAAATTAAAGGCTATAGACACCTTTTGATGGCAATTTTTTTTAATTATTGCATTCTACTCATTTTAGGCTACAATCATTTCTTCTTGATTCACAACTTTCAACAATTTTTCTTCTACAGCTTTCAGTTTCAGTGTATTTGCAGACCAGCAGGCACTTTGTTTCCCACAGAATTCATCACACAACTGCTCCGTTGGATGGATCTGCTGCTCTGAACTCCCGACAGCTCAGAACCACTGATTTAAAGAGGACCTTTCATCAGGGTAAAAAATGTGTACTAAGTATGCTGACATGTAGAGCGGCGCCCAGGGATCTCCCTGCAATAACTATTATCCCTGGGCGCCGCTCTGTTCGCCCGGTATAGGCTCCGGTATCTTCTAGGACTTGGTTATACTAGGAGGAGCCTAGTATCACTTGGTTATAGTAGGCGTATCCCAGGCTGTAGCCCTGGCCAATCGCAGAGCTCAGCTCACAGCCTGGGAGAAAAAAAACTCCCAGGCTGTGAGCTGAGCTCTGCGATTGGCCAGCGCTACAGCCTGGGATACGCCTACTATAACCAAGTGATACTAGGCTCCTCCTAGTAGAACCAAGTCCTAGAATATACTGGAGCCTATACTGGACGAACGGAGCGGCGCCCAGGGATAATAGTAAGTGCAGAGAGATCCCTGGGCGCCGCTCTCCATGTCTGTATACTTAGTTCACATTTTTTACCCTGATGAAAGGTCCTCTTTAAGTTAAATTCTTATGAAACTGATAAGAATTTAGCTATAATTAGTGTTTTTGAGATCGACCTTTCAGAGCAGTTCTCTGACAGATTCAGTGTGAAGCAGAAGAAAAACTGTTAATAATATTTAATCAAGATCTTTTGAAACAATTAATATGTAAATAAGATAGGCACTGCTCCTTCTCGTATGTATGTATGTAGGATAGAAAATGTATTAACATCAAAAAGATAAAGAATTGTATCGCTAGTAATGTATTACAATCCAAAAAATAATAATAAAAATATTAAAAGAAATATTAATAAAAATAAGAATATATTTAGTAATTCATTGTTATTCATAATCCATTATTCCACATAATTAGACTATAGGATGATTATCCAAGCAGTAATTCATATAATGAGGTTTGTTTGCGTTTTTGAATGAAAAAAATAAATAAAATAAAATATATAATTATCAGATAAAAAAAGCGTATAATAAATGAAAATGTCCCAAAAGTTCATTCAAAGAATTATCATTCAAAATTTTTTAAAAAGAATTTAAATTCCCATAAACATGATTGATACTTGATCTTTGTAAACATGATTAGTAATAGATCTTCATGATTTATATATTAGATAGTTCAGATATGGGAATTAGTGAATTTAAAGTCTTTGCAGCGAAATTAGATAATTAGAGTCTCTAAATGTAAATAAAGGTCCACTTTATAGGTTTGTTATTTAATGATGACGTCCATAAGTAAAAATATTGCAGAGACTGCTTAATTGAATGTTGTAAAAAATTCCAACAGCACCGTATTTTCTAAACCACAAATAGAGGTGTTCGGGGCTGTGCACTTAACCCTACCTTTAGGAATCCTCTTTAGAAGCACTTGTAAGTGGTATAGATGGCGCTCGGCATTCTTCTATAAGTGCATGTGTGAGCACGTGAGTGGTACTTAGTACCTTCCCTTTCTTTCTCCTACTGCTCAGGAAGTGGATACTCTGTTCCAAGGTTAATAGCGCTCGATATGTAGATTGCTTTAAAAATAGAAGTATCTTTCATTAAATGTGATCATGTGAATAATGGATTATGAATAACAATGAAATACTAAATATATTCTTATTTTTATTAATATTTCTTTTAATATTTGTATTATTTGTGTTGTAATACATAATTAGCGATACAATTTTTTATCTTTTTTATGTTAATACATTTTCTATCCTACATACATACCAGAAGGAGGAGTGCCTATCTTATTTACATATTAATTTTGGCAGATTGGCATTGGGTGACCCAAATTGATTGTGAACACTCCAATATATAATAACACACTAGTGTGAGCCGCGCCATTTATTAATTATTCTGTACCTTTTTAAAAAATGATTTACAGCCCAAAATGAGTAGAAATCATAAAAAAAAAACTCCCAAAGGTATCGGTTATCTATAAACTTCCAACCTGATAGGCTTCTATTCGCAATTAGCCATGAGTGAACCCAAACTTTACAGGTTTGAGTTCAGTGTTCAGGTGGTGTAGGAATTCCGTTATGGATTTAGTTGTAACAGAATATAACAGAATTTTTAAAGGCTTCCGTTTTGCATTCCCTCTATGAATTCCGTTATAATGGAATCCATAACAGAATTCCTACACCACCTGAACCTGTAAAGTTCGGGTTTGCTCATCCCTATTCGCAATCCCTTTATGGTTTATTTATTTTCGTCTTGATAAAGCTTCCCTATTTGTTACTATTTGACAGTTGTATATATATATTTCAATGACTCTTCAATCCCAACTTCACTCAATACATACTATTATTATTGTTTCATGTTGTGTAGTGAAAATGATTGCACTCAAGTTGGCCATTGAATATATGTATGTTTTTGAGTTATTGTATATTTGTATATGCTTGTATATATGCCTACTTATTTGTGTATTATATATAATTGTGTGTTTGGGTGTGTATGTATAATGTTATAAATATGCGCTCACTTATGCACAATTTGTATAGATACAACTCTTCTGGTGGTAGAGAGCACTGCAGCCTTTTCTATTGTATTATACGGTAATAATTGAGTTACCTACATGTTTGGAAAGTGGCTGGTCCATTTCCATTTCTTCGTACCTTGATAGATACTATTTTTAAATGTCTGTGACATCTCCTACTTCTATAATATTAATAAATTTGATGCGTTCATTTAACATTTTTATTTGTGCCTCTGACAATTAATGTTTCTACAAAATGTGACTTCACCTAAATAATTTTTGTAAATGCAGCATTAGGGCCCTATTAGACCGAACAATTTTCAGGCCAATTATCAGGAACAAACATTCATAGGAACACTCATTCCTAACTTGTAGAATTGTGCCGCTAATCAGCCGATGAGTAAGCGCTCATTTGTCAGCTGATCTGCATATTCCATCAGAATGAAAGATGCACGATTATTGGCAGCACATCTTCCTGTGTAATTAGGGATGTTCTAACAATAATCAACAGAACTGAACGAGGTAGGAATGATTGTAATAGCAATCATTCCTTGCCCTTCACAATGCGCCAGACTGTGTAATAGGATGATGCAAATGAACATTTACGGACGGGTTTATTGTCCATTGTCCTGCCCCAACCTAATAGTTCCCTTACATAAGAAAATATTTCTATTGTTTTCTTTTTATGTTAACAACAAAAGAAAAAAGGATAGAGACATGAGTTAAAGGGACCTGAACATAAGGATGAGTGGGTGATGGCTCATGAAAACAAATTAAGTGTTAACAGAATACTTCAAAAATAAGAAAATTCCAAAATACAGTATGTGAGTGAATTGAGACTGTTTTGACTACTAATACAAAGAAGAATTTTTCTAAAACCCATTCAGCTTCCAAAATAAAAAGGATTTATGAGGATTGGTCCGGCACCTCTTGTCATTGACCCCCAATTGGAAAGCTGCTCTAATCTGGATTTGTGCAACATCTTCTTTCCACTTTGGAACCATTGGTGGTTCATGGTTTCTTCAAAGAGTTGGATTAAAAGCTTAGCCGCTACACCAAGGAAGGTTGGGTTTGTTTTTACTGGGCAAAAAACAGGCCTTGGTTTCCATAGTGAAGGCCAGGTTCAGACGAGCGTGAAACATGTTTTGTGTGGGTCATTTGCCATAGTGAACTCCGCTCCTTTGACTGGAATGGACAGCGTTATAATAATTTCTAATTCTGTGTATCTCTGCCCCACCGGTAATGCGGTACTGACCGTATTATGCGAGTACATATAATTAGAGTGAACATGCTGATTTGAAACTGGACAAGATTCTAGTGATTATATGAACAAATATTGTTAATCCCGTGTTCAATCTGTTGCCAAAATGTCTCAGTACGTGAATAATTCCACCTCCTGATTACATCTACAGTATCTATCTAGGATGTGTTTGTTTTATAGAAACACTTATTTCCACCTCCTTAGTCATTTAAATTAATTCTAAAAAGGGGATTAAATGTATTGCAAATACTGAATTTCTCTGATGATGTAACTTGAAGTTCTTCCTCCCACTTAGTAATGTAAGTTCATCTAGACCAGCTAGTGAGAGAAGTTGGTCACACACAATGGATAAGATTTTGGGGGGCTCGGGCACTTTGGCAAGTGAGGTTTCTAACCAGGCAGGACATTGGGGAATAGAAAGTTTTATATGCGAGTCTTGCTTTTTTATAAAGCCTCTAACTGGTTAACCTATTTAATTGAAAATAACTCCCACTTCTTTCTTCGTTTTGTCAGAAATGATTGTGGAAAAGTTTACATTTATAGGAATCAGCTATAAGTTGAATGGGTTCCATGGTTGTGGATTAATATAGCAATAAAGTAGATGCAAGAGGGAACGTAGAGTAGTTTGATTTCTTTATTATTTTCCACTCATATATTGTTCCTCTTGTACAGATATTGTTTGTGTAAATCCCAAAGGGAGAGCCTCTCTGCTGATGTCTTGAGGTAATTTTCTAGAGGTTCGGGGATTAGTTCTGTTCCAGGAACTCTGCTAATATGATTTCCCATGTAATAGGTGTGAATATCTGAGAGACTGAAAACCTACAAAACGTTTTTTTTTTTTCCAGGTCAGAAGCTGGTGTGATATCCAAGCCTTTTTCATCCCAGTGAAAGCTTCTTTTAAAAAACAATGATGTGGGGAGCCATATAGGTAGAGATGATCAAATCGATGTTGACTAAGTGTAATTCAATCCGAATTTCAGGAAAAATTCGATTCGTACCGAAGCCGAATTTCGTCACGCTTCTTCGTCGCATTTTTTCCTAAAATAGCTACACGTATTAGGACATGGAGCAAAGATCTCTGGGAATAAGGGATCGCCCACAATGCCATGCATGCAGCCAGCCAGCCCCTGTGATGTCACAGCCCTATAAAAATCCTCAGCCATCTTGGATTCTGCCATTTTCCAGTGGGCTTAGTGAAGGAAGAGACGTCAGCAGGCGCTAGGGACAGTGCTAACTTCATTGAGCTGAAAAAACGATTTACAAATTCAGGGAAAGATTAGTCAAGGTGTAGGGAAAGGATAGGGAGGCATCATTTACATTATAAATGGAGAACAGCATGCAATAGGAGAGTGTACAGCCGGGGTAATAGGAGCAATTCTATTATACCTTGCTGCACTAATTGAGGATCCAAATTGGTGTTATACTGCTGCTTTTAGGTTGTTTGCACTATATGATACATCAGTAATTCCAGCAAACCTTGCTTGTGATTGGGGTGCAAGCTCTGTGTGATACCCCATTTACGGGGTGTATTATTAGGAAAGATACCTATGTCCTATTAGCCGTTCTGCATTGATTTTATATTGTTTTAAATTTTTTGGTTGGGAGTATTAACAGGAAAAAATGAAAAAATATATGTCATAATTGCCGTTCAGCGGTGAAGTTACATTGTACTACAGCCATTTACGAGGTGTATTAATAGGAAAGATACGTATGTCCTATTAGCCGTTCTGCGGTAAATTGTGATTGTTATTATTTTTTTGGAGGGGGAGCTTATTAACAGAAAAAATATATGTCTTAATTGCCGTTCAGCAGTGAAGTTACATTGTACTACAGCCATTTACGTGGTGTATTAAAAGGAAATATACGTACGTCCCATTAGTCGTTCTGCGGTGAATTGTGGTTATTTTTTTTTTTTGGGGGGGGGGGCGAGTTTATTAATCAGAAAATCAGAAGAAAAATATATGTCTTAGTTGCCGTTCTGCGGTGAATTCTGATTGTTTTTTTGGGAGGGGGTGGGGATTTATTAATCAGAAAAAAAAATATATATATGTCTTAATTGCCGTTCAGCGGTGAAGTTACATTCTACTACAGCCTTTTTTGGGAGTCAATTTTTTTATTTGATTCTTTTATTATACAGTATGTCAGACAGCCAGGTACAAGCTCTTCAATGGGGGAATGGGGGTGGCAGCAGTAGTCGCAGCAAGAGGTCTGATCTCCCGGTGTCATCTAGCGGTAAAGTCTTGACCAGCAACCCAGCAGTGCTTGAATAGTTGACTCGGTCTTCGACTTCGTCACAAGACCTCAGACACCCCCAGCCAAGGGTCCTGGGTTCCTCTGACATGACACTTAGTTGCCATGGCTCGGGAGCAGGCCCTGTGGCACTACCTGTCCTGAACCTTCCTCTGTCATTTTCAGTTCCCTCAGCGTGAGAAGTATTGTATGCCATATGCTCGGCTCCACTTTGGATCGATGACGAGCTACTAGAGGACAGTCAGCAGCTACTGCCTAGCCAGGATCTGGAAGAGACATCTGCTGCGTCCTCCGGTAGGCGGGCAAGTAGTGATGATGAGAGTCGCATGGGAGCAGCTGTTGTGAGCGGTTTGGCTCCTGGCCCTGAGACCGTTGAAGGGGACATCAGTGACGTGTTGCAGATGATGATGATGTAGCCGATCGCACTTGGGAGCCAGGTGACGAAGGGGCTTCATCATCAGAGGAAGAGGGTGGCAGCTTGCGCGTGTGGCAGTGGCTAAGCCAGAAGGGTGGTAGCATGGCTGTGAGTCAGCAGGGGGAGGTCAGGAGCCAAACGTGCCCGGGGTAGACCACCCGCTTCGGCCCGGAAAGTAGCGGTGCAGGGGTTTACAAAGACAGCAGTCAGTGCGAAGTGTTGGGGGGAAAATGCCATACTCGACGGTGTGGCAACTTTTTGTTAGGCCGCCGAAGGAGGTGAACATGGCCATTTGCAGAATTTTTGGGCAGAAGGTGAAGCATGGCCAGGGTGCCAATGTTGGCACCACGGCCCTGCGTCGACACATGCAACGTCACCATGAAGTGGCCTGGGAGAACCGTGGCTCTGATGTGGTGGTCCAGCCTGTCGCAGCAACCACTGCATCACCCAGTGGCATGCACCCAATTTCATGCAGTCACGGCTCCACCACCTCAGCCGAAGGGAGCTGTCTGTTCTTCCCATTATCTGCTGGTCCTGATGCTCCTGCTCCTCCTACTCCTCATCAGTCATTTCCTCAGCAATCGATCACCAAAGCGATTGCCAAGAGACAACAGTAAACGTGCACTCATCCAACGGCGCAAAAGCTGAATGTGCTCCTGGCCAAGTTGCTGTTGCTGCAGTCCCTCCCTTTCCAAGTGGTCCCAAGCCATCATTTCTTTTGCAAAAAAGGCAGTACCAGCCCTGCACACATATGTAGAACAGAAGGTGGGCCAGTCCTTGAGCCTGTCTGTGTCTACCAAAGTGCACGGCAGCGCCGACGTGTTGAGCTATCCTTTATGGCCCACTGGGTAAATGTGGTTATAGCCCAGCCACACCAGCAACTTGGCCAGGTGACGCCGCTTCCGTCTTTACGTTCTCACGCTGTTGGTCCTGTGACTATGTCCACCTCTGCCTCCTCATCCACCACCGCATCCTCAGCCTCCACTGCAGGGACAATTCACAGTGCTCCTCCAGCATACAATATTTTCAGAGCACGGTGGTGTCACACTGTTCTGCACCTAGTTTACCTGGGCGAACGCAGTAACGCAGGGGATGAACTGCTCCGCGTCCATCAAGATTCGAATCCTGGCTTTCTTCTCGACAATTCAGAATCGGAGAATCAAATGCATATATCCCCTTTCCAGAGGGCTTGCATACCCTGGATCTTTGAAACAACTTCGAAGCACCATTATTAAGTTATTATTTTCTTTTTATGTTTTTATTTAGATACAGGTCGTCAATTTGTATGATTACTGTTTTATATTGATTTTACCAATTCCATTTTATGTATTAATAAATGTTCAAGGATGTTCATGAGATCATGTGCCTGCTTCCTCCCGCCCCCTACAGACTGTGCCAGATGCAGGAAAAGGGAGAAGCAGAGCAGCATCCAGAGCAGGGAGAGTGCAGGCACTTATGCTGTGGTCAGTGATTTCTGGAGAGGGTTCTGGGGGCTTGGTTTTTATGTAGTTTGCAGGGGAGTATATGAGGGGTGTGAGAGCTGCTAGAAGCTTTTATAAAATCATCCACAGTTATATAGCTCACTATACAGTACATCCAAGTACAACAAGGTATTTTAACTCCATGAGGTGGTTTTGCCTCATTTGTGCCCCCTCCACACAGTGTTTTTGCCTCCTCTGTGCGCCCTCCACATTGTGGGTTTTGTCTCCTTAGTACCCCCTCCAGTTTGTCTCCTCTGTTCCCCCTCCACACAGTGGTTTTGCCTCCTCTGTGCCCCCTCCACACTGTGGGTATTGCCTCCTCTAGGTCCCCTCCATACTGTGGGTTTTGCCTCCTCTGTGCCCCCTCCACACTGTGGGATTTGCCTCCTCTGTGCCCCCTCCAACTGTGGGTTTTGCCTCCTCTGTGCCCCCTCCACACTGTAGGTTTTGCCTCCTATGTGCCCTCTGTATTATTAGTATGCCTCAACTCTGGTCCTCCTATCTGTCTGGCTCTACCACAGTATGACAGTGTTGAGGCACCAGGAGGGGAGGATGATAGTAAAGTGAGGAATCTAAAAATGTTTTCTGTGAAACTCTGTAGAGAAGTGGCTGAAAGAAGGTTTCATGTCGGTCTTATAGCGCCGAATGAAGATCTCCTCTCCCTGGTGTTTTCCTTTAGTGTTAGTAGGGAGGACTTATGCTCCCACCTCCCTATTCACTACTTAGAGCTCATCTTAAGGAAAGCGAGGGTTTAGGCACGTGATCGGCGTACGGGTGAAAAACCCGTCTAGGGACGTCAGGGCAGTCAGGTGCCAGCCTCAAGGTGAGTTGGGGGTCACCACCTTTCCCTCTCTCTTGGACAGGGCTTTCCCTTTTCCCTCCCTTTGCGTCACACGTCTGTGATCGGCACGCGGTCTCTAGTGCCTCATCGAGCATCTTCCAGGCTCCTCACACACGAGGGCTGTGCCCGGCCCTTCCTCCAGCCCTGTGCACACTGCCCTCTCTGGTATTTACTGGCTAGAGCTGAGCAGCGGGCATAGCATGGCCGGTGCCCCCCGCTAACCAAGACGGAAAGAAGCCTCCCACCAACTCAAGAGACAACACCCTGAGACTGCAGAGGAGGAGCGCTCACATCCTGCGCCTCTTACCACCGCGTTCCCGAGCGACGAGACTTCCCTGGAGGTGGACGAGATGTCAGAGACGGGGGAGATGATAGGTGGGTGGTGTGCCGGTGGGTCTGACAGCACTTTGTGGTGGACACGTGATTATTGGGTTTCACATTCCTCTCAGAAGTTCAGAGCCAACTCGTTACTGCTACTCTGTGGTGGAGGCCATGTATGTCACTGTGGCAGTATGTCCTGAGCAGTGTTGTTATGTAAAGGGCATACCCTGCCGGATATCAGATCCCCCCTCTCCAGCTGTATTTGGAAGCCTACCTCCTGGAGCCCCCAGGCTGTGCAGTGTCGTACTCAACTAAATGGAAGATGAAGCTTTGTAATTACCCTGCACTCTGTGCTCCTGCCTGAGCAATGGGAACAATCAAGGAGATTTTAATGTCTTCACATTAACATCTCCCTGATTGTTCCCATAGATTAGGCAGGAGCAGAGAGTGCATGGTAATTACAAAGCTTCTTCTTCCATTTAGTTGAACACGACACTGCACAGCCCTGTTAATGAGAAATTCATCTTTTAATTTTTGCAAAGTGAGGAGAGCTTCAGGCTTTCAATGCATGTCTCCCACACAACATTGCCATTCCATTCCCTTCACATCCCAGTGCCTCACTCTGCCCTCAGCATGGTATGTAGCTGGAGGGAGAAAATGTGGCCTTACCACAATGAAGGGTCCAGTCTGTATAAATAGGTTGGCGACAAAAAGGGGCGTGGTCAATAGGCAGAGTCAGTGGGCAGAAAAATTTGCTTTTGCCTAGGGTGGCAAAAATCCTTGCACCAGTCCTGTATCCATGGTGCCACACCTAAACTTTGTCAGACCTATTTCTTCTGGCTACCTGCTTCAGCTACTATTTTGATGCTGCCACCTGCCTGATGCCACACACCTGCTGCTAGGTGCTCCTATTGCCACACACCATATTCAGCTGGTACTGATATTGCCCCCCACCTCACCACTATGTCACTGGGCCACTCTGTGGTCTCCTCCTGCTGCTGCCAGCTCACCACCATGCCATTGGGCCACTCTGTGGTCTCCTCATGCTGCTGCCACCTCACCACTCTGTGGTCTCTTATGCTACTATCACCTCACCACACTGGTCTCCTCATGCTGCTGCCAACTCACCACTATGTCACTGGGCCATTCTGTGGTCTTCTCATGCTGCTGCCACCTCCCCACTCTGTCAATGGGCCACTCTGTGGTCTCCTCATGCGTCTGTCACCTCATCACTCTGTGGTCTCTTCATGCTGCTGCCACCTCAACACTGTCATTGGGCCACTCTGTGGACTTCTCATGCTGTTCCCACCCTCCCCACTCCATGACTGGGCCACTATTTTGCCTTTTTGGCCTGGATGACATCATCATTTATTTGACCCTTCTTCTGATCTGTCAGTAGGAAGGAAAAATGAGTCACACAACGGATACCGTCTATATTGCATCTGTAAGGCCTGTATAACATGGTCCCTATTTTGTATCATAATTTGCTTATGATTTGGTAGCCAAACGCAGGAGTCGGTACAAAACACAGAAGAAATGCAAATATTCCATAAACATGTCAATTCTGTTTTGGATCCACTCCTGTTTTTTTTGGCTTTAGCGATACTGATGGATTACTGACCAAATACTGACCAAGTGAAGGCGGATGCTCAACAGACAGGATCCCTTTTTTGGGGGTTATTGTTCTGACCGATCAGAGGAAGGGCAAAATAATCTGTGACTTCAACACAAACTTACTGCTGACACCCTCTCCACTCTGGGTGTAAAAGGAGTGTGCTCTTTCACCGTATAGTACGATCTTGGGACTCTGCACGGTTCTATATACCTGGCGCTAACATTGACCTGTAAGGCTGAGTTCACACTTGAGTTATTTAGTCAGTTTTAGCCCCATAACTGCCCAATAAGTGAAGTGTGCAGTCATTCTAAGAGCGACACCTTTCATCTGCGTTTCATACTAACTCACAGTATTGTTTCACTACCACGGCAGACTCCCTATGCGTGTTACTGCAAAGCACAGTGTTCTACACCACTAGACAGGCTCTCTGCAGCCAGGAAATAGCTGTTTTTTTATGCAATTCGCCACAAATCAATACGGATCTAATCAAATCTTTTCGGAAAATTCGGCGAACTAACCAAATTGAATTTTTGAGAAATTTGCTCATCTCTACATATAGTTATCATCTGTCACACATAATTTTTCAGATGATAAAGGGTTGTCATAGATTCTTCTGGGCTCTCCATAAAATAAACAGTATTTTAGAGAGTAGATACTAGAAGGGTGAATAGTTCAAATGGTATACACAGACGAGCAAAAGGATAACAATGTTTTGAATCCGACTTTCAGGCTCCATATCTCATCATCTACTACAGCTTCAAACATGAGACTACCTCATTTTATAGACAATTATCTTGGCTATCTCATACATAAATTGTACCTGCAAAGGTTTACCATTGGATCAGTTATGCAGATTTTTGTCATGTAACTGCAGTGCTACTGTTTTTCTCCTAAAATTCTAAATTTTTATTTTGTTAGTATTTTGTAAATCCATCTTTGGCTTTCAACACTGCCTGAATCCTTCTGGACATGCTCTAGATTAGATTCAATCATGTCTCGACAGAAATCAGTTCACAGGTCTCTTCTACACTTTCCCAATGTTGATGCATACTGGTCGACTCACTTGGGTACGAATACAGCTTTTTCTTCAACTCTACCCACAAGTGTCAGATTGGGTTGAGGTCTGGGGACTGTGGGGGCCAATCCAGCACCTCCTACTTAATTGATATTGAACCATTTCTTTGCCAATCTCGACTCATGCTTCGGGTCATTGTCCTGCTGGAACACAATGTCATCCTTTTCATTCCCATAGTACTCGAGTGTACGAAGTAACTAATCTTGTAGGATACTCGCATATAGTTCAGCATTGAGACCACCATTTATCCTGGTCAAGTATCCAACGCCTTTGGCTGTAAAACAACCCTATATTAAATGCCAGGTGAAGGCACATTCAATACATATGGAACAAAAATCACAGAAATATAGTGGCCAATATGGGGGAACTGCTCAGACCCCAAACACTGTAGCGTGTTTCTCATTGGGGGAGCAGTCCCACCGCATGTGGACCCTCATACTGGCCACTATATTTCTGTGAGCATTTTAGACTACCACTGAATGAAGGAGGATGTGAACTAGGGATGAGCAAATCGACTTACAGGAGGACGTGAACTAGGGATGAGCGAATCGATTCACATAAAACTTCGTTCTAATACTGTACGGAGCAGGGTTGGGGAGAGGGGCCACACTTGTCATGTTCTGTTTTTGATTTTGAGGTGAGTTGATGAAATAGAGAGAATATTGCATCTATGAAGGGTTGTGGCATGGCAATTTTTTTAAGGGGAGCTAATATAAAGAGCCAACTGTCACAGGACACCGGCGCTGCACTCGTTCTCCTCTGTGCCACTGACGTCCTGCGTCTGAGATAGAGCGAGGACTTGCAGCGTGTCCTTGTATCCAGGGTGACTCGGAGGGGAGAGGAGTCAGCATCACACGCCCACCCTGCGTCTCTAGTCAGTACCCCCTTTCTCCCTATATTTGACCTGTCTCTGTTGTGTCCTTGTCTAATTGACTTACTGCCAGCACTAACTGCTCGTAACTCTGCTAGTTTAGCTCTCTTCCCTGCACTTCTCTCTTAGTAAGCTCAGTAAATAGAGTAGAGATCAGGGCTTCCAGAGCTTAGCACTGATATTAAGTGTATAGTAACACAGCACTCTTACTGCCAGCAAAGAAAATCTTCCCAGTGTATCTATTAGGGCTGGATGATAGGTAGAGGAGCAGGGTTGCAGGATTCTACTTTGGCAGTAAGTGTGCTGTGTTACTGCACACTTACGGTCATTGCTAAGCACTGGCACTACCGATCCCCGATCTCTTGCCTGTCCTTGCTAACTATAAGAGAGAAGCTCAAGGACGAGAGACTTGTACAAAGCTGTCAATGGTTAGTGCTGGCAGCAAATCACATAGGCAGGGACACATCTGAGAAGGGCCACATATAGGGAGACAGGGGCTGGGGTAATGAGCTAAGAGTCATGCTCGAAGCCTCCTCTGTATGTTCCATCTAGTTGTCTTCAGTGCTCAGAAAGATCTTCTTAGAAATGCTCAATTAGAGTGATGCTAAGGAGACTCTTTACATCCTGTTTTCTAGTAAAAAGACAAACATAATGCACCAGCACTCTGCCTGCACAAAAAAAAACTAAATATATAAAATAGTGCCATACTCACTATACAAAATACACTGTGCTAATGCTATACTCATTAAATAAATATGAGATTCTAGGCAAAAACATTTTGAACAAAATCATTTGTGCCTGTCCACAACAGTAAAGCAATCTGGCCTCCAATAAATTCAGGGAAGGCAGGTTCCATATATATTCTGAGCTCATTCTGTATTTTGCCTTTCCCAAATGACCTCCATTGAAAACAGGTAGAGAAGGCTTCAGCTTTATACTTGCATTAATTAAAATCAGCCTGTGACAGGTTAGTCAGGAGTGCACGACCAAAATTGAGACAGCCATAACTCCAAATGCAAACTGCAAAGAAAAAAAACAGCACATCTCACGACGCAGATGCACATGGCTGAAATACAAAAACTATTTTAGCACAAAGAAACATCTTTCCTTAATAAAGTATATTACAAAAATGTTTAACACGACTGTCCCTACACAGTAATAAAAAAGTCAGTTAGACTTGAAATGTATTATAATAATTGTGACGGCATCTGTATTGGGACTTTTACCTGTAGGTATTGTATTTAAGACCTTGTCTAATTCATGGGAGATAAATAGTCATGTTAGGGGTTTTGCATCTTCTGCAGGGAAATACTTGGAAAGTGTATGGAGCTTAAGAGGGTGTCCTCACCTCCACATAGGATTACTCTCATCGTGATGTAAATTATACAATGCAAAATAAAATATTTTGAAAGCTTCTGCTGTTTACAGTGTGTCTAAGGTCATTGACCTGCAAGGTTTTTGTGATTCTGAACTAAAAGTTTACTACCTTAGTTTTTTATATACAATACGCTGCCATTATTCTTTCCCCCTTTATCACCAACCATGTGGGTTGCAATATTTTGGCCAAACTGATATTACTGATGTTCTTAATCCTGTTGCACATGTTTGTTAGTTCATCTTTGGTAGCCTGGGCTCTTGATATTTATGGATATTCTCTTGTACTGATATCTAAGAGAACAGATAATTTCAAAGTGAGTTACATTGTTTCTCCCAGAAGATATAAGCGTTTTATTTAGCCTACTGCACCAATCCCCTTTAGGGGGACAGTGCAGCAGTCCACTATTACCAGATTGGCTGACACTGGTGCGCGATCTGGCAGAAGAATAGAGGCTATTTCTGCACCTTTTAGCTGATTAATATGACATTTTTACTGTTAACTGGAATAATATGAATTGTCTCTATTAGGTGGATTAAATTAGTTGTCCCATTTTGGCCTTTCATGGGAATAACCTACTACAAGCTACATTATTTCCGTAACTCCTGAGTTACAGAAACAATGTAGCCTATTGTGCTACACTGATAAGCTTGCTCCCATTCACTGCCATGAGTGCTATGGAAACTGGGCTTACTGTGGGTTATTCCTAGTGATGAGCGGCATAGGCAGTATTCGAATTTGCAATATTTTGCAAAGTTTGGGCCGAATATTCGCCATAAATTCTAAAATTCGAGAATTCTTGATCTCCAGTCATTATTTACTTGATTGCGAAAATCGGCAATGTAATATATTTGCGTTATAAATTCGCGATTAGAATATTAACACTAAGGGGTAGGCAACTTTCCTATTGGTTGCTAGGGATGTTGCTAAGTGCCAATATTCACGATAAATTCGCGATTAGAATATTCGCGATCAAAACTATTCACGAATACGAATATATAGCACTATATTCTAAATATTCACGAATTCTCGAAGTGGCGATATTCGCGATTAAAATTCACGATTCGAATATTCGTGCTCAACACTAGTTATTCCCATCTCGGCCATGAAAGGTCAAGATGGGACAACCGCTTTAAGTGATTTTCATGTGCCTGTCAGATGTCAATTGTTAAGTGCTCTATGAATTTTAGACATAAGATATGATATATGGCCAGTGCCTTACGTATCTTAGGGTGGGATCACCGGTGCCTCCGTTTGATGTATACGTTAGAAAAATAAGGATACAAAAACACAGCACACCTCATTTTTGGATCCTGAGATTCAGGGTTTTTCTTTTACAATGGAACTCTATGATTTTTGTATACATTAAAAGGATGGGAAAATGTGATGTGAACCCAGCCTTAGAAAAACATTCAAATATCCTCCTACAATGCATATTCACTCTGCAAACATGTTTCATTTGAAAGTTTGAACTATCCAATATGGTTGTCCTTTATTGGGAGAATAAAAATTTGCAATGGAAAGTAGGATTAGTTATTTTGGAGAGCAATTATTTACGGTAATGTTTTCTCCTTTCGAAGAGGAGAAATGTGTCTGTCACAGTGAGGTTCACTTTGACAGTTGTGACCATGTAGGCTGGCTGCATGCCCTCTCGCGTACTTGCTGCAGGCTGACTCCTGTGTGTGCTGGTTGCTTGGGACTGCATGCTGGCTGCAGTGTCTTGTGTGAACTGCTGCCTGTGAATGTGTGCACTTCCCGCTCGTGTCTGCTTCTCTTTGCAGTTCTTGTCACTTTTGCTGTGCAGGCTGGCTGCAGGCTCTCGTGTGTACTGGCTGCAGGCTGACAACTGTGTATTCTGGTTGCTTGGGGCTGCGTGCTGGCTGCGGTTTTGTGTGTGAACTGTGGCCTGTGTTTGTGGATTCCGTGTCTACATATCTGTGGTTCCTGTCTCTTGTGCCGTGTAGGCTGGCTGCATGCGCCTTGTGTACCAGCTGTGGGTGTTCCCATGCATGCTGGTTCTGCGATGTGTCCCTTGAGTGTGAAAAGAGACTGAGTTTGGATTCCCTTGCGATTGTATGTTCTGTGCTTCTTTTTAATCCTGGTTCTGGTAGGGTTAACATTCCCTGATCTGTTCCTGGGTGTGACTTATCAGATGCCCTCGTTATGCTTATGTCTTGCCATCTGCCCTTTTGTGTGGTGTCGCCTGGTAAAGTGTTGTTGTTGCTTTGTCTGTTCTCTGTACCTGTCCTTTGATGTTGATGTTGTTATCCTTGTCCATGCCATGCCTGTTCTGCTGTACCCGTTTTGTACATTGATCTACTTTGTCCATGTGTAGCCTAGCAGTGCTCTAATTGCATCTGATAGCCTGGCAGTGCTAAACTGCTTCTGATCTAGTCTGTTCCTTGTCCGTCCTGCAGTGCCTAACTGCTTCTGTTCCTGTGTCTATCCTGCCTTCGTAAGAGGGCTCCTGGTTTCTTCGGAGGGAGGATCTCTAGTCTGTGTGCAGCTCTGCCTGAGACCGCCATACTTCCATTTCGCTTGGGGTCCAGGCACCTGCTTCGATGCTGGTTCCCGTTTTTGTCTTGCTGTCTGATCCATGTCCTGTGTTTGCTTGGATTCCTGTTCTGTTGTCGGTTCCTCTGGTGCTTGCACCTGCATGGTTCTTTGCAGGTAGAGGCCAAGTGTACTGGGACCTTCCTGGAGGTGCAACCAGTGAGCCCTCAGCCCAGTTCATCCCCACCACCAGGGGCTCTGTGAAGAACTGAGCTCACTGGCTCTCCGCCCTCTGCGTTTTGCCTCTGGTCTGCCGGTGCCCTTGGTTCTGTGGTGGTTTTACCACTATTGTCTAACCTGCATATCTTACTGTCATGTTCGCAGGGCCGGTGCAAGGATTTTTGCTGCCCTAGGCAAAAGAAAAGTTTGCCGCCACTCCCTCCCATGTGACATCACAATGTCTCACCCATATGATCTGCCATATTAAAGGGGTTCTGCAACTTATTTAAACTGATGATCTATCCTCTGGATAGATCATCAGCATCTGATCGGCAGGGGTCTGACATCCGGGACCCCCGCCGATCAGCTGTTTGAGAAGGCAGCGGCCCTGGCAGTAGCGCCTCAGCCTTCTCGCTGTTTACCGCAGGCCCAGTGATGTCACGACTAGTATCACTGGCCTGGGCGGGGCTAAGCTTCATTGAAGTGAACAGAGCTTAACCCCGCCAAGACCAGTGATATTAGTCGTGATGTCACTGCGCCTGCGGGAAACAGCGGATAGATCATCAGTTGAAATAAGCTGCAGAACCCCTTTAACTAACGCCAGTTCTTACTTCCCCCCCTTGTCATTCTCTTTCCCCCCCTTGTCATTCTCTTTCCCCCCCTTGTCATTCTCTTTGTCCCCCTTGTCATTCTCCCCCCCCCCCCTTTTCATTCTCTTTCTCCCCACCCCCCTACCTCTTGCGTGGTCGAGCTCTGTATGGTCCGCAGGTACAGGCGCTTTTGTTTCCTGTACCCGAGCGGACCATACAGGGCTCGGCCACGCTACAATGAGGGAGTCAGTCCCTCTCTTCATGCTGCAGCCGCCAGAGGCTCAATATAGAGCGTTCGGGCGGCTGCAGCATGAGTGGGGGCCGGTGCTCCTAGCGGCGCCCCTTCCCAAGGGGAGCTCTACGCGGCTGCCTAGTCCGCTTATAGGACGCGCCAGCCCTGCATGTTTATTTATTAGATGTGTTATAAAGTATTCTGTTGGTCCCTGGTCTGATTCTTGCCTGTGTGCTGTTTGAAAGACGTCCTGGAGGTCTGCCTTGGGTCTCCGACATGTGACAACGTCATGGTACCAAAAATTGTGCTCCCTAATTGTGAAATATGGTACTCTACAGTCTTTGAAATGTGTTTCCCACAATGACTATCCTGGACTTACGGTATTTTGTCTTATTTGTTGAATTTTTTTTAGTGGAAAAAAAAAACAGGATTATCATATTAAATGCATCTGTACCAGTACATACAGTATAGTGGGTTTTGGGCCAGTGTCAATGGGATAACCGAACATATGAACTAGTAACCTGACCAGCATTAAAGTGCTCTTATAAATGTTTCTCATTTAGCTGACAGGTAGTGAAAACTGTTTGCCATTATGCATCTCCACGTCAGAGAATGTGGGAGGGGAAAGTTTGTTCATATTATGTCTAACAATTTCGAACAGGCAATTGTAGTAGATGCATATAGCTGTAAAAAAAGTGAAATAGTAAATTAGAGTCCCCATTAAACTGATTCTGCTTCAAGTAATATTAATGGTTGCCTGGCTTTGTAGAGCTATTAAAAATAAAAATAAAGCAGCTGCATGATGTGAGAAGTCAAACAATAATCTTCACTCATGAAGCTGGTTGGTGAGGTCCCTCTGTTGAAACAGCAATAAATCAATAGATTGCTGAATTTTAGCTGTTGTATATTTCTCTTCAGGTGAGTAATTTTTGAGCCTTTTTTAGTAATTATTCTTTTTCTACCACATTTCACAGACCTCGCTCTGGCAAAAGAGGTCCAGCACTGGTAATGTTGGAAGCCAGGTTGGGATAACCATGAGAGATATTTCCAACAAGTCCCAGCTAGCTTCCAGATTCTCCGTTTTTTTTCTAGCTTCCAGATCTGCCAGTAAATTTGTTTTTGCCATCTTTGTTAATCAATAGACCAAACAGGAAAATACAACATTTTATTAGCTCTGAGAGCATCCAGCAAAGCCTTGAACACTCATCTGTTAGCCAAAGTTGTATTCTGAAAAATGAGCACACAGGATCCTTCATATTGTAACTCACCAAGTTTTCTTTCTCTTTTCAAGTCTGCGAGTACCTACATGACTGTTAACTCTGATACATCTCCATATAGATAGTCATGCCACATATGACATCCCTGTGTGATTCAGCTGGACGTTCTTGTTAGTGTATATGCTCAATCTTCATCTCATCTGCTGTCAGGAGACAAAGAAGCACTGTGAATATTTCTTGGACTGTTTTAGACAGTGCCTCATGGGCGATCATCTCAGGGAGGCCCTGGATACAGATATATTTCTGCCTGTTGTAAGTTCTTCCTCTACTAGGGGCAAAGTCTAATATAGTGTTGATGAATGTCCTAGAAACTGGGGTGATACTGGACTCACCACCTAATCTAGTATCTAACTGGTTGCATGTGCTCCCTAAGTCACACAGCGGACAGTGACATTAGCTGCTGTATCCAAGTCGGTCAGCCCTGTGTAAAGCGGGTGCTCGGTCGGACACCCTAAAAGGACCAATCAAAGCAGAGAACCGGCACTCCAAACTTGCTGGTGAAGAGAGTATTTATTGTCACATATTAATACAGTGACGCATTTTGGCACACGTAGTGCCTTTCTCAATGTGAATGAGGCCCTCCTTTATGTGATATACAGGTAGTATCGGAGTGCCTCTTGCTTGCAATTTTTGGCAGCACTTGCACTTTATTTACAAGTATATATACAGGAAAGAATGTTTCCTAACAATTTTTCCTCTAAAATTTTATCTTTGGTTTTGTGCGTATTATTGTCAGTCTGTTTAAGTGGCATACTACTCGGACAACATCGTTCCCAGCAACGACCTGGTAGTCCAAGATGCATCCAGACATTCTTCCCATGCTGTTCCTGAACAATTTCGGTGGTGTTTCTATCAATTTCTGACCTTTTCCTATGAACCAGGCACCCTCCCCTCTTCAGAACAGGGGGTGCCTGGTTTAATGCTCGGGTTCTCCCATTGACTTCTATTATACTATTATTATATCTACAGAGCACCCGAGCATCCCGATGTGTTTGGCCCAAGCACTTTGGTGCTCGATCAACACTGCTGACATACATGTCAAATTGTTGTTAAGTCCTGTTGACATCAACAAGATCTCACAGTTATTTCAGGTATATGCCCAGCATAAGTTATCCATGCATTATATCACAACGCTACTAAGAAGTCAGCTCCATTAACAAGCCCTAGGTACCTGCTAATTTGAAAACCCATGGACCCGATGGACAGGTGCTGGTAGACAAATAAAATACAAAATATAGGTAAACAGTATTGAACTGCCATCCCAAAAAATTACAAACATCCAATATTTCAATGGTCTAATGATCTATTGATTTTTATTGCTTGCTGTGTGTGTGTGTGTGGTGTGTGTGGGATGTTATGTGCTTACTGCACACCTTTGGGTTCTGGTTGGCTGGAACTGGGGTACCATAGTTCTTGGCACACTATGGGACCCTCTTGTTTAGGTACAGAAAGTGTCAATGTACATCTGAAAAATGTGAGTTAATCATTAAGGCCAACAAGTTCTGGAAACATTTTTTTACTGGCTTGAGGTCTGTGTGATGTTTACACTAGACTCAGACCACTGTGACATCAACAGTGGCCTGTGCAAGAGTTCCAGTTGTATTCTAAGGCCTCATGCACACGGCCATTGTTTTTGTCTGCGTCCGAGCCACATATTTTGCCACTCGGGCGCGGACCCATTCACTTCAATGGGGCCGCAAAAGATGCGTTCCGTGTCCTCACAAAAAAAATAGAACATGTCCTATTCTTGTCCATTTTGTGGACAAGAATAGGCATTTCTACAATAGGCCGCGTTCCGTTCCGCAAATTGCGGATCCGCGGTTTGTGGACCGCAAAACACATACGGTCGTGTGCATGAGGCTTACAAAGGATTCTTAAAGCTAGAACATTCAAGTCATAGCTCCGCCTAGAGTAAAATGCAAGTACTAAGCTCTTCTTTGCTACATATGAGAACTTGTAACCATCAAGTGTTTTCAAGCCACTGTTGTGTGAAAAGTAAACATTTTAGACAATATAATCTGCAACTATTTCTTCAAAGGGAAACACTCAACTGCTGTCTCACATGGTATGTGATAAGCGTTTTTAGTACACAATACAGCACCTTTTTGCTGTCATGACCTGCTGTAAACGTGATGCATAGCCAGACACCAGCATTTGGCAGAAGTCCTGAGGAATCTTAGCCCATTCCTCACTGGCAATGACCTCCACATCACTTATATTCTTGGATTTGTGTGCTCCAACCGCCTTCTTTAAATCCCACAAAAGATTTCTATGGGGTTTAGGTCAGATGACTATGACAACCACTGCAGAATCTTCCAGGACTTCTTCTAAAGTCAAGCCTTGATGGATTATGTGGTATGATTGGGATCATTATCTTGTTGGAAGGGCTAACGATGCCCAGGCTTCAGCTTTCTCACAGAAAGCATAATGTTTTCTGCTAGGATTCCCTGATAATTGATTGAATCCATCTTGCCCTTCACACACTGCAGGTTTCCAGTGCCAAATGAAGCAAAGTAGCCCCAGTTCATCATTGTAACACCACCATGTTTCACTGTAGGCATTGTATTCTTTTCAGTGTATGCTTCATTCTTCCCCCCCATATCGATGATCCATAGACCCGAAAAGTTTCAGCTTTATTTCATCACACTACAGAACAGAATCTCAAAACTTCTGAGGCTTATTCATATTAGATTAGGTTAGAGAATGTTGAAGCTGACTTTTCTTGTGCTTTTTGGGCAGTAGAGGACTACATCTTGAAGTTGTTCATCTAGGCTTATTGTGCAAACTGAAGCCTCAGTACCTGCTGCCATGAATGCAGGACTTTTTGTTCATCAGGTATTCAGTGGCACCTTTTCACAGGGCAGTTATTGGCAAGGAGCATTTCTTCCTCTTTAGTTGTCGAGGATCATTGTGTTGTGTAAAGGGGCCTTAAGCTGTATTTCTTACATGCAATCAAACAGCACAGTCAACAAACCTCTAGCTAGTCTAGGTATTTGATGTGTTTTATCTCAAGTACACCTTGTAAAACTAATGAAGCCCTTTATAGTTGCATGAAGTATGCTTGAGACAACACCTGATTTGCAAATGTCTTCTCTTATGAGGGATTCTATTGAGAAGTTGAATAATTCTGAGATTGCAGTACTTATTAAAAATTGTCATTATGTATTGAATTTGGAGAAACCAATTTATAGCCATCAGTGTTTGGGATCTTAATAAAACAACATGCACGCAATGGATCATGGATACAGGTAGGATTTCTTTACTAACCAATGAATAAAAAGGAAAGATCCTGACTCCTGAGGGAGAGTATAGAGCAGAGCATTGGCAATAAACCCTGAGAACCTTGAGCCTTACAGCAAAAAATTCTAGGACATTTGAAAATAACTGTGCTTGTACTGTCACTTGTACTTTCAAGTTTTGTAGATGGCAAGACATATTTCTTCACATATTACTTACCATGAACTGATATCTGCCTTTTTAAAGTTGTATTCGTAGCATACATTTTTTGGTTAGAATATTTTGAAATTAATATTATTCTGTATTTTTTCCCATCCAATATATTAATAATGTAGACAGATGTATTAGTAGGAGGATTGTCCAATTATAACAATAAAAACACGTATGATACAAAAAAAACTAATGTTTTTGGGACTAGATCAGACATCATAAGCTTGGACAGCCCAGCCGTTATATTCATTGACGGTATCTTCATGAGATGTTAGTTGGACATTGTAGTACATAGCTGTCGTTTGAGGCTTTGGCATTTCTCTGGTTTGGAATCTTATCATATAAAATAATTGCAGTTAAGTCCTACACTTTGAAAAACAGCTCAGTAATTTCAAACAAGAGAACATGTTTGATCTTTGATTCTCAGGGTTTCTGAGTTTCAGGTCATATTAAGGTAATTCATGTAAAAGATTAGCCGTAAAGCCCAGACATTCTCAAACACATTGGGGGAGATTTATCAAAACTGGTGTAAAGGAAAACTGGCTTAGTTGCCCAATGCAACCAATCAGATTCCACCTTTCATTTTCCAGAGAAGTTGTGAAAAATGAAAGGTGGAATCTGATTGGTTGCTATGGGCAACTAAGCCATTTCCCTTTACACTAGTTTTGATACATTTCCCCTGTTGTTTTTTCCATGGAGATTATTCTGTGTAAGGCAATGCCAGGTGCCTCATTAATCGCATATTTATTATTCTGCCTTCTCATGGCTTCATTGCTTTTAAACATATAGACCACAGTGAAAAACACCATCGAACCATTCATTTTTAGTCAGCCTGCTCAGTTTTATGTTCTATAATCCTTTTTGTATCCGCTCATTGACCAGAGGGTTTCTTCCTTGATAAGCATGCCGGTTCTCTTTGTTTTCCCTCAGATATTGGTGTGATGGCTTGTTTCACTCAGTCCTGCATTATTCATTTTAGATGCACTTTTTCATCAACATAGCCACATGAGGGGTTGTTTTTGCAGAATGTTCTGAATTATGTTCAGAATAATTTCATGAACACTTTCTGGGTGGGAAAGAAAAAGGCACAATTTTACTGATGTTCTTGTACTTTTTTGCACCATTCACAGTGTTCCATAAATAACGTGTTACATTTATTCTGTTGGCCAGTACAATTATGGCAATACAAAAAGGATACCCTTTTTTTTTAATCACATTTCTTATTGTTTTTGAAAATTTTATTTTCATCCCAGTAGGAAACTTGACCCGTTTGGCTCAGTCACTGATATAATACACTGCAATACTTCTCTATTGTAGTGTATTATCACTGTCAGCTGAAGGCCTCTTTCACACACCCTTGATGACATCCGTGACAAGATGGTCCATGATGGATCCATGTTTGGTCCATGTGTCTGTTTTTCTCTCTCCATGTGTCATCTGTATTCCACGACTACGGCTAGGCTAAAAATTATTTTTCAGTGCATATTCTAGAAATGGTCTGTAAAAACCACAGACCAAACTTGGATGTCATCAGTGTTGAGTCTGTCCTATTCACAGAGCCATAGACTATAATGTTCCTGAGGGATCCATAATCAAGGAAAAAATTTGAGCATGCTTCTGTGGTGTACCACAGACCCATGGTCCATGGAAAACCACTGATGTGTGAACACACACATTAAAGAAACCCATTAGGTCCTGCCTCTGGCATAATATAATGGGTGTAGAAAGATTAGAGACATGGGGCCTTTATTATCATCAGTGTCGGCAATTGTAGCAGGATGTTGTCTGTATATATCAGCCGACACTCGCTGCGGATGGTGGACATACACTTACATCCATATGTGAGAAGGGATTAAAGAGAACCTGTCAGTAGATTCATGCTACCCTAACTATGGGCAGTGTAAAATACTGATTGGTGCCTACATTGCTGCAGAGTTTCAGAGAAAATATAGTTTCAGGAATTCACTGACTAAATAAAAAGACCTAATTCCTAATAAAAACCTTAGTTTATTGATATGCCCTAAAATCTCCGGATAGGATCCCAGACATGAATGTATAACAAGTGTGTAGCAGAATGGTATTTAGTAGTTTTCCTGTGCATCAAAACACTGGGGGCTCTGTGATACAGAGCATTGCTATATTACAGTCTTGCTCCTCTCCATGTCTATAATGCCCCAGTGCACTAGGGTTGCCAACCATCCAGAAATTTTTGGACAGTCTGTAAAAATAGGCTACTTTTTTTCCTGTAGTGGTTTAGAGACGGCTCCACCGATCTGTGATTGGACTATGGTGCTCAATACTCAAATGGTGTAAGCTTCCAAACACCACAAAAAAATAAAAGTGAGACAATAGAATCAAGGTATGGCACTCAACTTATCTGGAAATATGCAGACAGTAGGCACTATTAAAATATATGTAACATTTATTAAAACACACAATAGAACAGATATGAAAAAAAAAAAAAAAAATTCTATGGAAAAAATTTTTGAATTTTTTTTTGAAAGAAATCCTTATGAAAAAAAAGTTTTGAAAATTTTTTTATAAAAAGTTTTTTTGAAAAATAAAAATAAAATAAAAAAACTAAAAAAATTGTAATAAGTGAGTTCATGAAGAATCCATTAGCTCAATTGTACTAAAAAGTCCATCTTGCAATAATTCGTGTACAGACTTGGCTATGGAGCCACTCCAGATAGTTAAAACACTAGAGGATATGAAGTATGTCCGTACTTGGTTGGACCAATTCTCCGTTAGTGTATTTTTCAAATATTTGCTAGATAGGTGGTGGCGTCCCACCACAAATCTTACCTCCGTGGATTAGTCAGTGTCGGTACCAGTACTCACTTTCTTTGCGATAAGCCGGCTCAAATCGACGATTATTTGGAGACGATTCAGCATGGACATACTTTTTTTCCTGTGTCTGTGATTTTTTTAGGCTGGTGGTACTTGACTAGATTATTTTGGTGGTAATTATGATCATTTTACAGCTCACAGTAAATGCTGTAAATGAGTTCCTATCGGTATGTTGAGCTATAGACATGTATTAATCATAATCTTTATCATTCATTATGGTTTTCTAATTTGCCCATAAAAAAATGTTGGCTGTCCGTTATTTTGGGATAAGTTGTCCAGAAAAAAGAAAAATTCTGGTTTGCAACCGTACGGTGGACTTCAGGGTCAGACACTACAGGAGGAATATTCTCTGCGCTGTCTGCGAATCTTTGTTGCTGCCGCTGTCCCTAGTCTCTTAACCAGTCTATATATACCTAGACTACACTAAACTGGACCCTACTCGTTTCCTTATTCATAGTCTCCAGCGGCCAATCTGACTGTGATTAAATGGCTGTTTTGGTATAAACATTTTGATGTTTTGTTCAGTGTGATGCAGGCAGGTAAGTGGACTGGATTCCAGCAGAAAAAGCACTGTCCTGAAGGAGTGGACACACTACTAATCGTTACTTATAGTGACCTATAACTCTAGATCTATTTTATGGCTAGGCATTCTTTAATACACTATGATTGCTAGACCATAACCTGGATGCATTCTAATCAATCATGCGCTATGACATACTGAGACTGCTTTCACACCTCCGGCATGAATTCCAGCAGGCTGTTCTAGCAGAAAACAGCCTGGCGGAATTCTCCGGATCCGGTACTGTTGGATGTAACCAAAATGCCCGCTGGCCCCATTAAGTATAATGAGGTGCGATGGAGATTTGGTAGCATTCTGGCAAAAATGCCAAGAATTGCATGGACACATACCTCTGCATGAAGCGGTTTGTGTCCGGTCGATTCCCAGCATTGTCTGCCGGATCATAGTACCGCAGATGTAAAAGTAGTCTAAGTTCTATACAGTCCCTGATGTTGGAAATTGGCCGCAGCAACACAAAACTTCTTGAAGCAACTTCTTCTTGAGAAGATTCTTTTGTTTATTCAGAAACAAGAACAGCAAGACAGCGTTAAGATAAAAAATAGTCAGGCAGAATATGGCATGAGGTAGATGGTGGTGTGAAGCAACAGTAGAAAAAAAGGCAGTGCTGTGTGTGTGTGTTATGTCCCCAAATACACTCTTTTGTACCCCAGAGAACAAAGGAATATGAGTATTAAAATGCATGTTTGTCGCAGCGTACCGCAATGCATAGGAGTGAATGTTGAGACACCTAAATTACATCATTATTATTATTATACATAACACGTGACCTCACAAATGCTTTACTGTTCATAACCACTGACATACATAAGATGCACCTCCAACATCAATATGTATAAGGAACATGTACGCCTCCTTATACTTCATGACAGTTATTTAGCTAAAAGCTTTCTAACTCATATGAGAATGAATATCTAATGCATTTTTAACCTTTGAACCCTCGTCCTCTAATTCCATTATCTTTGAAAGTGTTTGTTTGCCATAAACTAAAGAAGCTGACAAGTGTCCAATAATCAAGTATCTGAAAGAAGCTATGAAGTACATAAATATGTCACTAAGACTCCATGATCTCATAACTAGCCAGTCCTAATCAGAAAACATATGCTTTAGTTGATCACCTAAGGACCTCTATTTTCTTAGCAACAGTACATCAGCATTCAAGGTGACGCTTTAGCTAAGCTTTAAGGTAGAAATATAAGATGTCTGACTAAGACAACATGGCGGACATTCAGATCTAATCCTGATATTTCAACACCTGATTGTTAGTGTGTATGCCTTTAACGTTATTGCTACCTGAATATATTGAGCTAGATTAAAGAGTTTTCTGCGAGTAGAAATTTGATGACCTATTCTGAGGTCATCAATATCTAAAAGCTTGGGGTCCGACTCTCAGCACCCCCACCAATCAGCTGTTTGAAGAAACTGCAGTGCTGTGGCCTCCTCACAGCTTATGTTGTATAGCGGTTGTGCTTGGTATTGCAACCCAAATGGGACTAAACTGTACAAAGGTCATGTGACCGATGAACATGATATCATTGGCCTAGGAAAAGGCGCAGTGCTCATCAAGTGCCGTGGCCTCTTCAAACAACTAATCGGTGGGGGAGTCGGACTTCCACCAAACAGAAATTGATGATCTATCTTGAGCAGAGGTCATCGATATTCTGCTCCAGGAAAACCCCTTTAAAATGTTTGGCTTGTGGGGTTCCCCATTATCATGCTACAAGCTCAACAGGTTATCTACTGAATAGACCTCTGGATTAAAATTGGAGGGTGTTACTTCAGCTACCATACTGTAACAAGGGGGATATGGTGTTCTCATGTCCGTTGCCTAGTGTCCCAGTATATGACCACAAAATACAAACTGTGTAGATGAACCAATGTAAACTGTTATTGATAAGGCATTTTCCTGGAGCAAAAAAACTGATAACGCTCCCTCTTATCATTTGCATTGTAAGCTAATATGCAGTTATGTCACATATTTCCAGTGTCAGAAGTATGATGCATAGATTGCTGGATAATAACTTTAAATCAAGGGATGTTTTTTCATGGGAGACTTGGGGGCTCATTTATTAACTGATATACGCCATTTTAGTGTTGTATATCGGTTGCAGACTTTGTCTCAAGTCATTTTCTCCACTTTCCCCACTTTGGTGTGTGGCATGGGCGAGGAAGAAGGCGGGCCGGATGTCAGTTTTGGGCATACAAAATTATTTAAATTTATGCCAGCAAGGGAGCTGGTATAGATTTTAGATTGTCGCACGTCCTGCTGGTCTGTGCTTCCACATAACTTTTTTTACTTCCTCCAGCAGCACAGACATGATCAAGACCAGCATGTAAATCGCAAAATATAACTTGTGGCACATCCAGCAGTATTAAGTACAAAGTGCAGATTATCTGACACCAGATGAGGAGGTATTGTGGCAGGTTGGATAGCTATTGATTGCCACTAGCAGGCACTTGTGGATATACAGTAGGTGTCCACTGTAAGATTCTGGCTGGATAGTTGTCTGGCCTAGTGATGATTTAGGTGTCGGATGTCTGAGCCATAGTTCCTCACCTTGAAGCAGTGTCTGTAAAGCTGTATTTCGTTGGTCACTCTGATGTCTTGTCACATTGATGCTTTCTGGACGCTGTATTCCTGAGTTTGCTGATCTCTCTGGAGTGTTGGTCTCACAGGAGAATAATAACTGGTTCCAAGGAGCAGGAGGTCCAGCAGAACCAGCCCACTCCTACCAAGAGAGGAGTAACAGGGTGGATAGCATGAAAAAAACATAAAAAATATATAATATTACATGTAACATAACTACAGTGCCTTGAAAATGTATTAATGCCCTTGAACTTTTAGGGGTTAGCTTATAAAAAAATATCCCAAGCTCTGAACATCTCACAGAGCACTGTTCAATCCATTACCTGAAAATGGAAGGAGTATGACACAACTGCATACCTACCAAGGCATGGCCATCCACCTAAACTGACAGCCCCAGCAAGGGGAGCACTAATTAGAGTCGCAGCCAAGAGGCCCATGGACACTGTGGAGGAGCTGCAGAGATCCACAGCTCAGGTGGAAGAATCTGTCTACAGGACAATTATTAGTCGTGAACTTCACTAATCTGGCCTTTATGGAAGAGTGGCAAGAAGAAAGCTATTTTTGAAAGCAAGCAATAAGACATCCTGTTTGCAGTTTCCCACAATCCATGTAGGGGACACAGCAAACATGTGGAAGAAGGTGCTCAGGTCAGATGAGACCAAAGTTGAACTTTTTGGCCTAAATGCAAAATGCTATGTGTGGCGGAAAACTAACATTGCACATCACCCTAAACCACCATGCTGTGGGGATGTTTTTCTTCAGCAGGGACAGGGAAGCTGGTCAGAGTTGGTGGGAAGGTGGATGGAGCTAAATACAGGGAAATCCTGGAGGAAAACCTGGAAGAGGCTCCAAAAGACTGGGGCGGAGGTTCACCTTCCAGCAGGACAAGAACCCTAAACATACAGCCAGAGCTGTACTGGAATGGTTTAGATCAGAGCATATTCATGTGTTAGAATGGTCCAGACCTAAATCTCATTGAGAATCTGTGGCAAGACTTCAAAATTGCTATTCACAGATGCTCTCCATCCAATCTGACTAAGCTTGAGCTATTTTGCAAAGAAGAATGGGCATAAATGTCAGCATCTAGATGTGCAAAGCTGGTAGAGACATACAGTAAGCCAACTAACCCAAAAGACTTGCAGTTGTAATTGCAGCAAAATGTGGTCCTACAAAGTATTGACTCAGGGGGACTAAATAAAAATGCAGGACACACTTTTCAGATTTTTATTTATTAAAGATTATGAAAACAATGTATCTTTGAAGGACACTGGTCCTACTCCAGGGATTATAGTGTGGAGTGGCATAATGTATGATAGCTGGACCCTTCTGGTTTTTATTTCAGGTTCACTAACAGCTCGGCGTTACATCGATTTAGCCATGGAACCTGTCTTAAGGCCATTTCCAAGTGTCCCAGCCCTTTTTAACAGGACAACGTCAGGCCGCATTTTGGTCATCCAACTGTATGTACCTACTTGGCATAAATGCGCTTCCATTACCTGCAGCGTTTCCAGACTTGTCTCCCATCGAGCACATCTAGGATATGAGTCATGAATAAGAACATTTTTGTTCGAAACACGTAGACCCTGGTGGAACACTAGGTTTATGTTTGATGCTGTATGGGATTTTAACACTGTGAATAAAGGAACGCACAACTCAGAAAATACTTTGGTGCTGGATTCATCTTTATTATTTCACATCTAGGATATTTGTCATATTCTGGTGTGGGAGGGAAACACCACACCGAACATAGTATGGAAAGGGGTGAGGGAATAAGGTCTGGAAACTAGGGAAAGAAGATAGACACCTCCTAGTAAAACCCTAATCAAAGTCCTGACTAACTACCAGTATGAACAGACCCCGGAGGTAGGTGAGTTCATACACAGGAATACCTAATGTCCTAACTCACCCTATAGGACCCTGGTAGTAATGTCAGGACTGAGACAACCTGTTCCTCCAAAAGGAAGGACGAACAGGAGTCTTGCTGGGGCCTTAATGCAAATGACAGGGAAATGCAACACACAAAATAACCCAAACAAAATACAAAAGGGAAAGAAAACACTTAACTTCAAGTGGCTATGGCAGCACCAGGAACTCAGTCGAGATCCACACGCTAGCAAACCACAACTCAAACTGAAGCTATAAACCGCATAGCATAGTGGGAGAAACAACAATAAATAGAGAAGGTTAAATGACCCAAATAGCCACACCTGGGAAAGAAGGTGCGGCAAGCACCAGAAACAACACAGATGTCATTTGATCCAAACGGAAAACATGTCAGATCAAACCACGTGTTGCCAGTCTCACCGATCTCCTGCCACCTGTGGCGGGAACGTCCGTGACAATATTATTGGCTGGCAATTGCCAAGAGAGCTACTATCAGCAGATCTTGATGATTTACGTGGCAGAACATTCCTCAGACAACCATTAATAACCTGACTGGTAGCATGCCAAGAATTGTAAGTGCTTGTATTTCTGCGTGGCACTTATCATTTTCTATAATTCCATGACTTTAACTTCTTGGCGTTGCATTTTCAATGTTTAGGAGTGTATATACAGGGCAGCGCTACCATATAGGCAAGGGGGGCAATTGCCCCGGGCCCCCGAGTCCTTAGGGGCCGACAAGCCAACGTCATCGCACCGCCTGAGCCGTATAGTGGGGGGGGGGGGGGGTTTACCACTTCAGCCCCCCTAGCTTAAACACCCTTAATGACCAGGCCACTTTTTACAATTCCGCACTATGCTACTTTCACAGTTTATTGCTCCGTCATGCAACTTACCACCCAAATAAATTTTACCTCCTTTTCTTCTTACTAATAGAGCTTTCATTTGGTGGTGTTTCATTGTTGCTGACATTTTAACTTTTTTTGCCATTATTACAAATTTAACGACATTTTTGCAAAAAAATGACATTTTTCACTTTCTGTTGTAATTTTTTTTTTTAAACTACATTTCTATATAAATTTTTCTCTAAATTTATTGTTCTACATTTTTTTGATGAAAAAAAGTCCAATAAGTGTATATTTATTGGTTTGGGTAAAAGTTATAGCGTTTACAAACTATGGTGCAAAAAAGTGAATTTCGGCATTTTGAAGCAGCTCTGACTTTCTGAGCACCTGTCATGTTTCTTCAGGTGCTAGTATGCCAAGATACTATAAATACCCCCCAAATGACACCATTTTAGAAAGAAGACACCCCAAAGTATTCATGGAGGGGCATGGTGAGTTCATGTATCATTTCATTTTTTTTCACAAGTTAGCAGAAAATGACACTTTCTGAGAAAAAAAAAAAAAGTTTCAATTTCTGCTAACTTCTGGCAAAAAAAAAAAAAATCTCAGACGGACTCACTATGCCCCTCAGTGAATACCTTGGGGTGTCTACTTTCCGAAATGGGGTCATTTGTGGGGTGTGTTTACTGTTCTGGCATTTTGGGCGGGGCTAAATTGTGAGCCGCCATGTAAAACCTAAACGTACTCGTTGGAATTTGGGCCCCTTTGCGCACCCAGGCTGCAAAAAAGTGTCACTTATGGGGTATCGCCGTACTCAGGAGAAGTAGGGCAATGTGTTTTGGGGTGTATTTTTACATATACCCATGTTGGGTGAGAGAAATATCTCTGTAAATTGTCAACTTTGTATAAAATTTTTTAAAAGTTGTCGTTTACAGAGATATTTCTCACACAAAGTATGGGTATATATAAAAATACACCCCGAAACTTATTGCCCTACTTCTCCTGAGTACAGCGATACCACGTGTGCCACTTTTTTGCAGCCTGGATGCGCAAAGGGGCCCTAAAACCAATGAGTACCTTTAGGATTTCACAGGGCATTTTTACGCATTTGGATTCCAGACTTCTTCTCACGCTTTAGGGGCCCCTAAAATGCCAGGACAGTATAAATACCCCACATGTGAGCCCATTTTGGAAAGAAGACACCCCAAGGTATTCCTTGAGGGGTATGGTGAGTTCATGTAAAATTTTATTTTTTGTCACAAGTTAGTGGAATATGAGACTTTGTAAAAAACAAAAAAAAAAAAAAAAATATATCAATTTCCGCTAACTTGTGCCAAAAAATAAAAATTCTGTGAACTCGCCATGCCCCTCACGGAAATACCTTGGGGTGTCTTCTTTCCAAAATGGGGTCACTTGTGCGGTATTTATACTGCTCTGGCATTTTAGGGGCCCTAAAGCGTGAGAATCCAAATGCGTAAAAATGCCCTGTGAAATCCTAAATGTACTCATTGGTTTTAGGGCCCCTTTGCGCATCCTGGCTGCAAAGAAGTGTCACTCATGTGGTATCGCCGTACTCAGGAGAAGTAGGGCAATGTGTTTTGGGGTGTATTTTTACATATACCCATACTGTGTGTGAGAAATATCTCTGTAAACGACAACTTTTTAAATTTTTTTATTCAAAGTTGTCAATTTACAGAGATATTTCTCTCACAAAGCATGGGTATATGTAAAAATACATCCCAAAACACATTGCCCTACTTCTCCTGAGTACGGCGATACCACATGTGTGACACTTTTTTGCAGCCAAGATGCGCAAAGGGGCCCAAATTCCAATGAGTACCTTTTAGGGGGGCATTTTTACGCATTTTTCTTCTCACGCTTTAGGGCCCCTAAAATGCCGGGGCAGTATAAATACCCCACATGTGACCCCAGGAAGTCTCGGCTCTCGCAGGATGACACGCCGATGCGTCGTCTCAGAGCTACACGACCGCCCGCAGGACGCATCCCAGCGTTAGGCGGTCCTGTAGCGGTTAAAGAGGCACTTGTAACTGGCACATGGGGTGGAGTGGGGGGGTTAAAGAGGCACTTGTAACTGGCACATGGGGGGGTTAAAGAGGCACTTGTAACTGGCACATGGGGTGGAGGGGGTTAAAGAGGCACTTGTAACTGGCACATGGGGGGGGGTAAAGAGGCACTTGTAACTGGCACATGGGGGGGTGTAAAGAGGCACTTGTAACTGGCACATTGGGGGTGTAAGGAGGCACTTGTAACTGGCACATGGGTGGGGGGTAAAGAGGCACCTGTAACTGGCACATGGGGTGGGGGTGGGGGTTATAGAGGCACTTGTAACTGGCACGTGGGGGTGGGGTTAAAGAGGCACTTGTAACTGACACATGGAGTGGGAGTGGGGTTAAAGAGGCACTTGTAACTGGCACATGGGATGGGGGGTTAAAGAGGCACCTGTAACTGGCACATGGGGTGGGGGGTCAAAGAGGCACTTGTAATTAGCACATGGGATGGGGGGGGGTCAAAGAGGCACTTGTAATTGGCACATGGGATGGGGTGGGGGGGTTAAAGAAGCACTTGTAACTGGCACATGGGGTGGGGGGTTAAAGAGGTACTTGTAACTGGCACATGGGGTGGGGGGATTAAAGAGGCACTTGTAACTGGCACATGGCACTTGTAACTGGCACATGGGGTGGGGGGGTTAAAGAGGCACTTGTTACTGGCACATGGGGGGGAAGAGAGGCACTTGTTACTGGCACATTATTATGGAGAACTATGGGGGCTTCTACTGAGGCCACAAAGAAGGGGTATTTTATATGGGGGTGTTCTGCCAGATCTCTATAGATTGCCGAAAGTCTATAGCGGAAGTCACGTGGTGCGCTGCGCAAGCGCACAAGCGTACTTCCGCGAATCATTCGTGCTGGCTCCATTGCAGTAGTTCGCGCACCGCGCGTGCGCACACTTAAGGGTATACTGACTTCTTAAAGTGACAGTAATCTCCATTAAAATACAGCTCCGCCCGGCCCCCCCCAGCGCTCATTAATGTACATTAATTTGTACCCTCGCGGGCTCGCTTCGCTCACCACGCATCGGGCTCGGCCTCGCTGCGCTCGGCATTTAGTAAAACTGACTCTATGCCGCCATTGATAGTAAAGAAGGAAATGGATGGTAAAGAATTTCTTTGCCATCCATTTCCTTCTTTACTATCAATGGCGGCATAGAGCTAGTTTTACTAAATGCCGAGCGCAGCGAGGGTACAAATTAATGTAGATGCTGTATTTTATTGGAGATGACTTTAAGATGTCTCTTGTGCGCACGCACGGTGGGCGAAGTACTTCAGTGGAGGCTGCAGGGATGATTCGTCGAAGTGCGCTTGCGCAGCGCACCACGTGACTTCCGCTATAGACTTTCGGCAATCTATAGAGATCTGGCAGAACAGGGGCTCTGTGTGGTACTAGTATTATCAGGGGGTTTATCTGTTTCTGCAGTATAATATTGGGGAGCACAGCAGCACAGTATTGGGGGTAGTAGGATGATTTGTCCAGAAGATGGGAGGATGATGGAAAAATAGTAAACTAAGATTTTTTTTGTCAAACTGCAGAGATGGAAAATGGCGACAAAATGGTGCTCTGGTCTGAAGGTCTGAAAGGAGAATACGAGGACAGAGAACATCTACATCAAAAGAGACGTCATTGGATGTAAGAGGTATGGGGCACTGTATTTCTGTATGCTGCCAAGGAGGGGGGGGGGAGAAATAATGTGACGCGAAGGGGGTGATGTAAAAAGGAGGGGGTGATGACGTGACATGGAGGGGAGAAATGTGCCATTCGGGGGGGAGGGGGGGTATGCTGCCATGGAGGGGGGAATAATGTGACGCGAAGGGGGTGATGACGTGACAATTTCAAGATACCTAAAGGTGCCTCGTTCATCTGTACTAATGTCCAGCCATCATACCGCTCAGGAAGGAAATGGGTTCTGTGTCCCAGAGATAAACGTGTTTTGGTCCAACATGTGCCTCCCCAAGGAAAGAGGGAAGCACTAGGCACCAGTGTACTGACCGCATAAGTAATAGTCCGTTCATTCCACGGCGTCCCGGTCAGCCGTCCACGCATGCGCTGGAATATGACAGAACTGTCGTCACGTAATCATGTGGCTATCATGTGACTATCAATGTGCACTTGATCACTTTATGACATTGTATATGTATTTTATATGTACCCACAGTTTTTTCTGGCAATGTATGAGTTAATTGTCAGTCTGATTACAAGGTCACATGATATGAAGTTTAATTGCACTTACCCTTTAAATATGTAGCATCCCCAAGTCAGGGTAGCGTGAGGGACTAACCTGGGGAATGCCATTGATGATGAGGCTGGCACGTGGATCCTCTGGGGCACTCTCTGGGTTCTTGAGGGACACAGCCAGGTGTAGTGTGAGGTGCCCTTGGTGTTTGTAGATTAACGTGCCTGTGGCTGGGTGTCCCTGATGTCCGTGAAGCCAGTGCACACTGATTTGATAGGAGGAATAATTGAGGTACAAGCTTGGATAGTAAACCAGAACTTCACTTTACCTAACAGTAGAGACAGCATACACTCTTGACAGTTCCTCAGAAGACGATTGGTTTCAGCAAGCTTTAAGTTACAGTACATTAATGGCAGGCTTATATTTAGCAAGGTGATCACAGAGGGTTAAAAGCAGGACTTGCAGTGCAGGCGGCTTGCACACTATTCCTGACTGATCCTGACTGGCAAAATATACTCCAAGGCCCCAATGCCCTATCTCTGGCTTTTATCCTTGGGATTACAATTACTGAGTACCTCCTCTGGTATTTGTAGTACCTCTTGCGGTCTTGGTCACTGCTCTGCCTTCCCTCAGCTCACAGGCTGGTGACCAGTGATGCTCCTGCTGGGATCCTTATCCTGTTTGCAGCTTGACTAAGGAGGCAACACTTCTCCACTAGTCCTAGGGTCTGGACTGCTCCTCCCAGGGAATAACTCTTCCTAGACTGGACCCTCTCAGGCTATAGGGCTTGGGCTAACTTCAACAGGCTCAGGGCCTGAACACTGAACACCTTCACAGGCTCATGGCCTGGACTGGACTGCCTTCAGCAGGCTCAAGACCTGGACTAGACTCCTTCCTTCCCCTGACTGGGCCTATATTATTTAGGGCTCCCTAGCTCCCTCTAGTGGCTAAATCTGAGATGACACCCCTAGCAGGCCTGCACAATGGCACATAATAGCAGTAACAGGGTGATAGGATATATAAATAGGCATTACATTACATAGCATTTACTGAAAATGACATTCACCAATCTCCCCACAAATGAGGGGAACGTACGCACTCTAGTGACCCTTCTGTAGTGTCGGGCATCACAACTCCCGTACACTACAAATACTCCACATTGTCTCTTTGGATTTGCTTGAGAAAGGCTCATGTTTAGAGCCGAAACGTCGGCTGCACTGATGTGTGAATAAAGAACATCACCTTTTTTACACTATTTTGGTGTGCTGCTCTACTTTTTTGACATTATTGAAGATTGGGTTGCTTATCCCTTTACTTGAGCTTGCACCCGGACTACTTAGTCTCTCTCTCTCTCTCTCTCTCTCTCTCTCTCTCTCTCTCTATATATATATATATATATATATATATATAAATATATAGGAGTGAGTGTATAAATAATATATACACATACGCACAATATTTTTATTCTGCTTAGAAAAAATGCATCATTTAAAATGTCATAAAAATGCATACAACTGCAGGCATTTTATTGGTGCCCGTGGCAAATTGCCTTTCATTTTAACTTGCCAAAGGACATTGCATTGTGTTGCATCGTTCGCTCTTGCAGTCCATATATTTTGAGGTGTCTTATATAGTGTACAAAAAAGAACTTCTGAGTTATCTGGTAAAACTGTTTTGAGCTTGTATACCAGTTAGTCAAGCTGAGCGGTCTGTAAATGGTTAAGGTGCACTATAGGTAGTATTTTATTGTCTTTTAGCGTGGCTCCTTTGAGGATTTGACTCAATCCTTTCAATATCTTGGCTACATTCTTGGGAAATAAGAAATGCTAAGTGTGGCACACTAGGGATTATTTGTTTTTATGATCTCCTGACTATTTGCTGCGCTGAGATTCCAAGAGAACTGCTGTTAGCTCACGATTAATCCACAATCTGAGATTTCCCATAGTTTGTTATCACAGTCTTATGGGAAGTCTTCAAATACTTTGTTGTCTATTTGCTGCTATGTTCAATTGTATTTTTTATTTTGTTTTTTCATTTTCTATTATGCGGGGACCAGGATGGTGCCACAATCCAGGTTCTGTCTCAATTCTTCTTTCCTTTGTTGGTGCTAATTGCTCAGGTATTGATCACAAATAAGTAAACATTTCCAATAAAATGTCACACTTTGAGCCCAAATTTGTGGCAGAATATCACCATACTAAGCAATGGAGATGAGCGAATTTCTTCATAATTCAATTCGGCTGCTTTGAAGAATTATACAAACATTTTCGCTTTGGAACGAACTACATTTTTTGCAAGTAGTGGATGCAATGACAAGGATCGGTGACACTCCCTGCCGTTGTACCCCTCAAATGTCGTTCATACATGATCGCTGCAATCGAGAGTAAATGTGTAAAATTAACAGAAAAAAATAAATAAAATCATACTAAGGCCTCTTTCACACGGGCGTCATGTTTGACGCCCGGATAAGAGGCGGGTGCGTTGCGGGAATATGCGCGTTTTTCCCGCGCGGGTGCAAAGGTTTGTAATGCGTTTTGCATGCGCGTGAGAAAAATCGCCATGTTTGGTACCCAGACCCGAAGCCGGACTTCATCACTGAAGTCCGGTTTCGAGTCTTCTGGAGAATTGATCATTTTCCCTTATAACATGGTTATAAGGGGAAATAATAGCATTCTTAATAAAGAATGCATAGTAAAATGAAGTGGAAGGGGTTAAAAATAATAAGAGTTAACTTACCTTAGCCACTTGATCGCGTAGTTGCGATCTGTCCTCTCTTTCCCAGCATTAGCTAAGAACTAAAGGACCTGTGATGACGTCACATCACATGGTCCAATCACATGGTCCATCACCATGGTAAGATGGACCATGTGATTGGACCATGTGATGTGACGTCATAACAGGTCCTTTAGTTCTTAGCTGATGCTGGGAAAGAGAGGAGAGATCGCAACTACGCGATCAAGTGGCTAAGGTAAGTTAACTTTTATTATTTTTAACACTTTCACTTAATTTTACAAAGCATTCTTTATTAAGAATGCTATTATTTCCCCTTATAACCATGTTATAAGGGAAAATAATAAAGATCGGGTCCCGTTGCTAAGCAACCATGCGGGAAAATCGCAACGCATCCGCACTTGCTTGTGGATGCTTGCGATTTTCCCGCAGCCCCATTCACTTCTATGGGGCCTGCGTTGCGTGAAAAACGCAGAAGATAGAGCATGCTGCGATTTTCACGCAACGCAGAAGTGATGCGTGAAAATCACCGCTCATGTGCACAGCCCCATAGAAATGAATGGGTCCGGATTCAGTGTGGGTGCAATGCGTCCTCCTCACGCATTGCACCCGCGCGGAAAACTCGCCCGTGTGAAAGGGGCCTTACAGCCTCCATTTGCTCGCGACAGGCCAGCCGCCACCATCTTGCTTGAAGATCTGGCTTGAAATCTTGTGTGCCCGAGATGACGCCGTCATGATGGCTTAGTGACATCATACGTCACCACTCACGGGATTTTGGCCAAGATCTTCAATCAAGTTTGGTGCGGTCGTCCTGTCGCGAGCAAATGGAGGAGGTAAGTACGATTTCTTTAGTTTTTCACACTATATTTTTGATTCTGCTACCATGAAGCACAAGGAAATTCATCTTTTCAGCGAATCAAATTTATCCTGAAATTCGAATCGAATTCCACTTCATTGGATTCGATTCGCTCAACTCTACTAAGCAACAATAAATCTGTACTTCTCTTCATGTCAGGATTCCATTATGTAGTAAATAAAGTGACTATTCAAATTTGGAACAACGACCTCTTTTTCTCTTTCACTTGCACCCCAAGTATTTTTAGACATGGAGATGGCCGAGCAATCTGACATCACAGCCCCTCGTCTTGAAAGGTCACAATATAGAGAGCATTGCCTCCTTCCTCATCCGTGAAGTGTGCAGCGGTAATGTGAAATTGAAGATAAAAAAAAAAAGTATTGGTGATTCTTCATGGTTACATCACCATTTTCCCTGGTATTCACTCTTCGAGTTTATAATGCAGAGAAGGAGTGGTCGGGATTTTTTTTTTAACACTGGCGTTTTCAATTGTCACAGTTTTTGTGACAATTTTTGTCTGCATTTTATATTCTCCTTCAATTTATTGTTTATTCTCCATTAAATAAAAATTGCCCCCACACATATTTTACCTGGATAGCCATTCCTTCAAACCCAAATGTGACCCATATGTTGTTTTCCACATTGTTTGTGGTGGTATTTACCTTAAATAAAGAATTTTAAAAGCATTTCGGACAATTTTACTTGTAGGACTAAACATTGCTGAATGGACTGGATAGTTAACGTTTCAAGGATATGGGTCCATTTACACCAAAGAAGCCCCCCCCCCTCGCAATAAAACATAGAATTATTGTAGCTGATCCGTTGGGGTGTGGGGTTTAAGTGGGGTTTAATCAAAGCTTGTGTTTTTTGTGTCTTTTTTTTTTACTTTTAATAAAATTGTACGTGTATTATGTTTGTTATGTCAGCACGCAGCATCTAAAGTGTCACAATGGCAGAACTGGAACTAGCTCCAGTCCTGCCAGCTGCAGCTATGTGTCACCTGCATGTTGTAACGGACACCAACAGGTAATGGTGCAAGCTCAACTCCTGTGTCTGCACCATGTATGTGCCTGTACATAGCAGTAGCAGAAGATAAGGAGGATTAAAAAAAAAAAAAAAATTACATACATATTTTTATACATACTTACTACAAGTTCTGAAACCGGTCCAGTCCCTACCCCCCCCCCCTACATTGCCCTAATAGAAATTGGCTATTACTATTAGAGCAATAAGGGGCAAGGACTGGACCGGTCTCAGAACTTGAAGTATATGTCTATGGGGGGTTGTGTATAGTTGTACTGTATGTATAAACACCAGCAAAGGTTGCACTACATTTTTTCCAGAAGAGTAATAATATTCCTCTTAACAATTTTGAGGAGTATTTTTAGCCGAGGAGGAGTAGGAATTTTGCGGTAATTCATATATATAATGCATAGGCCCACATAACGTTATGAGGCTGATATTTCTGCATGGAAACCATTGCTAGTCTCCCGTGCAGAAATAAATGTAGGCAATTTTACATTTATCCAACATCATACACTAAGGCCTCATGCACACGACCGTATTTTGTTTCCTTGTCTGTTCCGTTTTTTTTTTGCTGATAGGATGAAGACCCATTCATTTCAATGGGTCCGCACAAAATGCGGGCAGAACACCATGTGCTGTCCGCATCAGTATGTCCGTTCCGTAGCCCTGCAAAAAAAATAGAGCATGTCCTATTTTGTTCTAGTTTGCAGATAAGGGTAGGCATTATTACAATGGATCTGCAAAAATAACGGATCCGCAAAAAAAATGGATGTCATACAGACATTTTTTGTGGACCAGCAATTTACGGACCGCAAAACACAAACGGTCGTGTGCATGAGGCCTAAACATAAGACCACTGCTGCCATACACAGGGCCCACCTGACCCTGCCATACACAGCGCCCACCTGATGTGGCCCATTCACTTAAACTGGCTTGATAGATCTCTGCGGACAGTGTTTGGCTGATTGCCAGTGATTGCCACGCACCTTAGGCTTTTTTTTACATTAGTGTTAGGCTTGTCCGGCGGGCTGTTCCGGCAAGGGAACAGCCTGCCGGATCCAGACTAATGCTCGCACGTGTGCTGCTGGCCCGGCCCCATTTACTATAATGGGGACGGCAGGAGATGCGGCCGCAGCACGGCAAACATGCGGAAAGGCGGTCAGACAAAAACTGCAGCGTGCTAAGCCTAACGCTAATGTGAAAGAAGCCTTATCCAGGCAAGTCACCACTGCTGTTTTTAAACAAACAGTGGTAGCAGAACCAGACCTGCACTGGACAGAATGGCGCCGCAGAAAGGGGGGAATACAGTATACGATTTATCTTAACCCCTTAGTGACCACATACATTTTTTTTAAATCACATTCCAAGAGCTATAACTTTTTTGTTTTTTCATCAATGTACTTGTATGAGGTCTTATTTTTTGCAGGACAAGTTCTTGTTTTTAATGCACCATTTTGGGTACATGTAATGATTGATTAAAGCCAGCTGTTTAGCTAAAACCACCTATGTTTACGTCAGTAAAAAGGCGCATTAGTAGTCATTTTAGGGCTTGTCCGAGATATAATTATCTCAGACAGCCCCTTTAAGATCAAGCTGAGATATCTGTTCCTCTGCTTTTAATGCCAGTGCCATAAGTATTATTACTAAATATAGACTTGACAATAGTAATTAAGAAAAATAAAAGGAAAAAGTACCTAACTAAAAATGTTTATTATCCAGCCATTAGTGAAAATTATAGGAAAGTACCTGAAATCTGAAAAATTCATATAAATTATGAGTATAACAACTTTAGCTATTGCCAACACTTTATGTAGAGATTTCCTTTAGAAACACTGGTCTAAATATTGTGTTTTTTATTGTAAGAGTGCAGAATTGAGAGTGCGTATACATCTACAAAAATAAAAAACTTTGCAATTTCTTTTGGGCTTTTTAGACCTGGCTACCAGAGGTCAGAAGCATAATTGTCAGACAGAAAACAGAAGTCAGCATAACTAAGATTGGAACAAACATGCTTGAATTATAAAGGTTTAAACATACTGTTATGGCTCATGCACACGACCGTGTGCCGGCCGTAGTTCTATTGCGGCCCGCATACAGCGAGTCCACAATACACGGGCAGTGGCCGTGTGCATCCCACATCACTGACCCATTTACTTGAATGGGTCCGCGATCTGAGAGATGCGGTGCAGAAGGATGGAGTGGAGTGCTTCCGTGGTGTTTCTGGCCGTGCCTCCGCACCGCAAAAAAGTAGTGCATGCACTACTTTTTGGTGGAATGGACGGATCACGGACTGATTCAAGTTGAATGGGTCTGGATCCGTCTGTGGAGGCAGCACGGATGTTGCCCGTGCATTGGGGACCGCAATTGTGGTCCCCAATGCACGGAAAGGCTGGCACATATTCGTGTGCATGAGCCCTTAGGACGGGTTTATGTGTTTTGGCTGTTGACACCCTGGCCAGCGGTAACATCCAATGGCAGCACCATTTTGCAGGTAAAGTCATACCCTCAAAATTGTACAGCCAATAGGTACTGTGTAAATCCGTGCTTTTAGTAGGAAGCATCTAGTTCGACACCATAATTATGTAAAAAGACAGTGAAGAAATTTAGGGTCCGGCTACATGGCAGAAAAGTTGCGCAATGTAATGATAGTCAATGGTGTCGACATGCTGCGATTGCGACACGACAGTCGCAAAAGTAATATGACTTGGATGGATTTTTTGTAACTTAAGTCGCAGTAGCGGCATATCACAAGTCACCTTGCAGCACCATTGACAATCATTACAAAAAAAGTTTCTTTACTTTGCTGTGATGCATATCGCTGTGTAGCCGGACCCTTAATGAGTTAAATGCATTACAATTCAATATCTTACAGCCACATTTATGAAATCCCGTGCTCCAGTTTTCTTACATCAAAATTTTACGAATTTTGGCCTATAAATCTGTGTCTCTCATTCCAGTGGGCGTAATTATAGTTCTAGTAGCTATGGCAGCTACTACGGGAATCAAAGCTGAGAGAGCCACTCAGGATCAAGAATGTTGTTCCCTTATGTGGTAGCTTTCTACCATGTAGAGCGGCTGTCCTTTTTGCAGATCAGATATGTTGCCTCACTTCCCCCATATAAATACGTAATCATGCTGCAGTTTCCGTTATTACAGTTCAGTTTAATATCAAGCAGGCGATCAGGGTTCCTCCTTGAGTTTCAACTCTCCTTCCTCTACACTTTGGGTTATTGCCTGCTAGTTTTGCCCATCGTGCAGGCATTAAATGGGTATGAATAGTACTGACGGCATTAACTAATTTAGGCTATCTTCTGGATATTTGTGTTCTCGTGGACCTTTTATTTGCTGGTTTTATGTAATTTTTTTTGTCTAAATAACTACCAGTAAGGCTACATGCACACGACAGTTGTTTTTCTCTGCGTCCGTTCAGGTTTTTTTTTTTGCGGATAGGATGGGAATCCATTCATTTTAAAAAATGTTTAAAGTTCATCCGTTTGTGTTCCGCATTCATTGTTCGTGTTTCCCTTCAGCAAAAAAAATAGTGCATGTCCTACTTTTTCACATTTGCGGACAAAGATAGGCATTTATTACAAGGGATCTGTGGAAAGAAGCGGATCCTCCAAAAAGAACGGATGCCGCATCCGTTTTTTTGCGGACACACAAAACAACTGTCGTGTGCATGTAGCCTTATTATATATATTTTTTTATTCTGTATTGTATTAGCACCGTCATAGAATTTCGAACTGTATTGAAAAGCACATTTTTTAAAAAGAAAAATTGGAACTCTATGGGCAACTTATGCAATTTTATGACATGCATTCGCATATGATGTCTTCACCACACGTTTGGCGTGCAGTGTCTAAGTATACTCAGAATTTCAAACCAATAGTCTTATTTCTTGTCCTTGATACTTTGTATATTTTGGGATATTCCATTAATAGACAATCAGCGAGTCTGCTTTATGCAGTCTTTTAATATGATGGATTACCTTGATTATCCAATTCTGTTCCATTTGCATTTGATGCGCTATTATCGTCCTGATTCACCTACCCGTGTGTTCTACATATAGCTCTGTCGTTTCTCGTTTGCGGTGTTTTTTCATTCCCTGCCTGATCTATTTTGCTCCTCTTGACTGCTTATTTGATTGCTTCTATTTGTTTGTACTCATCATGGTTCATTTGTTCCCTGCATGAGTAATACTGTGTGTATTTCTACAGGTATGGATTCAGTGTCCATTACTTCAAGTGCTATGCGTCCTTGTGTTTCTTTCATACAGGTACATGCGGTTTTGTGTCTGGTATTGTAGCTCAGCTCCATTAAATTGAATAGAGCTGAGCTGACATACCACATACAACCTGTACCCACATGTGGAATTGTCTTGGCAGTCATTTTTCCAAGCAACAGCTCAGTTTTGCTTGTTAAAGGGGTTTTCCGACAATAGTTGTGGTCTATTGTTAGGACATGCCATTATTTCCTGATTGTGCAAGGGTTTCGACTACCAACCCCCAACCAAGCTTTAGATGGTTAGGCATTGCAGTTAGTTCCATTATAGTTTTCACCTCCACAACAGCCCTTCCATTCACCGATTGAGCAGGAAACTGCAGCACACACATGTTTACCTCACCTCTTTTATTCTCAGGAGTGTCCCTTTAGTCAGACCCTAACAATCATGATTTTATAGCATATCCCAGTGATGAGCCATAACACACATCTATAAATACCCCATTCATGTTGCAATGTCTGGAGTGAAGGGTCCCGGCACAGGTTCATTCGAAGTAATGGGGCTGAGGGTGGGATGAGTTTACATGGGCTTTCTATATGGTACATGTGTCTGAAGTCTACATCTCTATGGACATATTAGGGTAGATTTATCAAACTGGTGTAAAGTAGAACTGGCTTAGTTGCCCATAACAACCAATCAGATTCCACCTTTTTTATTTTTCACAGCTCCTTTGGAAAATGAATGGTGGAATCTGATTGGTTCCTATGATCAACCAAGCCAGTTCTACTTTACACCAGTTTGATAAATCCCCCATTGTCTACTACTAATATATATATATATATATATATATATATAGTATATTATATACAGCTAGGCTTTACTCAGTACTGGAAAATGTGGTCCATTGAGTGAACCTATCAGATACGAGAGCAGGACATGATAGAGGGTGCGAAGCTGAGCTTTGTAGGTTTATATGATTTGAAGCAGAATTTCTGAGTAAAAAGTGAAGTAATTCCTGACAGGACTCCTGAAAGATAGTGAGAGTCCTGGTTACTCCGCCCACACAAAGTGATTGACAGCTCTCCCTTTATCAGTGTGTACACAGAAGGCTGTCAATCATCCTATGTGAGCAGGGTAATCAGGACTCTCACTGTTTCTTCTAGGAGTCCAGTCTGGATTTACTCTACTTCTCTCCTTCTATCATATCCTGTTCTAATATAGGGCAGCAGAAATCACCTGTAACACCTAAAGCTAAATATTCCCACCTTGGCACACCCATGTTTTTTTCCGCACACCCATGCTTTGTTTCCCTCCCGCCCCTACATTTAATAACAACCACGCGCATCCAGTCTTTTCCAATACGATTATTTTATTTCAATAAATTTAATGACACCATAAAAGGATAATGTTCATTTTCTTTTTTTTTTTTTTGCTGTGTAAACCTATAAAAAGAAAGAAGTCCTGGCTTTGATCATGGTGTGTAGATTCTGCTGGACAAATTATGGTATACTGAAACCCCCATGATCCAGTGCAGTACATTAGTACACAGTACTGGAACATATTAAGCGTTGATGCTAATGAACAAGCAACATTTAAATAGCGTCACGGATATAACGTAAATCCCCCATTAAAAGTAGGCTGGAAACTAAAGAGAAAATCCATTAAATAAATGTCAATATAATGTACATTTTATTTAATTAAGAGACAAATAAAACAGTGCAATTCAGAAGAGCTGTTTGGTGCAACTGTGTTTTCCAGTGCCCTTAATATAGGAAGGTCATTAATGATAACCTGTTAACTATCTAATTTTAAGTATAGTAGTTAGTCTAAATATCATTCTGCAAGGCAGTGTAACATTTGCAGACGGTTACGAATCAATACTCTTTTCTTTTTAACATGCTTGTATAATGTTTCTAGACTATAGATAAGGCTATAAGCCAGAGTTGTGACAAGAGGAAGCAGTTTAACCTGCATGTGTGCACAGTACCCAGGATATTTCCAGACTTTCTGAAATACCCAGTCTCTCTCACTATTTCTCTCCTCCCATAAAATGGCAGAGTTGTAAAGCTAGACTCTATTGTTTACCCAATGTCCTCCACCTTAAGTCGGTGAGCTGTACCATGTACCCTTCTCACATGCTAAAATTGCCCTTTACCCAACTACCCTCAAAAACTGCTGTCTCTACCTAGTATGAAAGAAAAACATGCGTGTGAGAGAGAATGGACGGTATTGAAAGTAATACAATAAAAAGCACCGCTATATAAACCCAAGCAGCAAAAACCAGAACAAATCCTAAATTTTTTTTTAGTTTTAGTTGTTAACGTCTCGTTTATAACCCATGTTGTCTGGCCAGGCAACACATTGCATCCCATATTAATACATGGTGCAATGCTAAAAGAAATCTAAAATAAAGAAATCTAAGTCATGTGGCTTTGTGACTGTATTAATGTTTGGTTAGGACTTAGACAGCAGAGTCCATCACTGAGGTTCCATCATCCTATTAATCAACTCTATGTTTTATCAGGTACTGGCAACACTAATTAACTGCAGTCACAGTCCTCGGTCTCTACCTGACAGATTGTTTATATTGCTATGAGCGTTATACTGAGTAGTAATGTTATTGGTAATGGCACTTCAGGTTACAGTGGCAGGTGTATCAGGTGGAGCAGACATCTTGGAGGCTTCAGCGCCTAGCCATGGGGGAAGATGATCGGCTGTCTCTTCCTCCCTGTAAAAAAAAGAAACCGTGTCAATGAGAACAAGACGTGTTGGCAGCACTAACAAGACAGTTGACCCAAATGGAGATATTTTATATCATTTTACCAAAAAAGATTTAATGCAGATACATTGTATAAAAACACATAAAAAAAGAAACTGACGCATTGTTTATTACCTTCCCTCGTAGGATAGATCCTTGTAATGAAGTGTAGTTGTCAACAGTCCTGAATTTGCAGGAACTGTCCCTACGTGTCAGAGACAGTCCAGGCAAATTCAAGCTGTCTTAGGATGAAAATCGGTGGGACTTGTGTTGGCTAGCCCATAAGAGGGCACTCCTAGTTGGGTTTGGTGTGTTCCCAGTGCAGGGATTAAATACCATGAATTTACCAACTGAAATATTGGTATGAACCGGCTTATGATGCACTGACATGACTGGCAACATGACCAATAATAAGTGTCCATGTGTTAAAGGGGTTATCCCCCAAAAAGTATTTATCACCTACCTTGCACATAAATGTTGGCTCAAGGGGGTCCAACCTCTGGGACACCCGTCAATCTCCAAAACAAAGTATGCCTGAGTATCCCCTCTGAATATAGTGTAAGTGCCCATATTGGTCCATTCACTTCTACACAGCTGATGTACTCAGCACCATAGAAATGAATGAAGAATATCCCTGTGACCATAAGCGTATGATCTGTGCAGTACTAAAGAAGTCCCGAAAACATGACCTGTTATGAGAATTTCAGGATACCTAACAGGAGTGTTTTTCATCCCTATCCTTCATTTATGAGGTCTGCTGGAGTAAAGTTATATTTTAGGTAACCTTTTATGTGATGGGTAATATTCATCCTTTAAAACCTAATATATATTGAATTTATAGTTGAATTTTCAGTCCTCATTTATAAAAAGTATGTATATACAAAGAAGCCAAGCATATAAAGTAAAGTAGCAATGGTTAAAAAAAAGTTGAATTTTTCTCTCTCTAAATGTATTTTCAGATGACGGCTCTTATTTGCTGTAACAATTTTAACAATGTGATTGTACAACTGTATTCAGTGTTCTGTACTCTCTTTTTTATTCCCTCCTTATTATGGTCCATAGAAAGATCTGTCCTTGGGACATTGGCTGTTCACAGAACACCATTGGATGTTGCATTGAACACAACTCGAAAGGGCTGTAAATGAAATGTCTTACATCTGCTGGCATTAGAGGCAGAGCTTGCTAAGAGCTCATTGGCATTACTTTCTTCCCAGAATCCCAGAGGAGCATGTATGGCCTATAAGTCTCCTCATGCCGCTTAAGGCGCTCTCACCCCAAGGAGAGAAAGTACACCCAAATCAGTTCTCTCTGCTCTGTGCTGATGACGGGCAATCACCCCGAAACAGCTGCCTGCAGATGAGGTGCTGGCTTACTTAATATCCGATTCATGTCAAGGCCTATTTAACGGATTGAACATTGACTTATAGGATAGCTGCCTTACATCTGGTGGCATTAGAGGCAGAGCTTCTTAAGATCTCATTTGCATCCCTTTCTTCAATTCAATGTCTTGCATAGGCTTTTTACACTAATCCAAGTTCATGAGTAGTAGAAGAAATGTTGTGCCCAACAAGTTTTTTGTAATGTATCCCTAAAATTTACCTTGTTGTTTCATTGAGACAAGCTCTTTTTAGATTAAAGCGAGCCCAGTGATCTCCTATTTTCCACAAGTCTTGCTTTAGAAACCCCTCTAGCTCGTTGTTAGGGGAAATGTAATATTACATACCAGCAATTCAAGTGAATGGTCAATGGTGTAATACATGAATGGGCAGAGGGAGAGGTATTCTTCGTCAGTGGCTTTCCACTATGGTTAACATTGGGGGGAATGTTTCTTAAATAGGGAATACCCCTCTATGATATCATATGACCTAATGTACAAAAGGGGTTGTCTTGGTGAAACAACCACTTAAAGTCCATGCTTGCCAGCCCTCTCTGAAAAATGGGAGATCTCCTAGACTTCAAGAAGAGCTCTCAAATCTCCCAGGCCCTTAGGAGCACATTTATTAATACTGGCATTTTTGATTCCAGTCTTAATAAACCCCAAAGCTGGTGGAGGATCCGCCAAAGTTATGAAGAGCCGCAGGCCTCTCCAAAACTTCCACGCATCCAGCTATTCCCTGCCCTGTATCCACACTGAACATACAGAACAGATAGACTAGCATATTTTTAATTTTTACATTTTCTTCAAGGGTTGTAAATATGCATGTGATGAATTGACCATTTTACTGTATTATGTTCCAGTCCCTATTTTGCATTGAATAGATCATTACACTTCAGCGTTGAGAACACTAAATTAGGCATTCTAATGAGTAATTAGCACAATATCTGATATCTGATTTTTTTTCCCCCACTTTCAGCGGAGCTCCCACTGAGCCATAGATAGCACTACTGCAATTTGCCCAAGTGGTGTGAATGTTACATGTGAATAATGAGCCTTTTTACGCTTCATCTTCTAACTAATGGCTGACATTATAACTAATGTATGGTATTGAGAACTTTTATTTTTACTGCATGTATAGTGTAATTAGTAGCATATATAGGGAAGGCTGTTTCTTACTTTCTTACTTACTCTTTCACACGAGCGGATGCCGTGTGGGTAATCTGCTGGGTGAAAGAGTGCCAAGCCCCATTCTGGACAGCAGAGACATGATTGATAATGCTCTTTGCCTCTCTGTGATCTTTTTACTACAAAATCTCAGTGAGATAAAATTGTCACTCTGATTTTGTAGTAAAAAGGTCACAGAGAGGCAAAGAGCATTATCAATCATGTTAATGCTCCGTGTCTCTGCTGTCTAGAACGGGGCTTTCTTTCACGCAGCGGATTCCACTCACGGGATCCGCTCGTGTGAAAGAGCCCTAAACGTAACATTAGAGCTAAGAAACTCTGGGGTCCTTGAATGGTAAAATAAAATTCACACCTTTCTCTCTCACAGACATAGCTTACGGCCACATGGTCATGCGTCTTGATGGATTTTTTTAACCCAAAACCAACAGTGAAAAAAAAAAAAAAAGAGAGAAGTTGTATCTGTCCTTTATACTTTCTCTATTTTGATCCTCTCCTGATTTTGGCTTCCAAAAATGCATGCAGAAACCGGACCTTGTGGCTGTACCTATAGGTTTAGATAGTATTGCATGTTCAAGACCCATTCAGATGGCCGTGTGTACGGGTCCGTACCCATTCCGCAATTTTGCGGAATGGGTGCGGACCCTTTCATTTCAATGGTGCCGGAAAAGATGTGGACAGCTGTCCGCATCTGTGGTTTTGCGGAAAGGATAGAGCACATCCTATTCTTGTCCACAGTCGCGAAAAATAGGCACTTTCTGTTATGGTTGCGGCCATGTGCAACCATCGGAAAAACACATGGCCGCAACCATAACAGAAATATGTAATTTTACTGGCAATTATTGCATTGGTATAGGGGCTGTCATATTACAGTGTTACAGGGTTCTTTAAGAAACTTTTGCCCCTAAAATAATAAAACTGTCACCAGTAAATACAGTGAAACCTCTGTGAGGCAACCACCCAAAATATGCAGAGAAATTGCATTACATTGGATGGCCAGAAAGTCTCAGCCTTCTTTATCTCCATCTGCACACACAACTGCTATCCATTAACAGAAGTAAGGCTGGATTTTAACGGGTTTCTGGGAGTTCAATATTGATGGCCTATCCCTAAGGAGGGCTCAACTCCAGGCACCCTTGACAGTCGGCCGTTTGAAGATGCGCGGGACTCTGATGAGCTCTGAGGCCTCCTTATAGCTTACCAAGCACAGCGCTGTACATTGTATGGTGGAAGTGCTTGGTATTCCAGCCCAAGCTTTTTCACTTCTATGAGACTGAGCTGCAAATAGGCCATGTGACCAATGAATGTGATGTCACTGGCCTAGGAAGAGGCAGCCTCTTCAAACAGCTGATTGGTGGGCATGTCAGGAGTCAGACCCTCACTGATGAGATATTGATGGCTTATCCTGAGGACAGGCCATCAAAATATGACTTCTGAAAAACCCCTGTAACATTAGGATAAAGATAGTCCATTCGAGAGACATATGGGCTAGACACTGTATTCTTATCTGAGAGCTCATTATTTAAACAGAGATCGCCACCTCTCTTGTTTCTTCTGCTACTGTTCCCTCAGTAGATTTAGGCCTAGTTCACACTTCAGTGATTTGGTCAGGGATTTCTATCAATGATTGTGAGCCAAAACCAGAAATAAAGCCACAGATATTATGGGAAGATTTGCACCTGTTATGTGTTTTTGACCCACACCTGGTTTTGGCTCACATTCACTGATGGAAATCACTGAACTAGGCCTTATAGATCACTAATTTTAATAAATGAAAGTTGCATCTTATCCATGATGCACCACAGTGATCGATTTCCAAAGATACAGAAAACTATTATCTATCATTTCTAAAGAGCTTTTTGATTAAATAGGGCAATTGCTGATTAAAAAGGTTGACCAAACTAGACAATTTCTTCTGTAAAGCAAGCTGCTTGGGTGCTGAAACTTCTAGTGTTCAGCTGTAATCACAAGGGAAAATATGAGTGCCCTCATATGCTCACTGCAGTGGCACCCACTGAAACAAATGAATGACTTTGGGGCACTAAATTATCCAGAGTGAGAGGCAATCTTTCTAGTCATTCTGCATTCTGGGTAATAGAGGTCCCAAATGGAGAACCCCCTCTATGATGTCCCTATGCTTGACATATAGACAAGTATTGTCCCGCTGGGACATCATCTTTCATTTATAGCTTGGATAAGTAAACTTGACAAACAGTTTTTGTTGCACATTCCCATTCGTACCTCTGCCATATCAAAGAGGATCTGTCACATCCTCATAGAACAGAAAGGGCTTTTGTTTTCTTCTAGTGACCCACTAAACTTGCTCACAACCAGTGCAGATTGTTGCAGTTCTGGGACCTAATACCAGGGACTTGTCAGTTGGATGGTCTCCACTTGTGACTTGTGAGTGACAATGGAATGTAGTCTGGAGACTGCCTAACTGAAACTTCACTAACAAGATCGGTTTCAGGCAAACAAATGAGTGTATATTTGTGGGGGAAGGCATGGTGGTAAAGCCCTGGGACCTATGAAGAAGTGGTAGTACAAGTATGTCCCTAGCCTTAGGGCGCTATTAGATTGTACAATTTTGGGCCAATTATCAAGAATGAGCATTCATATGAAGGCTCGTTTTCCGATAACTGGTCCGAATAATTGAGCCGCAAATAAGCCAAATATATATTTTTTGCAGTTTTTTCATTTTGGAACAATTAGTTATGAAGATGTTATCCTTTAATGTCAATAAAGATGAAATATAGTGAAACTATACCTAAGGGCATAAAATAGCTTTGTTGGAGACTCCGTTGAAGATTCTGTCAAAAATAGAGGAGAAAATAGTCCTGCATGTAAGACTTTTTCTCTTAAAAAAAAAAAAAGGCAACTCATTATAGTCAATGGGATCTGTTTGGCTCTGTTTGGGTCTGGCTCTTTGTTCTGCTCCTCTAATGGCATAGAACAATGGAAATCAGTAGCAGTGGTGTGAACCCATGCCTAGACCTTCTGTAATTGCAGTGAAGATGTACATTTTTATTTCGCCCTGCCATGTAATAAATAGCAAAGGGGAAAACAATCCTGGTGCCTGCTCTTCAAATATTATCTTCTGAGAATATACATTCCCAGAGCAGCGGTGCCTGTGTTCTAGATCCAAGCCCCCCCAAAGGGCTTCAGTCCAAGAGATGTCATTGGCCAAGCATACTGTAAAACACACTGCAATAGCTTGGCAGACAAACTGGGCAACATCTGTATACATTTCCATAAAAACAGAATGCTACTATATAGATATAGCGGAAAACACACATGCAGTATTCAGCAACTTAGCAATCAACTCCACCATATTGGTGTTTAGTTGTCACATATGCAGCTTACTAACCTAAGGATCGAAGGACAACCACTTAAGGTTATTAATGCTAATCTGATGCGCATAGTTTCCTATAGGTATGTTTTCAACATAATACTGGTGTCTTCTTATGTGGCGTAGGGGTCTGAGCAACCTGTGCAGATGGCAACCCTGGTGGCCTGGGCATGACAGGTTTGCATTGTCATCTCACACTTCATGCCTAAAGCTGTACTGGATGGCTAGTTATGCTTGTGAATACTGCATTGATAACATATGACTTCAGTGTATATATGAATACAACGATTTTGTATTCTGAGCAGTTACAAGAATTACAGAATTTTCAGTGTCAGCAAATTGAGAGCTGCTGAACAAGCAGTTTCTTCACTTACAGTAGGCTGGTTCTAAAGAACTAGTGTGGCTATTATTCTCCAGCGAGGAGTTTCAGATAGGGCAACGTAACAATCCTGCAGAATGTCAGCAGGCATAAATCTCAACCCGTACAGGTACCGAATAACAAGTAAAAAATGCAAAAAAGAAAGGAACTTTGCTAGGAAGATGAGGGCCTACAGCAATAAATGCTTAAAGGGGTTCTCCGGCTTTTAATATTGATGACCTATCCTCCGCATAGGTCATGAATATCAGATCGATGAGTGTCCAACATCCGACACCCGAGCTTTTCTAGCTGTATGAGGAGCCGGCGCGCGCAGTGTGCATGTGCCGCCTTCCTTCTCTCTTCCTGCGCACTGCTGCTTTGCCATAGACAGACAGTGCTGATCTGATATTGATGACCTATGCTGAGGATAGGTCATCAATATTAAAATCCCGTCGAACCCCTTTAATATTACAGCTCTACAGATCATTTCATTTTTTTATTCATAGCTCTGCTTTTCTTCACCTAATTCATTCCACAATACATTCCACTTAAAACTCCCCTTCCTTCTAAAACCACCGCTCCAGTTCTGCAAGTGTATAGGCGGCAGCGGTAACAGCAGACTTGTGCGATATACCAAAAAGGCCAGTTATTACCTCCAAGGCAATTCTGGTACATCATTGCTGCAGCCAAGAAGATGATGTCATGGCTGCAGTGGCGGGGAGGATTGGAACGGTCATACTCAGGAGCCGGTGTTTCACTGTAAAGTGCTGCCTTGACCTGCTTCACAGCCTCACCCCTCTGCTCTGAGTGACAGCTGCAGCATTCAAGAAGAAGACCCCAATAGCTGTCACTTAGAGGGGAAGGCTGTGAAGAAACTTAAAGGGGTTGTTTAGTTGTTTTTACTTTTTTAAATTTCAACCCCAGCCTGCTTTACCTGTGGAGAAAAAAAAAACGTACATGCGCCATGCTGCTTTATTTCGGTTCTCTTCACTAGTCTTTTGGTTCCTGTCTGTAAAGTTCTGGGTGGATGGGGTCAGGTGCACTGCAGCAGCCAATAACTGGCCTCATAGATGACACAGTGACTTGGGGACATGTCCCGCTGAGGCCAATCATTGGCTGCAGTGACACACATGTCCCAGTCCGCCCAGACATTTACAAATGGGAACCAGAAGACCAGTGAAGGCAGCAGGTAGCCAGAATGGAGTGGCATGGAGCGAGTGAGTATGATTCTACCGCAGGTACAACAGGATGGTATTGAAATTTTAAAACTTATAAATAGCTGAAAAGACCTTTAATGCAGACAGCACTTTACAGTGAAGCACTCTCTCCAGGGCACTTACAGAAGTACAACCTGGTAGAATAAAACTTAATATTCACACTACTTCTGATAACAGAACCTCCATAAAAGGTATGCTTGTACTGTTCTCGACAGCCCCTACCTAGTGCTGTAAGCAGTTTATCATGGTCAAAACTGCAGTCAGCCTCCCTATAAGCCATGTAAGTGAAAGTTCTGCCTTCCTAATTGCAACATATTGAAGGTAATGTAATTTTGCTGACAACTGTTAAGTTTACATAGTTCATTTCACATATACCTTGTACACTAAAACATGATATGCCTATTAGGGCATATGGACATCTTGGGACCGACCACCCCAGAGTGAAAAGCTGATAGTAAAGAACAGTTCCCTCATTGGCAGATCAGGCCCTTCCATGCTTTACATGATTGGTTTCATTTGAAACACTGGCATGTCATACTGATGGTCACTACAAGTGAAAAGTACGTCGGTCAAACGGATAACAGCTGATCTTGGGGGTCAGAAGCTGGCCAGCTTCAATTTAGAAAAGAGGTTTGCATTGAAAAAAAACTTTCATGACTAAAACGTAAGAACTTATTTCCTATACAATTCACAATGAGAACTGCAGAACATCTATATTACCAGTTTAAAGATCCTGGAAAGGGTTCCTTGGCCATCTCTGTGTGCATCCTTGTATCCCTTATGGGACGATTTGTGGTGCTCAAAGAATCTAGGACTGGATCCTCCATAGCAGGCCCTGTGCCCTTCACCGCCCTATAGTGAAATGAGTAGTTAATACACAGGAAAACATAATTAGATCATTAGACATGTGGACTGCATGGTGGGTACCACAGAGTGAAAAAATAGAAGAAACATAAGCAAAAACTCACTGAGCTAGATCACCTATGTAAGGGCATATCCACACAACCGTATTTTCGGTCCGCATTTTTTTACAGATCGCAGGCAGACCCATTCATATCTAGTGTTGAGCGCGAATATTCGAAAAGCGAATTTTTTAGCGAATATCGGCACTTCGCTAATTCGCGAATATTTCGAATATAGCGCTATAAATTTGCTATTTCGAATATTCGTTTTTTTTTTTTTTTTTTAGTTATATTTTTTTCTTTCCTACTTCCCAAAAGTAGTTCTTACCTGTCCTGAGGATTCCTGGCTTCCTGGCTGCTCTAGTCAGTGCCCGTTGCCGCTTCTGCCGACTTCCGTGCTCATGTGGAGCGTCCCCATCCATGGGAGAATCTCCATATACTAAAATGTACTGTCGGATTTGAGGAATTACGTTGAAATCGCAATGCGATTAATTCAAGTTATATTAATCGCATTGCGATTACAACTTAGCACTGCTATCTTACATAGGCTAGAATTAACGAATATGGAGTATAGCTAATGCTATGCACTAGCAGTGCTAAGTTGAAATCGCAATGCGAATACTTTAAGTTAAATTAATCGCATTGCGATTTCAACTTAGCACTGCTGCTATATTCCATATTCAGTTAACTTCGTTAATTCTAGCAAGCTGACCCATTATAAACCCAGCTCTAAGTTGAAATCGCAATGCGATTAATATAACTTGAATTAATCGCATTGCGATTTCAACGTAATTCCTCAAATCCGACAGTACATTTTAGTATATGGAGACGCTCCCATGGTGATGGGGACGCTCCATGAGCACAGAAGTTATGGTTGGCTTGGTAGAATTAGTGAATAGCGAATATGACGAATGTATTCAGTCATATTCCTCAAAACAAAGATAACAGTATTCTACATCTTCGCTTTAGCTACCTATTCGTCTCGTCATCGTCAACTTCGCTATTCGCTAATTCTAGCAATCAAATAGGAAGGTTGACTTACCAGACAGCTGTGTTAAATTCGCTATGCGATTTTTTTTTTTTTAATACAATAATTATATTACTTGATAAAATTATTATAATTATTCTATTTACTAAAAAAAAAAAAAAAAAAAAATGGCATAGCGAATTTAACACAGCTGTCTCTATAGTCAACCTTCCTATTTGATTGCTAGAATTAGCGAAGTTGACGAATAGGTAGCTAAAACGAAGATGTAGAATACTTCGTTATCTTCGTTTTGAGGAATAGACGAATACATTCGTCATATTCGTCATCCTCGCTAATTCTAGATATGAAACCAATAGGAAAGTAGCCTTAAGTACAAATCGCAATATGCGATTATTTAAATCGCATGTTAATCGCGATAACTAGAAAAAATGACGAATATTCGATTTCGACGAATATGAAACGAATATTCATTCGAATATTCGCGAATTTCGTCGAAATCGAATATGGCACCTGCCGCTCATCACTATTCATATCTGTGGGGCCACAAACATGCTGTCCTCATCCATTCTGCCGAGCCTCAAATGATAGAACATGTCCTATAGACAGCTTTTCAATGAGGCCCGTGAAAAGTGCGAAATGCACATGGACCGCATGCGGTTAAGTGAATGCCCCCTAATATGGAGACGTCACTGAAATGCAAACATTTTCCATATTTATTAGGAATATCTTCATATAGATTGTGGATTTACAATTTCAGCTGCTGATAAATAGACAATCAGGACAAGCTTTCTTAAAGTAAGAGTTTTCTTGTGATCAAAGTAAATTAGATGGTAAGTGAATGAAATATCAAATAACCAACATCAAAAAAAGGAGCTTTTGTGTATGGCCAAGGCCTTCAGGATTCGAGAAAATAGACCTTTTCATGCTTTTTTTTTTCTTTCTTTTTTTTAATCTCTGATTTGTAGCCTTTTATCTCAGTTGTGTATTTCTTGTACAGCTCCAGGCTATTCAGGGAGAAAATATGAAGAAATATGAAAGAATGTAGAGGGCAGCTTCTTTATCTTATTTTGTGCAGTTGTTGAAAAAATGTTCAACTTGAAACTCAGTTCTGTGCCTGTATTCATCCATTGTGAAGAAAAGCTTTGACTAAGAAAAAGTCACCCCTGTGCCCAAGCTCTTCACCTAAAAAGGACCTGTAACCCCCTCGACATGTAAGTTTTAGGAACTACTTGCATTCCCCATGTACTGACAATTCTGGAGCATCTATTCTTAAGACTCTTTGTTTTGTAATTTCTTTATTGTTCCTGGACCATCCTTGCTAACTAGTGGTTAGCAAGGATGGTCCAGATGGGTGTTACCAGTTAGGGTGTTTCCCTGCACAGTTTGACACTGGCAGAACTGTTTGGATAATGTTAATGGCAATGTTAAAACAATTAGATATTGTTTGCATATTTTCTACTACCCATTGGCTATTGGCAGCATTTCCTCAACAGTCTAGACATCCAGCATAGAAACCTATCTAGCCTACAATGTATTTAGAAGAAAGGTGTATTATTGAGACAGTGTCTTCCTTATCCCCATATGGCTTAACGGGAACCTGTCAGCACAAAAATGGACCATAAACCGCCAGCAGTACCTTGAAGCTGTCGACATCAGGTTTCTAATGATGTATTTGTGTAAGATGTCCAAGGAGCATCATTGCTGTAAAACAACTTTTATTCCCCCGCAGGTCGTAAGCAAATAAGGTTCTTAAAGTCAAGGTGGCAGCGGCTTTCACATTTGAATTCAAGCTCACCCTGCCCCCTTCTGGCCCCATCGCATCTGATTGATGGCCTGAGATTTCACACATGCGCAGTTTGATCTCGTTTTGACTCGCTAAACCCAAACACACTACAGTGGGGATCAATGCCCAGGCGCCGGAATAATGATCATATTGCGCATGCACAATATCTCAAGATGGAATCACGCCAGAAAGAATTCAAAAAGCCATCAATCAAATGCGATGGGGCGGAAAGAAGGCGAAGTGAGCTTGACTTCAAGTGTGAAAGCCGCTGCCCCCTCATATGACCTGCAGGGTAGTAATAGTTGTTTTACAGTGAACATGCACCTCGGACATCTTACACACGAAATCATTAGAAACCAGATGTCAACAGCTTTAAGGTACTGCTGGCGGTTTATGGTCCATTTTGGTGTTGACAGTCCTAAGTCCTACATTGGTGATATCTAATGTCGTAAGAGGACTTCTCCTCATATAGAAATCTATCAGAAATAGGCTCCGCTATGGTAAAGGCATTGTGTTTTGATGGCATACATGAAACACAGCTTATCTATCAAAGGCCTCTTTACAAAGGCCAGTGATCAGGACAATTATTGAAAAGCAGCTTTCCTAGGAATGATCATTCCCGATAATTGCCTGTGTAAAGGTGCTGGTAATCACCCGATAGATGAGCATTGGAAAGTACTGTTGATGTGACACCTAAATAATAGATTCTGGACAGCAGATCAGACTGTGTAAACAGCGATGTGTTGTCCAGAAGCATTGATTCTCTATGGAGACTAATGATCGCAGCATCTATGGCTCATTCCATGTAGCTCTCATCTCCTGTGATGAGTAGAGTTTTGGAATGAACAGTTTGTTCCCGATAATTGCCTGCTGTGTGAGACCCTGTAAAGGGGCCTTAAAAGGTTTCTGTCACCTGTAATTCTTAATCCTATTAAACTGGCTGACATTAGCGATGTGCTTATGTCAGCAGAATCTAACTCTATGTTATGTTTATTGATGCCCCTTTACTACACAATTCTTTTATAATATGCAAATTAGCCTCTAGGAGCAGGGGGGGCATTGCTCCTGCTCCTAGAGACTTCGTTCTCCCACCGCATGTCACGTCCTGCCATCCTTGATTGAGGGCCAGGCAGCATTCGTCTCCTTCTCCTGCTGGCCCTGAGTGCTGGGTAAATGGCACGGCGCAGACAAAAGATTTACCCAGCACACAGGGCCGGCAGGAGAAGACGAACGCTGGCCTGTCAGTCAAGGATGGCAGGGAGTGACATGAGGTGGGAGAATGGAGCCTCTAGTAGCAGGAGCAACTATGGCCCTAATTTATCAAACTGATTTTGTCTTTATTTTAGAGTAAATTGTGACTTTTTTTTACTTGTGATACACATTTTTCAGTAGTATGCGACAGGCTAATGTTATATTTTGTGCCTTTTTATATTTTATATTTTCAGTTTCAGAAATCCAGCTGTTTTATTGGCATTCCAATGGAGCATGTTGGTCATTAGCCTTAATTATCATAGGAAAAGTCCTGGAAAATTGTCTCAAATGCACTCCGCTCCTGACCTGCTGTAGTTTTGTTGGGTGAACATAAGTCAGAATATGATATTTTTCTTGTGCTGTGCCCCACTTTCATACGTTTGGTGCACAGACCACTACCATTACACAAAAAGACAAATCTGAAGACAAACTTCAGTTTGTCTCCTGTTGATCAATCAAGGCTTAAAGGGAATCTGTCACCTGGCTATCCACATTTTTTTTTTTTCCTTTAGCCTAGGGCAATAAAGTACCTTATATCCGGATCTGTTGTTCTTTTTTCCGTGTGTCTTGTATTTTCTGTTAAAAACCGCTTTATCCATTATGTAAATTAGGCTGTAAGAAGCCCAGAGGGGCGTTTTTTCTCTTCCAAGGAGCCCAGGAACGCCCCCCTGATGTGCCCGCCTAAATTTGAATCTAAAGAACGCCTCCAGCAGCAGAAATCTCGTCCCAGAGGCAAGGCTACGGCTCCGCCCCCTGGCTACATTCGCTCTCTGCCCGGAATACATCCCCGATCTTCTTCTCGGTGGCCGCTGGAAATCTCACGCAGGCGCAGTGCCGGCGGTTACCTGCGCCTGCGCGATCCAATTGCAACTGAGGGCAACAGCGCTCCGAAAACGTCACTGGGCTCGGCGCATGCCCAGTGACACTATTGAGGATGTTGCCCTCAGTTGCCATCAGATCGCGCAGGCGCAGGCGCGAGATTTCCAGTGGCCACCGAGAAGAAGATCGGGGATGTATTCCGGGCAAAGAGCGAATGTAGCGGGGGGCGGAGCCGTAGCCTTGCCTCTGGGACGAGATTTCTGCTGCTGGAGGCATTCTTTAGATTCAAATTCCTGGGCTCCTTGGAAGAGAAAAAACGCCCCTCTGGGCTCCTTACAGCCTAATTTACATAATGGATAAAGCGGTTTTTAACAGAAAATACAAGACACACGGAAAAAAGAACAACAGATCCGGATATAAGGTACTTTACTGCCCTAGGCTAAAGGGAAAAAAAATATGTGGATAGCCAGGTGACAGATTCCCTTTAAGTGTTTTTCCCTATGCTTTTTGCATTTCCGTAGTAGTGTAGGATTTATCCTTGTCATAAAATGTCAAGCTGTTCTGTTTAGTTTACCACTGAGAAATGTGGCCTTGAGAATGCAGTGGATAATCAGGCTCTTTAAGAAGTTGTACATGAGATACATGATGTTCCAATCTTATATTTAGTTTTTTTTTTCAAACTAAATAGGAACAGAAAAGCACAAACAAAACTACACAGCCAGTATAGAAATGGCAAATGTATGGCTAAGGTGCATTCTGACAAAGAAGTGTCCTTAGGATGGATATGAGTAGTTTGTGCATTGGCTTCTACAAAGCATGAACATGTAATCTGCTTAAAAACCTACTGTGCTCCTTGTAACACAGCAGGTCGGTATTATTACATTTTAGTTTCTATTACTATAAATTAGTTTTTTATTAGGTTCATATAATGTTGTATAAAGTTACTTGAATTACGATACAACGTAAAAATGTAATATGCATAAAATTCCAGTATAAACAATTAAGAAAACAGAAGCTTTGAGGAACGTGAAAAGGTGGCAATAAACCAAGAACATTCTTGACAATTAACATGTCTATATGAAAAATCAAGACAACACCTAGCCTTCACCAGAGCATACCGACTTCACTAATGAATAGATTTATGAAGTGATTTACATGGTCAAACTCTTATAAGGAGAGTCTAGCTATAACCTTTTTCGGGAATGATGGTAGTTTGTAAGCGGTCCGTCAAAAAAAAAAAAAAATGGATGACGTCCGTATGGCATCTGTTTTTTTTTGCAGATCCATTGTAATAATGCCTATCCTTGTCCGCAAAACGGACAAGAATAGGACATGCTCTATTTTTTTTGCTACGGAATGGACATACGGATGCGGATAGCACACGGTGTGCTGTCAGCATATTTTGCAGACCCATTGAAATGAATAGGTCCGCATCCTATCCGCAAAAAAAAACGGAACGGACATGGAAACAAAATACGTTCGTGTGCATGTAACCTTAGCGCTATGATCTTTTCAGCAAGACATGCTTTATTAATACAGCAAATTATTTCAGTCCAGATCTTTCCAGACTGCAGCTATTTTTATTCTGGTTGCTATTAAAGTGTGAAAGATTATTGTTCTAAATTTCTATGGAAATTAGTCATAATCAATTGATAAAAGACATTGCAGAGGGGAATGTAAAATATTAATTTTACACAATAGAGTTAGGGATTTTTTTTGACCCACCATAACGGACCTATTCCTATCATATGTGCTTCATGTCAGCAAGGCTATCTTATACAGTATATCTCCAACACGTGGTATTGGATCCTTGATAATACGATCTGTATAATAATTTTCTAGCATTTTCTAGATGGCTAACACATCTAGAGAAGTTGGCAATTACGGCAAAACATTTTCGGTTCCGTAGTGTGCTTGTATTTTCAATGTCAAAATAATTTTGTTTTTATTGTCATCATTTGATGAACATTTCTCTTCTAAAATAATCATATTCAGCTTTCTAGTACTAACGGCCCCTTTATATGGGCTGACATTCAGGGTAATTATTGTGAAAAAGCGTTCCTAGCAATGCTCATTCCCAATAATTGCCCACGTATAGGTGCCACCAGTCACCTGATTAACGAGCAAATGCTTGTTTAGTAGGTTAAAGGGCATCTGTCAGCAGATTTGTACCTATGAAACTGGCTGACCTGTTACATGTGTGCTTGGCAGCTGAAGACATCTGTGATGGTCCCGTGTTCATATGTGCCTGTATTGCTGAGAAAAATGAAGTTTTAATATATGCAAATGAGCCTCTAGATGCAATGGGGGTGTTGCCGTTACACCTAAAGGCTCTGCTTTCTCTGTAACTGCCGCTCCTTCTGCACTTTGATTGACAGGGTGAGCTCTGATCACTTTTACACTGCCTGTCCCTGTCAATCAAAGTGCAGAAGACACAGAAATTGCAGAGAGAGCTGAGCCTCTAGGTGTAATGACAACGCCCCCTTTGCTCCTAGAGGCTCATTTGCATACATTAAAACATCATTGCAATGTGAGCACATATGAACATGGGACTGACAGGTGCCTTCAGCTGCTAAGTGTCTAACAGGGCCGCCAGTTTCATAGGAACAAATCTGCTGACAGATGCCCTAAAAAGCATCACTGCTGCATTCACCTGAATCATTGTTTCTGGGCAGCAAATTGTCAGCTGCCCAGAACCATTGATTCTTCATGGGGACTGCAATCTCTCATCCCCACATAGAGGAGATGATTGATGCATGTAAATGTGAAAAGCAGGGAATTATCAGGAGCAAACAGTTCATTCCCTATAAATGCCTGCTGCATGAATTCATTATTATATTTTAATTTTAGGATTATTCTGATATTGTACATTATACTTTGAATAATGATGAAATTATACTAAATCGATGATTTTTTTAAAAAAGGGGGGGAGCTACATTTTATCTATTTCATTATTTATCAATTAATTTGGTTATTGTTAGGGTCTAAATAGCTAGTGGGAATCAATGGTATGCCAAATTATATCTTTTTATAACTTTTTGTAGGGATAGTTGCATACTTAATTAATATTATTTGCACATCTAATTGTTATAGGTTCACTCCTATTAACTACGTCACTATGCTATCATTCAACATGTTGCACCAAAAATATTAGATTTATTGACCTAAATATGAAACCCACCAACAGTATGCATATACCCTAAATAGGAATAATTCATTATTAGTTCTCTCTCATTTAATGTTCAAAAACATAAGAGTCTAATATTCATGGTTCTTATTTTATTTGTTTATGCATATACTATTTGTAGGGCTTTTTATGCTCATAGTTCACTTGGACATCATTTCAAACCAAATATTATAGATGGTATTTGTCTCACTCCATTATATTTATAGTATCGCTCTACTAGGTCCTTCTCATTTTATTGCGACAACTATAGTTGGTGTCAATTCATTTCAATGACTAATAGATAAAAACAATTAAAGCAAAATGTATTATAAGACGGATGAATATGTAAAGCAGTTGCACTGAATAGCATATACTACACCCGTCGTTTTACAGTTGATAAAGTCTCTTATCTCATATTTCCTCCCATCAACCGGGTTTATGAATGCTTTTGTATGACTCATGAGTATACAGAAAGTGCAGTTCCCATAGGGGTAGGATCCCTTAGTGCTTAACCATGTTTCAACTTTTCTTTTTCGTTGGAAGTGACTGTGCACCAGCATCTCTTTTAGATTTCTCCCTCTTCTATAAGTTATAGTCGGATAGTGGGGTTGCTCGAGCACACAAGAGTCATTCTCAATTTCTTTTGCACCAAAATAGGAAGAATGGAGAAGGAAAAGACTGCTAAAGAAGCAATTCTGCTAAGAGAGTTCTGATCTAATCGCCATTTCTAGAAGGTGTGTTAAACTTTAAATGTCTTCAAGGTCGAATGATTCTAAGTGTAAAAAATATTCTTCAAACACTAGTGAGATTAAATGACAAGCATTCTTTATCATTCTCAAGTATTTCACATAGCAACTTAAGCTGGCCATACACATTAGAGATATGTTGGCTGAGCCCACTGATTTTGGTGGGATCAGCTGACCATATATTGTGTATAGGGGCCTCCCAACTCTCCCCTGAAAACATAAAGACCTAAATGAAAAAAGCAAAGTCAATTTGCCTTTACAGCACATAAAGCAAAGCATAATACAATTCCATAAAAAGCATAAGGACATCAGCCAAGGCTTCCAGTAGCATAAAAGAAGGATAAGCTAGCTTAGCCATGCAAGCAGCATCAGCAAATGTTTCTTAGAGGACACATCTCAGGTCAATGAAGACCATTGGGCTAAAGAAGAAAATATTTTAATGAAAGCAAGGCCTGAAAGCAATGGCGTGAGAAAGTTGCAAGCCATCATATCACTACTGTACGCAAAACTGCTGTGAGGAAGAAAAGAATTCTGAAAAATAAGGAATATAAAAGCAAATGTGAAGGAGAGCTTTGCAGAGTGTTGGCCCAAGTGACCAAAAGGGACTGGAGATGGAAAATGTATTGATCACCTACCCAACTAAATCTGGCAAGGGACTTCCCTTTCTGCACATGGAAAGAAACAGAAATGGTAATTAAAACCAAGAATTCACAGCTACAATCAATGAAATGTCATTTTCAATCTCTTCTCTCCATTAAATATACCAAAAGCCAATGGGATAGACTTACAAGTCTAATTTAAAATGTAGACATCATTCAACAGGCTACATAACAATTGTTTTCTTACAGAGCCAGTGAATTTCCAGTGAATAGCGGCCATAAAAAAATAGGATATGTCCTATTTTTGGCCGGTTTCACGGCCAGGAGGACCCTATTAAAATCAATGGGGCTATTTTAAACGGTGGATAAGACAGGAGTGCACCTGTGTAACAGTTGTTAAAAACAGGTACACTAGTGAAAACAGCCTTTTAGGGGTTAAAATTAAAAAAATGACTCACCTCATCCACTTGCAAGAGCAGAAGCAGTCAATCCTCACTTAATGCAGCAGGATCTGTGCTCCCAGCATGAAGACGTCACCATGTCCTCCCAGCATGACAATGTAACCACCCTGGGAGCTCAGGTCCTTCTGTATCAAGTGATGAGCGACTGTCCCTGCGCATGCAAATGAGGTCATTTTTTTTAACACAAGCAGAACTGGTGTCACTAATGGTGACATCCGTTATACTAAGGGCGCCTAATGAGGGCATTGTTAGTACTGGGCACCACAAATGGGGGCATTTGTTGTACTGGGGGCCACTAATGGGTGCAATTAATAATCCTGGGTATACTAATGAGGTCATTCATTTTACTGTGGGGCATTATGGGGGCCATTATTTATACTGTGGAGGCAGTGTGGGGGTATTATGTATACTGTGAGGGCACTGCGATTGTTGGGATACAAAAAAATATATAAATTTATCACAGTGGCTCATCACATACCTAGACACTTGTGTCCAACTTAAACTACTGGCTGGCACGTTTTGTTGCCCTTATTTCACACCTCCTTTTCAAGCTGGACCACTTTTTTTTTGTGAATTTGTTACATAAATATATCTAAAACTTGATGACACATTGGGGGAGATTTATCAAAGTCCAGCATTTTACGCCAGTGTTTGAAATCTCCTGCGCTGCTGGATCTTGTCATATAATATGAGTATTGTCCGGCAGGCCGTGTGGCAGAATAAAATCTACGGCTGTCCTCATTTGAGACTGAAGACAGGCGCAAGTGAAGATAAATGTGGCGGAAGTGCTGACCCTGCCCACTCTCCCTTGCCACAAGCCCTTTGGCAGAAATGCCACTTGTGATAAAATTTGTCTTAAATGGCATTTTAAAAGTTGCACAAAAGTGGCACAGGGAGATGATAAATCTCGCTCATTATGTGCATTTTAGAACAAGGTCTAGGTGCAATCATATTAGTTAATTTTTCCCAATATGCATAAAGGAGGCACCATCAGTTCTATTGAATTGCTATATATTTTCTTGTCTTTGGCTGTAAAAGAAATCTAGTATCTGGTTAGAATACTATAGCAAAGATACAATGTGCTTTGGAAATTATGCCACCTAAAAAATATATATATAATTGAAATTCTCAGAAGAGAGCCTGGAAAATAAGAGCATATTCAGGACATTAGCTTGATGTACCATGGAAACCTGGCAAACTCTTAAACTGAAGAAACACGCAATACAAAGCAAAACATACACAGTAAATGGTATGACTGGAAAGGTCATTGGCAACCAGAGTATTAATCCCTTTGTTGCTAAGAGAGAAAAATGTCAAAAGTACATAAACTCTAAAGGGACAACATAGAAAGGCCACCAGGTTCAAGTTGTGTTGTGGTTTATAAGACTTCTTGTTTTGTAGAGGGGTCACACTGTTACACAACCCTCATTGCCGTCTGATGGTCTTGATGGTTACTTTTTAACTTTGTCCCTATTTTGATAATAATTGAGAACATTATTATATATTATATATTAAAGAGAGTAGCTCGAGTAGCTCTTGTAGATGAAAAGAGAGTAGCTCGAGTAGCTCTTGTAGATGACCACTATAAAAACAAAACCACTGTAAAACATCTCACCATGACCAGATATTCATATTTTTTGTGATCATGATATGCATGTTATCTATATAGTTACCTTTGGTTGAGAAGGGGGTGGTGTCCTGGGAGTCACCTAGAGGAAAGTGGACATTATTAGATCTACCAGTAGAAAAATCAATAAACGCCTTCATTTGAGCTTGGAGACTTTATTGGTAAATGGTAGCTAGCACATTTCTTACACGTTTCTCTGTCACGGGTTAAAAAAAACTGCCCATAGGGTTGAATGTTATTGAGTATCATTATATGTTTCCTTCTCAATAATGGTTTGTTGTTATGTGAGCACTTACAATGTTCCTGAAGAAGTGGACAACAGGGTTATCATCAACATGCCTGCCATGGCCATAGTAAGATCGCTGAGGAGAAGAAGAGTGGTAGCCTGATCTGGACAGGTGGACATCCTGAAGTAAAGGAAAAGACATACAAAGGAATCAATCGGGCTTGCAGATTAATAATTCAATATTCAAAAGGTCACAGCATACGGTGAATCACATATGTTAGCCTATGGAACACTCCAACAACAAAAAAATTAACGTTTGGAGTAGGCAAACCTGGCTAAATAGGAGCCTGTCCAGTTCTCATGTTGACCCATTCTTTAAATGTAGCAATTTTGTATCAGCTTATTTTCTAAATTCAAGAAGATATTGCAGTATTTTAGTACTTACCTGTACAGCATCACAGCTTGGCAGATGTTTTATTTATCATACTGTATATTAGTGACATACTCATTTACTGTAGACTCAAATTGCATTATTTACATAAAAGTCAACAGGTAATTGGGTATATCCATGAATGAACACATGAATATTAGGTTATACGCTGGGCATGGAATCTTGGTGGCTCAGGGGTTATTACTACTGCTTTATAACACTGAGGCCATAGGTTATGCACCGTTTACATATACTGACTATGGGAGAAATTATTGGAGATGAGATTGTTCCCAATATTTGTCCCATCTAAAGGTGCCACTGATCACCCAATAAATGAGGAAAAGTTAGTTTGTGGGGTGATAGCATATTTTATACCACACCTAAGATCATTGCCAGCAGTACATCGTCTTGTGTAAACAGGGATCTGCATCTGGCAAACAATGAATCTGTATGGGTATTATTGATTTATTCCCATTCACTTGTACTACAAAGCTGCAATACTTTGCACCACTACAACTACATATATGTATGTAGCAGGTAAACAGCTCGAAGTAAACAAAGAAGAGGCCGCAGCTTGTTGTGGCTGATCGGCAGCAGTACCAAGAGTTCTAATAATAGGTCATCATTGTGCTTATCCTGGAACCCCCATTTAGGACAATTTCATAAGCTAATGTTTGATCTATACTCAAATAGTTAAGTCTAACTATCATTTCAATTTTTTTTTAACAAAACGTTTAGGGACAGTCATGTTAATAACTGTTATAATGTGATCTTTTAGGGCAAGGTGTATATTTTTATTTACTGAGCATCCTATTGAATTCTAAATATGTTTTATTGTAATATGCAGAGGTCAGCTTCTCAGCCTGTCTCTGCTCTCTCTGCCTATGTGTAGCTAACCTATCTTAATAAGGGTGGGTTCACATCAGTGTTATGTATTCTGTTATAGCTTTCCGTTGTAACATGGTTAGGGTGGGATCACATCAGCGTTATGTATTCCGTTATGGCTATAACATGGTTATAGCGGAAAATAACGGAATCCATAAGACGGAAGTCAAAACGAAAACTGTTTTGATCTGTCATAATAGAAGTCTATGGGAATCATAACGGATCCGGTTTCCGTTATGCAAGACAGAAAACAAAGTCCTGTCAACAGGACTTTTTTTGTCCGTTCTGCATAACGGGAACCAGATGGATCCGTTATGATTCCCATAGACTTCTATTATGACGGAATAAAGGCTTCTGTTTTGCATTGTCATAATACAAGTCTATGGACAGCATAACGGATCCGTCCTGGTTTCCGTTATGCAGCACTGGACTCCTGCATAATGGATCCGCTATGCTGCCCATAGACTTGTATTATGAAGGATCAAAACGGAATGTCTCTTAACGCTTCCGTTTTGACTTCCGTCTTATGGATTCCGTTATGTTATAACGGAAAGCCATAACGGAATACATAATGCTGATGTGAACCCAGCCTAAGGAGTTTACTATGATTTATCCTAAAAGTCCCTTCCCTGGAGTTTGTATGTTCCCCCCATGTTTACCTGGGTTTCCAACAGGTACACTCCACTTTCCTCCCACACTCCAAAGGAAATCTAAATTGTGAGCCCTACTGGGGACAGTGAGTGATGATAATGTCTGTAATGCGCTGCGGAATATGTCAGCACTATATAAGTGAATAAAATAAATACTAATAAATAAATACTAAGAGTTATCTGCTGTAGACGTAGAATGCTGCAACCCTGCTATTCTACTTGTAAGGGTACTTTCACACTAGCGTTTTGGATTCCGTTTGTGAGATCCGTTTCAGGGCTCTCACAAACGCTCCAAACGGATCAGTTAAGCCTCAATGCATTCTGAATGGATAAGGATCCGCTCAGAATGCATCAGTTCAGCTCCGTTCCGCCTCTATTCCGTTTGGAGGCGGACACCAAAACGCAGCATGCAGCATTTTGGTGTCCGTCTGAAGAGGCGGAGCCTAACGGATCCGTTTTTTTTTACAATGTAAGTCAATGGGGACGGATCCGTTGTCAGTGACACAATATGGTGCATTTGAAAACGGATCCGTTCCCCATTGACTTTCAATGTAATCCAAAACGGATCCGTTTTGGACTTTGTCATTTTTCTTTAAACCTAATGCAAACGGATCCGTTCTGAACGGATACAAACGTTTGCATTAGAGGTGCGGATCCGCCTGTGAAAATAAACAGACGGATCCGCACCAACGCTAGTGTGAAAGTACCCTTAACCAGAAACTCACTTGGAAGATACAGGCATTTTTATGTTAAAAGGATACACGTTTTTCTAATAAAGCATATTACAAAAAGTAAACATGACTGCTACTATTTTTGAAACAACAATTTTTTAAGTTGAAACAACAGTTACACTCCCCAAATTTTCAGAAAGTCACTGTGTGAAGGCTTCATAAATTGGTACATAGTCTACCATTTTTTAAAAGTACTTTATGTTCATTGGGAGCGCCATACAAAGACAGTATAATAATACATCTAATTACTTGGAGATACTGAATAATGGATCTTTCTCTGCAATCATGTGTTCTTTCAATGCCATGTCAGCACCATTTTTCATAATGTAACTAAAGGTTAAAGGCTCTGCAATATGTTACCAGGTAATGGCATATTCAGTGTCTTCAATACTCAGGAAACCAGGACAATTTAAATGGATTGTGTAGCTTGTGTCTGCAGATGAAAGCTTTCTCCAAATAATAGCAACATACATCTAATCATGCTTTGCAGTCTAAATGTATGGAGGGAAACGTGCATTTCTTCAAAGTGATTGTTCTACATACTGCAACATTCAAATGATCCAGACATCTTATAATAATGCACTATAATGTAAGGTTTAAATGTGGCAGTGATGATGACAAAGATGGGCGGCATTAGAGAGACAGGGCTGTTGAAGAAATGGAGCTCGGTAGATTTCCAGCACTTGGGACTTGTAATGTACTGGCACTGACACTTTTAATAAGCTTTGGTCATATTAACTTAGATATAAAGCAAGGTTCAGCAACCTCCAGAACCCCAGCCGTTGTGAAGCTACAATTCTCAACGTGCACACTTACTTGGCTGTTGTCGAAACTCCTGTGGATGCAGCATGCTGGGAGTTTTAGTTTAACAACAGATGTCAGAGGTGGCTGTACCCTGATATACAGGATACAACTTGGGCTTCCCAGTTGCCTCCATTTTAGCAACCTGATAACCATGTAGAAAATGTTTGACCTCCTCAGAATATTCTAAGTAGAGGTGAGTGAAATGATTTAGCTCAGACATGCTCAACCTGCGGCCCTCCAGCTGTTGCAAAACTACAACTCCTATCATTCCCTGACAGCCTACAGCTATCATCCTACAGAATGGCATTGTGGGAGTTGTAGTTTTACAACAGCTGGAGTGCCGCAGGTTGAGCATCCCTGAGTTAGCTCATCAAGCAGAATTCTGTACCTGTGATGGGGTGCCCTCGAAGCTGGGTATGCCCCCCCTGCTGCTTGATTTACAGAGCCAGACATCTTAGCTGGCACCAACAATCTTGTGTCTGCAGCACTGTACTGAGAAATGGCTCAAAATAAGAGGCTCTGCATCCGCTGCTGGACAGGTAGCAGCTCATCAACAGTCACTGCTCCAGCAGCAATAGCAGAGCCCCTGCGCTTGCGCTGCTACTCAGAGCAGCGATGCTGGTGCAAGACTGTCAGGGCCAGGCATGATCTTCAACCCTGTCAATCAAGCGGCAGGGTGAGCGCTATGAAATGATTCGCTCCTCGCTAATTTTAACCTCTAGTAAAACCTCCTGACATTGTAGTAGTAATACTGTAAATAGCTTATCCCATGAATAATTTTTATACCAAAAGTCCCAAAAGGCTGTTAATAGCTGTTTTGCATAAATTTTTAATATTTTCAGGCAGATGTTGGGCAGAATCAGTCTCGTTCCCCCCCTGGCAGCTATCAATAACGTTCTTTTAAGTTGTCTTGTACGCTATACTTCTATACTACTGCAAAGCTGTACTGATAAGCAGGACAGAAGTTATTTTTTTTTCGGCTGAGTGAACAGAGAATCACTATACAGATACCTGGCTATGTATGTGGGACTAGCAAGTTCACAGCTCCCTAGGTAGGCATGAACATTGCAGTAAACTTTTATCAATAGGTAGCACCATACCATCAAATGAAATGCCATAACACATTCCTAGATTATTTTCTAACAATGTAAATATTGTTATTTTTATGATCTACACAATAGACATAATTAGTGCTGGGACATAATACATTCCCGTCAAGTACTAAAATAATGTATTTCTCTGAAAGATTAGATCATGTAGGAACCATATAAAGAGACCAATTGTCCATATACCGTTTCGGAAACCAGAGGTGTTGGTAGATGTTCTTTCACCCCCCTTAAACATTCACTTCTAACCATAACTGCAGGACTCTTTCTCATCCAGATCTGCTGGTTTCTCATGGGCACCCCCTACACCCCCTATCTATGGCTTTCTTTGAAATGCAGTAGTTAGGCTTACTTCACACTCTCCAATGGCTGAAGTCCCCAGCAAAAAATCTCCACATGCCTAGGATCATTTGATGCATGGGATTTACATTGTACTATCCTTTGTTATAGAATTTCACAGCCGAATGTCTGCAACAAATATACTATACATACCCTTAAAAGGGCTTCTACAGGATTAGTAAAATATGGCTTCTTTCTTCCAAAAACAGGATGGCACCTACCCACAGGTGTGTGGTATTGCAGCTCAGTTTGATAGAACTCACCAAACCCCAACCACATACCAAAAACATTAAGATTTGGATCAAATATATATGTAAGCTGCATTGTAGTTTACTGGGTCTAATGATTTCAGAGTCATAGATATCAATAGCCTTATATAGATTTGAATCTATCCTTCAGAGTACGGCCTCTTTCACATATCAGCGAATGGTGGACATGGGCTGTCCGTGGAATCCATTGACTGTAATTGACAGTTTTTGGTGTTCATGGGGACACCATGGAAGAATGTCCTAGTTTTTTCCCTCATTTACATTATTGTCTATGGGTCTGTGAAAACTACGGACACAACAACACGAATGTCATGCGTGTTTGGCCCATGGTCTTCATGGATCATTACTAGGAGATGGTCTAGCGGTGCCTGTGGAATACGGATGACACAAAGAGGGCCAAACTCAGACACACAGAACAAACACGGAAGAACCACTGACCGTTTTGTCACAGATGTCATCATGGATGTGTATAAGAGGCCTACAGGATCAGTGAGGAACAGAGCAGAAGACTAAATAAAGACAACTATAGAGTGCAAGACAATTTTACATGGAGTTTTTAAACCACAGTGACAACACATCTGACTAGATTGGAGGGGGTTGAAGGACAAGGGCATTGTTGAAGGTGATTAACTTCTGGAAAACTTGGATTTTTATGTAATTAATTGAGAAACTTGCTTAATTCCTTTAACCTTCTTGTTATAGAGGCTGAGGTGACATTAGTGAGAATGCCTTCTTATTAGCATATCTCCAGCTTGATGTGTCCTATTGGTGTCAGGGTAATATGTTGAAGGGACCCTTTGCAGTAAAAGGAGACTTTTAGGTAAATTATAGGTTGTGTATTTGCTTTATTTTACTTATGAAATAATGAAAGGTGCTGCTTTTTGACATTTGCGTGGCTGTCACCTAATATTATTTCCACTAAGGCTGAATTACGTGTCAGTGACAGATCTGTCCTTTTAGTGCTGTTAAAATGTCACCTTTTGTAACTGTTGCAGAGATTAAAAGCACAAAGCATTTCAAAGAGAACAAGACCAGTGTTAATAAGCACCATTTATCTACTTAAAAGGTTGGCCTGAAGGTTGAACCTCCTCAGGAGATAGATATCTGCAATAAGCAATTCATTAAACTTGTGTCGAATATATTGTGATAGCTAGTAGAGTTGTCATGATACCAAAATTTTCATTCGATTTCGATACCATAAAAAACTATTGCGATACTCGATACCACGTGAAAAAAAAAAAAGCCGCGTGCATTCCGCATTTTATGGAACATTCGGCCCATAATCGAACAATCCTATCCTATTTTTTGGGGGGACAAGGTAACTAAAAAATTGAGAATTGCGCAGTTTTTATTTATTTTCTTTTCTGTTACGGCGTTCACCGCATAGGAGATATTTTTTATATTTTAATAGACGTGGCGATATATAATGTTTATTTATTTATTGTTTATATATTTTATATGTAAAATTGGGAATGGGGGAGATTTATACTTAATATTTTGGGATTAGTTTTTTTTTTTACTTTTTATTTAATAACCATTTGCCCCCTTAGGGGCTAGAACCTGGGATCTTTTGATCCCTTGTGCTATTCACCCTAATAGAGCTCTATTAGGGTGAATAGGACTTCACACTCTCCCTGCTGCCCTGTGCTTTGTGCACACAGCAGCAGGGAGCTTACCATGGCAGCCAGGGCTTCAATAGCATCCTGGCTGCCATGGTAACAGATCGGAGCCCCTGGATTTCACTGCTGGGGCTCTGATTGGAACGGCCACTGCCACCAATAAGGAGGAGGGGAGGGGACCCTGTGGCCACTGCCACCAATGACTTTAATACTGGGGGGTTGGGGGCTCACTGCGCCACCAATGTTTTTAATACTGGGGTTGGGGGGGGACACAATGCGCCACCAATGAAGATAACTAACCCATTAATAAAAATACAGGCGGCGGGTGCCGGCTCATAAATCACATAGCTGGTACCCGGCCTCTATGACAAGGCTCTGCGATTAGTGACAGGTAACCCCTAGAAAGATGTGTGATAGCAACCCGCTGGGGAGCACAGGGTGAGGTGTGATGATCATTGAAGGAAGTGGGTTAGTATTCCCATTTTTTTTTTGTTACTTCCTGTGAAGGGTGCACATATCTGCACTTTACTACTGTGAAGGGGGCCATATCTGGCGTTAACTAGTGTGAATGGGACACATATCTGGGCATAACTACTGTGAAGGGGGCACATATCTGGCCATAGCCACAGTAGCCACAGTAAAGGGGGAACATCTGAGCATAGCTACTGTGAAGGGGGCACATCTGGAAATTACTACTGTGAATGGGCACATATCTGGTCATAGCTACTGTGAAAGGGGCACATCTAAGCATAACTACTGTGAAGGGGACACAATGTGGGCATTACTACTGTAAATGGTGCACATATGGGCATAACTACTGTGAGGGACACAGTGTGGGCATAACTACTGTGTGGTGGCCCAATGGGTGAATAATTACTATGTGGGGGCATTAAGGAGACTGGGTGTGTATTGTTATGCTTTGGGCGGACATAGGAGCATGCCTGGTATTAAAAAATTGCAGCAGCAATTTTCAAAAGTTGTGAGGTGTGCCTACTTGTGTTGTCCCGTCTTCTCCCGTCAATTTGGACCCGCTTACAACATGGGGCTACTTTTCTTTTTTTTTTTCCAGGGCCTTTTAAGTTCCCAGTCAATGCCTGAAGTCCAGCAAATGCTAGCGTAAAAAAAACATACAACTAGCGTGTGTTCAACATACAGAATAGTTGGAGGTTAAAGGGGTTATCCCACAAATTTGAAACTTGTTTTTTTTAATTAGTTACCTGCTTATCTGGAGAACTTTCTCCCCTTTCTGTGAGTGGGCAGGGGCTTATCAATCACCTGCATTTCCCAGAATGCATTGCAATTAGCCTCTTGTTAATCCCTTCCTCCTTTGCATACAAAATACATAGCCCCAGAGACACATATGGTATGTAATTCCCCCCAAAAAAATTATTTTCCACTGTGTAGAGAGATTTAATTATATATGAATTTAGAAGTAGGGATGAATAGAGACAATTCTAGCCTTTCTGCTGCCTGAATCGGAAAATGAAATGCCCCCCACCCTGTGCCAAATTCTCAATACAACCCCTTCATCCCAGCACTACTGTTAAAGACATATGTGGATGAACATTACATACAGTGCTATGACACATGCAGGTGAATACAGCACCACATACCTCTTTTATCTAGTCATGTCTCCTATGATATAAATGTTCTGTTTTCTCATTTTCTCGATTGGAAGCAAACCGCCATGATATCACCTTTTTTCGTTGTGTCTCATCTCTGCAGAGTTTGGCACACAGACATCTTAGGTTTCTTACTTTTCCATCACGACATCCACCATGCTCCAACATTTAATGTTGCTGCTACCCCCAATACTGTGCTCCCCAATGCCCACAAACACTATACTGCAGAAATAATAGTGCCATATAGATAGCTCCCCAATATCAATATACTCCTAGACTGCCCTCAATCGTAATAGTGCCCCTCCTACAACCCCATTAATAGTAATCCCCTCCATATTGTGTCTTACTATAGTAATAATTCCCTCACAGTACCACCAATATTAAAAATGCTCCCACAGGGCCCCTAGTATAAATAAGGCCCTCTTATTGTGCCTCGAGCAGTAAGAAGGCTCCTCTATAAGGCACCCCTTTAGCACCCCAGTAGTAATTAGGCCGATCTATAAGGCACTCCTATTGAGCCTCACAGTAGAAATAAAGCCCCTATAGTTCCCCAGTAGTTATAATGCCCCCCGTAGTGGCAATAGGTATAATGCGCCACGTGTAGTGCCAATAGGTATATTGCTCCCCCTGTAGTGCCCATATGTATAATGCCTTCTGTATTATAATGACCCCTCTCTCTTACCCATAGTATAATTCCCCCATTGTGGTAGTATATAGTGATGATCGAATATGCCCATATTCAAATTTGCGATATTTCGCGAATATTTCGTAAAATATTCGCGATATATTCGCAAATTCGAATATTCGTATTCGTCATCATTTAATCGCCATTTTTTTATAAAATCGCGGATAATCGCATGATGCGTATGATCATGCGCATATTGCGCAAGATCATTGTTACTGGCAGGCAAAGGCAGTATTCGTACAAAATCGATTACATCATATTTACCTAGTGCAATAAAATATACCATCTACATGTTATCTGCTTTTCAATCTTTATTTACCATGTATTAAATAATCGCTAATATTCGCATGCGCATTGCGATCAATATTAATAAAAATCGCATTACGAAAAATCGCAAAAACACTTTAACTTTCATGGCCGGGATGGTCAAGTCAATCAATGCGCAGGAAGAATAGCACATGTGAAAGAAATCGCATCGCTTAATAAAAATCGCATTACGAAAAATCCCAAAAAAAAAAAAAAAAGACAAGGGAGGGAAGTGGGGACGGGGGGTCGAGGAATGGATATAAAATGAAGCCTTGTTGAAAGTGAAACTAATGACTGGGGGTGAATGAGAATAAGAAGAGGAAAACACGACGACATATATTCGAATATGCGAATTTTCGAATATATTCGCAATTCGCAGCATGTTCGTATTCGCAAGTTGACGATCGCGACTACCAAGCGCATAGAGTGTGAAAAAAATCGCATTACGGAAAAATCGCATAAAGGCAATATTTCAATTTTCAAGTCAATGCGCAGGCATGTCAGCAAGTGTTAGATATTCGCATCGCTGTCAAAAAAATCGCATTACGGAAAATCGCAAAAAGGCAGGATTTTGGCTATGGCTTTGAAAAAGAGCCTTGATGCAAAACAACACCTTAAATGAATGAAACTCAGAGTCACTCAAACTCATTTATCAACACAAGTGAACTGAAGTTCTTGAACTTATTGTGTATCATCTAATTTAACCAACGCGAAGATTCGCAATATCGAATTTATGGCATGATATTCGAAAAAATCGCGAAATCGCGAATATGCGATATTCGTGCGAAATATTCGCATCGCGAATATTCGCGCCCAACACTAGTAGTATACATAAAGCACTACCCTCCCCCCCTACTGTCCCTCTAGTATAATGCCTACTTGTAGCTGTATATATATATATAATGCTCTACCCCCGTAGTATAATCCCTTGTATATATAATAATATCCCCCTTGTATAATGCCTGTATATAAAATGCTCTCTCCATGAAGTATAATGTCTCTGTATTAAAAATGCTCTCCCCCATAGTCCTCCTGTAGTATAATGCCCCTCTATATACTGTACAAAATGCTCTCCCCCTTCTGTAGACTCTCTGTAGTATAGTACATTACATATATGTATATATAATGCTCCCCCCCATAGTATAATGCCCCCATATATATATTGCCATCCATAGTGCCTCCAGTAGTGCCAACATATATATTAAAAACAAACAAACAAACAAAATACTCACCTGTGTCTTGTTCCCCGCCGCCGACTGTGATTCAGACCACAGGTCTCATCCTAACTGTGTTACCGCATCCCGGCACATGCAGTCGCAGTTACCTCACTGCAATCTCCCTCTCCTGATCTTGTGCGATGATATAATCACACAAGTTCTGGCGCAAGTGATGTAATCGCGACCTCCTGCAACATTCTATGCTTTAATAGTCTTCAGGCCTAGATGCTTGAGGCCAGGGGCATAACGACCGCGGTCGCAGCGTGTGCGACTGCTACCGCGCCCGGCAGTGAAGAGGGTCCACTGCCCCCCTGCAATAATGTGGAAGCTCTCATCTCCATAGTCATCTGTATCTAGGGGGCATAGAGAGGCACTTTTTAATGGCACATGGGGGGGGGGGCATTGAGAGGCACTTGTTACTGGCACATGGGGGGCATGGATAGGCACTTGTTACTGGCACTTGATTGGGGGGCATGGAGAGGCACTTGTTACTGGTGGATGGGGAATGGAGAGGCACTTGTTACTGGCACATGGGGGCATGGAGAGGCACTTGTTACTGGCACATGGGGGCATAGAGAGGCACTTGGTACTGGCATATGGGGGCATCGAGAGGCACTTGTTACTGGCATATGGGGGGGCATGGAGAGGCACTTGTTACTGGCACATGATTGGGGGGCATGGAGAGGCACTTGTTACTGGAACATGGGGGGGCATGGAGAGGCACTTGTTACTGGCATATGGGGGGAATGGAGAGGCATTTGATACTGGCACATGATTAGGGAGGGAGAGGCACTTGTTACTGAAAAATGATTGGGGGGGGAAGAGGCACTTGTTACTGGCACATGATTGGGGGGCATGGAGAGGCACTTGTTACTGGCACATGATTTGGGGGGGCATGGAGAGGCAATTGTTACTGGCACATGGTGGAGGGGGCATGGAGAGGCATTTTTTACAGGCACATGATTGGGGAGGGAGAGGCACTTGTTACTGGCACAGGATTTGGGAGGGCATGGAGAGGCAATTGTTACTGGTACATGATGGGGGGGGGCATGGAGAGGCACTTGTTACTGGCACATGGGGGGAATGGAGAGGCACTTGTTACTGGCACATGGGGGCATAGAGAGGCACTTTTTACTGGCACATGGGGGGCATGGAGAGGCACTTGTTACTGGCACATGGGGGGCATGGATAGGCACTTGTTGTTGGCACATGATTGGGGGGCATGGAGAGGCACTTGTTACTGGTGGATGGGGGCATGGAGAGGCACTTGTTACTGGCACATGATGGGGGGGCATGGAGAGGCACTTGTTACTGGCACATGGGGGCATAGAGAGGCACTTGTTACTGGCATATGGGGGCCTGGAGAGGCTCTTGTTACTGGCATATGGGGGGGCATGGAGAGACACTTGTTACTGGCACATGATTGGGGGGCATGGAAAGGCACTTGTTACTGGAACATGGGGGGGCATGGAGAGGCACTTGTTACTGGAATATGGGGGGAGGCATGGAGAGGCATTTGTTACTGGCACATGATTGGGGAGGGAGAGGCACTTTTTACTGGCACATGATCGGGGGGCCATGGAGAGGAACTTGTTACTGGCACATGGGGGGCATGGAGAGGCACTTGTTACTGGCACATGATTGGGGGGAGAGGCACTTGTTACTGGCACATGATGGGGGGCCATGGAGAGGAACTTGTTACTGGCACATGGGGGGCATGGAGAGGCACTTGTTACTGGCACATGATTGGGGGGAGAGGCACTTGTTACTGACGCATGATTGGGGGGGCCATGGAGAAGCACTTGTTACTGGCACATGATTGGGGGACATCTATGGGGGCACTTCTTCCTGGCACATTATTGGGGGGCCCTATGGGGGCACTTGTTACTGGCACATTATTGGGGGCACTATGGGGGCTTCTACTGAGGCCACAAAGAAGGGGTATTAAATTATATGGGGGGCTCTGTGTTGTACTAGTATTATCAGGGGGTTTATCTGTTTCTGCAGTATAGTATTGGGGAGCACAGCGGCACAGTATTGGGGGTAGTAGGATGATGGAAAAGTAGTAAACTAGTAAGTAGATTTCCTCTTTTTTTTTTTTTGTCAAACTGCAGAGACGAAAAATGGCTGAGAAATGGTGGTCTGGTATGAAGGTCTGAAAGGAGAATATGAAGAAAGAGAACATCTACATCAAAGGAGATATCACTGGATGTAAGAAGTATGTGGGGCTGTATTACCCTGTATTTCTGTAGTGATGGGAGGAGTGGAGTAACGATTGCAGTCGCAGAGGGTGCGACCGGGAGGGGGGGGGGCAATTCAAAGTTTGCCCTGGGGCCCATACAACTCAAGTTACGCCATTGCTTGAGGCCTATGAGGCTGAGCGGCAGGGACAAGACTGTCAACTAGCCCACCCCCCCTCCCCTCCCCGAGGCAGGTCAGTTAATGCTCATGGCAGAAGCGAGCCTGGGGATGTATAAATGAAAGGTATCTGGCCCACTAAAACCTGCTTCTCTGTGAGATCACTATGCTAGCATTGAGGGGAGGGGAAGGGAGCATGGAAGGTGATGTCAGTCCACCTCTGAAAGCAAGAGAAGGTGGAACAAAATAAAAAATGGCAGAGGGGCATTACCAGAGAAGAAAATGTAATGTACATTAAAATTTTTTTGCAGGATAGCCCTTTTAACATAGTGGAATCTGTAACAATATAGACAATATAATTCAGCATAATTTATTAGTATAGTATATAAACATAACACAATAATACAATAAGATATTAGCACAATACATAAATATAACATTATTTTAGTTTAAAGAGAAACTGTCAGTAAATATATATTGTCCAAACCACAGTCTTAATTACAGATAGCTAAGTATTACTTTAAAACCCAGCAGTGTTTCACAGAGAATATGCTAAAAACTAGCCTGGAATGGGAGAAGAGTTATTTTGGCAGCAACCTGCTGGCTTCTCTTCACCCAGCTTGGCTTGATTGGCATGTCTGAAATAGGGAGACACCCGTCAATAAACCCAAGGTAATTGGGCAAAGCAAAAGTTTGATAGATACATGCAAGTTTATTTTACTTACAGAAATATTGGTAACGCTTTGTTTTGATGTGGTGGCCATCTTTGCAGCCATATTGTTACATATAGTAACTTCTGACACATCAAAACCCCCTATAAGCTCTATATTGAATTTATTGAATTGAATTCTAAAGTGTCCAAGAATGTACACTAAATCCAAAATCTAAGCACACATATTTTGCATATATATTTTTTTATTATTATTATTATTATTATTATTATCTGTTACAAAACCTATCATCGAGCAAGTGTGTAAAGATCTTATTTGCCATAAGGTGATAGGATATCGGTACTTATATTTCCATTTTTCCCAAATAATACTGAAAAAATATCAAGGAGAGGTGTATTGAATTACAAACTAGCAATGAAATCTCTGAGGGGTAGCATTAAACATGATGACTCCCCATGAGCAGGCCATTGGGGTTCCAGAAGGTTGAAAAAGCAAAACAGCCTAGTAAGCTCATTTACCGGGTTATATACAGGATCAGATATGTTTCATCCAAATCAGTGAATGCACCTTCTCATTATCTTATTCAGGGATCAGCACTTTCAAGTTTGCTCAGGTTTTGTTCTGCTTCTTGTAAACTGAAGCACAATCTATTGCATAACCCCTGTCCAAAGGAGGAAAAACCGGCGCCTGAGAAATAAATACTGAGTGCCAGCACGACCTATATAGAAACAGGCGGAGCAGAACATTGCAGATGCGGCCATGAAAAAGTTTTATTTATTCATAATTCTGTTTCCAGATTTGAGTAGTGGAGAAATTGTTATTTTTGCTATTATCATTACAACTTTTCCAGACTGAAGTTTTTGGAATAAAAATAAAACTCTAAGCAACAAGAGAGTAGCAGGAAACTTGTAAACCTGGTAAAACAGGCAGGGTACCCCGAATATAATATAGTGACCCACTCTGCCTGTTTTACCAGGTCTAGCCACCCTCTCAAAATTAGCCCTGGTTCTCTCCTTTCAATTCAGGGATGGAGCAGGGCAATTAGAGAAGGGTGAGGTTCCAGTAACGGTGCCACTCCTTGCGGGGTTGGACACCGTTGTAGGCATTAGGGCTGGGTAGGCCAAGTAGGGTTATTTTAGGGTCAGCTCCCATCCCCTCTCCCCAGCTTACGGGAGTTTAGGAGATTACCAACACTGAGCCTTCCCCTCCATACCCTCCAAGCCTTACTCAGTTCCTCTATTAGGTGAGGATAGACTGAGTCAATACATAGTCCTCCCACCTACCCTAAGCCGAATCACTGTGTTTGACATCTGTTTTGGCACTGAGTGTGCCACTTTGTTTGTAGGGGCTATTTGTTTTTATGGTAATTTTGAGTAAAAGCAATTATAGCTTAAATTCTCATATTTTTAATTTCAGAAATTATTGGCAGATGCAAAAGTGTGCAGCGATAAAACAATGAATGATAAATCGTTTATTTTTCATGAATAGGACAAATCTGCATGACTCAAAGATTATCGTTATTTGTCACCAAATCCTCTTATCTAAACAGAAATCTGCTAGTAGTTAGCAGTATAAATGCTCTAGGGACGGACAAGCAACATTTGCACTATGGAGCAACCAGTAAACACTATTTAGCAATTACTGTTTTTATGTAATTGAAAGGCTTTTGACTGCAAGCGTAACACCGCAGAGTGGTGTTACCACTTCTGCACCCTGCCACTATCTCTAATGGGCTAATATAATGTAATCTTATGTATGTCTTTCCAGGTTCATAATCTTGTTGCATTCATAATCTTGTAACTTTATTACATGTAATGTGCCTGGTTCACCAGCAGGTGGCAGCAAACACAGCGGAGCTGTACCTCGGTAGAATGGAGCGTTCCATTCCATTCTAATGCCCCCCCCCCCTTAAGAGAGAGTCCTAGGGTGGGGCAGGAGTTCGAGTTAGTTTAGCTTACCCCCAGCTAGGGGAAGGGTGTGCAGGGGCACATCTCTGCTAGACGTGCCCACCGAAGTCAGAGCACATTAAGCTCTGCTGGCCATGGAGGCCAAAGCTTGAAGCCTCAGGAGCCAGGGGGAAAGTTCCCTATCATAACCTAGTCAGACTGCAAAGTGAGGTGCAGCATACAGAAAAAGCTGAGTTATACAGCCAGCCTGTCAGTACAGCGAGAAACAGATGTAGCAGGGAGGAGTTAAGTAAAGCTGCCATTTATACTGTTGAGGGGGCCCTGACAATAAAATATTTTATTCCTTCTCCTAGGAGGGCCCTTTCTCAGTTTGGGCCCCACAGCAGTCGCTTCCCCTGTTTCCCCTATAGCTACGCCCCTGATTGTATTCCCTCATTTGACCTCTTGATATGATTGCAGTTTTCAGTGCATTTTTTGTTGTAAAAACACCAGTTCGAGTTAGCTGAAAGTCCTTGAAAAATACAGTACGACATTACTGTACGACATTAGGTGGCTTTTTGGAGGGGTCTCGGGTGTTTGTTTAAAAGTGCAGGATGTCAAAGATCTAGCATCTTTTCTGGTGTTTTAACATCTCTATGGAGAATAAGTTGCCAGGAATAAAGGCACTAAAAAGTTGATTTCACAAGTGATTGAAATTTTTTTTTTCAGTGGATAAACCAAAAGTACCAGAGCTAATGTGTGTGTGTAGGGACCCTAATCGAGCTACATAATAAGACAGCCTTAGTTCAAATCTCTGAGCCTTTGATTTAGAAGTTCTGTCTGTCTTCTGTATTTGTTAGAGTCCTTTTAGATGGGCAAATGTCAACCCAGAACGAGTGGCAAAAGGGTGAGTTGATCTGTGCTCCTGTAAAGCCCATCTCCTGGGGCTGATGCAAACTGTATGTATGAACAATTGTTAGTACCATTGTTTGGACCCCATAAAGTTTGGATATTGTTGGCAGGAAATACACTTTACACAGGGCAATATGCTGAAGCCAATAGGGATTTTTAGACCTGCATAGAAGATTAGATTAGCCAATAAATATGCTGATCTCACTAATCGGGAATGAGCGTTCTTATGACTGCTCATTTGGTTGATTATTGGACCATGTATAAGAGTATTTTGTTACACGAAAATATACTAGTTTATCCAGTTCCAGCTCATGCCATGTAGAGTTAAACATATTTTATACACATAATTAGATAGGCATTCACGTATAACTGTAAAATCCCTATAATTAGGCATGACGGTGCTTCATTTTGAGATGCGCACTATATAAAGAGTAATTCTGCTAGGAGTTTCTATCCTTTATCAAGGAGGCTAAAGTAATTACACTTTAACCATGTCACTTAAAGGGGTATTCCCATCTTGATGATCATATCTAAAAAGGTTAAACTGGTGCCATGCTTCCTTTTTCTAAATATATTCTATTATTTATAATGGACGCATTTAGATAAATTTTGTTCCCTCCTACCCCATTGTTTACCTTTGGTATCCCATGGATACGGCCACCTCTCGCCGGCCGCATCCATGGGCCGCGCTTGCGCACAAGAACTTCTGTGATGCAGTGTCCAGCCTCTCATTCAAATTGTGAACGCGCACGGCATTGGGCGGCCGCGCATGCGCTGATCTATATTCCTTTGAGCCGCGTCTAATATAGAGCCGCGCATGGGGCCACTTAATATGGCGGCTTTGGTGATCTCTGTAATGGAGACACCCCTTTGCACCGGTTTTGAGGGATATCTGGCTTTCATTGTGTTGTAGACCCAATACTGGGGCTCCACATTTATTTTGCATATCACTGTTTCCCAGGGAGCTTTGCACTTTGGATTGCTGTGTTAAGACTCTTAGGCTACATTCACACGACCGTATTTTTTTCATCAGTATTTTACGGACGCAAAAAACGGAAGCCGTATGTCCGCATTTTGCGGATGAAGGCTTCCGTATGTCCTCCGTTTTTTGCGGATCCGCAAAATACTGAACTGGAGGGAGGGAAAAAAAAAATGATCTTCAATAAAATATTCTAATAATAATACGGAAACGGATCCGCAAAATACGGATAACATACGGAAAGGTTTCCGTATGTTATCCGTTTTTTGCGCACCCATTAACTTCTATGGGGCTGCGGACCGATTTTTGCGGACAATTATAGGACATGCTTCATATTTTTGCGGATGAAATATGCGGACACACGGATGCGGACAACTTACGGAAATTTGTCCGCAAATTTTAAAAGGCCATAGAGATGAATGGGACCGTATCTATTCCGCAAAAAACGGAAACGGATGCGGATCGGATGCGGAATGAAAAATACGGTCGTGTGAATGTAGCCTTAGGCCTTATTCACACGTCAGTAATTTTTCTTTCCAGAATCACGGTCCGTTTTTTTGCGGATCCTTGTTTCTGCAAAATTCTTCCGTTTTTGTTTTTTAGTGTCTCCGTATACCTTCCGTATTTCCGCAAAAATCTGGAAGAACAAGAAAAAAAAAAGATGTTTCCAGGGTAACTTTTCATTTCCTGTGGATCCGTAATTATGGATCCGCAAATACGGATGACATGCGGATGACTTTTGGAACCTTTCCGCATGTCATCCGGATTTATGCGGATCCATTCACTTCAATGGGGCTACGGTCCGCAGTTTGCGGACAAAAGTAGGACATGCTCTACTTTATTTACGGTTCCGCATTGCGGAAATGAAAAGATTTGCGGATGTGAAGAGCATACGGAATGCTCTCCGCATCTTTTGCGGACCCATTAAAATGAATGGGTCCGCATATCTTCCGCATTTTTGCGGAAATAATGCGAAAAAAAAATACAGACGTGTGAATTAGGCCTTAAGTGAGGCTCCGCAGTGTTTTCTGTAGCTGGTCTCCCTGAGATCAGCTATTGTTTTGTTTGACTTAATACAATATGTAAAACCTTGGAGAAACACTATAGGAACACTAAACATAGAAATGAACACTGGAGGTAAACAAGGAATACAGTAGATAACACTACTATAGCATTTTCAGCATAATCTTGACACAATCACTCTTGTAGAAATCCTGCAGAGAACAAAGGGGTTAATCTCTGGCTGATCAGCTCCATATTCAGCTTGAGGCCAAGTGAGAGGTCGGGTTTAGCCTATGGATGGGACTTAATCAGTTTGCCCTCCTGCAGATGCACCTACTGGAACCACTTGGCTTACATATTGTCACAGGACGATGAGGAGGAGGAGGAGGGGGGTGACATACCTGACCTCCTGAAACACACAGGGATATTTTTTATATATTTCTCAGAATTAGGGCTCATTCACACGACCGTACCGTGGAACGGAACGGACGGCCCTTTATAGAGATGCCTATTTTTGTCCGCAAAAATGGACAAGAATAGGACATGACTCAATTTTTGTCGGGCCACGGAACAAAGCAACGGATGCGGATAACACACGGAATGCTGTCAGCAGCTTTTGCGGCCCCATTGAAGTGAATAGGTCCGCACCTGAACCGCAAAAAATGCGGCTCAGAAGCAGAACCAAACCACGGTCGTGTGAATGAGCCCTTAACTGTATGAGACAAAATAGGATTAAATTAAAAGAGACAATGAAGGGAGGAAGGGCTGGCATATTTTTGGTGCATTTTCTGTGTTCAGTGTCCCCTATATATTAGTAAATTGCATAAATCGCAATAGTATCTTCAAAGCAATACTTTCAAACTCCCCTTGGTTTCCTGTGGATTTGAAACACAAATGTCTCCATCATGATGAAAAAAAATCACCCTAGATTGATTGTGGATCTCAATTACTTCCAGTCACATTTTACTGGTGTCATCTCACTCCTCTTTGACTAAACACTGAATAGAGCAGCTCTTTCTGTCTCGCTCACTGCAGGAAATCTCAGCATGACCTGAAACATCAATCAGTGATGTGTTACATACAGGCAGTCATCTGCCTATACACATCATAGACTGTGTACAGAGGTAATTAGGACTCTGACACACTCAAGAATTCAGTACCGAAGGAAGAAAGGTCTTTTCAATACAGTTCAAACCTCAATTTTGATTGACAGAGGACATTGCTTATATGTTACTTATTGAAGAATGAATTGACTCGCTTAGGCTACTTTCACACTCGCGTTTTGGGCAGATCCGTCATGTATCTGCAAAAACGGATCCGTTATAACAATAAACGCAAGTGTGCTATCCGCATCCGTTGCTCCGTTCCGTGGACCCGCAAAAAAAAATAGAGCATGTCCTATCCTTGTCTGTTTTGCGGCCAAGAATAGGCATTTCTACAATGGGCCAAGTTCAGTTCCGCAAATTGCGAAACGGAACGCGGAGCAGCTTCCGTGTTTTGCGGATCAGTGGTTTGCGTACCGCAAAACACCGACGGTCGTGTGCATGAGACCTTACTATGCAACTAAATGTTAGTTGAATGTTTAGAACTATAACATATGACACACACTGCAAGCAATGCTTTTTTTTTTCAAAACAGCATGCTCTGGGCTCTTCCTATAGACTGCTTTATAAATGTTATCAATAGAAGAATACCAGAAATAGTCAAGCCCCAAAAATGCAGAAAAACATGAAGGAGGTGTAAATGTGCAAATGTTAAGAAAATAAAACACATAAAGGCTACATATTATTTAAACAAAACTTAGTGTTAGGCTACTTTCACACTAGCGTTTTTTGCGGATCCGTCATGGATCTGCAAAAACGCTTCTGTTACAATAATGCAACCGCATGCATTCGTCATGAACGGATCCGGTTGTATCATGTCTTATATAGCCATGACGGATCCGTCTTGAACACCATTGAAAGCCAAGGGGAGACGGATCCGTTTTCTACTGTGCCAGATTGTGTCAGAGAAAACGGATCCGTCCCCATTGACTTACATTGTGTGCCAGGACGGATCCGTTTGGCTCGGCTTCGTCAGACGGACAGCAAAACACTCCAGGCAGCGTTTTGGTGTCTGCCTCCAGAGCGGAGTGGAGACTGAACAGAGGCAAACTGATGCATTCTGAGCGGATCCTTTTGGATTCAGAATCCATTAGGGCAAAACTGATCTGTATTGGACTGCTTGTGAGAGCCCTGAACGGATCTCACAAAGGGAAAGCCAAAATGCTAGTGTGAAAGTAGACTTACCAACCTGTGGCTCTTGACCTTGCATTTGAAGAAACTGATGTGTGCTGATAACACTGAAATGTCACAGTCACATACTTGTCATACAAGCAATAAATACAACCGATGGGCATACATGGATTTGTCAGTATCCTGCCCTGTCATGGCTCGGATGGTTTTCAGGCCCTGCTCTCGCACGTGCCATGTCAGCTGCTGGTCTCTATGCCCCTGTTTTATAGAGCTACAGTAAGTACACAGCATTACTAGGACTTAATAGCCTATAATTAGAAATGAGCATAGTTTTGAAAAATTAGATTTAGCAACTTCGTCGAAGTTAGACAAGAAATTTAATTTGTTGTGCATTCATTTGTCACCAATCGCTATAAATCAGGTATAGGCCAATAGGCCCACTCTGCGTACGGCCACACGGAGCTGCCATGCTGCGGCGAAGAACCTCACGGCCAATAAGCCGGCAGATACCTTTCATTTAATAATGAAGACCGCACTGTATAGTCAGTCTTCATTGTTAATGGCTGAGCAGCATCTTTAAAGGGAAACTGTTATCAACTGCCCATACTAACGGCAAAATAAAGTAGAGACAGGTGAGTTGATTTCAGCGGTCTGTCATTTTAAAGTTAAAAGTAAGTGGTTGCCAAGAACCAGCATCACAATCATTGCAGACTGGGCCTAGAAAAGAGTCATGGCCACCTGAGAAGAGTCCTGGTTATTCATAAATTCCTGCTCTCCTGCCCACCTGCTGATGACTGACAGGCCTCTACCTAGTTTCCTCCCTTTCTCTCTAGGAGAGAACTGCCAATCATTAGTAAATGGGTGGGAGTGCAGGAGATTGTGAATAACCATGACTCTTCTCAGGTAGATGTGACTCTTTTCAAGGCCTGGGCTGCAATGATTATGATGCTTGTTCTCAGCAACCACTTACTATTAGCTCATGAGTGACACACCGCTGAGATCAGCATTTCTGTCACTATTTTGCAGATTGGCGGGCTGCATTGCATTATACAGTAGGTGATTTTATGTTCCTGGATGATAAATCTGGTGCAGTGATAGATACGTTTCTCTAGCTTTATTGGTTGGCCTAATTGGAGACACAATTGTGACCAAATTTTGTTGCGATATGTAGCATATTAGGCTATGCACCATTCCCACAGAGCCACGCTCATTGTCGCATTACACACAGACGATTTAGCTAAACCTAGTAGCGCAATTTACACCAGATTCTAAGTATATGTGAGTCCATACTGTATTCACAGAAAACTATTTTATTTAGCATTTTTGTCTGTTTCTTTTTTAATTTTGGCAGTACAATGCCATTAAAAATTAGATACAAAGTATTGACCTTCTCCAGCAGTGATCACAGAGAGACAAAAGTCCTGAAAGGCAGAGGAGAGGATTCTCCCGGCATCAGGGACCAGGTAAGTATACACAGTGTCGCGGGTCCAGACATTGTAGAGGGGGTTATTCAGTCTAGTATAACCACTTTACGGTACCTACACATGGCATGGGTGCAGGTTTACTAAAAGAAAATCCGCCCAAATTTCTGTTTGGTTTTCTGTGTTTTTGCACCAAAACCACATCAGAAACTGCTGAATGTTTTACTTGTGGTTTTTGGTGCGGATTTGATGCTGTTTTGCCGCAGGTCTCACCCTTCCATTGAAAAGAATGAAATCCCCACAAAAGAACCGCACAAACAATTTGACATGCTGCAGATTTCACAATTTGCGTAGCAGGTCAATTTCCACATGGAAGAGAAAAATGTACATGAGATTTGCCTAATCTCAAACACTCTGCTGGTACTGTATTACGCGGCAGTTTTTCCGCAAGAGAATCGGCTTAAAAATAAATAAAATACTTAAGTCTCTTGCACACGACAGTGGTTTGGTTCCGCATCCGAGCTGCATTCACTTCAATGGGACCGCAAAAGATGCGTTGCTCCGTTCCGTGGCCCCGCAAAAATTATAGATCATGTCCTATTCTTGTCCGTTTTGCGCACAAGAATAGGCATTTCTATAATGGGCCATCTGTTCCATTCCGCAAATTGCAGAAGGCACACAGGCGGCATCCATGTTTTGCGGATCCGCAATTTGAGGACCGCAAAACATGCCATGTTCGCGTGCAAGAGGCCTTAATCCGCATTGTGTGAAGGTACCGTATTTTTCGCCATATAAGACGCACTTTTTTTCCCCCAAAAGTGGGGGGGAAATGGCAGTGCGTCTTATATGGCGAATACTACCATTTTCCTATAGCTGAAGCCGATACATCGCACAGCCTGCGATGTATCAGCATGGAAGGAGGAGGGGGCGGAGCCTGGCAACACGCGGCGGGCGGCCCGCCGCTCACAGCGTGACTGCTTGTATAACATTTAAAATCTTTAATTATGTCCCCTTATTTCCTAAAAGCCCAGGACAGTAGCGCTCTGCTAACCTGCTATAACGATCCTCTAGCAGGCAGAGCGGTGCGGCGGCAGGCTGGTGTGTAACGTCCTCACTGACGTCATCTGCCTGCTCCTCCTGCTTCATTCATAAAGTGAAAGGAGCAGGCAGATGACGTCAGTGAGGACGTTACACACCAGCCTGCCGCCGCACCGCTCTGCCTGCTAGAGGATCGTTATAGCAGGTTAGCAGAGCGCTACTGTCCTAGGCTTTTAGGAAATAAGGGGACATAATTAAAGATTTTAAATGTTATACAAGCAGTCACGCTGTTAGCGGCGGGCCGCCCGCCATGTGTTGCCAGGCTCCGCCCTAAGCAGCCATGGGCCAGATGTTTTAGAAAAGGGGGCACCTGTGGATGACACTGTAATTGGGGTGATCTGTGGATGACACATATAGCATAAGATGCTATATATGTGTCATCCACAGATCAATCCATTACAGTGTCATTCATAAATGCCCCCATCACAGTGCTATCCACAGATCCCCCATCACAGTGCTATCCACAGATCCCCCATCACAGTGCTATCCACAGATCCCCCATCACAGTGCTATCCACAGATCCCCCCATCACAGTGCCATCCACATCTCCCCCACATAACAGTGCCATCCACATCTCCCCCACATAACAGTGCCATCCACAGATCCCCCCCATAATACTGTCATGCACAGACCACCATTACTTCAAAAGCACACCTTTTGGTTAAAAATATTTTTTTTCTTATTTTTCTCCTCAAAAACCCAGGTGCGTCTTATAGGCCGGTGCGTCTTATAGGGCGAAAAATACGGTAACTGTCTGGCAAGGTTTATTTTTAGTGATTCTCTTTAATATCTTGTAATGTAGTTGGCTAGTGGTACCAGGTACCGTTCCTAGGGTCTGAAGTAACTGTACATGCATATTGCACACTGAAGACCTTCAGAAAGGGCAAGCAAGCTAGAAAACATCTAGGCATGCAAAAAAGAGCTGGACCTCCACTGAGCATCATCAGGGTAAGGTGTGTCTTGCTACTACCACCTATTTTTTATATCATATGGACGTCAGCCAGATGCCATGTTGGGAACTGGTTGATGGGGGGATCGCTAATTTTTTCACAGTTTTGGTCACTATTACAGTATGTTATCTTTTGTATGCATTTTATAACGGTTTGGTAAACTTTTTATGCACCTAAACCGTGTTACATATTTTATTCCCGGATCTCAGAATGCACAGTAATACAGTATCCTTATTGCTCTCTTGAGGATCACAAAATTAATAAAAGACAGCATTTCATAATGCCCCCCCCCCCCCCCAAGTAAACTAATTTTGTACCAAAAATGATTTCTCTACCAATGTACAAAGTATACACACCTGCCATCAAACATACATACACGACCAAAAGATGTATTAAAAACAAATAGTAAGTAGAGAACATGACAGTCATGATTCAATGCAATCAGTGCATTACTTACATAAATCATACAGAATTATACAAAAGACGGTACAGAGTTAAAGTGATATTCTGATTTTGCAATTTTCAGTAGCAATTGACAGGAAACAACACATTATTACTTACTTATAGTGACTGTTTATCTGTCACATTACGTTTTCCACTGTGTTGGTGCCCTATCCTGGTGACATCAAGTCTACATCTGAGGCATGGCGAGACTTGTAAGGATCTGCCCTGTCGACCCATCACCATCAATAACCTTTCCTCTGAGGCAGTATCAGTCGGATAAGACTTTAGCTATAATGAGTGTTTGTGAGGTCAGGAGATTAAAGGATCAAAGATAAGGCTATGCATGAGCCGTCAGCTGATGGGACTGAGAAGTGATCATTTGCAAATAAAGGCACTTTTATCTATAGTGTGCAAGCACGACCACCACTGCTGAATTGCAGGGTGGTCATAACCATGGAAACGAGCAGTGTATAATGTGATGACAAAACTAACCAAGCCAGCATAGGAGGCAATATGGATGATAACAATACATTAGTAAGTGTCTTGTATTAAGGGGTTGTCTCACTTCAGCAAATAGTATTTATCATGTAGAGGAAGTTAATACAAGGCACTGATTAATGTATTGTCATTGTCCATATTGCTTCCTTTGCTGGTTTGATTCATTTTTCTATCACATTATACACTGCTCGTTTCCATACTGCAAAGAAAAAGGGGGTCAGTCAGCTCATCCTAATGTGCAGGTGAAGGTTGCCATGGCTGGAAACACAAAGAAAAATAAAATACAATGCAACAGCACTCTGCAAACCAAATAAAGTACAAGAAAGTATTCTGATGCTAATGCTACGCTTATTAAGTAAATGTGAGGTGTGGCTGACTCTTCAGTTCTTCAGCACTCCTTTAACTTTCTCTACATGACAAATACCACTTGCTGAAGTGAGACAACCCCTTTAATATAGCACATGACAATCTAGCACTAAACCTAAAAGAAAGATATAGAGATTCCCCCATCCATTGCTCTAATTGCCCTGTAATATTATTTGATGCGGTCAGCTGGCAGTTCAGACGGCATGTCATTTCTGCTGCAGCTCTCTCTCTCTCTATTACAGCTTGGAGTAGGGGGGTGTCCTTCTGCTGCAGCTCTCTCTCTCTATTACAGCTCGGAGGAGGGGGGTGTCCTTCTGCTGCAGCTCTCTCTCTCTATTACAGCTCGGAGGAGGGGGGTGTCCTTCTGCTGCAGCTCTCTCTCTCTATTACAGCTCGGAGAGGGGTGTCCTTCTGCTGCAGCTCTCTCTCTATTACAGCTTGGAGTAGGGGGTGTCCTTCTGCTGCAGCTCTCTCTCTCTATTACAGCTTGGAGTAGGGGTGTCCTTCTGCTGCAGCTCTCTCTCTCTATTACAGCTTGGAGTAGGGGGTGTCCTTCTGCTGCAGCTCTCTCTCTATTACAGCTCGGAGTAGGGGGGTGTCCTTCTGCTGCAGCTCTCTCTCTCTATTACAGCTCGGAGTAGGGGGTGTCCTTCTGCTGCAGCTCTCTCTCTCTATTACAGCTCGGAGTAGGGGTGTCCTTCTGCTGCAGCTCTCTCTCTATTACAGCTCGGAGTAGGGGTGTCCTTCTGCTGCAGCTCTCTCTCTATTACAGCTTGGAGTAGGGGGTGTCCTTCTGCTGCAGCTCTCTCTCTGTTACAGCTCGGAGTAAGGGGTGTCCTTCTGCTGCAGCTCTCTCTCATTACAGCTTGGAGTAGGGGGTGTCCTTCTGCTGCAGCTCTATCTCACTATTACAGCTCGGAGTAAGGGGTGTCCTTCTGCTGCAGCTCTCTCTCTCTATTACAGCTCGGAGTAGGGGGGTGTCCTTCTGCTGCAGCTCTCTCTCTCTATTATAGCTTGGAGTAGGGGGGGTGTCCTTCTGCTGCAGCTCTCTCTCTCTATTATAGCTTGGAGGAGGGGGGGGGGGGTCCTGCTGCAGCTCTCTCTCTCTATTACAGCTCGGAGGAGGGGGGGTGTCCTTCTGTTGCAGCTCTCTCCCTGTAACTGTCACAGCTTCTAACAGTAGATATACATGATGGCAGTTGAAGGACGGAACTGGTCATGTGCGTCCATCTCAGCAATGTTACTGAGGTGGACAGAAATATAAGGATAGGAATAAACAGCAGGTGGCGCCATACAGATACAAATAACTAGTACGTAGAACATTATATCCGGAGAAGCCATCCGATTGTTTATAAAAGTACATAGAATATTCACATATAGGTTGTTAATATGTGATTACAAACAGATTGATGTATGTGTCCCTCTAAAATGCAGTTCTCCACATATTTGTGTTGCATTCTTTATAACATAAGACGAACTTGCAGCAACATATTCTTTTTCAGCATTTTCATAAGGCAAACAAAATAATAAAAGATTTTTAACTGTAAAACTTTTTTTTCCAAATGTATGTATAATGTACACAAAAATCTATACTGTTCAATTGGTAGCATGGCTGGCAGTATATCAGAAGAGACTTACTTTCTTGTCACGGCCGTTCCTGAAAACACCATTTGGATGAGATATGTACAGTAGATGTTTTAGTCCCCTCGGGTAATGACAGAAATGTAAAAAATGTGCAGAAAGTAAAAGCATAACTATGTGCAGGTAAATGATGGGTATTAGCATACATTATGGTTAGTGGCTCCCAGGAACTGATGAGTAAAATAAAACTGAAACCTAGAATGCATTTTTGGCTTTGCTTGAATTTTTAAGGCCACAATATGCTTTTCTGGAGAAAGCAGTTTATTTTGCACTCAGATATTCAGCAATTGTGTATTCTTTTAATATACAGGCTTTTATGGCCCAAACTGGTTCTAGTTCCCTTATCCTTCGTCCGACTATTGGACGAAAATATTAAACATGGCCAACTTCTTTTCAAACGATTTGGCTAAAATAATCGTTTATTGTTAAATTTCACCCAACGAACATTTGTTTTAGTTGAAATCGTCCATTTTTATCAACTTTAGGCCAAAAAGCCACACAATGGAAGAGCCTGATGTCATCTAGAGCAAGAGAAGCATCCTTACCATATTCCAATACCTAAAGCGGAGGTTAAGTTTAGTTGACGTGAATGGTTCTCTTCTAATCATCCTCTAAATCTAATATGTGGCACCAAAGTCAAGTTTCAGATATTAGTAATAAATAAAGAAACAGAAATAAAGAGGCAATTAGTAGAAATTATTTTCTTATAAATGTTTATTAGAGTTTAAGATTCAAAGCAAGACATAATTATAATGAATCAGAGGACACAGAATACAGTGTACATACACAATGCTGATTCAGAGATTAGTCCAATGTCCTTCTTCACGTCTACTGATCATACATTAGCAAATGTAGACACATACAAACACTTCAGTTATACTATATACTGATTACATATATTTATTTCCAGTTTTTATTTGGAAAAACACTGTACCTAAGAAGATTTCACTGTACCATTAATTTTAGGTAACATATAAAAATAAAAAAGAAATCAATATCTACGGTGAATATAAACCTGTTAATATAATGCATACGGCATAGTAATAACCGTAACATAAAGCACATTAGTGTGTCCTTCCCCATAACTGCTGCAGAAAGCCTCAGCCTACCAGTTACTACTTGGAATTCTACCAGGGAGTAGGTCAATGGTTTTCTGTACCATCCGGGGATGTAACTACTTGCCACCAGACGGGTAGAGGGTGCAAACCTCTAATTTACCAAGGAGCTACTGTGAAGAGCCACCTGTACTGGACTTGCACTTACTGTATATATTAGAGAATACTGACTTACTGTTGACATGACTCCTTTTTCAAGAGTCCCAAATGAGAACCAATACTTTAATTGCGGTCAGAAGCAGTTGTGTGTAGTGTTAAGCGAACTTGTGTTTTAAGTACTGCGTCCAAAGTTCGGGTTATCGAAGAATCCCCTTATGGATTCCGCTACCACGGACCATAACGGAATTTGGAATCCATAACGGAATTCTTCGATAACCCAAACTCGAACTTTGGACGCAGAACTTAACAAACAAGTTGGCTCAACACTAGTTGTGTGATCATTGATGGCTGTATCTTGATCACACCACAACCCCTAACTATATAACAATATAAAAATTCCAGCTCGTCATAAAAGCAGAAGATCAGTCAGCTGTCCTCTAAAAATGGAAACCATTCACCTTCTCTTATTTGTCCCCAAATTTTTCATGCAGAATCTATTAAAGGGATTATCTCATGAAGAATGACACACTGCATTTAATAAATTATTATATAGTTAAGTATCTCTACGTCTTTGAAGTGCGCTACCACTGACACCAATGTACGTTATTTCAGCAAACAGATATTTTTTATACATTATATTGCAAATATACCTAATGGCATATGTTCATTTACTTTACATTTACTATTTTTCATGGGATAACCCCTTTAATCTGGAGTATCGTCCGAGCACTACATCAGCAGACACACTGAACACTTTAGGATGTGACTCAGAATATGCTCGAGGAATAGCGGTAGTAAGGTACAGTAAGCCTTACATTAGAGCACATTACCATTGTACTTTGAAGAAAGCCCAAAAATGTGGTGCAGAATAAGACCATGACTGCAGAGCTTAAATGGGTTGTCGCATATTGCTCAGATATACCATAAATGTCAGATAAGTGCAGGTCCTACTCCTGTCTCCAGAATGAGATCCCCAAAGTGAATGGAGAGCGTACGGTGCATGTGCGGCATCCTCTCCTTTCACCACTATGGGGCTTCTGAAAATAGCCAAGCCAATGATGAGTGGAGGGTGGATGCACCTACACTGTTTGCTCTCCCTTTTTAAGGGGCACATTCTGTTGATAGAAGTAGGTCCCAGAGGTGGGACATAGCTGACACTTATGGCATATCCTAGTGCAATGCAAGAAATGTACCAGATGGGACAACCTCTTTAAAGGTACAAGAAAAAGCTCGAGACAGACTTGGGCTATTATCCCAAGCAGGCACTTGTGTAAGCTTGCGTGTACTTATAAATGGTTAGTTTACTTTGTTTTGTGCCCTGAGTTTATACACATGAAGATCTTTAGATCCCAAAGTGGATTAAAACTACCTGAGTACTAACCAAATCCAAGCACTATCACCCACCTATGAAGGTCCAGTGTGGGTTCTGGTAGACCCATGGGTAATATTATACAATACACCGTCATTGGATGCAAGCTACAGCAGGAGCGTGCATGACAATGTACATGACTTCATGACTGTGGTAACAATCATGTCGAATCTTTCCTACTTTGGGGACAGATCAGTATAAAAGGTTTATAATACATAATGTATAACAAGTTTAGCACACTTGGGCATGGCATAATACACTTGTGCCTGCGTTTTAGAAGTTCAGAAGTAGAAATTGGAGCTTTTTAGAAGAAAGCACATCTTATTAGCTGTCAGTGTTCTCAACTAAGATTGACCGCTAGTGCTGTGCATGTCCATGATAATGTCAGCAGTCTCCTAATGGTTTCCTTCTATCGCTTACCGACAAATTGAAAACACCAAAGCATAAAACAAAGGCAGAATATAATTTCCAGTTTTTCATTAATTTGATCTTGGGTGAAGAACACTTACTGGAAAGAACTTACAGCAAGAAGTAACATGTACCACTCACATAGCACAAAGAAACTGTCGCTATGGCATAAACAATGCACATACATGAACCGGAGCGCATCTCATTCATAAGCAAGGTTATACTGCTAAAAACCAATATAATACCAACGTACAGTATAATACATTAGGGCCGTTCCATGGCAATAACTGAGAAACACTGGAAAATCTCTATCCAAACACTTAAATATATGACAGATTGGCAGCTGGTAAATGCATGTACCCGTATATGCCCTAAACCAGTGTTCCCCAACTCCAGTCCTCAGGGCCCATCTGCCAGTCATGATTTGAGAATATCCCACAGACTGAATACCTGTGGTAAGTGCTGATGTATTGAAACTAATTATATCACCTGCTGAATACTAAGGAAATCCTTAAAACCTGACCGGCTTGTGGGCCCTGAGGACTGGAGTTGAGGAACATTGCCCTAAACAATATGGAGGAGATTTATGAAAGGAAAACTGGCAAAGTTGCCCATAGTAACCAATGAGATTCCACCTTTTATTTTAAGAGATACTCTGGGAAATGAAAGGTGGAATCTGATTGGTTGCCTAATCAGATTTTATTTGAATCCACATTATCCTCTAAACTGTACAAAACACAGACATATAACCTACTCCCTATCAATGTAACTATATATACACAAGGTCCCTTGTCCCGACTAGTATCATAATACAAATAATATGGAAAATATAATTAATCTATCAAACAAATCTTCGGCTTCGTGCACATCTGTGGCTGAATTCTGGTATGTTTTTCAGGCATAGGACGGATGTCATTCACTATAACGGGGTCCTTGGGGTTTCCAGCAAGAATACTGGCATCATCCTAGACAAAATACTGCTGCATGCAAAGCTTTTTTGCCAAAATCTGTGACGGGGGCTCCTGCCAGAACCCCAGCCATGGATATGAACCTAACATTAGACTGGATTCCTAATTCCAGGTAGGCAATGTTCTTACAAATCTGTTACTAGAGCCTAAAGAGTTAATAGGCTTGTTTTCATGTTATTTTTAAATCCAAGAATCTTAGCTAAGTAATTTCTTTGTATGTTAGAGTGTCCAGAGCTTCTTTTCACTGATACATAGCACCAAATCTACTACATAATCAGTTATGCTTTTAATTCTGACTACCTTTAGCCACCCTGTAGGGAGCTTAGTTTATTGCATACAGTTTATACACTGAACTCCATAATATCACAGTATGCAGTAAGCTCTAAAGCTCCCTCTGCTGGTGGCTACCGGCAGGCAGGAGCTTATCAATTAACTATCATTAGCTTTCATTTACCATAAGGATACATTTAGAAATTCACTTTATGGCTTATGTTGCCATTCCATTAAAATGTGTCTTACTGGTACTTTTGGTGGCGTGTCTCCAGAATTCTAAATATTTTCTCTATCCGGGTGTTACATTTTTCTCCGATTACAATGCTATGCCTGACACTACACAGATTCTTTTATACATAATTGGTCTTTCTGGAAGGAAATCACCTTATCCAGTTAATAATGCAAACGTTCATTTAAGGAGCTTCATATAGTAATATCATATAAAATGCACTTCTTAGTACATAGTTTCCCATTGTGGATTCACATATAATGATTTATCCACAAATGTGTATCCCGTTCACGGAGCTCATTTGAACCTCTGTAAACTGTAACACCTCTCGTTTACTGTATGTAAAATCTGCACTGAGTACCACAATGTCATTTCGATAAGAATCTATGTAGCATATGGATAACCCTTCACACTCTTTAGGTAGAATTTACAGAGATGATTCCAATACTGCAAATAAGAAATAGTAAGTCAACAGAACTTACAGGTCTATGCTGGTTTTCTTACATAAGAGTCTGGAAGATTTAGTAAATCTTGAAGCAATTGCCAACAGCAACCAATCAGATTGCCCATTTCATTTTTAGATACCCTTTTGAAATGAAATATGCTGTATGATTGGATGCTATAGGCTACGGCTCCAATTTTTCTTTTGCACCAGTTTCCCCCAATATCTTTACAGGAGTTGTGCCAAGTTTCATAGTTATCCCTATCCCCTATGTACAGGATAGGGGATAACTAAATGTCTAGAGATCCTGAAAATGGGGGTACTATTCCCACAATCTGATTGAGCACAATGTCAGGCATATGCCCTGCCGCTCCTTTCTCAATAGAACTGCTGGTGATAGCCGAGTACAGGGCACAGATATTTCCGGTGGAACCATAGACTGGTGAAAAATGATCTCCATTACTATTACCGAGATGTTCTAGATCAGGGGTGCACAACCTTTTCTGTTTGGGGGCCACATTGTCAGCCTTAGCCAATTCGAAGGGCCGAAAATAAAACTTAAAGAGGTATTACCAACTGAAATTCTGTATTTTTGGAATATTGAACATACAGTATATACTATAAATGTCTAGTTACAGCTCTAGGAGTCCATTCTAATAGGACAATACATGAAAGATACATGTAAGAAGCTATAAGACATAGACCTACATGTCTTTTACCAGATGTTTGGGGGCCGCACAGAATGGTATCGAGGGCCGCATGTGGCCCCCGGGCCGCAGGTTGTGCATCCCTGTTTTAGAGCATGAGGAGCTGAGCAGATTGATATATAATTTTCTGGGAAACGTTATAGTCCTAATCGGTGACTGACAACCTTCCCTGTACGAGTGTACATATATAGATAGCTGTCAATCACTGATTAGGACCGCCCACATGACTCCTGAACTCAGAAAGAGCAAAGATTTAGATGAATAAAATAAAATGAAGTTATACTGAATATTTTCCCATTAAACCATATATCAATCTGCTCAGCTCCTCCTGCTCTAGAGCATGCTGCCTGCAGATTCCCTTTAATACAACAGTGGCGATGTACAGATGTTCTCCTTCTAAAAAGAATAATGATAAGGGATTGGCAACTGTAAAAGCACATAAAAGTTCAAGATCACTCGGTGGATAAGAAATGGCTTTAGTTAAGGCAGATTGACACTAATACTGTATGTAAAACACATAGACTGGTTACATGACAGGAGTGAGTTCTCATCTTTCTTACGGTAAGGCTACTGGATTTGCTGTCCAGCAGAGGATGGAAAATTAACACAACTAGCGCTAAGAAATGGAGAGATTTTTTATTACTGTTAGGGTATGTCCACTCGGACCTGAAACACTTCAGATTTATTGCAGCAGATTTGCATGCGGCTCATAGGCAGCATTTTACAGTAAAAAGTGGAGGATTTTGAAAAAAAAATCTTATCCACACTGGAGCGTTAATTGTCCTGTAATACAGATTTTAAATTAAATCCACAGCACGTCAATTTATACTGCAGATTTCTACAATGGATTTTACCCTTTGCAACGCACGCGGTGAAATCGGCAGCAAATCAAAATGTCACATCTGCAGCAGATTTGTCTGCTACAAATCATGTCCCCTGTGTGGATCAAGCGCAATGGAATAAGGTATATGGACATCTCTCTCGTGGTATAAGGCACCAAACTGGATGGTTAAAATCAGTATTTCCTGAAACACTACTTATAAAAGCACGAATCAATGATTTCTTAAAATTCATGGAATATACAGAAAGCTTTTTGTCAGTAAATCAAATTCACATTTGCGTCAATGTCATGATGATTGCGGATACAGCCACCTTACCAGTGCCCAATCCAGAAGCTACTACCTAATTCAATACTGGTTAGTACCAAGTGACACAGCACAATGTGGCCGCAGTGTTTAGTGAATAAGGCGCTAAAAAAATCACTAAATTTTAGGACAACATCTTAGGTATTATATATCACAAGATATCCACTGTCCCCCCAGTTCATTTGACTCCCGCTAATAATTTTCTCTATTCCTCAGTGCTCACCTTTCCCTTCCTAGGAACATGCCTTTCACCTCCAAAGAGCCTGCCCAGTGAGTCAAGAATACCCGAGTCCCTGTACCGTCCGTGGGCTCCATGGCCATGCCTAGAGTGGTGGTCCGAAGTACTTGCTGATGCCATTTGTTTTGATCCGTGAGCGCGAGACAGTTTCTGTGATGCCATCAAATCCGTTTCTGGTGAAGTTGTTCCACTGTCCTCTGGGATGGTTTGAAGCTCATCTGACTCAGAGGGCCGATCTTTGAAGGTGTTGTCCTCCCTTCCAGGAGCATCTCGGGAAAAGAGGCGGACTAAATGTGGGCGAGAGGCATCGTCAGCTGGGTTGGCACCCTTCCCATCATTATTGGGGTCTTCTGTGCTCGTGGAGTCAGTCACCGCCGTGCCCTTGGATGAGGTGCCATTGTTCTGGTTCACATCTGCTGCAAATAATAAGAGGGAGATGTGAATGCAGGGCTGTGAATAGAAAACAATGATTCCTTCTTCTCCCTATCCTGATTTAGCAATTTCACGCAAAGATCTAAGAATATGTTCATGGCATTTCAGAGGGAGGAACTACAAGGAACACTGGGGAGAATACTTCTCAAGATGTAAGGTTAAAAAATGCCTCAACCTTCCTATCAGTTCTATAGATGTGGTTTGTACAAAACAAGCTTGATCAGAACTTATTAGAAGTCAACTCCTAACAGGAATTACAGCAAGTAAGTGAAATAAACCCCCAGTTTTTGCAGTACTTTATAAAAATGACAGTCAGCTGCAGAGCACCATACCTTTGAAGGAAGTGTGTAACGGACACCTGCGGGTCACACAGTACCACAAATAGTCCTGCACAACTTCCTTCTGAATAAAACTGCATACAGAAGACACAGAAAGATGCTGACGCATTTTGGGCTAGTACGAGCCCATAATCATAGAAATTCTAAGATATTCTAGAGATTCTATGATTACAAGCTTGTAGTAGCTCGAAAAGAGTCAGAATATTTCTGCCTTTGTCTGTACGCTTTTTTAGAGGACTCCAGCAAAAGACTCCATTTATTTTAGAAGGAAGTTGTGCTGGACTTGTTACCACAATTTTTCTACTTTACCACTTAGGTATATAACTACTTAAAGAGAATGTGTCACCTATTTTTTTGCTGCCTGTTAAAAGCAGCGGTCAGGAGGGAGCACATAAGCTGTGATATCACCTATTGTAAATGGTGGATCCTGTGTTATGTATACAAAGGTGATGATATGTTATTGTAATCCTGCCTGTACTGATAAGCAGATACCTGCAGTAAAGTGATCTGTACAGATCTGTACAGACCAATAAGTGGGGCCTATTATTAGGCTAAATGTGCCCATATACATTCAATAGCTGTTGACTGAACGACCGACAGCTATCTCTCCCTGCTTCCTCCCAGCTTCCCCATAGACATGTATGTGTATTTTATGGAAAGAGCAGAGAAAACCGCTGCCAGACATTTCAGGTCGTGGCTTATCTTCCCGGGAGAACAAAAGGATCGGGTAAAAATATTAATTTCGCCCGATTCTTGTCTCATCTGACATTATCTGTCGGTGGAGAGTCGGGAGCTTCCCACACATATTAAAGTGCTGGCTGAACCCACGGTTCTCAGCGGGTTTGGGTGACTATAGATTAATGTTTAAGGCCAGTTTTAGTGGCCAGTGCGAAAACGTCTTTTTTTCTTTAATATAGATGTTGACATGGAAAATTAAAACTAACATCACCAAAAATTATTTAAAAATATGTTTAATATAAAAACATAATTTAAACAATAGGTCATTTTCTGATGATACAATCCTTTTACGAATGGTATCTTTTAGTTACATCGACAGATTATTGGGAAACGGAATGGGAGAGAAAATTGTCAGTCATCGTCCGGACTTATCTCTACTGCGCTATGGACCTTTGGCAGGTAAGTACTGAAAAAGTGCTGAATGCTGCTGAAATCAGTGGGTCTGTTGCTACACTATCCTGGCCTCAGTGGGAGCAGTATAAGGGAGCTGACAGATTCCCCTGATTTTAGACCCCAGACGTAAGCATGAACATTTTCACTCACTGACAGCAAGCTACATTTTTGAAAATGGTGAGAAACTGGGCTGCAAATTAAATGATAACGTTGTGTAACATTTCATTAAATTTACAAAGAATACACATTTTTTACATAAATCTAGAAAATGCAGCAACGTCATTCTGGCTGAGATTTTCCACAAGCCATTGACAATCCTGTCCGATGCGCAAGCATTCGCTATGACTGCGACAGTTTACAGGTTCAGGACCACCTCACCTGATGTAAATCCGAGTGCTTCTTATAGAGATGAGACATAGGTGCCTTTACAAATGCAGCCGAGCTGAGTTTGTCATTAGGTGATATCCCATATATTATCATCTGGGATTTTCCACTGCACTCCAGGTAAAACCTTCTTGATTATATCTTAATTTTTAGAGTTATCAGGGTGAATCAGGTAAATGATAAAGTTAACTCTGTTACATCTACAGCACACGACACAACCAGGGCCTTCAGCGTACATCTGTATCACAGCAAGCCCTTGACATGAGTGCAAGATAAGACAGTTTAGAGAATTAATATGGTCTCATTAAAGCACTATAGTCATTTCTATCACCACCCATTCACACCAACATTTAAAGGGCTAGTCCAGAGAAGGTGGGAGAAATTCGGAATGGCGGGGAATGGTTTGGTAAGTAATGGCGTTTTCTAGCCCATTCTGGCCCTGTTTTAATCCCTTCCAGATAGCCCATTTAACAAAGTGGGTACAGCTTCCATCCAAACGATCAGCTGTTTGAGAAGGCACTGGCGCTCGCCTTCTCACAGTTATGTGCAGCTCCCCCCTAAAGAAGTGAATGGGGCTGAGCTGCGATACCAAGCACAGCCGCTACACAACGTATGGCGCTGTGCTTGGTGAGCTAAGAAAAGTCTGCAGTGCTACTGCAAGCGGCGATTCGTTTTCATACAGCTGGACCCCCACCAATCAGATACTGATAACCTATTCAGAGAAAAAGTCATAAGTTAAAAAATCTTAAAAAACCCTTTAAATGATTAATGATAATTGTACAGGGAGAGCATTATACTGCTCCCTACCTCATCTCAAACACTGGGATATCAGTACTGAATGCATTCAAAAAATGGACACAAGAAACTGCATCTTTAGTCATGGCTATAAAAGAGTAGCTGAAGGGCTGAAAATGAAATCCCTTCACTTATACTCAAAAATAGCTATAAGTACAGTATCTGATAGGATGCTAAAAACATTAAAAAATGACATGCATCTTTAGCTTTAATCCCTTTAAATTTTCTTGCCAGCAACCCACATGGTATCTATGGCAGTTCCTTCATGTTTCAGATAAAGCTGTCAGATCTTACTAGAGTTACATTGGCATAGACGTCTTTCAAAGAACTGTTCTCTTTAAATTAATGGTGCCCCCCTCGGTACTCCCAGTATGTTTACTGGAGTAAGCACAGTACACCTTTTATTTTTCGTCTTGTGCCTCTTTAAATTAAGGCATGTATTGATGCCCTGCATAGATGGTACCCATGGGTGCTACTGCACCCACTAAAAATTCCCATAAACTCCCTTGTCAAAGCTGTTTTGGCTGAAAGTACCCCTGCTCTAACATACTGACATTGGGCTGGCCCACCATATTAAAAGTGGACATGGTAGGTTGTGGGCCCTGTCACATATCTTCAAGATTAGCCTCTGAGTCAGTACATACAATAAATTATTCAGTTATCTCCCATTGTCTTTTTTGGCCTGGGTATGGCACTGATTCAATAATATGCTCCAAAGTAAAGGCCTCATTACCTGGGCTGACAGAGTAGGTAATTATCAGGAACAAACTGTTCATTCCCGATAATTGCCTTTTTCTCAGAGGAGGTGAGAGCGGCATTTACATGCAGCAATCATCTCCTCTCTATGGGGATGAGCAGTCACTACAGTGATCATTGTCCCCATAGATAATCATTATCCCTGCTTTCAGAGCACAATCTACTGCATAGGAACAATGATTTAGGTGTTGCTTTCTTCTGATGAACAAGTGTTTGCTCATTGGGTGATTGGCAGCACCTTTACACAAGGCAATTGTTGGGAAGAACCATTGCAAGCTCCCTTCCCAATAACTGACCCTATTGTCGGCTCGTGTAAAGGGGCATTAAGGGTTGTCAGGAAATCTGAAATAAAGCAATTTATATAACCATGCATAAGGGTCCACGAACATCTACTGGTTTAGAGGTATTTGGCCAGCTTCACACACATCTTTTAACCCCCGTAACAACTGTGCTAAGTATTATCATAAAGGAGTATGCTAATGCATTGTAAGTTTAAAATATAGTTATAAAACAGTATTCCCAAAAATGTTATAAATTATGTAATAAAAACAAAAACACCAATATTTAGTACATAAAAAAAAAACATTTTATCGCACACACACATTAAATTTTAAAAAAAGCATATTATTATTAGGTAGCCACCTGAATGTAATAAAAATTCATGTATCAGGATTTTTAGTGCTAACTATGACCAGCATAAAAAATAAACAATAAAAACACCATAACGTGCTTCTTTCTATATTTTCACAAATAATCTTTTTGACCAAATAAAACTGCTGCCAGATGTTAGTTCAAAGTTTATAGAAAAAATATCAGAATGATTCATAGTTTTTTTTAGGTCACTGGTACTTTAATCAAAATATCACAAATGAAAAAAAACAAACCAAAAACACATATATAGACACAGAAATAAAATGTTGTGTGAATGAGGCCCTATAGTACTGACTAGTGGACAAGCATGTAACAATCCCCCAGCTGCTGCTCTCAGCTTTCTACTGTTAATGCAATGAAATCCAAATATTTTATGTTACGGGTTTAGAAGCAGAGTCCAGACTTTTAGGGATAAAGCTGAGCCACATCTAAATCTATACAATGCCTTGGAGCAATATGGAAAAACAACTAGTGTAAGGAACACTGCCTGTTGCATATTAATACTGTATAACAGACTCTTATTGTCAACTAAAAATAGCTGCATGCGTTAATACAAAGAATATTTATGCCACAAGAGCATTTTTATTCTCCAAGGAACACAAGCCAGTTGACTGCTGCAACTGCTCCGAAAATGAGATTTTAAGCAATAGAAATAAACACATAAGCACAGACATATTATCGAAATCTATGACTATGTATTGGCTTAAAAAGAATTGTCCAACTATATCAAGTTTTGAACCAGCAAAAATGCTGTCAGTGCTAAACAGGAGGCCTGGAGACTTATTTGAACATATCTTCGTGTATGGTTGTATTATCAGCAACAGACAGGCTATAATCTTGTGTGGATATGGATTCACCGCGTGCCAACCAACTGTTTTTACTTTGGCGTTATCCTGGTAGTCCACTGTTTTTTGACCGTTTACCCCCTATACAGGGATCTGGCCTTAGCTGCAGGGGAAGCATCAGGCTGCTACCTCTTGGAATAGTCCAGGTGTGGTGGGCTGCTGAACTGCGGGGGTCAGAGACACCTGTGCGAAGCACCAAGGAATCAGGCAAAGCTCATGGTCAGTGGCAGGCCATGGTCAGGGCAGGCAGAGTTTATTTGAATCTGAAAATCAGTCTAAAGATCAGGGCAGGCAGCACAGAGTTGGTACACAGAACAAGCATGGATCAGGTCAGGCATCAGAGAGAAAGGATCCAGGAATCAGACAGAATTCGGTACACAGGCAGACAAACTGATTATAGCACATTTGCAGGATTTAGAATGCTATAGAAACCAATTGCTCGAGCACCTCTCCCTTGGCAAAGGCACCTTAAGTACCCACAGGTGTCTAGCCATTGGCTGGTGAAGATTGGTATACCGGTGCACTGGCTCTTTAGAGCACACATGCCCTATGGCCCAGGTGCAGGGTGTGGCCTCCAATTAGAGAAACATAACTCCGGCAGCTGGCACTGCTACTGGAAGTCAGGGAAGGTTCAGTGGGGCTTGGCCGGCACTGGCATGGTGAGTGATGCAGCACCCATGTCCACCCTGGATGGCAGGACGGCAGAAAGCAGGGAGCACCTCCATGACAATAACATAAACAAAGGCATGTTTAACCAGATCTCTGGATAATCTAGCGCTGCCAGCAGTTTTGCGGGGTCAAACCTGCTGACAGATTAAATAGTATTTTCTTCATATGAAAAGTACAGATGGATTCAAGGCAAAAAACACTTTGCAGAGCAATTCATCTAGAACTCTGCTGTGAGGCCACTAGTACCCTCAAAAAACGCTGCCTATTAAGGTATGGTTCGGGCTGTGTAACATGTCTTGATTTTCAATGGCTTCAAAAACTGGAAATGAAATAAACATCCAATTGTATATATATCTTAATGTGCATAAATTGATATATATATAATATATATATATATAGACATAGCATAGCAAGCACTATGAAAATATGTTTCTGTATACTCTTGACCTTCATTCAGAAAACTGAAACCAACTGAAAAAAATAAATGTTTCTTCTTTATTTCTTGGTTAAACAGATTTATTTCATATATATTAAAAAAGGTCAGAACCCCTTTACGTAATGAGCATGTTAATAGAGCTCAGTCACTCGGCTGGAGCCAGTGCCATATGTGGTGCTTTCACATTAATGTCATTCATCTTCCATTACCCTTTGGAGGACCGCACAGCTCCCTATGGCTCACAAAGTACAAAGACAATCTACAGTATTTCTCCATCATCCGGTGCCCTTTTTCTACATTGTTACCAGTGACAGTTCTAATAAGCAACATGAAGATAAGCAGCTGGGGACTGCCTTAATATCACTCAAACTGTACCTACAGATTAATGTGGAAGAATTAATCAGATATCGGAGGAGACTCTTAACCACTGAACCAGGAAAATGCAATTCTCCTGTAGAGTAGGTGAAGCCAGGATTATGTTTGATTTGTGTATACACCATTTCTCTCATTGGTAAAAATTATACTGCACAACACCTTCATAAAAATATGAATGTAAAGTCACACATATTCATTAGCACTAATGAAGTTAGAATACCAAGAAGGTATAAATAGCAAACATTTTGAAACGTAAAATGATACCAGCCGGTAGAATATGATGGAATATAATGGGCAAGGAAATGTTATGCTGCATCCATTTCATTAAATACAGAGAGATCTAAATGGATGTAATTGCTTTAGCGAAATCATGATGTCAAATTTTACTGTTCAGCCTTCAATTAAGTAAATGAACATGATGGTTTCCCAGAGGCAGGTATGCAATTTCTGGGCATAAAGTCACGCTATAGTGCACATGCACTGCTTGTGTAAATATAATCTCCATATAATGACGGATCAAGAGCAGAGCTGTAATTTCCTATTAACATTGAGTGCTACTGTCCTCTCTCCGTTACATAGCAGGAATCGTGTAATAGGCAAAACTTCCACATCAATTAGTGAAATTGTTAAGGCCCCTTTACATGGTCTGATTGTCGGGAAGGAGACGTTCCTTCCTGACCATCGCTTGCTTGTCAGTGGAGAAGACCACTGCATTTACATGCAGTGATCTCCGTCCTCAATAGTATAGGGAAGAATGATCGTTATTGCCATCGCTCATCCCCCATACAGAATCAGTGTGCATGACCACTCCAGCTAAAAGTACTGATCTAGACAGAAGTCCCTATACAATTGACCAAGGAGAAATGGAAAAATGGCTTGTTTCCCACTTCTGTGATGGAACCCAACAGTTGACCTGCTTGATTAGCTCACAATCTGCCATACGTCTAACACCATTCTAAAACTAAAAGATTTAGGGGGTCATTTACGGAGACCAGCGAATTACACAATGGTCTTGACCTGTCCACCACTAGACAGGTCAAGAACTCTTAATAATTGTGTTGCATCTCTGCAGGTTGGTGCGCCAAAATGGAAATGTATACCAGCAAGGAACCAGGTGTAGATTTCTGTTAGAGTCTATGCCAGTTTCCTGGTGTAGATGATATAACGAATGTGACCCTGCACCACCTGCTCCCCACCCAAAAGTGATGATTGGGGCTCCAACCCCCCAAAAAACTCATGCAATTTTGTGCAAGTATGTTGAGGGCCAACCTTTGAAACTTTTCTGGCTTGTGGGGATAATATATGCCCTCTTATTCCTAAAATTACTATTGTATCGATCTGTACGGCACTGAAAATGTCATCATATATGCTACAAAATATTTGCTATCTGGCATAGAACTCACAATCTAACAAAAAAAGAAAAAAAGGAAATCAAAAAGGTTTAATATTGTTATTCAAGTAAAACATTCCAGGGAGCCTGAACCACTAGGAGATTAAAATACAGAGGCAACAGCGCCTCAACAGTACATGGCCACGTCAAACTGAAGAAGTCACACGTGAAGCGATAGCATAGGTGAAAAACAATATGAATATACAAAGATTATAAATAATGGATGAGGGAGGGAGGTTACAGCATGTTGACTGTCCAGATCTGCCCTTCTTCACAAACATAACAGGAAAGTTACCGCACATAAAATGTCAAAGTCTTTGCTAAAAGGTTGCTATATTTTAATGTGCATATCTTTGAAACTTATAAAAAATTCAAGTAAAAGTGCTTTTGCCACCTTGCACATTGCAGCTTTTCTGGTTTTCACATTTGGTCTCTGAACACCTACAGGTTAAGGCTTTTCAAGATCAAGCAAGATCAAATACTCGGAAGAAAAAAGTGATGACTGCATTTTTTGGTCAATCTCTAAAACACAGACTTGACATTAATATGAAGTGGTCAACATTTAAAGGAAATCTGTCAACAGGAAATTCACTATTCAACCAGGCCCAACGCCTTATAGGGCTAGCTCAGCTCAGATAAGTAATATCTTTCACCTTGCTTTTATCTGGAGAAAACATACTTATAATCTGTATGTTAATGAACAGTTGAGTGCCCTGTGGGCAGGTCCAGGCCTTTCTGTGCACCCTTGCTCCTCCTGCTTCCTCTTCCAGCCCCTCCCTCTCCTTCTTGATTGCGAGGACCAGGTTCCGCCATTGTCATCTGGTCTGGCTCGGTCAATCAAGAAGGAGAAAGAAGAGCTGACAGTGGAAGCAAGAGTGCACAGAGTGGTGGCGTACCTTCGTGTATTTAACTGCTAATTTTCAGTAAGAAGCAACGGACCGCTATTTTAAAAGTAGCAATACATTCAGCTGAGCTCGTTCTACAATGCATTGTGCCTGGGTTAACACAGAATTTTCTGGTGACAGGTTCCCTTTAATCTTTGTATTGGAATTTCATTGGGGGTCATTTACAAAGCTGGAACTCCTAGGTTTTGCATTTTCCGCAAAAAGTTGTGACTGTGAAGTTGTACTTTAGCAGGTCTGACCCCTGATCAGCAGAAGGGGCTACTGTCTTCGCTGGAATGCCACAGGTTCTTCCTTTGCTGACGGGTGCAGGTACCTGGGGAGGGAAGGGGGATGGCTTCCCCACCAATCATACCCTAATAGTTGATCCTATCAGGGCTATGTACCAGAAAGTCTAAAATGTACCTCTCCCCTCCATACACATCCTCTTTTTTTCCCCTTGGTTGAACTTGATGGATTGTGCCTATTTTCAGCCATACTTACATATGTAACTATATTTTGGGCCCCTTGGTTAATCTAAAATTACCATAAGATGAACAAAAATACATATGCATTTACCGGTCTAATTAACAGCATATTGTCTTTAATTACATTTTGACTTAATGCAATCAGTTGGTATCAAATTTCAATAGGTTCTAAGTAACTTCTCCATCACAGCTCAAAAATATTGGAGAGTCCACCTTAGTCCAACAGAACCTAATACCTACTACTGTGAATTTAATAATTTTGGTCTCCAGAAAATGAAAATAAATGATGGGACCCCGCAGATCCTCAGATCCTGAGAACAGGTGTCCTGTGTCCTCTGTTTAAGTGCAGCAGTGTCATGCATGTGCACTACCACTCCATTTAATATCTATGGAGCTCTCTGTTAGACCTATGTGATCGACGTCTTTAGTAAGTCCATAGTGGCTGCACGAAACCCCAAGGATGAATGGATCAGCTGTCTAAGCGATTGTACCGGGGTGCTGCCCACAGGTTTGAACTAGTGTGGGTCCAGTCCTATAGCAAACTCTACTTATTGTTATAAAGAGTACTGGCTATGGTTGGGGATGCCTAGGACGAGAGAGGAACTTGCAGAAAACAAAAAGGTCCATGGTTTACTACTGGTGGGATTTGCTATGACAGAAATTCTCCAGCTATGAGAGGAATGTGGCTGCACTCCAAACAGCCTGCAGATTTTCTTTTTCCAATTGTTAAATAAATGGATTCTGTCAGCCCACCCATACAAAATCAAAATGTTTCTTTGTTTTCCTAAACCATACATATTTTCTGGGACAATTAAAAAGGAAAACTGGAGAATAAGCAGACTCTTTTGTTTTAATATCTGCACGGCAAAAGCTATGCTCAGTATATCACTGGGATAGGCCATTGATATTATAGAGGGATTTAACTTGTTTTGCCTACAAAAATCCTTTCCCTAAACTACTGTTGACATCAAAACTACATAAGGCCGCGGGCACAGCAATGGGTGAAATCCACTGCAAATCTGTGGCACCCCAGGAAATAATCCATGCCATAGAGAGCATGCAGATTTCAGGACTGTTTGCTGTATGGGGTTCTGGTAAACCCATTCAACTGCACTGTACTACTCTTCAGTTGTCACCAAAAAGTCTGTGTGGATCCATGTCCTTTAAGGGGATCCGTCATCAGAGTTCACAGTAAAAAACTTGATAAAGATGATCTGATGAGACTGTTGCAACTAAACCAATAATCCGGCTACAGTAAAGCTACAGGCTAAAGGAGGAGGCCATACACATTAGACCTGTGTATGGCATGTCCAAACTCCGGCCCTCCAGATGTTGCAAAACTACAACTCCCATCATTCCTGGACAACCTACAGCTATCAACCTACAGAAGAGCTGGGAGTTGTAGTTCTGCAACACCTGGAGGGCCAGAGTTTGGGCATGCCTGCATTAGACAGAAGTGGGTTGATGGTTGAACAAACAATGATCTGGTGAACGAATATTTGGTTTGATTGAAATTGACCGCTTTGATTAACTTTGGATTAATTGATATGGCCACCTTATTGGGGTTTTACGGGACTTTAATACTGATGACCTATCATCAGGATAGGTCATAAGTATCTGATCGGCGGGGTCCAACACACCCGCCGATCAGCTGTTTGATAAGGTACTGGCGTTCCTGTGAGCTCCGCAGCCTTCTCTCAGCTCACCAAGCACAGCGCCATACATTAAATAGCAGCTGTGCTTGGTATTGTGGTCAGCTCCATTGAAGTGAATGGGGCCGAGACCGATACCAAGCACAACTGCTATACAATGCATACCCTTTGACCCGCCCCTCTTTTGTTGCCCACCTATTTAATGATTGTTCATCATGCCCCCCATGTCAGCCATTATGCCCCCATGTCAGACCCCCATCCATCATGCCCCCCATGTCAGCCGTCAGCCCCCCATCCATCATACCCCCATGTCAGCCCCCCATCCATCATACCTCCCATGTCAGCCGTAACCCCCCCAGCCGTTCAGCCGTCAGCACCTATCCATCATACCCCCCATGTCAGCCTTCAGCCCCCATCCATCATGGCCCCCATGTCAACCCCCCATCCATCATGCTCCCTAATGGGGGACAATGTTGGAGTCTGTACCATCAGGGGGTGACATGATGAGGGACAATGTTGGAGTCTGTGCCAAGGGGGGGGGGACATGATGTCAACCCCCCCCATGGCAAAGACTTCATCATTGTCCCTCATCATGTCACCCCGCCCCCCCCTGAGGCAGGCAGCTTTTACAGGTCATAGCAGCCCCCAAGCTCCACCTCGCCTCCCTCCAGTCAGTCCAGACAGCTGCTGCTGCTGTCCGCCGTGGCACCTCTGCCTGTCATGCCTCCTGGGGGCTGGCGCCCAGCAGCGCTCCGGCCGCTGAAGAAAGCAGGTCTGGCTGCGCGGCGGTGATTAATTTAACACATTGCGGGCGTGGCCAGTAAGTAAGTCACTTAGAGTCTGTTTGAAGGTCGCAGGAGGAGGAGGAGAGCAGAGGTGCGGGCCGGCGCTCTAAGACGCTCTACGCGGTTGCGTATCTTGCTTATGTGTGGCGCCGGCCCTGGGCACATGCCACACTTTCCCCTACTTTGCAGTGAGAGAGCACATTTTCCAGCAGTAGTTTTAGTCTATCACTATCTGCTGCTTTCTTTTACTGCAGAGCCATGGAGACTGCAGCTTGTACTGAGTATAATAAGTCAGTGGCAGGGGAGGAGGTACACTGAAAGGAGTCTGTCAATTAGGCTATGTGGGTGAAGACTGAATTTAGCTTGTGAATACACCAGGATAAAACTCTCTCATTCTCTATCTGGACTTTTAAAATGCTCATTTTAGTATCAATCAGGAAAACTTTGCATTGCTAAATCTTGTGACGGATTCTCTTTAACTATGTTATTCATTTAGATGACATATATTTCCCTGGATAAATTCATTGACTTATACTTAAAGCGAGACATATGCTAAATGGACACATAATTTGGAGCACAGTTCCATTATCCTCCGCAGACATGGCATGTACCCCTTGGGGTACATGAACGACTGGTTGACAACCTAAGCACTATATGGCCAGAGCCATGAGACATCAGGCATCACTACTGCATGATTTCTATGCCAAGTACCATCAGATGCACTAAAATGAACCTTATTTCCATGAAAAAATGCTTACATTTATTACCATCTATAATACAACCGCATGCATCTACCATGAACGGATGTATTATGTCTTCGATAGCCAAGACGGATCCGTCATGAACTCCACTGAAAGTCAATGGGGGACGAATCCGTTTTCTATTGTGTCAGAGAAAATGGATCTGTCCCCATTGACTTACATTGTGAGCCAGGATGGATCCATCTTGCTCTGTACGATATGGCGGACAGAAAAGCGATGCTTGCATCGATTTATGACCGTTTGGAGTCTGCCCCAGATACCCCCATGATCAGTAAATTAAAGGGGCCCCTTTACTGTTTATAAAGCACAGCAATATTTATAGCTGTGGACATACAGTAGCTGTCACATTCAGTTGAAGTGGTTAAGCCGCAGTACCATGTACAGCCACATCTGCTCCAGAGGCCCTTTTGTCAGTCCCCTACAAACAAACATTGATGGCGTATTCTAAAAATCGACCATTATTTTAATATCCAGAAAAACCCCTTTAAGAGTTAATGAATCACATAATACCAATGCCCCATACAAAGTTGTGTTTTTTACGCTGTGGTCTATTGAAACAACAAATTGTAATCTATCTGTGCAAACAATTCTAATTCAAAATGATGCCCAAGTACAATGAGAACAGAGGGCTTGATCAATTCTGCTTCAACAGAATCCATTTTCCTTTGATCTGTGCTCCTTCTTTCCTTCGGATACTTGCAGAATGAGGAATACGTCCCAATTATTAGAATAAAGAATATCTATCTTTCACAAATAAAGAAATACAACTGAAAAAAACCCATAAAAGAACAAAAACAACTCAATCAGTTGAAAAGTAAAATTGAACAGAAAGCACAAACAAAAGTCGATTTTGATGAATGATTGCTACTGCTGTCTGATAAGTATCTGGCAGTATCACATAATCAGCTCAGATTTATCAGAGAAAATTAGACATTTTTTGAAATGCAATCAAATTACAAATGGAGATTAAATGTTAACACGTTATAAAATGAGAATACAAGGTTCACTGTGAAAATGTGCTTTTGTGAACAGAGACAATCACACTGTGTCTTTCCTGTATTTTCTTTTAATGCTAAGCATTAAAGGAGTGATGGCATATCCCTAGGATACACCATCAATGTCAGATAGAAGTGGGTTTCAGAAAGGGACCCCCAAAATGAACAGAGAACAGCCGTGCATGAGCAGACACACTCTGTTCAATGCTATGGGAGTTCCGAGCCCTGGCTCAGCTGTTTTTGCTTGCACTAAGTTTTATAAAGTTCCCCACTGTGCACTGTGTGTATCCTGCTTATCGTGCCGTAATGAGCCAATCCCTTGCTGGCAGTGGCGTAAATAGAGAAGTAAGGGCCCCATAGCGAGGATCAAACCAGAACCCCCCCCCCCCCCCCACACACACACCCAGGATTGAAGGGTTTCCACCTAAACCCTTTTCAATGACCCTTGGGCCATTTTTCCGCTGCTTTATTTGCTAAAAGTTCTTCCTTTACAAGGAAGAGTCCTGATTAAGTTTTCACCTCCAGTAGAAGAGGAGATAATCCCAACTAAGACGGGGCACCCTCTTGCCCTGGGCCCTATAGCAGTCGCCTGGTCTGCTGCTGTGGTAGTTACGCCCCTGCTTGCTGGGTTTAGGGTCATTACATAACATGGTGACAAATTACCAACCTAAACAGATGTGTTTTTATATACAGTAGCATCCATAGCATTAAGGTTACAGCTAGGCAGTGTCTCTACAGACCTGTTGGCAGCATGAGCTTTCCCATATAAGCAGTACATGATACTGATATGTCAGTATTATAATGTTGTTGTTTGCTTTGTTGATGAAAAAAAAAAGAGTTGGGTTATATGTTAATTGGTGCAATTTCCAGGATCCCTAGTGGTCTAGGGTAGAGATGGGGTTAACTAAATACCTCAATTGATAGGTTATGGTGTACGTCCCTAATTTTTAAACCTCTATCTATACCTGAATGGAACGTCAAAAATAAAATAATAAACTACTTAAAACAAAGGAGCCTGGAGCTCACTAATACTGACTGATCAGGATGTGAGGTATGACCCCTTGGAGGGGATGGAAAAGTGAAGACCATATGGATATCTGTCTACACCTATTGTCTCTCAACAATAATAGTTAAGAGAGATCCAAGTATACACCCCGGAATTATACCGGCAACAGTGTCAATATTATCACGAATCTCAGCACCTACTCCTTTAAACAGCAGGTGTGCTGCTGTGCTGAGACACACCCTCAGGGACACTTCCCTAAGAAAAAATGGGCTTAGTGATAAGGCCTCCTTTGATATGGTCGCTCACATGAATAGCGCTTTTGTTATGCACCTATCCTCTTGCCCATTTTCTAAATGCTACTAGTAGCATTTACAAAATGGGCAAGAAGATAAGTGCATAACAAAAGCGCTATTTATGTGAGCGACCATATCAAAGTAAGCCTTATCACTAAGCCCATTTTTCCTGAGGGAGTAGGTGCTGAGTTTTGTGATAATATTGACACTGTTGCCGGTATACTTCAGACAGTGACATAATTCACTTAGGACCTTATGGAGAGGGGTGTATCCTTGGATCTCTCTTAACTATTATTGTTGAGAGGCAATAGGTGGAGACAGATATCCATTTGGTCTTGACTTTTCCATCCCCTCCAGAAGGTCATACCTCACATCCTGATCAGTCAGTATTAGTGAGCTCTGGGCTCCTTTGTTTTAAGTAGTTTATTTAATAAAGGTTTAGAAATGTTAACTTTTGCATCTTTGGTGGTCTAGACGAGTGAAAAGATTAAAAGACACCTATGTTGGTAGTCTAGGGCTAAAAAGAATGCCTGTGTTTGTTGTTTTGTTAATGACAAAAAAGGTTATGCTAATTGGTATTATTTCCAGGATTTCTATTAGTCTAGTGCAGAGAAGGGGTTAAAGAGGACCTTTCATAACTCCTGACATGCCACATCTTTGCTTATGGCTCTATGTTGTGCCACTCCTTTAATATTTCTACTAGAAGTTATGAATGAATTACTAGCAGTCTGCAGTAAGGGTACAGAGAGGTTGTAACCAGTTGGGGGGGTGTACCTGCACAGTCTGAAAATGGCAGCACTGATCGGATAGAGTGAGTCTGTGCAGGTACACCCCCAACTGGTTACCACCCCTTACTGCAGACTGCTAGCAATTCCTTCATAACTTCTGGTTGAAGTAATAATGAAATTGCACAACATAAAGTCATAACAATAGATGTTCCAGAATCATTATTACATGGGGAATGCATGAAGCTATTAAAACAGGCAAGCCCGGAGTAATGAAGGGTCCTCTTTAACGTTTGCATCCCTGGTGGTTTACGTTAGTGAAAAAATTACAGACAGATCTATAGCAGAGAAGAGGTTAACGTCAGTGTTGTTGGCGGTGTGGGGCAGTGAAAGGGTTCATGTTATTATCAGTCATGATCTAGGAAGAAAAAGGGTTAATGGCAGTATCCTTCATAGTCTAGGGCAGTGCAAGGGTCAATCTTGCTTTACTCACTCCTCCAGGCTCCAGATTTGTCCGTAAAACAGAAGGCTGAACCATGATTGTTCAACTTCCTGTTTCCTCCTCGTACTAATCATTGAGGACTGTGCAGCTGCAGTGGAATAGCCATACAGTTCTCTCGATGATCAGGCAGAGCGCTTCATAGGCACAGTGCCATATACTTAAAGGGAGAGCTAAAGGAGTCTGCATGGCTCATCTGGAGAATGTTTTAGAGCCCTTTAAGACATGCCCTTTTCGATGAAGGCACGTCTCTTTGCTGGACAAGGCAATAAAGGGAGTAAAACACAGAACATGTCCTATTCTTGGCCGCAAATGCAGACCACAGACCTATGGAAGTCAGTGGGTCTTCAAAGAGAAAGGGGAGCAACATAGATGTTACATGGACGTCATCTGTATTTTGTGAATCTGTATTTTGTGGGCTGCAAAATACATACAGTCACGTGAATGTACCCCAATAGTGGGCATGTTGAAATCCAACAGCTTGATTCTTGTTTCCCCTGACAGTCAGGTAACTCATCCACATTAAGAACAGGGAGGAGCTATATATGTCCCACAATAAGGGATCCAAATGTTGTAAGGTAGGTATGCAGTAATCTGATGCTACTTATTTTAGGATGTCCGCTATACTAGTAGGAATGCTTGTTTCCAATGACAGATATCAAATGCTTACAAAATTACTTAGCTTTCCATGCAGATTAATTCTACATCAAAAATCTAACACAGTGTTCAAAGTTGGACATACCTTTTAAGTTTGGCAAACACACATAGCACTGGGGAATACAGCCATTGTTTCCTATCTGTTTAGTATAATGTATAAGGAAAACAAACACTCCCCTTTTGAGGCAAATAGTTGAATGGTAACTTGAATTAACAATAAACTAGTTCCTTCCCTATGGTATTATTAACAGGACAGTTTCAGGAAGTAAGATTTTCCAAAGAAATTCTGTCAGCGGTTTTGACCATGCTAGGTAGGGGCTGGGCCCAGCAGTACCAACATACCCCTCATGGAGCTTTTATCATCAGGAGTAGTGTGAATATGAACTTTTATTCTGCCCTCTTAAGGGAGGGCTGTCTTCATTAAGCTGCTTTACCATCTCTTCCTTTTGTGTGACAGCTGTAGTGGTCTTCTGATTGGATGCTACAACTGTCCTTCAGACAGAAGGGGCTGTGAAGTAACTCAATGCAGAGAGCGTTTTCCGTAGCAGAATCTGGTAGAATAAAAGTTGATATTCACACTACTCCCAATAAGAAAAGAGACTCCATTCCTATAACAGATTTTACACAGATATCACACTAAAAAAACAAAGTACTGACTGGAATAAGGTCATTAGATATTTTAAAAAAGCCAGCTAATTCCATGGGCAGCATACATTCAGGTATAGCTAGAATGGATATTGCGATGGGACAGCTAGCGCTCACCTTTGATCTCCAAGTAAATCAGGGTCTTGAAGTATCTTTACAAAGTTACTGACTATAAGGGCCCATTCCCACAACCAAATCCGTTTTTGCAGATGGCAAATTGTGGACTCCCAAAACATGGATACCGGCCTTGTATGTTTGCTGATCAGAACGTCATCCCTCATCCCTATGAGAAATGCCTGTTCTTGTCGGCAAAAACGGACAAGAATAGGACGTGTTCAAACTTTTTTGCGGGGCTGCCGAACAGCTATTTGTAGGCACTACAACATGACAGTTTTAACCTTACATTAATTGCTCCAAAACTCCCAACCTGCTGCAGGCAGTCGGTATAAATTATATTAAGTATTAGTAAATAGAATAGCATTCTGTGCTAACAGATGGTGTTTAATATATATATATATATATATATATATATATTTATTTTTTTCTTACTAATTTCTCTCTAAGGGAGCAAATAGATTTGCTTTTTTTAATACAAGAATTTAAATAATTATTATAGAAACATAGAATGTGTCGGCAGATAAGAACCATTTGGCCCATCTAGTCTGCCCAATATATTGAATACTATGAATAGCCTCAGGCCCTATCTTATATGAAGGATGGCCTTATGCCTATCCCATGTATACTTAAACTCCTTCACTGTATTTGCAGTTACCACTTCTGCAGGAAGGCTATTCCATGCGTCCACTACTCTCAATTATTATGATTGTTTAGAAGACAATACCAAAAGCTGTCAGCAAACTGAATTAGTATCTGGATACAGAAACACAAATCAATGCTAAAACTTGCTAGATAAGAAACTTTTCCTAAAGAAGACCCAATTTGGAATTAAAAATTTTAAACTCATAATAACACAAATTAAAAGTGTCTATTACAGCATATTACCTTCATAGGGAATTCCTCCATGCTGGACCCCCCCCCCACTCACCCATTACTAGACTCAGGGTGTCAATGTATTACATGGTTGTTGGTCTTTTATTTCAATGTCTGTATAAAATACAAAATCGCCCCTGCAGTAGCCAGCAGCTTTCTCCAGAAATAATATCTGATCATTGGGGGTGGGGGTGTTCTCAAAGGGGCTGATTGGTTTTAACATAAAAGAGGGTTATGGAGGGCAATGCAACAAATAAACACGCACGTGATCACAATAAACGACACATGACCACTGCAGCCAATCACTGGCCTTGGTGGTGAGCTGCTGAGGCCAGGAACTGATTGCCGTGGTCATGTGTTGACCAGCCAGGTAAACCCAGGAAAAAGTATGGCTGGCAGACAGGGAGCGCTGCTGCTGGATCTAATCGGTAAGTCGTGCCTCTTTCATTATTTTATTGCATCGACGATCATAGTCCTGTTTTAACTTGTAACTGGAAAACCATTTTAAACGGGATTACTCACCATCAGTTTACTGCCATGTCAAGTTCAATTTTAGAAGGAGTTGTCTTAATTAGAGAAACCCTTAAAGCTCCATGCTTGACTTAAATTGGCTCTACAGTCGGCAAGTGTCATATAGGGGGTGCTGATGGGCACTTCTGACCATTAAAAGCCCCAGTCATAGTCTGGGAACTATTTGGCAATGTGTGGCCAGCTTTTGTGAAATATATTCATAACTTTTTGTGTTGTGGATACTTTAACTCTTTCTTTTGTACACTGGTTTTGTTTTTGCTTGCTAGTCATAAGGACACAATGTAGGAAATGTAGAATTGTACTGGTACTGTTAGCAGGTAGCTGTAACCATGATTATACTCTATGCATGCCCTGTATACGCTAGAACAACTATATAAACATTTACTAACATTGAAGGCCAGGGTAAACAGTGGGTTGTGTGTAGGCCACAGAACTCTCCATGACGTTCAACGCTTCATCTACAAAAGTAAAAATTCCACTTTAGTTGGACTGAGTTACGTAAAAGTAATTATTAGAAAAGTTTAAAGTAAATGAAGAAACAATATTTTTGTTAAAGGGAGAAGCCTAAATGCCTGAGGTGGAATCACCCATTTAATAAGGCAGGCATGTCCAAACTCTGGCCCTCCAGGTGTTGCAGAACTACAACTCCCATCATGCCCTTTTGTAGGTTGATAGCTGTAGGTTGTCCAGGAATGATGGGAGTTGTAGTTTTGCAACAACTGGAGGGCCGGAGTTTGGACATGCCTGTAATAAGGGATTCTCTTCTCTGAAGATGCCAATGACTAATGTAGTAGGGGGAGATTTATAAAACTGGTGTAAAGTGGCAACCAATCAGATTCCTCCTTTCATTTTCCAAAGGAGCTGTGAAAAATGAAAGGTGGAATCTGATTGGTTGATATGGGCAGTTCTACTTTACCCAGTTTAATAAATCTCCCTCATAGTGTTGCTCTATTATTTAGGTGCAAAACACCTTAAGAGAAGTCAAAAGGGGGGGGGGGGGGGAATCTATCATGCACTGCACCCCAGAATCACTAAAATTTTAAATCTCGGACATGTGCTTCTTCAGTCAACGAAGCTGCCCCCAGCAGCAGGTAACATATGGCGCAGGCGCACACAGAAAGGATTTCACCCTTTGCAAAGCAAGGGTTAGAACTGAGGAAAATCCGCATAAAAAACCACAAGTTTTTTATACGGATTTGGTGCAGAAATGAACTGAAAGCCACATGAAAAATGATGCGGAATTTCTTATTTGAATTCTGAACTTGTCTGCAGGTACCGTTTTTCAGGCAGCATAGTATTAGGTATGCTATATGTGATAAGGTGGGCTCAGCAGTATGGAATCTATGAAGAAAAGACTAATTTAGCCAATTCTGGGCCAGTTATATTTGGGAGCCAGCAGCAGCTTTGAGCACAAACTGTGAGTGTGATTTATGTGATCAAATTAGCACATAAAACACGCCACATGTTGTAGACCGGGGACATGTCTCAGAAAGAACAGAAGTTGCACTTTGTGCCGTGCGTGAAATGGCTCTGCATGGCATAGTAATGTTCTAGACACCTGAACTCTGGGCTTCAGCTCAGCGGGCTGCATTTGCTGAGATTGACAACACCGGCAGTTTAGAACAAGGGATAACTTGACACCAGACTGCTTTAAAATGATGGCAAAACACTATTCTACATTAAAACAATGTGTGATGCCTGAGATGACGGATTAATATTCAGCACAGATGTGGCAGAGATTAATTTGTCAGTAATTGTTTAGCAGTCCACTGTCTGTGCATTATAGGACAATGTACTAAGCTTACCTGCAGTGCTATCCCAGATAATACATTGTAATATGCCACAAAACAAGCTTGGCTCTGCTACGGCCATCCAAACCACCAACTGCAATGAGGATTGGGACAGCCTGATCATTTTTATCTCCAGGAGATGACACCTCTGGCAGCGGCTCATTCCCCTTCCCCTCTGAAATTAAATGGAACCTGTCGTCAACTTTATGCTGACGTCACTGAGGGCAGCATAAAATAGTGACAGACATGTTGATTTCAGTGGTGTGTTACTCATAAGCTAAACGTAAGTGTTTGCCGAGAACCAGCATCATAATCATTGCAGCCCAGGCCTTGAAAAGAGTCACATCTACCTGAGAAGAGTCCTGGTTATTCACAATCTCCTGCACTCTCGCCCATCTGCTGATGGTTGGCAGTTCTCTCCTAGAGAGCAAGGGAGAAAACTAGGTAGAAGCCTGTCAGTCATCAGCAGGTGGGCAGGAGAGCAGGAATTTATGAATAACCAAGACACTTCTCAGGGGCCATGACTCTTTTCCAGGCCCAGTCTGCAATGATTGTCATGTTGGTTCTCGGCAACCACTTAATTTTAACTTTAAAATGACAGATCACTGAAATCAACTCACCTGTCTCTACTTTATGCTGAATTTAGTATGGGCAGCATAAAGTTGATGACAGGTTCCCTTTAAGGGCTCATTCAGACGGCCGTATGCTGTCCGCAAAAATGCGGATCTGCATTTTTGCAGACAGTTCAGCATGTCTGCAAGAAAAACGGATTGCATTCCGTTTTTTTGCTGACCCATAGACTTCAATGGGGCCATTTCCTGATTTTCACTGACAAGTATAGGACATGTTTCATTTGTTCTGCTGAGCCGTGGAATGAAAGAAAAGGGCCCCATAGAAGTGAATGGGTCATCATCTAATCCGCAATAATATGGATCTGCATTTTTGCGGACAGCATACTGAAAGAGCCCTAGCAGGCATTATCGGGACTGATTGCCTTTGGTCCATAGCTATCTTTTGTGTGCGGCTGGCTTATTATTTTGCATTACTGATGATATAATAAAAGTATTTTCCACAGAAGGAAGAAGGCAATGTGCATACTACAGGCACATTTATACAGCTTAAAAAAATGGCATCCATCTATAAAAAAGCTGACAACCATGAATGCATCCTTACAGCTCCCATTTATCATCTATGGATTCTGCAATGTAATCACAAAAGGCAAACATCAGCAGTAACATCCTGGAACAGATGTATATTTTACATCTTTATTTTCTCAGAGCGCTAAAAAAAGTCCTTTTTGTTCTTTTTTACATTAAATACACCCATCAGTTGAACATTTTTTGGAATATGCAAACTGAGAAAAGAAGAAAAACTGCAAAAAAAATCACCATACCTTGCTCTAGCTCTACATAAACATACTATTCGTCAGTTCTCACTAACTAGCCTATATTTGGGAGTATGGCTTTCAAAGGAGCACTTCCCTTCCTGCTTCTTTACTCAGGACTTGCGTGGGCTGAGGAAGTATAGTTTGCATGTCTGAACGCAGCCTAATGAAAAAAATATAGTACGCCGAGTCCATTTAAGCTCAGAGAGCGAAGGGGACCACTCTGATTCGGTGCAGCATTACTACGGCAAATAGCATTTTTTATTTCATGAGTTTTGACTATTTTTTTTAAACTCTGCAGAGTGGGACTTTTTTGGAAGGGATGCCAGGAATGGACATTTATCCCCGCTGGGATTTTTTGTTCTTTCTTTTATTCATTTATATAGCATCAAAATATTCTGCAGCCCTGTACAGAGATTATCAGCACTCACATCGGTCCCTGTCCCGACTGGCGCTAACAATCCTTAAAGTATAAATGGTAAAGGATCCACCTGACAAAGCAGAGAACCATCTGCCGAAACTGACGGTTTCAGTACCATGGATTTAAAGAGTGCAAGTAACGTGTAGCAGAGCAGAAGGAGCTGAGCAGATTGATATATAGCTTTGTTGGAAACGTTCTAGTATAGCTTGTCATTTAGTCCCTGCTCATTCTGTGCTTAGGTGTTCAGTGGGTGGTCCTACTTAATGACTGGCAGCCTTTTGATGGAACAGAGCTGATGGCACTGGGTGGCTGATGGCCCAGAGTTGATGGCAATGGGGGGAGCTGATGGCACAGAGGACTGATGGCACAGGGGGGTGATAGCATAGGGGAGCTGATGGCACAGGGGGCTGATAGCATAGGGGAGCTGATGGCACTGGGGGTAACTGATGGCATAGAGGACTGATGGCACTAAGGGGAGCTGATGGCATGGGGGGGTGACCTTTTATAAAGAAAAAACTTATTTTAATGAGTTATTTCTTATTAGAGTACACGATTAATTGTTGGGTTAATCGATAGAATACTTGTTTACTAAAATAATCGATAACTGCAGCCCTAGTGCATACATTACACAGAGATTACCTATCTCATTGAGCAGCATGTACTACTTCATTTCACCAGTGGTGGTGCTGCAGAGAGAGTTGAACACCTGCGTTTGGGTTCTCTCAAAGATAACCGCTAAAGGGTGGGAGTCCTAGCCACAGAGCAGTCAGCTTATTTTTGGGCGACCCTTTAAACAAAAAGAAAATGTTTAACTTCTACGTACTTTGCAACACAGGATAAATGCTGTATCTCTATTTTCAAAATCTCTATAAACAGTGTAAATTTCTGGTAAGCCGAGCGTGGTGTGAATTCTGTCCTGAGAATGGACATTCTTTTTTGATCTTCATGACTGCTTTTTTTTTATATCAAACAAAATAGTCACTGTAATAACTGTTATTAAAAATCAAAGAAGTATGAAGAAAAGCAACTGAAGTGTCTCATGTAAGGCATGGCTGACGAGTTGTGAAGAGTCCTTACTTACAGCAGAAGTGAAGGACTACGACAACTTCTTTACACAACTAAACAATGATATAACTAAAAACGTCTGTGACTATATGAAGGAGATCTTTTAGCCCGAGTAGGTCAGGTCAGTGCTAGGTCAGTGCTAGGAAAATGTTAATGTTCTGCTTTGTATAAAAAACACATACAGGCGTACGTACCTCACAACTTTTAAAAACTCAGAGACAACATCACTGGTCTGTAGAAAGCTGCAGCAATTTTTTTTGACACTAAGCCATATTTCTAACACTACTCAATGTCTATTTATACAGGCCCAATATCCTTTGTAACCCCATACAGTAGTTTTGCCCACTTAGTGCCCCCACAAAGTGCCCCCCACAAAAGTTATGTACCCATATAGTAATTATGTCCTCTCACAGTAGTTATGCCCCCTTAGCGTCCGTAGCTATGCCTTCTTAGTGACCCCACACATTAGTCATGCCCTCTAACTGTAGTTATGCCTTCTTGTGACCCCCACATAGTAGTTATGCCCCTTTAGTGCCCCCATACAGTAGTTATGCCTACTTTGTGTCTCCACAGACACACAGTACAATGCCCCCTTAATGTCCCCTCGCAAGAGTGCTGCTCTTTTGCCCCCTTACAATACTGTTGCCTGTACTGTTAATAAAATAAAAAATAACAACCACCACATAAAGCTCTCCCCAGCAGGAGGTACAGTGATGTCATCGCACCTGCTGAGCGAAGCACAACAGCGCACAAGCCGTGATGATGTCACTTCACCCCGCCTGCTGCTAGGGAAAGGTGCGACCGGTTAATGGTGAAGAAGGGAGCTGATGGCTCTATGCTTCACCACTGCATTCAACTGTCTCTGCATCCTCAGGACTCACCGAATGCGGGACATACCTCAGCCTTTCTGGGACCGTGGTACAGCCACTGAAATCCAGGACTGTCCCAGCAGATCCAGGATGGTTTAGAGGTATGCTTACAGGTAACATTATATTTTAGTTACATCAATGTACGTAATATTTCTTTTAGGCCTACAGTCAGATTTTATGGGATATCATTCAGATATAAGAAGATTGCAACTTTACCTCTTATAAAGAAATAACGTAATACTGGATTTTATCTCCAAGTCTAATGTAGTGCACCCTGGAGACCTTCAGCCCATGCATTGTACTTCACAAAATGCAACGCTCAGTGATATCAGCATAGTATATAAGTACATTCTTATGGAACAATGCTTTACTTTACGCCGTTGTCTTTTCCATGAATACTTGCAATGTTTAGCTGTGAATGTGGTCCAATCCTACACGAGGAACAATGGTGACAAACTGTATATAAAAGCAGCAGTGATCGATGGCTTGACACACAATATCTGCTTTTCAGGAAAAAAAGCTATTCTTCTAAGCGGCACCAGTCGTTGTACCAGCCCGTGTTTGCTACAGAAGCAGACAAAAAATGACCACACTACGTTAACATGACAAAGTTACTCTAGGCCAGAGAAGCTATAGGGCACTTATGCTAGTCCACCAGAGGAACAGAATAGCAATTCCTATTAGCTAAAGAAACATGACAATTTCTGAGAATATTCAGCCTGTTCTTAATATACAATACTGTATCTTACTCCTCTTTGGGACATCAGCAGTGGGGAAAAGGCAGTGATGGGGGATCGTCAGGTGAGTATAAGCTATTTTATATTTTTTAAACATTTGCAGGCCATGGAACATTTCTTTACTGAGCCCCTTACAAAACCAAACATTGTACTCCCAAGGCTATGTTCATACACGGTGCTCTCTATTAAAAGCATAGCATGAACACAGTGAGAGACATGGCATGTACGCCTTGAGGTTGGAAACCTAGGCTATATAGCATGTTAAGGTAGGTTCACATCAGTGAATGTTCTGGCATAGGAAGAGAGTACTGTCATTGCCAGATCTGGCATATTCCAGACAGCACTCGATCCCATTCGCTATAATGGGGTATACCAGGTTCCAGCATGAATACTGGCATTCTGCTGGACAAAGCTGCATGACCCTATTATAGTGAATGGGATATGTCGGGCGCTGGTTGTGTCTGGTATATGTTGAAACTGCCAGATTCGGTATTCTGTTCCTATGGTATAATACAGAATACTATCATTTAAAATGTCTTAGTGTTTGGTTCTTCTGGTGATTTAGCATGAAAGTAATAAAAATGGTGAAACAGAAAGACATATTGGGGGAAATTTACTAATCTAAATTCACTTGAACTCTGTCCCAATTTGAAGTATAAAACTGGCGCACATGCCTGGTACCAGTTTTGTGCTTTGGACACTTTTTGCACCTCACTAGATATGGGGGTGTAGCTTAGAGCAAAAGGGGGACTTAAAAATGCATCAACATACACCAAAATTGTGCAAAAAGTTTGGTGCAAAGTAAGTCAACCAATAGGTGGTGTAAAGTTAGACTAAATGCTGCAAAATTATTGGAATACTTGGAAAGAATTCCAAAATTTCAAACAAATGATTTACTAGCTTTTGACAAAAGTTATGGAAAGGGGATCCAAAATTAAAGGGGTTCTCAGGATAGGTCATCAATATCAGATCAGCGGGGGTCCGAAACCCAGCACCCCTGCCAATCAGAGAGAAGGCACATGCACACTCCTTGCGCTGTCTCCTCATACATATGATATTGATGACCTATCAATATAGGATAGGTCATCAGCTGTATGAGGAGACAGCGCAAGGAGTGTGCATGTGCCTTCTCTCTTCAATATTAAAAGCCCGGAGAATAGTATACTAGCCAACTGAATCCAATATTAAATCTCACCGCTTTTAATATGAAAGTGTTTGATGACTTCAGTTTTCCAATAGATAGATTTGTAAGATAATATTAATTTTTGTTGGCAGTTCGATTGTATCATTATTTTGTAACAAGTTTTTTTTTTTTTTTTAGAGAAGCAATGCCAAGGTTACATATAAAATCTTTCTTCTCTTTTGTGAAAGCATAAAAACTTTAAATAAAGAAATCACAAAATAATAAAAAGTGTCTAACATGTCTACCAAGATACACCAAGAAGGAAAAGCCATAAGGTTATGCAAATTCATGACGTAGCAGGTGTCCATAAGACCTGAATATGATCCAATTTTCAAGCACCTAGCTCCAATATGTGGCATGTATGAGGTACATAATAACTAGATTTAAAGCAGAGTTTTTTTTAGAACATGAAACCCCAAAAATTGGATCAAGTGGTGTGGGGTGATTGTGTGATGCCTTCTGTTTGTTGGCATGCCAGTTATCACCATTTGTCACGAAGTAAAAGGATCAGAATCCTTGAACTGAAAAACCTTGGTTTATCACTTCAGCAGATCGCTACGCTCCTAGGCTGAGATATCAACACTGTTCAGAGTTGTGTGTCCCGGTACTTGGGAGAACAATAACAAACTGCAATCACAGCAAGAGGTGCACAGAGGTGAATGAATGACTGCAATTAAAATTGGACCGGGCATCCCAAGCCTAGGGTGGCAAACAGTGTCTACAGAAACAATCAGAAGGTGTTTGCATGGCATTGTGCTAAGAGAGAGAGGACCAGCTACAGGTGTTTCTTTGACCTCTCACCAGCGTTCTCAAAGGCTAGCATGGTACACAGCAAGACAGCAAAGGAGGCTGGAATGGAGATCGATCCTCTTCAGAGATGAGCCCCACTTTTGCCTTGGATGCAATAATAGACGGAGATTGGTCTGAAGACCATGAGGACAATGCCATGAAGAGGCCTTCAAAGGGGAATGTCACACCGGTCCTACTCCCTGGGTAATGATGTGGGTTGGCATAACGTATGGTAGCTAGACCTCTCTAGTATTTATTTCAGGTACACTATCACCTTGGCATTACATTGATTTTTTTCATGGAACCAGTGGTACAAACATTTCTCCAAAGTGTCCCAGGATCCGTTTTGCAACATGCCACAATCTGCATGGTCTAAACATGCTTCCATGGCCTATAGTTTCTTTTTGTCTCCCGCCGAGCACATCTGGGACATCAATGGTCACCAATCGTAAAGGGAGTTGCCAGCAACAGATCTTGATTATTTTCATGCCCAATAGCTTTCAGTGTGGCTTAACATTCCTCACAGAACCATTAAAGAGGTTGTCCAGATGCCCATATTAATGAACTATCCTCAGGATAGGTCATCAATATCAGATAGGTGGGCGTCTGACTTCTGGCATGTAGATCCGCTGTTTGGAGAGACCACAGGATTTTTTCAAGTTAATGGGATGGAGCAGTTGTAATTACAATGCACCGCTACTGCAATATCAACTGCATGCAAGTAAACAGTGAAGAGAACACAGCACTGGTATAACCGCTGCAATTTCTTTAAACAGCTGATCGGCTGGGGTGCAGGGAGTCGGATCCCCGCCAATTTGTATATATTCAAATGGAAGCCACTCAGATAAAAGTCGTATGATTGCTAGGCAACTCAAAGAACCTGTAGAGTATACTAGGGGAAATACAAGAAGATGAATAAATATAATTTTGCAAATAGGAGCCAATCTCAATAACATTATGTGCCTGCAGATAGAGTGAGGCTTTAGAAAATAACGTGTCTCATGGGGTTACAACAGTGGTAATTATTTATTTTAAACAATACGCTTATAATTATCAGGTGACAACATGTAAGTGCAAATTCTTGCTAAATTATTATAATTTTTGAAAAGCTCTTATTCAAATGAATAACTAATTTCGCCACCTACAATTTAAAATTGTAGGAAAATGTGATGCCTGATTAGTAGATTAATCTATCCTAGAAGAGGTTTTAAAAGAATGCAAATAAAGAGATTTAACAGATTAAATGGTTATCTATTAATGTGATAGCATATCGCTAGGAGTGGGAGTCCAACCTCTAGGAACACCAATCAAATGCAGATTTTGATAAATCTTATGCTAGGTCACAATTTCGCTTGCATCATTGATTTTCTGGGGTTGTCCCACAAAACAATATTCTACAGTTTTCAAACCAGCACCTGGGTCTGAATACTTTTGTAACTGCATGTACACGTAATTAAAAATGTATTATAGCTACTGAGTTACTCCCTCAAATCCATCTGTATAGCGCCACCTGCTGTTTGCACTTTTTCTAATTTCTCAGTCCTGCGCACTGAGGTAGAAGCACATGCTCAGTTCCATCCTTCAATTGCCACCAGCTGCAGCAAAAATTATGCAACCCTGAGAAAGAACAACACCCTTAGGCCTCATGCACACGAACATATTTTGGGTCCACGTCCGAGCCGCATATTTTGCTGCTCGGGCGTGGACCCATTCACTTCAATGGGGCCGTAAAAGATGCGGACAGCACTCCGTGTGCTCTCCGCCTCCTTTGCTCCGTTCCGTGGCCCCGCAAAAAAAAAAAAAAGCATGTCCTATTCTTGTCCGTTTTTCGGACAAGAATAGGCATTTCTACAATGGGACGCGTTCCATTCGCAAATTGCGGACTGCAAAACACCAACGGTCGTGTGCATGAGGCCTTAAGCTGACAGCTTGAAATAAATTTAGGCGAAATCTGGGGAGATCTCTGGATCCATGTGAGGTACAGGACTGCTCCAGCTTTGTTTGGGCTCATGCACACGACCGCATGCCCTCCGAGACATACGTCCTGTGAGCGGGCCATATGTCCCGTAGCAGCATCGATCGTGTGCATGGGAGCACACAGCATCATATATTACAATGATGCTGTGCACGTCGGGCCAACCGCGGGACTATTGTCCCGCACTCATAACATATGAGTACCGGACAACAGTCCCGTGGGCGGCCGTGCACAGCATCATTGTAATATATGTGTACTCCCGTGCGCACGATCAATGCCGCTCCGGAAAATATGGCACGCTCATGGCCCGTATGTTTCGGAGGGCTTATGGTCGTGTGCATGAGCCCTTAGAAAGAGGTTGTCATGTACTAGATTATGTATGATTTCCATTTTTTAGATTATTTATGGTATAAACCCTTTAAGGCATAGGTACTGAAAACAAAAAATGTTGATGATGATAAATCAGTGACTTATAATGGGGCTTTCTATGATGGAGTTTGTCATTTTACCAGAAAAAAAAATACGGTGCTATTTTATCCAGTATTTATAATATAACCTGAGATGGAGGCTCCTAACGGAGCCTCTGAACAAGATTTGAACCTAACACGAAGGTGAAGCAATATCTGCAGTGTAGATCTGCTGTAATTAAGCTTAATACAATGTCTGAACTACACATGCATGATATAGGGTCACATAGTTCACTGTGGAGAAGCTACATAGTGTCTTCTACATGTGTGATGGTATATTAGGGTAAATGAAAAAAATTAAAATGCACAGGACAGATAGATGCTAATCCACAAGAGAAAATACAGTAAATCCTCAGGTCTAGTGTTCTTTACTTTATGATGAAAACACAATTTGGTTGGCAGGAAAATATCGGATATCGGACAGAACTGTAAATTTCTAGGTAGAGCAAAAATTGCAGTTATTGGTAACGAACATAAAAACACATACCATTCTGTGATAAGTGCAGTGTTTAGTCACTTTCAGATCCCAAATTACATCATGTTTTGTTCACGGCAAACAGATTTAAGCCAAAAGTAGGTTACATGAGTGTTTGTACAGAGAATTCCATTTTATACCGCAGTTAGAGTAGTTCCTTTTTTTTGCAGTAATTGTAAAGGTGTCCACTTTTTAACATCTCCCAAAACGTTGACTATAGATTGGTAACCTTTGGAAAAACAGCTGCAAGTGTGTAATTCCTCTGCAGTGCCCCCACGGGAGAACTGAAGCACTGAATGGTGCCCATTGAGATGAATGGACCTTAAAAACATTGGCAAGGGACAGTTTTGTAGCCATCTTCCACACTTGCTAGCCCTGTTAAAGGATTCATTTATAATTCCCCATTAGGGTCATTTAAAATGGGCTATCTAAACCAGGGCTGTGGAGTCGGAGTCGAGGAGTCGGAGGCAATTTTGGGTACCTGGAGTCAGCAAAAATGAACCGACTTCGACAAAATTTAAATTGGAATTAAAAATAAAAAAAGCAAGTTTAAATGTCCCAATTCACAAAAAGTTCTAATTAATTACTTCTCTACTGTAAGAATAAAGGCCAATGCATGCAGTGCGTCACGTTACCACAAAACGAACACGTTAAGTGACCGTGAAGAAGCATGCTTTTCATATGCTTCACTATATGGCATGCAACGCACAGTTAAGGAGCGGCAATACTTATACTTTCCATTGTGTTGTTTTTTTGTTCTAAAACAACCAAATAATGTGGTTTGCATTTTTGAACTGGTAAAGTTCCTGTTCCTGATGTTTAAGCCTGCTGCTACTATCCAGCCACTTGATAAAAAATAAAAATAAAACTTTGTTGTTTTCATTGTGTTTGTCTTTTGCTTAAACTGTTCAATACAGTAGACTGTATGTTGCCTTTCTTTCCTTCAAGGAATGTATAAAATACATTTGAATATTAAATACAGAGGAGTCGGAGTCGGGGAGTCTGAGTCGGAAGTACCAAAAACTGAGTAGTCAGAGTCTTTATCTACCGACTCCATCGCCCTAATCTAAACCCAACAACCACTTAAAACTAGCATTTCTGACATGGGACATTCAGAAATCTAGAGTTTTCCATGTGAATTCTCGCCAATAATGATGCCTGTTGCCACGGTTGTCTCTGATAGGTTTCTGAATAATAAGAAAACAGGCAGAATAAGTCCAGGCTATTGTGTAGCCACAAATCAAAAATGAATTCAGAGACAACTGCAAATCTGCAAGCCCATATGTATACCATTGTCTTTGAATCTCTTTGATGCTACTTCCTATTTTAAGCAGGCAATGTTACCAAACTGCAACGCCTATAGATCCATCCTTGCAGCCTCTGAAACCAAATATTTTGCACTGGACCTGTATCTGCTATCTAGTGTCCTGTGCTCAATTTGGAATGATCTACAAAACGATATATATGATTAAAGTGGGATGCACTGCCAATAGGGTCCTAGGGTGAAAGACGTGTGCATTTTTTAACTGGATTAATCTTTTTAAAATAGTCAACTATGTAATTCCATACAGTAAGAAAACAAGACATAACAATGTACACCTCCCCAATACAGAACAAGAGAATAATACATCAGGTCAATGGGACCCTATAGATACGTTTTATGTTGAACTGTGTTAAATCAGTATGTGAACAGAGTCTAAGTTGCAGTTGGCCTTTTTCTGTATTGAAGGGTTGTCTGCATAATTATTATTACATTTTCTAAGGCAGTAAAGGGCTTAGATTACATTGGACAACGGCATTAAGCTGGACATACAAATTCAACTAAAACGATAATTTAAAAACTGCAGGCCTGTCTAAACTCCAAGGTAAGGTAAATGTTCATGGTTCATAATGACTAAACTGAATTCATGAGATAATGGAAAAGGATCCGCTCAGAATGCATCAGTTTACCTCCGTTCAGTCACCATTCCGCTCTGGAGACGGACACCAGTGAAGCGGAGCCAAACAGTGTAAGTCAATGGGGACGGATGCGTTTTCTCTGACACAATCTGGCACAATAGAAAACGGATCCGTCCCCCATTGACTTTCAATGGAGTTAATGACGGATCCGTCTTGGCTATAGAAGACATAATACAACCGGATCCGTTCATGACGGATGCATGCGGTTGTATTATTGTAACGGAAGCGTTCTTACAGATCCATGATGGATCCGCAAAAAACACTAGTGTGAAAGTAGCCTTAAATTAAGACTGGAAATCTTATTGACTCCAGATTTACTCATTTCTAAATGAAAATATGAATTCTTGTACTGTATGTACTTTTTAGTGTGGATCACTAGAACTGGAGAAAGTAGAGTGAAGGCAAAATGTTCATGCGCTAGTGTAAAAGTTTTGTGCTCAAGATTTTGACAAAGCATTGCAATGTACTATCTGATTAGATGTAGGTGGGCATGTAATCAAGAAAGAGTGCCAGATTCATCCTGCTTGTACAGCCCCTCATATAAAGGCCTGCATTGTTTAAGCCTCTGCTCAAAGGACTGCATGAACAGCAGTCTTGTCACTACCAGGACACCAGTATAAAGCAGCAAATACAAGTGCTCTTCACACTTAGAATCTGAGAAGTTTACCATCTTTGGTCTTTGCTTTGCTACATCCCTTCTGGAAGCCACACCAGCTTCTCCACTTAAATGTTACCTACACTGAAGAGAAAGTCATTTTATTATTAGAAATATCCTACTAAACAGCCTGTCGGCTCTAAAATCTTGAAAATACATTCCATAAATATAATAGTATATATCAATTTATTAGATGTGATCCTCTGTCAAGTTGTTCCTGGAAAAGTTAGTTGTAACCAATATGGTGGTCATTAGAGTAAGGACATCTAGATAGGTGATGGCGGACCATACTGGTGGTACTATACAGATACATTTTGTTGAATTACTTGTAGCTGTACTAAATTTTGAATTACATGCAATTACAAAATCATTCAGATACAGGTGCTGGTTTGAAAAATGAAAAATATTTCTCGTGGAACAACCCCGTTCATATCTACCATTTCCCAGTGAGCACTGTCTGTAAGAGTCCACTACATCTGCTAGAATTCTGTAAGGACCAGTACTTTCCTAAGAGCGGTGTCAAAGACATGTCACCCTATGAACCAGTACCTTACTCTACTCTGACAAGACACAAGCTGTCTACACATGGATGTCTCTGGTTTGGCGGATATCTCTAGTCATGTTTTCAAGGCTCTAGTGAGTTGGACACTGACATAGGGCAGCTAACAATAGCTAGCACTACAGCACAATTTTTCTTCCTTTTGGAGCTCTAAGGCTCTGTTCACATTTCCATCAAGGTATGCGAGTGTTGGATCTATCGTATGCCAGACATCAGTGGTATCTGAAGCCCCCTTCCCCCCGACTTAAAATGAGGTTTGTTGGGTTCCGCTGCGGAGTTAGTCATTTTTATAGAAACAACAGTGCTGCATGCTTCGCCACTTATGACAGAATCTGATGACAGTAGCTCCAAACAGACATGTGAATAGAGTCTAACTTGTATACTTTTTGCTATGGAGCATTCCCTGTAGGATTTCTGTTTGGAGAACCAGTATCCCCCTGCGAGCCTAATATATACAGTAGCTATAACACAAGCTGCTCCCTTTGTAAGCTTCATTGATTCCAGTAACAGATGAAAGCAGCTGGTAGAAATATTCCTCATGGCTGCAAATCTGGCATTTTTACTAGGACAAAACTTTAGAGTCAGGATTCTAAGAATGGGGAGGCCAGAACAACTGTCACTGGTAGATTGAAAATGCCCTACTGCCCTCTGTATTCACAAATTACAAACCATCTAAATTGCTTGTTTTTTATAAATTTTTTCTTTTAGATCTTACAGTAAGGCCCCATTCACATGTCCGCAATTTTGTCCGCATCCATTCCGCAATTCTGTGGAATAGATGCGGACCCATTCACTATGTGCTCTCCGGTTCCGCTTTTGCGAAGCCGCGGCCCCGAAACACCTGGCCGCGGCTCCGCAAAAGATAGAGCATGTCCTATTCTTGTCCACAACCTGCGTACAAGAATAGGTATCTCCATGGGGAGTGCCGTCATGGTGTGTTGCGGATCCGCAACACACTACGGACGTCTGAATGGGGTCTAAGGAAAATAAAAATAAACCAAACACAGTATACAAAGTTCAGTCCCCTCTCTTCCCTCCCCTTGGCTGAGAATAAAAGATACAAAAAACACTTTATTTAACCAGCTCCGGACCGCCTCACGCAGAATCGCGTGATCTCGGTGGCCGGGTCATTCCTCATTGACGCATCGGCGCGTCATCTCGCGAGAGGCGAGATTACGCAGAATTGCGGAATAGATGCAGACATTTTTGAGGACGTGTGAATGGGGCCTTACTTCGCAAGCACTCCTGTCCTTTCCCCTCTTTTTTTTTTTTTTTGCACATTTTTTGGCAGAGATTTTTTTCATCCATATTGATCGATGCGAATGAAGAAATCTGTGGCGTTCTTTTTTTTTTTCAGCCCAGAGGCTGAACGGAAAAAAAAAATCTCATTACCCGTATGCTCAATATAAGGAGAATAGCAGAAACTCCTAATGCTAGCCATACGTGTAATGATTGCGGAGACCCTCAAATGCCAGGGCAGTACAAACACCTCACATGTGACCCCATTTTGGAAAGAAGACACGCCAAGGTATTCGCTGAGGGGCATATTGAGTCCATGAAAGATTGAACTTTGTCACAAGTTAGCGGAAAGGGAGACTTTGTGAGAAAAAAAAAAGGTCAATTTCCGCTAACTTGTGCCAAAAAAAAAAATCTTCTATGAACTCGCCATGCCCCTCACAGAATACCTTGGGGTGTCTTCTTTCCAAAATGGGGTCACATGTGGGGTATTTATACTGCCCTGGCATTTTAGGGGCCCTAAAGCGTGAGAATCCAAATGCGTAAAAATGCCCTTCTAAAAGGTACTCATTGGAATTAAGGCCCCTTTGCGCACCTAGGTATCCTGGCATTCTAGCACCTGAAGAAACATGACAGGCGCTCAGAAAGTCAGAGCTGCTTCAAAATGCGGAAATTCACTTTTTTGCACCATAGTTTGTTAATGCTATAACTTTTACCCAAACCAATAAATATACACTTATTGCTTTTTTTTATCAAATACATGTAGAACAATAAATTTAGAGAAAATTTTATATAGAAATGTAGTTTTTTTAAAAAAAATTTACAACAGAAAGCGAAAAATGTCAATTTTTTATTAATATCAAAAAAAGTAAAAATGTCAGCAACAATGAAATACCACCAAATGAAAGCTCTATTAGTGAGAAGAAAAGGAGGTAAAATTCATTTGGGTGGTAAGTTGTATGACGGAGCAATAAACCGTGAAAGTAGTGTAGTGCAGAATTGTAAAAAGTGGTCTGGTCTTTAAGGGGGTTTAAGCTAGGGGGGCTGAAGTGGTTAATAAGACATTGTCTTCCAACTAGTAATACTACTTTCACATCATTTTCCTTTCCAGTTTTGAGATCCGGCAGAGGATCTCAATACTGGCGGGAAAAAACAGTTCAGTTTTGTCCCCATTTATTTTCAATGGGGACAAAACTGAACAAGCCAGAATAGAGTGCCCCAGAATGCATTCCATTCTAGTTTGTTGCGTTCCCATGCCGGACACAAATCCGCTGCAGTGTTTTCGTGTGCGACATGGAAAACTGGACAAAAACAATGTAAGTCAATGGCACCGGATTCGGCAAGTTCATCTTCAATATAATACAACCAGATCCGTTCTGAACAAATGCAGCTGTATTAGCTGCAATGCGGTTGTATTATTCAAACGGATGCGTTTTGCTGTGGTTTTGAGATCCCATGCTGGATCTCAAAACTGGACAGAAAAAATGCATATGGGAAAGTAGACTAAGGCATATTTTTTTATATATATATATATATACACCGGTATATATATATATATATATATATATATATATATATATATATATATATTACTTCTAACCAATTTCTTAGGCTAATTTCACATCTGCATTTTTAATTCAAGTGTTGAGATCCGACAGAGATCCTCTGCCGGATGTCAAAACCTGAATTAAAAACTCAGATGTGGAAGTAGCCTTCCAATTAATAAGTGGACATAAAATAATTAAATCATTTCCCATGTTTTCCAAGTCGGCCTTTAATACTCAAATCATCTGCCAAGATAGTGACCAGTGGTAAGAAATGTACTTTAAATCTCATTATGCCTGATATTTTTTCAAATATCTCACTCCAGAAACTCTGAACTACCGAGCAGTTCCAAAAAAATCTGCATCCCTCCTCCCACATCTAGGACAGTTACTATTTGTCCACTGCTTTATCCTTACAAAATTGAATTTTGATGACGATTCCCAATTGGAGAAGACTAGTCAAAATTGTTAAATATTCTGGTCCACTGAGACTCAGAAACTGGGTCCAACTCCTTCTGCCAGAGCATGTATGGCCTCTTCAAAATATTTCTTATAGATCTGGGACATAGCTTTCTTTTTGACTTATAAGCCACATAACCAACTCTGATCCCATCTCTGTTTCAAACCCCCCTTGTCCGGAGTTGTGGTAAAGACATGTTTAAGCCTCATATATTCAAACCATATTCCAATCCCTATCAGATTTATTTTTTAATTCATGCTATTCTATAAATGTACCATCAGTCCAAACAACAGAAATATGGTTACAACCTACTTTATATGGACCATTTAAAGGGCATCTGTCAGCAGATTTCTACCTATGAACCTGGTTGACCGGTAGCATGTGCACTTGGCAGCTGAAGATATGTGTGTTGGTCCCATGTTCATATGTGTTCGCATTACTGAGAAAAATAAAGTTTTAATATATGGAAATGAGCCTCTAGGAGCAACGGGGGCGTTACCATTACACCTAGAGGCTCAGCTCTCTCTGCAACTACGCACTCTGCACTTTGATTGTCAGGGCCAGGCAGTGTAAATCTGATCACGTCTGCCTGGCCCTGTGACTCATAGCGCAGAGGGCGCAGCAGTTGCTGTGAGAGCAGAGCCTCTAGGTGTAATGGCAATGCCCTCATTTACATATATTAAAACATCATTTTTCTCCACAAAAATGGACACATATGAATATGGGACCAACACAGATGCCTTCAGCTGCTAAGCGCACATGCAACAGATCAGTCAGTTTCATAGGTGCTGCTGACAGATGCCCTTTAAGTAGCCTACTTTAGAAACTTCAGTTACATGTTCATTAAACCATAATGGTGCCTTGACCAACAGCTGTTTGATTCTGTCTTTTTTTAATAAGGCCCAGGATTCCTCCAAAGATTTAACCATCGGGTTCTTTCTCCATCTTGCATTTCTTAGCTGCCCAGACTCTAAAAGTTGAAATATGTCCGAGTAGTTACCCCAACTGTTATGGACCAAATACTCGCGTATCTGCAGCTGAAAAGGAGTTCCCCATATAAGGACTCTGTTTGTTCCCCAGTTAGTGTAAATTCTTTTTAATGAACTGGAGGGTCGCTTTAAGTGTATTAGTGAGGAAATGTTCACTTGCCCATCAAGACCTTGTCAACAAGTCAAAGCCTTCACCCCCATTTATAGCCTAGAAGGTTACCATACATATAGTATAGTTTACCAAGTAAGAACATATTGGAAAGAATAGGTTAATGGACACATCAGTAAGCATGGAAATAAATAGCTTCTAATTTATCTTGGATTTTAGCAGAATTCAATGTAAGTGTCAGTCTAGGCCATAACTGCATGAAAAGAAAGGAAAGATATTGGATTCTTAACAAAAAATGTAGCTGCTTTATGTTACATGAAGATACAGACTAAAATGCTTTCAGATCATAAGGGCAGACTATGTTGTTCCATTACACAACATTTCTAAGAACATATTCAGATTCTTCCATGCTACGTACTTCAAAGTAGAAAGACTCACGAGAAAAAAGGATATATGGCAAATCTATTTACTCTGCTCCAGCAACCAATCTGTGCAGTGCTAACCAGGTGTAAAAAACATGAAAGGTAAGGGACATGCTGGATATATAGAGTTTTGCTGTGTTTTCTATGTGTTTTTGTTGGCTTTAAAAAAAAAAAATTGTTACCAAAAATGCTTTAGCCAGATGATTCTTTCGTCTACAGTGAAAGCATACAAAAAAATGTTGGTTTGTGATGTTCTGGTAAAAGGGACCGAGCTTTACAGGAAGGGGTATGGGGCTTAAGATTTGCCATTTTGCACAACAAATCTAATGTAAAGCCCTCTCTGAAAGTAAGCCAACCAACATTTGATATAGTCAGAAAAAGTGTCTATCCTTGTACCAGATTAATCATCCAGCTTAGACAGCCGGCATATACTTACGTCATCTTTAAATCTGGGCCAGTATGTTCTGGGTATGGTGTTTTGCTCCAATACACTTCAATTGGTTTTACTCATGCATTAAAATGTATAATTTTAATTACCGTCTACTGTTACAGGGGATTTTTATTTTTCAAAAAAACCTTCAAAAAAAGAGTTAGAATGGGTTAAAAATAAAGTAATATCCACCGTCACCAATCCCATGCTGCTGCCGTTGTGATGCTGCTAATGGCCCTGCTGTTCTCCACTTCCTATCTCTGGGCTGAAGACACAGAAAATGGTTAAGACAGTCAGGTCACCGCTGCAACCAGTAATTGGTTGGATGGCAATTCCAAGCCATTTCTTGTACATTGGAAATTCAATGCAATGAGGACTGGAACAGCAGTAGAGAGGATTGGTAAGGGTGAATGTGGATTATTTCTTACTTTTAACCTATTTCATTAAGTTTTTTATATTCCCCAGGATAGCACCTTCATATTAAATTTAGACCAGGGAGATGCGCAAAGTTTATCACAGTATGTTACCCTGTGTGGACGAATTACACATCCTCTTGGTTGACATTTAAGTAAAACCCCCTTTCCTCTAAGCCACTTATCAAAGTTGTATAGTGAGACATAAAAAATGTAGAAAACATAATTCTGGAGCAAGGCATGTACACAGGGCTGTGGAGTCGGTAAGCCACAGTTCTGACTACAACTCCAACTCTATTTTAATCACCCTCCTGCTCCTTCATAAATGGCCATGGTAATATAGTTTTTTCTTTTCTCATCATAATGTAAGCAATCAGGCTACTTAGATAGAACATAAAACATATTCATTGGGATACAATTTCTAAACAAATATCTTCTCTAAATTCCTGGAAGTAACTATGCAATTAATTCATCCTCAGAAAAAGCATTGCCTCAGATCTTCCTTCAGGGATGTCCTGAACTTTAATCTAATTATATTCAAAACAGAGAACAAACTCTCTAATCTAACGTGGGTTGGTGGCAAAGCAGTAACCACAAGGGCAACCTCTCAGACAATTTAAAAGGGTTTTCTCAGATTTCAATACTGATAATCTGTATTATGGATAGGTCATCAGTATCTGCTTGGTGGGGGTCCAACACCCAGGACCCCCCAACCAACTGTATGAGGAGTTATCGGCGCTCCTGTGAGCACCGTGGCCTCTCGCAGCTCACCAAGCACAGCACCGTAGATTGTATAGCAGCTGTGCTTGGTATCTCTCCCAGCCCCATTCACTTCAATGAGGCTGGGTTGTGTCTAGGCCACGTGACTGATGAATGTGTCTTTACTGGCCTCGGGCTAGGGAAAGCGGAGAGAAGCAGAGCTGAGCTGCAGAGAATCATGTGCAAATGGGAATAAAATGAACATGTAAAAAGAGCAGCTGCTTGATTTAGTGCTTGCCTTAATACTGTCTTTCCTGTTCTGTCTAGCATGTCTGAGATGACGGCAGGCATGTCCAGTAGTGAACATCCTCCTCTGGTCTTTAGAAGAGGAACTGACTACTGAGCATGAGCAGAACAGTTCCAGGCATTGTAACTAAGGGCCTTGGAACAGCATGATAACACCTAGTATAAGGGACAGAAAAGAACACAGGAGAGGTGAGAACTGACTATCTATCCCCACTAGAACACACTGCTTATTACAGATTATAGTATAAGGTACAGGAGAGAAAACAGGAGAGGTGAGAACTGACTATCTATCCCCACTAAAACATCCTGCTTATCACTGATTATAGTATAAGGCACAGGAGAAAAAACAGGAGAGGTGAGAACTGACTATCTATCCCCACTAGAACATCCTGCTTATCACTGATTATAGTATAAGGACAGGAGAGAACACAGGAGAGGTGAGAACTGATTATCATCACTAGAACACCCTGCTGATCACTGATTATAGTATAAGGGACCAGGGAGAACACAGGAGAGGTGAGAACTGATTATCTATCCCCACTAGAAGACACTGCTTATTACAGATTATAGTATAAGGACAGGAGAGAACACAGGAGAGATAAGAACTGGTTATCATCACTAGAACACCCTGCTTATTACAGATTATAGTATAAAGTACAGGAGAGAAAACAGGAGAGGTGAGAACTGACTATCTATCCCCACTAGAACATCCTGCTTATCGCTGATTATAGTATAAGGACAGGAGAGAACACAGGAGAGGTGAGAACTGATTATCTATCACCACTAGAACATCCTGCTTATCACTGATTATAGTATAAGGACAGGAGAGAGGTGAGAACTGATTATCACCACTAGAACACCCTGCTGATCACTGGTTATAGTATAATGGACAGGAGAGAACACAGGAGAGGTGAGAACTGATTATCTATCACCACTAGACCACCCTGCTTATCACTGATTATAGTATAAGGGACCGGAGAGAACACAGGAGAGGTGGGAACTGATTATCTATCACCACTAAAACATCCTGCTTATTACTGGTTATAGTATAAGGACAGAAGAGAACACAGGAGAGGTGAGAACTGATCATCATCACTAGAACACCCTGCTTATCACTGATTATAGTATAAGGACAGGAGAGAACACAGGAGAGGTGAGAACTGATTATCTATCACCTCTAGACCACCCTGCTTATCACTGATTATAGTATAAGGACAGGAGAGAACACAGGAGAGGTGAGAACTGATTATCTATCCCCACTAGAACATCCTGCTTATCACTGATTATAGTATAAGGACAGGAGAGAACACAGGAGAGGTGAGAACTGATTATCTATCACCACTAGAACACCCTGCTTATTATTGATTATAGTATAAGGACAGGAGAGGTGAGAACTGACTATCTATCCCCACTAGAACACCCTGCTTATCACTGATTATAGTATAAGGTACAGGAGAGAAAACAGGAGAGGTGAAAACGGATTATCTATCCCCACTAGAACACACTGCTTATTACAGATTATAGTATAAGGTACAGAAGAGAAAACAGGAGAGGTGAGAACTAACTATCTATCCCCACTAGAACACACTGCTTATCACTGATTATAGTATAAGGCACAGGAGAGAAAACAGGAGAGGTGAGAACTGATTATAGTATAAGGGACAGGAGAGGACACAAGAGAGGTGAGAACTGATTATCATCACTAGAACACCCTGCTTATTACAGATTATAGTATAAGGACAGAGGAGAACACAGGAGAGTAAGAACTGGTTATCATCACTAGAACACCCTGCTTATTACAGATTATAGTATAAGGACAGGAGAGAACACAGGAGAGGTGAGAACTGATTATCATCACTAGAACACCCTGCTTATTACAGATTATAGTATAATGGACAGGAGAGAACACAGGAGAGGTGGGAACTGATTATCACCACTAGAACATCATGCTTATCACTAATTATAGTATAAGGTACAGAGGAGAACGCAGGAGATATGAGAACTGATTATCATCACTAGATAGGGTCTGTGAAAACCACAGATACCATCCGTGTTGCATTCGTGTTTCACGGATGATTAAGAAGAGATGCTTTGAAAATAATTTTTCAGCTGTTCAGTGTCAGTGAAACACGGATGCAACACGGACAGCAAAAAATGGACACACGGACCCAACACGGATCCGTCACGGACAGCTTCACGGATGCATTACTGACCACCTGCTCATGGAGTTAAGCACGGACACGGATGTGTGAATGGGGCTTTACAGAGAATAAGAGACCCGAAAAGAATTTCTCATCCCTTTTGTCCCGTATGTTATGGAGCTCAGCTGTGGAGCCTGCTGTAATTCCAGGAGGAAAGGAAACTCATATTTATACTTAATGTAATACTATTGATTTTTACAGAATGCTTCGGCTTACTTTTATTTTTCTATTTCCTGTCTGCAAGTAATTTAAAAAAATAAATAAATCATGTTTATTGAACGGTCAGCAAAATAAATACATAAAATAAAACTAAAAGGGAACCATAGGTTATTCCATTGAAGGGGTTTTCCCATCTCAACATTTGCTTAATATTTCTAAAATATGCCAGAAATGTCCGATAGGATCGGGTCCCAGAGGTGGGACCTGCACATATCACCAGAGAGGGGTCCCCAAAATAAAGGCAGAACAACCACGCATGCATGGTTGGCTCTCCAATCACTACACTGGGACTTCCAAAAATAACCGAGCGCATTTGGAACTGTTAGGGCTCATGCACACGACAGTATGGCTTTTTCAGTATTTTGCGGGCCGCAAAAAACAGATCCGCAAAAAATACGGATGACGTCCGCATGCATTCCGTTTTTGGGGAACAGAACAGCTGGCCCCTGATAGATCAGTACTATCCTTGTTCGTTATGTGGACAATAATAGGACATGTTCTATCTTTGAACGGAATGGAAAAACAGAAACGGAAGGCATACTGAGTACCTTCTGTTTTTTTTTTGCGGACCCATTGAAATGAATGGTTCCGTATACGGAATGCAAAAAAAGGGAAAGTTAACGGAAAATACATACGGTCGTGTGCATGGACAGGATGCCATGCATGTGCAATGTGCTCTACTTCACTTCACGGCCCTGTTCTGGCGATAGGAGTAAAAGTCCCATCTGTGGCATAAATTCAAGAAGTTTTCCATCCAATAAAAAGTTTTTTTTTTTTTTTTTAACGAAAAAAAGGTCAGAATGGTATTAAAAAATAAAAAGTCATACTCATCTAACCAATACTCACTGCTCCCTGTGTGACCACTCGGCTGAGCAGTCATCTCCTGTGTGTCAAGATGGACCATGGCAGGCAACTGAGGAGCATCAGAATAGGAGCGCCGAGGGATCGCTGAGATAAGCATAACTTATTCTAATAATTTTCACTGTATGGAGATTTTTTTTATTTTTTTTATTAATTGGCCATCACAACCCCCTACCTAATGCACTTATTAGCCTTTTCTTTTCAGGACTGTCAAAATAATCAAAAAGGCTGCCACTCTGAAAAAAAAAAAATGTCTGAGGGTGATGTGCATTATACACAGCCAAGGAATATATGTGGCTGGGATTTCATCCTCCAGCTGCACATCTTAGGTGGGAGAACATCTGAGGTATTAGCAGTGAGGCACAGTCATCTCCTTAATTGCCGCTTTTACCAGCACACTCCCATGACCAAGATAACAATTCGAACAGAAAAAAAGCAAAGATGTGAAATCACTTATGAATGCAGCAAATTGACCGTTTTCTGCTTCTTGCTGTTTAAAATTAATGATAAAAGCTGAACATTCTCTTTAGCAAATGACAGCACACAATATGAGAACACACATGACACTTTGAGAACGTCAAGTGAGGAGCAGCGGCACTGAGTGGCATTTGCATTCATTGTGACCACAGGAACGAGAACAAGATGTGCCCATGGGGAAAATGGTGGTGTAAGGCAACAGTGGGAAAAACCAGTCCCGGGAATTCTGTACCAGTAAAAATTTAAAGGGAATGTGTCATCATAAAAAGGCTCATTCCTTAAATGTTTTTTTTGTTAATTTTCTATTATTTTATTTTATTTTTTTTAGAATTATTGGTGTTTTTTTAAGCTTTCCATGCCACTATCTATTTTTAAAAAATAAATATAATCCTGCAATTTTGAACTGGCCACCAGTTCATGATTTCCTGTTCTGAACAGGTAACTTTTCAGTAGCCATTATCATTATCACTACAGACTGAATTACAATGACAGGTATTACCTCTGCATAGATAACACAAGATCCAACATTCACAATAGTCAGCGTTTTACAGATTATCTTCTCCCTCCTGTACAGGGCACAGAGCATGCCTAGAAAACTCTCCCATAGAAATACAGCTCGTGTCCATTATGTGTATGGCCCATGTCGCTGATTTCAAAAGACAGGAAGTCATAACATATTTCAGGCCTAGTGGCCAGTGGGAAAACTGCAGGATTTTTTATTACTACTTTTTTTTTATGTAGATTATACCAACGCAAAAGGAATTATTTTTTCCCCCTGCAAAAATGAGTTTTGCCTGTATAAAACGGGATAACTGCTGTGAGTAGTGACTGGCTGAGCAGTCACATATTCTGTGCCATGGGGAAGCAGAAAGTTAAGTCAGGTGAAAAATTGAATTTTTTATGTTTTTAAGGCATTCTGACTCTTTAAAAAATATTTTTACCAGCTGGAAAACCCCTTTAACATGGCTATTCAGTGCTGACATCATATGTTTATTGCTTTTAACGGTACGGTTAAAGGGGTTTTCCAGGACTTAAGAAGTCATTAATAAACTAATATTTTTTGCCAAGCCCATTTCAGAGACAAGATGGCTTTCAGCTCACTAAAGGATCAGATTACGTGCTGCCTGCAGAAAACGAGAGACAAAAAAGTGCGTATTTAAAGAGACAGACACAAATGCTGCCTATAGAAGTCTATGGAGAAGGGAGAAAAATACATTTTTCTCTGATGAGATATAACACAGAGTTTCCTATATTCACTTGTACTAATTATTTTTAGAAACGTTTGTGGAAATGGTAGTGACCATTTAAATACTGATGATCTATCCTCAGGACAGGTCATCAACATCTGATCAGCTGTTTAAAGGGGCCATGGTGCTTGGGTGAATTCTGCAGTCTCTTCCTCACTATTGGTCATAAGGACTTCCTGCATCTCACTCTCATTCAAGTAAATGGGATTGAGCTGCAATGCCAAGTCCCGTCACTATAAAATGTATGGCAGTGTGCATGGTATACTATGAAGAGGCCGCAGCGCTTGTCTGAGCGCTGCGGCCCCATTGAGAAGATGATTGGTGAGGGTTGCGGACCACCACCGATCAGATAATGATGACCTATTCTGAGCATAGGCCATCAATACTAATAATTTAATTCCAGAAAACTTCTTTAAAATACTACTTAAACAAAAGACTTTATTCACTTGGGTATTATAGAGTATGATGGTGATCTGTACTACAGTCTCTTAACTAAACAGTGTCCATAGATCGTATAAGTGTTTAAGTGACAGCTGGTATAGTTGTTGCAATGCTACCCCAAAAATGAGTGGTTAAGGTGAATCTTCTAGGTTGTCTGACACCCTGCAAATGCCAAGAGGGGAGGAGCACCAATCTTCTATCTCTACATAGATGCCAATCTCAGTTGAAATTGTGTTAAAGTTCTGATGAATGTAAGCTTCTCTGCCAGGTAAAAAACCTGACCTGTTCTGAGTCTTTGTGAAACACAAGTACTGAGATCTGCGGACCACAGTCTGAACTTCAACACATTATTGCTCGTCAGTAGCGTTGAGCGAAGTTGTGTATTAAGTTCTGCCTCCAAAGTTCGGGTTATCGAAGAATCCCGGTATGGATTCCGCTACCACGGAACATAACAGAATTTGGAATCCATAACGGGATTCTTCGATAACCCGAACCCGAACTTTGGACGCAGAACTTAAAAAACAAGTTCGCTTAACACTACTCGTCAGTTAAAATCTGAATAATATGTACCCATGCTCATGGGTTTAGCTTTAGACTTGCACTCCCCCTACTGAATGCTATTCAAACTGCCAGACATTAATCAACTGGGACATTATAAAAGTCAAATTTCTACGTTGGGGCTCATTTTGAAGCGATGAAGTCAACGGTTATCATATATACGTAGATCTCCCACCGACGGTTTAACTCCTGTTTCCACAGAGATGTGGTGTACTGGAAAAACAGGAGGCTTAAGCACCAATTACTTTCAGAGAATCATTTATGTCAGTATGTTAATACGGTCTCCAGATTGCTAAGTGAAGTGCAATTAAGTAAGAAAACGTGTAATCCGGACACATTAAGCCAAGAATAGGCAGCGCGACGGAGTTCTAGGATATGTGACATCACCATATCACTGCATGAATTATCTTCTCCCCTCAGCAACACATGTTATAAATAAAAGGCGCTCGGGGGGGGGGGTCTCGAAAAATCCTTACATCACATGGAGCCTGTGCTTATTCCAGGAGGCGCACAGCTGCTGCAATACAGCTAAAAATAAAAACTCTGCGCAATAAATCTGCCTGATTTGCTCCAAACAGACCTCATCCGTACTCCTGTTGCTCTAATTCTTGTCTTTCTCCTGAACGCGGCAAATGATTACTCTAGAATGGAGGATACTGGAAACATCTGCTAGCAATATGCACAAGTATAAAAAGCTGTGCCTTACTCTATGTGGCACAGTGTGCGACACAATTACTGAGGGACCAAATCGAGCACAAACTTCAAGGTTACCAGCTGAAAAGGAAGCAAAGCAAATTCACTGGAGGGAAAGTTGATATTAATACGCGTGTGACAACGCATTCCTGCAAACATAACACAAGAACTATATAGAGAAGGTAGTAAAAAAGGTAGCTAAAAAAGAAGGTCAATGAGTCACAAAAAATAAGACATAAGAATTAAGTCAAAATTCATAAACATGATCATCCTGATGTATAGGGTCCCATAACTAAGCCAAAAAGTGTCCTTCTGGCTTTCGTCAGGCCAGTATACACTGGAATGCTACAAAAAATGGTATGGAACAGTGTAGTAGACTACGCCATTCCGTACAACGGTATACATAAAAAAAAGTAAACTGTGCAGTATACTTTTTAACATGGGAGCCTATGGGTGACAAATGCCACTGTATGATCAGTTGGAGGCCTCCGCCAGAGGGATAATTCCTGATCCCTCTCAACACACACAGGAAATGGCCATTTAGTCAATCACTGGCTGAGATGGGTTACAGCTATGACCAGTGATTGGCTGAGAAGTCATTTCCTGTGTTTCGAGAAGGACCCGGTAGAGGACTGGGAACCTCTGCAATGACAGTATCGGGGGATCAGCAAGGTGAGTATGACTTATTTTAAAGAGGACCTTTCACCAGTCCAAAGTTTGTTAGTGAAAGGTATGTATATGCAGAGCGGCACCCAGGGATGTCCCTGCACTTACTTGTATCCCTGGGTGCCGCTCCGTTCGCCCGCTGTAGCCCCCGGTACAGGCGCTCGTGCTGCTGATAGTGTTGCCTTGGGCGGAGACATCTTCTTTTGCCCTGGGCGTCTCCTTCTCCCAGGCTGGAGCGCTCGCCAATCGCAGCGCTCAGCTCATATCCTGCAACCTCCCAGAATATGAGCTGAGCGCTGCAATTGGCCAGCGCTCCAGCCTGGGAGAAGGAAGGCAAAACTAGCAGCAGCACGAGCGCCTGTACCGGGGGCTACAGCGGGCGAACGGATCGGCACCCATGGATACAAGTAAGTGCAGGGACATCCCTGGGTGCCGCTCTGCATGTACATACCTTTCACTAACAAACTTTGGACCGGTGAAAGGTCCCCTTTAAAGAGATAAATACATAATTGGCCTGACAACTCCTTTAATTCTATGCAAGGCGTTTGGAGCTCTGTATTAGGAAAACAGGGCTCTTGAAACGGTTATGGTGACAACATATTAAGCAATTACCGTAATTACCAGAGAAATTTGGACCTCCCCCCAAAAAATGAAAGGTGGAATCTGATTGGTTGCTATGGGCAACTAAGCCAGTTCTACTTTACACCAGTTTAATAAATGGCCCCCAATCACTTTAAACTCCGTGTAGATGTTATGGCATGTTTCTGCGTGTTATGCACTTACTGAGGGTCACTTTGATAAAAGATGATATATATTATCTACACACACATACAAATATACACTGTATGACATAAGCTGGCAATATTCTTGATTCACTCCAATCTGAAGGAATTCTGCAGTGTTAGAAATGCCTCTTGCAGGCGTACATCACAATACTTTACATTTCTTACATGTTCCTTCTTGTTTCTGGGAGATACATACCAAACACGTCATTGTCCTCACATTCCTGGACTGGATCTGCCACTTCACCTACAGGCTTTTGTTCTTCTACTACTCGGTTTTCTGTATTCTGAAACCGAAAAACATACAGAAAATTTTATCATTTGCTATACAGTATAAGGTCCCATCCACACGACCACAAGAATTGCAGATCCACAAAACATGGATACCAGCCATGGGCATCCTGCATTTCCCTCTTCTGCAAGCCTTTTACAAATGCCTACTCTTGTCGGCAAAATAGGACATGTTATAAATATATATATATATACCGTATATCTATATTATATCCAAAGACGAGGCAGCACTCCAACTTCAGTGAACACAAGGTGACCCTCTTTATTTCCCAGGCAACGTTTTGGCCCACACAATGAGGCCTTTGTCAAGCTTGACAAAGGCCCCATTGTGTGGGCTGAAACGTTGCCTCGGAACTAAAGAGGGTCACCTTGTGTTCACTGAAGTTGGAGTGCTGCCTCGTCTTTGGATATTATATACAGAGGAACTTGTACCTGGTTTCTAGAGGATTTTTGCACCCACCTCTTTGGGACTACTGTGCTGCTGATTTCTGTGGTGTTATATTTATATATATATATATATAATTTTTTTTTGCATGGCCGTGGAATGGACGTAGTGTGCTGTCCACATTTGATTTGAAATTAATGGGTCCACATTCAAACTGCAAAAAATGTGGATCAGATGCAGACTGAAACTACGGTTGTGTGCTTGAGGCCTTAGTTGGATTTACTAAAAATATTGTCGATCATCAGTCAAAGGATTTATGCATCAAACTAGGGTTGTCAAAATACCAAAATATTGATTTGATTTCGATACCATAAAAAATTATTGCAATACTCGATACCATTCGATATCACGCGAAAAAAAGAAAAACACAAAAAAAGTTTTGTGCATTACGCATTTTATGGAACGTCCGACCCATAATAGAACAGTTCTACCCTATTTTTTTTAGGGGGATAAAGTGACCAAAAAATGGTAAATTGCATGTTTTTTCACTTTTTTTCTGTTACGGCATTTACCGCATAGAATATTTTTTTTATATTTTAATAATTGTCCAAATTATTAAAATATAAAAAAAATATTCTATGCGGTAAATGCCGTAACAGAAAAAAAGTGGCAACATGTAATATATTTTTTTTTTTATTGTGTTTATATTTTTATATGTAAAATTAGGAAAGGGGCCAATTTAAAATTTGAATAATTTTTTTTTGGAGTGGGGGTTAAACTTTTTTTTTAAACTTTTTATTTACTAACATTATTAGCCCCCATAGGGGCTAGAACCCTTGTCCTATTCACCCTAATAGAGATCTATTAGGGTAAATAGGACTTCACACTTTCCCTGCTGCCCTGTGCACGGTACACACAGTAGCAGGGAGCTTACCATGGCAGCCAGGGCTTCAGCAGCGTGCTGGCTTCCATGGTAACCAATCAGAGCCCAGCTGGGGCCGCAACTGAGAGGTTAATTGCCGCGGTTCGCATTGCGTAGTCATAGAGGCCCGGTGATGGGCATGTGATATGGTCGGCACCCACAGCCTACGTTTGTATTCAGGCATAAATTATATTCATTGGTGGCACAGTGGCCACAGTTCCTCCCCTCCTACTCCTCTCTTCTCTCATTGGTGGCCAGCGGCAACGGCACACAGTGGGGAGGGAGGGACTTCCTCCTTCTCCACTGTGTCGGCTCAGGATAACATGGTGTGCTCCGAGAGCGGCGCGTGCCATGTTCTCTTAGTAAATAGCAAATCCCTGTATTGAATCGATCTGGGTACAAAAGTGTTGGTTGGGTATCGATACATCAAATGGCAATCTGTTGCCAGGAGTCTTGCTATATAACGACATACAGCAGAATCCAAAACTTGTGATAAGGACACTGGTAACACCTCTAGATTCTCACCTATCGCTTGGTGATGACCCATTAGGACAAGCCCTTTTCTAAAGCCGTACTGTGGGGGAGGGGGAATTACTGAAGTGTATGTTCTTCAGAAGGACCATTGCTTTCAACGGATTGCGAATAAAGCTTGAAACTGTAAAACACAGGTTTCTAGGAACACAAACAGCTACTCTAAACGGAGTTCCTTATGAGAAGTAGACAAGAAACAGGCAGAGGTCGCAATAACGCCTGTACAAGCATCATAGATGCATGATAATTTCTTTGCGATTTATGAGTGCACTGAGCGCTGTGAACGGCACAGGCAGCACAGCAATCCAATCACAAAGCTCCGCACAGTACAGAGCTTTGTTATTAGGGAGAAGGCTGTTGATTGGTCAGTATCAGCAGGCTGCCGTGCCATTGGCTGCTCCTCTCACACCCCTTCTCCCGCTCTGACCACAGCAGCACCTTCCTTTTCAGTTATTAAGAAAACGGGGAGCGCGCCTGTGGATGAAGTGCCAGGGACAGCATGGTGGAAACGGAGCCTCTGCTGAGCAAAGACCATGTGCCCAGGTGATGTGACACAAGAGGTCCCAGCGTGCCCTGCAGGCTTCTATCTGCTGCTGGGAGCTCAATGTGCAGGTTTATGAATGGAAAAACTAATAGCCAAGAGGCTAAACCCTGTTTCTGACCCTTACATTAAAACATAACTTTTATTTGATTGCTCTAATACCTAAACACCTAAAGAAAAAAAAGAATTTAAAAAACCTGCTATTTCTCTAGATGACTTTATGTTGATAGTATTGTTAATAAAATCTCAAGGGTCTATAAAAGCTTTTATAGACCTTTGAGACTCTATTAACACTACTATCAACATAAGGTCATCTACAAAAACAGCAGCTTTTTTCCCTGTAGGTGTTTAGGAGAAATCAGATGAAAGTTATGTTTTAACGTAAGGTTCAGACCCAGGGTTTTGTTTAGCCTCTTGGCTATTAGTTTTTCTATGTAAGTAAGGTACCCTGGACCACTATTTTCTATTTTCCTGTATGTTTTAAGTATGGAGCGCTCTGTCCGGAGATCACAGAGACGAATATAGGGTACATTATACTGTGCCACAGTCCGATATACTGTGTACAAGACTGTCCTATAACTGCCTCCTGTGCATTCGTCCCAGACCCCACCCAGTGCCACTATGCCACCCCTGCCATAATGACCAGACGTCCCTGTTCAATTCTTATTACACTAAGTTTCCTGCTCCGATCCCTGCGTGACAGATTTGGTGTTTCAAGAAAGGTAGGGATTTTGTCTTCTAAGAGATAAATTTAAAATGGTCAAAATTTGCTATTTCTGCATGGAAGACATTATAGAGGAGACTGGTAATGGTTTCCCTGCTTAAATAGCAACCCCTTAAAGGGAGTCTGTCACCACTATATGACCTCTATACAGCGCTTACATGGCTCTGTAGCACACCTTTACATGATTCTAATGGTACCTTTGTTATTTTCTTTAGACTTGCAGAAGCAGAAAAACGACGTTTAATTCATATGCAAATGAGCACTTGCAAGTGTCCAGCGGCGGTGTTCCCTGTGTAGGAGACCAGGCTGCTCTGCCTTCTTTCAGCATTACCCCTCCCCAGCCTCTTCTTTGCCCCCCTCCAAGTCCCTTGTGTCATCCCTAGGTCCAGCAGAGATCCCGAGCCTGTGCACTGCTTCGCCGGGCCGATGCATGCGCAGTAGTTGAATGGATGCCGTGGCCACAATGGGCATCGCGCGTGTGCAGGCACGAGATGTCGGCCAGCAGTAGCGATGACACAAGGGACTATGAGGGTGGGCAAAGGAAGAGGCTGGGGAGGAGTAAAGTAAAAAGATGACAGAGCAGCCTGGGCCCCTACAGAGGGAACGCCGCCCCTGGGCACTTACGAGTGCTCATTTGCAGATGAATTAAACGTCGTTTTTCTAGCTTCTGTAGGTCTAAAGAAAATAAAAAGGTACCATTACATTCATGTATATGTGTGCTACAGGACAATGTAAGCGCTGTATATGGTCATATAGTGGCGACAGACTCCCTATAATGTTATGAAGCACTACGTATTATATAGGAATAACTGCAATTTTCGTACTCCTCCTCGGCTAAAAATACTCCTCAAAAACGGTAAGAGGAGTATTTTTACTCTTCCGGAAAAAATGCAGTGCGACCTCTGGGAACAAGTGATATATAAAATGAAGGGGCATTCTCCTTAAATAGGTTACTTTTTTTATGTGCCACAGCTCACAAAATGACAATCTCAATTGTGTAGCTGGTCCATGTTTTGGTTGCATGAAGGGCTTTGTTCGGCTGAATTCAGATCGTCTTGCATCAGTTGTCATCCGTCTGAGCTATTTCAATCTGAGATCCGTTTTTTTACACGGAAAAAAAATGCTTGCAGTACTTTTTTTCCTTCTAAAAAAAACGGATCTCAGATGGAAATGGCTAAAACGGATGTCAACTGATGCAACAGGATCCGTTTTTTTCACAGGATCCTGTAAAAGATAGGATCCTATGCAATCCTATGCATAACTGATGCAACAGGATCTATTTATTTTTATTTTTTTACAGGATCCTATTTTTTTGTTCCCCCCCCCCCCCTTCTTCTGACGGATCAGGAGAACGAAAAACGAAACGGTGATGTGAACTCAGCCTTAACAATACACTAGTCTACAATATTCTGAAGTGGGCTATAATGCTGTACTATGGCAATCATACGCTTAGAAAATCTGCTTAAAATATCTGCGCCATCAGTGATGCTTGTGATACTCGGCCTTTTGTCCTCTTCAATGCCAAGTTGAGTTTCTAGCTTATCATGTAGAGCCAAAACTGTCCACATGGAAGCCAAATTTAGTGGTGGGAATAATATCAAGTCCTACGTTCCCCTATTTATCAACTTATAGACAAACAGATGTACCCTCTCGAATAGTACCACAGATGAGTCCACTCTCAGTATGTCATTAATAATATAGAATCTAGGATTATATGGCCGTTTTCATCCTTTCAGATAAACATCTTGTTTATGGAATTCGGTGCTTAGGTCTTTCTAGAGGATCATATAAAAAATAAAAGTGCACTGTACAGCCCCAAAAATAGGTAATTAAAAATATGTAATTAGATACCAACATATTTGTCTTATCAGTTTTTCATCAGTAGGGGACCTACTCCTGTTTCCTTTCAAAGGAAAGGACATATATTTTTGGGCAACATAATGTGTGTCCAGGGGGGGGATTAGCCATAGACCTTATAGGGAAATTTCCCGGTGGGCTGATGCCTAGGGGCCCACTCAAGCCCCCATATCTGCCGCTGGCTGAGTACATAATAAGCTATTAGTGGTAATTAACTCTGTTAGAATCAGTTACTCATGTCCGAGGCCAGAAACATTCCCTCCTGAATTCAACTATGTCCCGCCTCTCACATCCCAAGCACCCTGCTCCATATCTTAATCAAGCTCATTGACTTCCTACAAGACCGCTTCCGCCTGGTCGCCCACCTTTTCCAATCCTTGCAAAGATTTTGCATTACAAAGATAGGGACACCATACTAAAGAAATCCCGGGATCATCCAGAGCTCACGATAAATGGGATAAAGATCTCTATTTTCCACGATTATTCATCTTAAGTACAGAAGAAAAGAGCTAGCTTTGTGGATATCAAAAGAAGAATTAGTGGATTGCAAGTACAATATTCTATGATGTTTCCAGCCAAGCTAGAGGCAGTAGCTTTAGGATCTACGCTCTTTTTCGAAGACCCGGACTGTGCACTACAATGGCTTGATAAGAAGGAACGACAGCTCAGGAACCAGGACACTTGAAATCTCTACCTATTGCATGGATAAAATCTAAACCCACTGTGGGAGGATAAGTCTCCTGAAGTGGCACTTGTGGACTAAGAATGGACTTCTCGGGCATGTTTCTAGGGATGTCTTACTAAAGGAGCGTGAGTAATGGAAGTTATCTGCACTCCGGGCTGGTCTTTTGCTCGCAATTGAGCTGGACTGGAGTATGTTGCGGCAACTGTTGGGCTAGATCTTTTTTGTTAGCCCTAGGTTATGAGAATATTATTGCTAAATCAGATTGTATTTTAGTTTCTCTAAGGGGGGGGGGGGGGGGCGCCCCCGGTACATTCCAGTATCGACATGCCAATATTGGTGGTGGAACATCATAGAGGTAGGCCAATGGGGACACTTGTCAGACATTTATGTAAACTAAAGATTTGTAATGGCGACTCTGACGAAGGTGCTTAGTTGAAATGTGCGGGGAATGGCGGAGGTCACCAAACGGCACAGTATTTTTCAGTACTTATTGAGACATCAGCCTGCCATTTGTTGCTTAGAAGAAACACCTGTGACAAAACCAAGAGTGCAGTTACTTCAGAAAGATTGGGTTGGCTATTCTGTGCACTCGGTCTTCTCCGTGCATTCCAGGGCAGTTAGTAAACTGGTAAATAAAAACATTCGGTTTGAATGTCTGACAGAACTTGTGGATTTGGAGGGTAGGTTTGTTTCCTTTTATTGTGTAATAAATGGAGTAAAGATGGTGTTGGTGGCGATTTATATCCCTCCGCCGTATACCTCAGTGCCTCTGCGGATGGTGTTTGAGTTCATGGCGGAATATCCTGATATCCTGGGCCTGATTGTTGGGGTCTTTAATAGAGTAGTGAATGAAAAAAATGGATAGATGTAGGGTGACATCAGGAGCTGTGACTGACATGGAAACCCCCTTCAGTAGACTGATACGGGAAGTAGGACTGACGGATGTATGGAGGGAAGCCCACCCAGGGGAGAAATTATATTCTTGTTGCTCGTCCACTTATATGTACCTCTCCAGAATATATATGGGTCTGGCAAACTCACTTATGTACCCACTAGAATGCAGGTCTGACTACTTACCTACAACACTGTCAGATCACCACTGAGTGTTAAGCCGGACGTGTCGGGGGACGCCAGGCCGGGGCCCAGAGTCTGTCGACTTAACGCCTTTTGGCTAACACTTATGGGAGAAATAGTGGATGTGAAAGCTGCGATACAGGAATATTTTGAGATTAATGCGGGCTCGGCTTCAGCTAATACAGTATGGGAGGCCATTAAAAAGCCTATCTGAGAGGGATATTAATTCAATCCATCAGTAAAGGCTTAAATCTAAATCTAGGTAAATGGATGTCTGAATGCATGCAGAAAGGCAGGCAGCGGAGGAAGCTTTTATTCAGGTTTCATTTATAGAGAATGGTGCTAGATTGCGTGTCGCACAGGAAGCGCTGCAATGTCATCTCTTTCAGGCGGCAGAAAGGAAACGCCTGTTTTACAAGCAGAACTTTTTTGATATTACAGGGTTAATATATTTTAAAGGACAGTTTAGACAGGATACTAGTAGCATTCGGGCTATCCTGGGTGGATTTTACTCCTCTTTGTATTCCTCAAAGACATCATGCTCAGAATCAGATATTAGAGATTTTTTTGCAAGAGACAGATCTCCCGTGGCTGTCACCTGAACAATGCATGCTTTTAGACACCCCCTTACAATTGGAGGAATAAGAGGAGGCAGTGAAATCAATGGCTAATGATAAGTCTCTGGGGTTGGATAGTCTCCCTGTCGAGATATATAAGAAACTTCTAGATACATTACTCCCGGAACTGTTGAAAGTATTTAATCACTTCTTGGAGGTGGGCTATCTACCGTCCTCCATGCAAGAAGCGCTAATTGTAGTTCTTCCCAAACCCAGAAAGGACCCAAAACTGCCAGACTCTTACAGGCCCATTTCATGGTTGTCCACAGACGTCAAGATCCTAGCAAAGCTATGCGCCTATCCAAAGTTATATTGTCTGTTATTAATCCGGACCAAACTGGGTTTATGCCCCAAAAATCTACTTCCATCGTAAGTCTTTACTAGTCTGCAGATACCAGCGGATAATATGGGAGATAGGGCTATTTTTTTTATTGGATACGGCCAAGGCCTTTGATAGTGTGGAGTGGCAGTTTCTATGGTGCACACTTAATCATATGAGATTTGGGCAAAGATTCATATCTTGGTTAAAAGTACTTTACTCCAACCCAAAGGCGAGAATTAGGGCGAATGGGGGCATGTCCATGAGATTTAGATTACAACGGGGTACTCAGCAGGGATGCCCTCTGTCGCCGATGTTGTTTGCCCTGAGGATAAAGCCACTGGCTGCTGCAGTGCGTAAGCCTCATGATATACAGGGGTTTCGTTATGGTACAGTACACAATAAGGTGGCGATGTATGCAGACGCATCCTACTGTTTCTGGGCGATACATCTACATCCTTAGTTGCTGTAATGTCTCTTATTGATAGGTTTGGGCAGCTGTCTGGTTTAACAATTAATTGTCACAGATCTGCGCTAATGCTCATGGATGGTCAGTCACGATCACAAGTGATAACTGACAGGAATGTGTAGAGACATTTAAATATTTGGGTATTAACATATCGCCTAAAATTAAAGATTTTGAGGAACTGAATATTACTCCATTACTAACTAAATTTTGCCTAAAAGGCCTGATGTAAATTATACTTATCAGTGGTGGGTAGGACGAACCTTCTTAAGATGGTATTAATGCCGCAGCTTTTATATGTTCTTCATAATGCCCCGGTCTGGCTGCCAAGGGACAGGTTTAACAAGATTAATTCAATATTTAGGGAATTGATATAGCGTAAAGGACAACCTAGAAGAAAACTCGAGACATTGCAGTATTCTAAAACAGAGGGGGCCTGGCAGTTCCCAATCCGTGGGTATACTTTCTGGCGGGCCCAAAGTCAACATTTTAAAGGATGGCTAGAGTTGGGGTCCATGGATATAAGTAGCCAGATTCTTAGGTATCCCCTGAAAGGAAGGGATTTAATGATGTTACTGGAGGGAGTAGATGGGAGATCAGAGAGATGAGAAATTCCCATATGATGTACAATGCACTCAGTTTGGCCAAATATCAAACACCTAAGTGGGGTTACTGATTACAGAATATGCCCCAATATTGCGCAACCCAGTTTTGTCTGAATTCTGGTCGCTGACCGGGTTTGATGAATGGAAAGAGAGAGGAGAGACAAGAATGGGACACCTCCTGGAGGTTGGAGTGTTTAGATCCTTTACTAACTTTCAGGAAGTCTATGGAATTCCTAGACGTTGTTTCTATCAATACCTGCAAATGCGACATGCTTACAACACTATGACCAAGAATGGTACTATCACAGCGGGATACAGCGTTACAACTTATAGTGTCAGGAGGAGAGAGGAGAGGGTTGATAACCCTGGTATATAGGTTGTTGCTTGACAAATACCTAGAGTCACATCCATTGACCAGGATGCAAAAATGGGAGCAGGATGAAGGTGCAACGTCGAAAGATCAATGGTCTGATATACTAGAAGTGGTACCTCTATCTTCTTTGAGTGAAAGTGGAAAGCTATCACAATTATTTATTATTCATAGAGTGTACAAGACACCGGTTTTCTTACATCGGATGGGCATCAGATCAGATGCCAGATGTCCTCGATGTTCTATGGAATCTGCAGATCTGATGCACATGCTATGGCAATGTCTGGTATTAACTGCTTTCTGGGATAAGGTAATTGATGCAGAAAGCCTTCACGGTAGGTATACCATGGAATCTGAAAGTGTGCATTTTGGGTTATGTGTCAGCATTGGGATAGACCAACAACACAAACCTCTAGGGCTCAAATCTCTATGATGGAATTACCAGACACCAGTATTTCAAACCAGAAAAAAACAAAAAATAGGTGCCTAAAACATCACTTTTAATTAGATACGTTATAAAACCTCTAAATGTTCAATGTAAGTAACAATATACAAACGTATTGGCAAGGAACCAACTAGTATACCAATGGTAGTATCAGCTGCCCCCTATCTAGTGGAAAAAGAGGGGTGAGGGAACAGGGGAGGAGGGGACACTGGGTCTATGGCCCTCAAAACTCACCCTATACTCATTCCCTTAGTGGCTAGAGAGGCGCCTCCTAAGTACGTACTGGAGCTTGCCCTAACCGTGAAGGACTGCCCAGTTTCGTCATGAGGAAAGGGAAGGAGGTGAAAGGGTCCCTACAATCAGGGTGGGCAGTTGATAAGGTAACTATGGGATGTCCTCTACCATAAAGTCACACATCCGTGTGACCAAATAAAGGTGACTGTGAGGGAAGGGGGAAACACAGGGTAAGCCCCCTCACACACAGATACGCCACCGTCAAAACCCGACGCGTTTCCCTGGCCAGCCGGCCAGTTCATCAGGGGAAGTAACAGAGATGGTATAATGAACAGGCACAACCTAAAAGCAGTGTTTATATTGGAGTGCTCAAATTCATCAGTGCGCGATAATAGCAACCGAATGACTTAGCTTATAAATGAGACTTTGGTAAGTCCAGCCCATATGGCACAGTCCGCTATGGTGGAAGCACCGCGTGTGGCAGCAGCAGCCTCAAACGCCCGCGTGCAGCGCAGTTTAAATGCCTGCATTATGGGCGGAGCTAGCGCGCAGTTCCGATCACGTGGGCTGCGACGTCACTACGTCGTGGCCGCAGGTCCTTGTAGGGCACCTTTTAGGAACGGAACGTAGTGATGAATGGAGGAGTATGGGAATGATTTAATGGCAAATAAATTCCCACCATTCATAACACAGTATCATGTGACTGAGGTTATTCAATAACTGGAGTTATTCAATAATGTCACCGCTAGCTCACCTTATCTTAGGTCTCTACAGAGGATATACAGAACCCGATAACAGAAAGTAATAATATAGAACAAATTGATAATAGATGTTAGGATGGGAATTACGAGAAAATAAACGTCCCACACCAATATATAGAGCATTTTGGCCGGAATGGATAGAAGGTATTCCGGTCACCGACTGCATCCTATAACGATGATACATAATGCAGTCCTAGCCAATGGCTATGACTCCCACGTAAACTACCCCGTATATCGATAGCAATTATCATACGGGGAAAGAGAGAGAGCTACGCAGGAGGAAATAGGACAACTGGGACACTATGTGTCAGCATTGGGAACAGAAACCATGCTTAAGGTGGCTATAGGCCGCTTGCTATATGTGGCTAGGAAGTTGATAGCTCTACATTGGATACAGGCTGACCCCCCGACACTCAGGCAATTTCAGTGTAAGACTAACAATCTGCTTGTATACGAAAAAGGCTGTCTTTCAGAAAAGAGGATGTCCCCTCAAATATGAGAAGCAATGGGAGCTGTGGCTGGAGTTTGTATGATCGAACAATATTACGGGGTAAAGATGCCGGAATTTGGAAGGTTGGTGGGTCGGGGGTAGAAGGGGGAGGGGTTATGGGTTCAAGGGAAATAATTCATGTCATATATATTTGTCAATTTGCATGTACATTGATTGGTTGAGACGTACTCTCTGACATACTTTAACTGTATGATGATTTTATTCTTTGTGACATGTATTTGAACTAATAATAAAAACGATCTGATAAAAAAAAAACAGTCTTAAAGGGGCAGTCCACCTTTGTGGGCCTTTCAGCTAGAGTTCCCCATTGTCGTTGGAACAGTGGAGGGAAGCATACTTATGTGCATCCTACTGACAGGTTCCAGCTCCTTCAACATCCGGTTAGACAGGGGTCACGTGTGCTGCTGCAGCCAATGACTAGCAGTGTCGTTGACGTGTTCCCTATTCATTATTTAGGCTTGGCTAAGTAAGTGCATATTTATATTAACCTTTTCATTGCCAGGACAAGTTTCACACTTTGGACAAATGCAAACAGATCCTGAGTTATAAAAAAAATCATGATCGTATTCTCATATTTTCTGAAACTAGGGCCCTAGTACTCTGTGAAAAGGTCACCTAGCACTTTACCCTCCTGTGCGCCCTTCTGCGATTTTGTAACATTTGTAGGAAATGCATAAAAATTAATGTATGTGGCTAAGACTGAGCCAAGCAGAGCCTGAGACGTACAACACCTCTTGGAAATAAAAGTGCTATGATCTAGATGCCAGTAAACAAAGTCAACAAATGATCTGACTCGTGGCGGGGGGCGATTTGATGTGCAAATGGTCATAGTAAAAGACAAAACTTCACAGTCTAAATGTGACATAGGTCACATATCCTCGATGATAGGAGGGGTGACAGCATGAAGAAAAGTTCCTGTATTCCCCTGAGGTCACAGACTAGATAGGATCTTTCATCCTGATGTCACTTGCAGCTTTACAGACATAAGGAACCATGAAGTATAATTTTTTAAACCAGGGGCTTTAATATGATAAGAGATCTAAGATCTAAACTCTTGCCCTAACTTTCTGGCCACTGCAAGCGTTTAAAGCCACAATATAACACATTTCAAATGTTCTTGGCAGTGAAAGGGTTAAAGCCTGTCAGGTGACCTATCCGGCTCATTATAGATGGGAGACACTGAGCTCAGGGATATATAATTTTTATTATTTGATGTAATACTTTCACGTTAAAGGTCGTGCTGTCAGATCCGCTTTCAATGCCCACCCAGAGGGATCGACAACATTTCCAGTAGGATTGTCTGTAAAATGTGAGATGACAATCACTGTGGGTGGGCGGAGGAGCGGGACCCACGTGATTTACACAGGGTTTCACACTGAATTAGTGAACCTGATGATACAAAACAACACATCCCTGAACTCAGCTTCCCATACTCCACTGTAATGGCCCTTTTACAAGCACTGATTCTCAGGCAGTTATCAGGAATGACCCATTTGTTCCCGATAGCTGCCTGATCATTGAGCAGAGGAGAGCGCTGCATTCACATGCCGCAATCATCCCCTCTGGATGGGGGTGAGAGATCTCTACTGTGATTGCTCATCCCCATACACAGTCATTGTAGACAACAGGACGATCTGCTGCCCACAAATGATGATTTTAGGTGCCAACCAAAAGATACAAGTGATTGTTAGTCAATAACAGTGGACAATTATTGTTAACAATCATGCCCGATAATTCCTCTGATGATCAACAGTGTAAAAGGACTTTAACTGTTATTAATTTAAAGGGGTTGTTTCAGTTAAAGGGGTTATCCAAAACTAGAAAGATGCAGCGGAGGCCGTGCAGCGATCCGTAGGGTCCCCGACACCTGCGTCCCTCTGGATTGTTGCACGGTCTCCGGTATTGGCTGCTCCCCCCATCTCCGGATCTTTTAAACCACGCGACAGGGAGATGCATTGGCGGCCGCGCAGCGATCTGGAGGGATGCAGATGCCAGATACCGGGTAAGTATCTTCTATAGGAAGGGCCCAGGTATTGTGTGTGTGTGGGGGAAAATTGCTACTATTGGATAACCGCTTTAAATACAAAATGTTCCACATGTCCGCTAATACTGCTGCAGCCTTGCATACAAACAGCAGGCGGAGGACCGGACTAGCAGCGCTGAGGACGCCGGAGGAGAAAGAGGTGAGTATATCATTATAGAGGTGAGTATATCATTATTTTTATTTTAGAGCATTAGTTGGCATGAGGCACATTTGGACAACTCCTTTAACGTTATATGGGGCACCTACTCTTCACATCTTTGCGGCCCTCCATTTTTTGACAGCACTGCAGCTGTGGATGAACCATAGTCTGTCATATAAAGTACACATCCATAAACGATCTCCAATCTATAGAATATCTTTTATGTTTGTAGAAGCGGATGACATAAAGCCAAATATTACTGGAGAAGACTACAGAGAACGTCCACCTGCTTCTCGGCCGGCCTGGAGAAACTGCTTAGGAATGTATTTGCCAGCAATGGTTACTTTTTTTTTGGGAGCAATAGATGTCTTTTTTCCTTTTCCTACTGATTCTCTTTCTCAATGACCTAGTGATTCTCACCTAAGGCTACTTTCACACTTGCGTTCGTGTGATCCGGCAGGCAGTTCCGTCGTAGGAGCTGCCTGCCGGATCCGCCGATCAGTGTGACAACTGACAGCATTTGTAGACGGATCCGGGTGCGGATCGTCTACAAATGCATTGCAAGAACGGATCCGAATCTCTACTTGTCATGCGGATGGACGGATCTGTCTTGCAGTCTTTTTCACAGTTTTCCCGGTCTGCGCATGAGGACAGATCCGTCCTTCAGTTGTTTCGCAATGCCGGAATTAATGGCATTGCGAATTAGTCATGGGGAATTAATGCCGGATCCGGCATTCCGGCGACTGATCAGGCATATTGGACGGACATAATACCGCAGCATGCTGCGTTATTATGTCCGGCCAAACGCCTGACAGTCACTGAACTCAAGGCATACTGATGCAAACTGAACGGATTTCTATCCATTCAGAATGCATGGGGATATGCCTGATCAGTTCTTTTCCGGCATAGAGCCCTTTTGACGGAACTCTATGCCGGAAAAGAATAACGCAAGTGTGAAAGTACCCTACGATGCTCCAAAGACTCTACCAAGGAGGATGTAGAGAAGTAAACTGATGCCAAGAAGGGCATGCATTTAGTATAGGTGTTCTTCAAAAACTACACGGGGAAGAGTGATCACAAGTCACTGCAGTATGTTGGGCCACAAGGGGGAGATTTTTAGAAATGTATTGCCAAGTTTGTTCAAAATAATTATACTAGTAAAGCAGGAATTGCCATAAACAGCTCAACTTCCACTAAATATGAGGAAGTGAAGCACAAATAAAGCCCAAAAAAGAATTCATTTTTTGAATTTAGTCTATACTACTATAAATAAATGAACGAACACAAAAAGATATGACATAAGTAGGCAGTAGGGGTGGGCGATACAGACGATATGCGATATAAATTTGGCCAATTTCGCCATATCACAGGAGAACATGGTATGTGCCGCTCTCAGCGCACACCATGTTATCCTGAGCCGGCACAGTGGAGAAAGAGGACTGTGGCCACTGCGCCACCAATGAATGCCTGAATACAAACGTAGCCTGCATTTGCCGGCCATATCCCATACCCGGCCTGTATGACTGCAAGCTGCGATCCGCCACAATTAACCAGTCAGGTGCCGCACCTGAGGGGTTAATCGCGGCGGATCGCAGCGCGCGTCAGAGCTTTATTACCTAAGTAGCGGGACATGTAGGGCATATATGGGGGATGTCCCTGCACTTACTTTTATATCTGTGCGGGGCTCCGTTCGCCCGCTCTGGCCCCCGTTACATTCTCTAGTAAGAACAACAAGGAGGAGACATGAACTTCTCTCCCTGGGCGTTCCTTCTCCCTGGCCAGAGCGGGCGAACGGAGCCCCACACAGATATACGGTAATAGTAAGTGCAGGGACATCTCCCATATATGCCCTACATGTCCCGCTACTTCGGTAATAAAGTCCTGAACCATAAGAGGTCCTCTAATATTCATTGGTGGCAGTGGCCACAGGGTTCCCCCCCCCTCACCCATTGGTGGGTGGCAGTGGTAGCTTCTGATCGGAGCCCCAGCAGTGTAATCTTGGAGCTCCAATCGGTTACCATGGCAGCCAGGATGCTACTGAAGCCCTGGCTGCCATTGTCAGCTCCCTGCTGCTGTGTGTACTATGCACAGGGCAGCAGGGAGAGTGTGAAGTCCTATTCACCCTAATACAGCTCTATTAGGGTGAATATGACAAGGGTTCTAGCCCCTAAGGAGGCTAATAGTTATTAAATAAAAAGTTAACCCCCCCTTCCCCCCAAATATAGAAAATAATATATTGCGATATATATCGCATATCGCAATATAGATTTTAGGCCACATCGCCCACCCCTAGTAGGCAAATAGATAAATATATATGAGATAGATAGACAGATATATATGAGATAGATAGATAGATAGATAGATAGATAGATAGATAGATAGACAGGTAGACAGATAGGCAGATCCCAGTCCACACCCTTAGGCCTCATGCACACGACCGTTTTTTTATGCTGTCCGCAAAAAGGGGTTCCGTTGTTCAGTGATCCGTGTCCGTTTTTGCCTTCCGTTGTGTTTCCGTGTGTCTTCCGTTTTTTTAGCGGACATGACCCAAAAGATTTTACCAAATGACAGGCTGACAATTTTTCCCAAGTGCCTGCCAAGGGATCCGCAAAAAAAACGGACACGGAACGCGGATGACACACGGATGGCCATCCGCATTTTTCACGGACCCATTGACTTGAATGGGTCCGTGAACCGTTTTTCACGGACAAGAATAGGACAGGTTATATTTTTTTGACGGACTGGAATCACGGACCACGGACGCGGAGGACAAACGGTGCATTTGCCGAGGTTTTCACGGAGCCATTGAAAACTAATGGGTCCGCAGAAAATCACGAAAAACGGAGCAACGGACACGGAATCAAACAACGGTCGTGTGCATGAGGCCTTATTAGGTATTCCCCATGGCCCGAGGTAATCTCAGCTGAGGCTAGCTAGGATAATCACTGAGGGATAAAGCAACCTCACAGCTAGGTCACAGCTAGGAAGCTGTCTGACTGCATGGCTGAATGAAGCCGAATACTGCAGTGGTGAGTTAGGGAGGTCTCTGTATAGTGAGCCCCTAGCCGGGCAAGGATTTATTGTTTTGTGTTGATGTAACACTTTTTGATGTGAAGCTTCAACTTCCCTGTGCCAAGTGATGCCAAACTTGGAAGTCTGATGTGCTGTGTGACAAATAAAGCAGAAACCCCTGTTTGATGAGGAGTCTTTCTTCGCCGCCCCAGGCAGAAAGAGAGATCCTTACAATACATAGATAATACCAGGTACATAGACAAATAGAGATGCAATGTATACAATGTTGCCTTAGCAGGGAAAGAGTGTAGGAAAGAGCAGGGTCAAGCTGGTCAACCACCACAAGGAGGAGCTGTTCCTTCTTTCTGGTGTCAATGAATGGGCGATAACTGAGCCAAGGATAAGCCTTATGTAACTCTAATATTTGTAAGGCTACCTTCACATACAGCACATTTTGTCACAGAAATGTCTGTGTGTGACAACCGGTTCCATTCATCTGAAGGGGGTTGTTCCCATGGTCAGCACATGAAATTCAGCAAGCTCCATTCTGAAGAATGTTTCCGTGACTAGTCGGATCCATTCACATAACCCAGGCAGGAGTGGACAACATACAACATGCATGTAATGTGTATAGAAAAACTTTATAGAGGTACACAAGACTGCAGGTAAAGCTAATGTTTTCTGGTTAAATGACAAATTCTGCTCTACTATATGTGTGACCAGCTTTAGGGTCCATTCACACGTCCATAAATTGCGGATCCGCAAAACACGGACACCGGCCACGCATTTTGCAGACCGCACATGGCCGGCACTTTAAATAGAAATGCCTTTTCTTGTCCGTGTCTGCGGACAAGAATAGGACATGTTCTATTTTTTGGCAGAACGGAAGTGCGGATGCGGACAGCACATTGTGTGATGTCTGCATCTTTTCCGGCCCCTATTGAAAATGAATAGGTTCGGAAACTGTAAATATACCATTTTTTTTTGCTTTATAAGAAGCACTTTTTTCTTCACAAGCATTCTTATAAGGCTACATGCACACGACCGTTGCCTGCCTCCGCTTCTCCTTGAAATTTTGCGTCCGTCAAAAAAAACGGATGACGGACCGTTTTTTTTGACGGATCCGATTTTTATGGCAGATCCATTGTAAAGATGCCTATCCTTGTCCGCAAACGTGAAAAAAATAGGACATGCACTATTTTTTTGACGGAATGAAAACACGGATCACGGATGCGGAACAAAAACGGTTGACCATCCGCATTTTTTGACGAACCCATTGAAATGAATAGGGAAGCATCCTATCCGTGAAAAAAAACGGAACGGACGCGGAAACAAACAACGGTCGTGTGCATGAGGCCTAAAGCGAATACTAGTGAGCGTTTCCATTATATAAGTGCTACCTACAGTAGTATGCAGTAGGTGCAGGGAGCCGGGAGTGAAGCACTGAACACTGCTGGTACTCACCCTCGCTGCACTGTCCTAAGTACAGCATCAGGACGTAGTGTGGGCACTATGACCTGACACTGCAAGAAGTCAGGACAGTGCAGCACAGACCAAGAGAAGACCAGGAAGCGAAGAATGCAGGGGAGATGTCCAGACCTGGAGAGTAGTGGTGGAGCAGGATGGGTAAGTGAATGTATTCATTTTAAGGTGTAATCTGAGGTCTGGCATGGAGAGCTGATCTAAGGTCTGATATGGGGATCTGACATGGAAGTCTGTTCTGATGTCCTGATATGGGAGTATGATTTGAGGATCTGATATGGGAGGTCATGTGAGGTTCTGATATGGGGGTCTGATGGGAGGATCTAATATGGGGGTCTAATATGAGCATCTGATATGGGGTTCTGATCTGAAGTCTGATATGGGGCTCATGTGAGGTCCTGATATGGGGGTCTGATCTGATGTCCTGATATGGGGGTCCGATCTGAGGTCTGATATGGAGGTCATGTGAGGTCCTGATATGGGGGTCCGATCTGAGGTCTGATATGGGGGTCATGTGAGGTCCTGATATGGGGGTCTGATCTGATGTCCTGATATAGGGGTCTGATCTGAGGTCTGATATGGGGATCATGTGAGATCCTGATATGGGGATCATGTGAGGTCCTGATATGGGGGTCTGATCTGATGTCCTGATATGGGGGTCCGATCTGAGGTCTGATATGGAGGTCATGTGAGGTCCTGATATGGGGGTCCGATCTGAGGTCTGATATGGGGGTCATGTGAGGTCCTGATATGGGGGTCTGATCTGATGTCCTGATATAGGGGTCTGATCTGAGGTCTGATATGGGGATCATGTGAGATCCTGATATGGGGATCATGTGAGGTCCTGATATGGGGGTCTGATCTGAGGTCTGATATGGGGGTCATGTGAGGTCCTGATATGGTTGTCTGATGTGAGAATCTGATATGGGGGTCTGATCTGATGTCCTGATATAGGGGTCTGATCTGAGGTCTGATATGGAGGTCATGTGAGATCCTGATATGGGGATCATGTGAGGTACTGATATGGGGGTCTGATCTGAGGTCTGATATGGGGGTCATGTGAGGTCCTGATATGGGTGTCTGATGTGAGAATCTGATATGGGGTCTAATATGAGCATATGATATGGGGGTCTGATCTGAGGATCTGATTAACAATATGTTTTCTTATTTCCCCCCTCTGAAACCTAGGGTGCGTCTTATAAAGCGAAAAATACACTAATTTACCAATGACATTAAATATTTAATACATGACATTTTTTTATGGATCCGTGTGCTCGATCCAAAGAATTCACTGTGTGTGCTATTCTGGTCTGTTCTGTGGATCATAATAGCCATTTCCACTTAAAAAAGATTGCAAATAGAAAGCATCTGTTGTTCATGGAATCCACTTCATGCAGACAGTGAATCGCACAGGATCGTGTAAATCAGCTCTCACAGAGAGTGATTAGCCAGTTACAATTCCCATCCCCTGCTCCAGGCTATTAGTGCTTCCTGCTCTGACGATGATACATAGGCAGGAACAGTACAGTTGTCAACAAAGGTCCAGATTTACTAATCCTATAGAGGGCGTAAACTTAGTCCGGCTGTCTAGACGTGCACCAGATTTATCACAAGGGCTCAGCCTGGATTCCAACTATTGGTTGGCTTACTTTAAGATAGAATTTTATGCCAGAATTGTAGCACAATTTTGGTGCAAAACAGTGCATCTTAGGAGCATCCCCTTTCCTAAGAAAAGCCACTGCTTGATCAGTAAGCCCCACCCAGGAATAGGCTAGTTAGGTTTAGCTGACATTAGCACATCGCTAATGTCAGCTAGCTTAATAGGGCATTCACCCCCGGCTGCCATGTTAAGGCATCGGCTCCCCACAGTCACATTCATGGGGTTCCAATGGTCTCCCTCTGAAACCACTTAGTTGCATCTAAGGGGTTAAACAGATCAAAAATGAGTGAGTGGTTGGCTCACTTAACGTTAGATGCCCAGGAAGTTATACTTGACAAAATGCTGGGTTCTCCTCTTTTAAATAGTAAAACATTGTAAACATTGAATATGACATTCATGATTTTATTAATTGCCAAACCAGTGGCGTGGTCTACCTGACTCAATGTGACTGGCCCTGGACTACATCGGCAAAGCTAGGAGGGGACCAAGGCGCCGAATCAGGGATCATTACAGAGATATAGGAAACAAAAAGGACGCATCTATAGCGAGGCACGTGAACCAAATGCATAATGGAAACCCACTTGGCATCAGATTTACTGGGATTCAACATATCCCACGGATGCAGCGTGGGGGGGATTGGGACAACAGAATTCTGAGAGCAAAGTCTAGATGAATCTTCAAGATGAAGACTGTGACTTTAAATGGGCTGAATGAAATAGTGTCCTACAAACCATTCCTGTAATAAGCCTACGTAGATCCCTGAGGGTATAAACATTTCTTTTATCATTGGGTAGCTAGCCCTTTAAAATGTGCCTTACACTTATATACAATATATACCCTTGTTATAATATAGTCAATCTTGACTGTCAGAGACATTAAAACTGCCCCTACAATCATTGGGTCGGTCTACTTATTAAGTCTTATAAGCCTTACTATAGCCCTAATCAAATTTAGTAATAAAACTACAGGTCACCAATGCTGATGTGCCTTTCTGACCTGTTATGCACATCTGATGAATTGTTAAATGGGTATTATGGAGGGCTCCCCCTATTTAGGAGGGTCTTTCCATAGTAAAGACTTCCAAACAACAGGTGTAGTCGATCAGTGTAAAATACTGTAAATGTACCCCCAATAACATTAAGAGCTAACGATCATTGTGCCCAGGATATAAGAGTGGCGCAGTCAGGGATACAAACCAGCCGGGGACGCGCTGAAAGGTCCCCATGGAAACTGTCCCTGCATGACGTCACATCCGACTCGTGGATCGAGCGGTGTGGGAGGAGTTCGGTTCGACTCGGGTAACCGCGCTCCTCCCCTGCTCTCCACAGGGTGATGACGGGCATTGACAGATTGATGAAGAGGTGGAGTTTTCCATTTATAATCAAGGTAAATCCCCCAACACGAGTGCCATTGCCTTTTTTTTGTCCCACTGCTAACCAGCATGCCGCTCCATGAAGATCCACATACTTATGGCGAAACGCGTCGGAGGAACAGGAGTTAGCAACTATTAGGGACGTATTAGTCTAGGCCTGAGGTTCTGGTCGGCTGGGGGTCGCTCTTGTCAGAGCGGGTGCTCCAACTACAGCCTTGTTAGTGATCCCCTAATACAAGACTAGTATTCAATAGGGACATCTTATGCAGGCTATTAAGTATAGGGATCACCCACCCATCTGACTGACCCAGCCGACTTTCGATACCGGTCATCATACCCAGCCAGACTTTGTGATTTATCTACCAGTAATTACTTCTATCTGCAAACACATTTTATTTTAGATAATTATATTAAAGGTTAAGTTTTACTATTTAAAAAAGGAGAACCCAGCACCTTGTTAAGGGGTTAAACAGCTTGGATTTGGAGGTTTCATGGCCATTAGAGCAGGCGTCTGGCTGTCACTAGACAGCTGGCCACTCATTCCACCTGGCATAGGACACCTGCACCACCATAAAAAGGCATATGTTCAGGTATAAAGCCCGTTATTGACTGTCATAAAAACATGTATGAGTGCTTACTAATGGGTTAAAAGAACAATGTAAAAGTATGCAATATTTGTTTTCAGCAGCCTGTAGCTGGTGAAGCCACTGTGCAGTGACATCACCAGTCATCCATGGATAACTCGGTCCCCATGCTCCGCTGTCTATGATCTTTCCTCTTTTGGGGTAAGTGATGCTTATCTTGCTTTAGGCAATATCACAGACCTGTCATGCTGTTATTAAATATGATCACAGGACATTCCTCGTAAAGTAAGATATTTAATAAATTCCTTAGTTTAAAAATTGCCCATGTGTGCCACTGTGCCTACTGGTCCGCCGTTTGAAGTCCTGTGTGCCAGCTGTCGCAGTGTGTACCGTATACTAATCAGCACGTCCCTCTGGATTGATCACGGAGCTAGTATTGTACCACTTATGTATGAAGAGTGTCAAGAAGCTAAATCAATGATTCCTTCAGGCCACCCAGCAGCGAGGGACATGCTGAAGCAGCAAACACATTTCAACGGATTCCTCAACAGATTCCTGGCAAGCGCCATGAAGGCTGCAGGCCATGTAGTTGAATGACCCCGAAAAGGGAGATTGAGGTAGCGGGGTGTGTTTGGTGGTGCAGTAGAAGGGTTGCACCGGGTATCGAAATATCGATACCCAATCAATACTTTTGTACCAGTATCGATTCAATACCGGGATTTACCTTTTACCTGATCTCAGCGTGCTCCATGTTCCCTCAGCAGCACAGGGGAGAAGTAAGCAGTCTCTCCCTCCCCCTGTTAACTGCTGCTGATCGCAGCTGATTGGAGGGCGACCACACATGGTGGGCCCTCCTTCACTTTGCCGGCTCAGTTTACGGGATAGGTGCGGGTCCCAGAGGTGGTACCCACACCTATCAGATAATGGGAGCATATCCTAGCGATATGCCCCCATTGTCATGCTCTTTAAAGGGGTTTAAAGAGCATGACAATCCTGTGATATATTCTCGGTGAATTCCCTGTAGCAAAATAAAACATAAAACTGCATTAGGGCTCATGCGCGATGGCAATATACGGGCCCCAGCCATTTGTGCATTGCATTACGGAGTGCTTTCATGGGGTTTCTCCTCTTACACTTATAATCGGCGGACTGGGCTTTATTAAGACCGACCTCTAAGGCTACATTCACACGACCGTACATTTTTTTTCCGCGTCCGATCCGCATCCGATCCGCTACGGAATGGTTTCCGTATGTCATCCGCAATTTGCGGATCTGTGTCCGTATTTTTATTATAATATTTTATTCTCTCCCCCTTTTTTTTTCCTCATCCGTTTTTTGCGGACCGTTTTTTGCGGATGACAATCTTCAGTATTTTGCGGACATGCGGATCCGTTTTTTGCGGATCCGCAAATACATACGGTCATGTGAATGCAGGCTAAAACTGCAGTGTTAATAAATGTGCCCCATCGTTTTTTGTTGTATTATATTGTTTTTTTACATGCTTGTTTTTTTTCAGACATGAGACAGAGATGCTTTTTATTTATTTAGATTTTTTTTTGTGTATTTGTCTATTTCTAACAGACTAAATATTCTTACTAAATATTATAAGGATAAGGGCTTACATGGCAATGGCAGCCAACGCACATAAAAAATTTCTGGCGCATCCATTAATGTAAAAGGATAAATTGTTTCCTAGCTATATAATGGTAACGCAGTGTATTAAGTTTAATAAAGTCATTTTCATTTAATTTATTTCTCAGGGGCAGTGCCACACTCAACCGCACATCCTGCAGACAGAAGATAAAAGTTTTGCTTTATATCATGTCAGTACTTCAGCAGTGAAAGAGACTTGATCTTGACCGCATGATGAGAGCTGTAAAAGCATCTATATTCCTCAGGCTCATGTGAGAGATGAGCAGAATACAGCACTAGTCTGTACAGCCAGGGCCGGCGCGTCCTATGGGCTGACTAGGCAGCCGCGTAGAGCGCCCCTTGGGAGGGGGCGCTGCTAGGAGCGCCGGCCCCCTTCATGCTGCAGCCGCCCGAGCGCTCTATAGAGAGCCTCAGGGGGCTGCAGCACTGCCCGGGCTGGCGCGTCCATGAGGGCGCACCGCCCGGCCGCAGCAAGAAGAGAGGGGGCTGACAGGAGGGAAGCGCTCAGCGCTCCCTCCTGTCACTCCCTCATTGTAGCGTGGCCGAGCCCTGTATGGTCCGCGGTACAGGAGCATCTGTCCACTGTACCCGGCCGGACTGACAGGAAGTGCGCACACAGTGTGCGCTTCCTATCAGTCCGCCCGGGTACAGGAGACTAAAGCTCCTGTACCCGTGGAGCATACAGCGCTCGGCCACGCTACACCAGAAGTAAGGGGAGGGGGGTCGGTGAGGAGATTGAGAAAGAGGATGACAAGGGGGGGGGGGTGATTGAGAAAGAGGATGACAAAGGGGGGGGGTGGGTGATTGAGAATGAGGATATGAGGATGAAAAGGGGGGAAAGAGAATGACAAGAAAAGGAGAGAAAATGACAAGAGGGGGAAGAGAATTACATGGGGGGGGGGGGGAGAATGACAAGAAAAGGAGAGAGAATGACATGGGGGGGGAGAGAGAATGACATGGGGGGGAGAATGACAAGAAAAGGAGAGAGAATTACATGGGGGAGGGGAAGAGAATGACATGGGGGGGGGGGGGGAGAAAACTGGCGTTAGTTAAAGGGGTTCTGCAGTTTATTTAAACTGATTGGCGGGGTCCGACACTGGCAGTAGCTCCTCGGCCTTCTTGCTGTTTACCGCTGGCGCAGTGACGTCACGACTAGTATCACTGGCCTTGACGGGGTTAAGCTCTGTTCACTTTAATGAAGCTTAGCCCGACCCAGGCCAATGATACTAATCGTGACGTCACTGCGAGAAGGCTGAGGCGCTAATGCTAGCGCCGCTGCCTTCTAAAACAGCTAATTGGCGGGGGTCCCGGGTATCGGACCCCTGTCGATCAGTTTAAATAAACTGCAGAACCCCTTTATTTTGGCAGATCATATGGGTGGGGCATTGTGATGTCACATGGGGGGGGGGGGCGGCAAACTTTTCTTTTGCCTAGGGCGGCAAAAATCCTTGCACCGGCCCTGTGTACAGCATAGCTAGAGGCCAAAGTACAGAATAGGCACCTAACTTTAATAGGAGGCTCTGGTTAGATTTAGTACTCTGCCTAAACGGCCAATGTATTGATCTAGGGAGCAGAGCACACACAATGCTGCGATACAAAGAGCTACACAACTACCTTAATAATTTGAATAAGCAAGCACCACCCAGAGATAAACTGTATAAAAGCTTTAAAGGGAACCGGACACGTTGAACATGGTGTCTGAGCTGCAGGTAGTGTGTTATAGAGCAGGAGGAGCTGAGCAGATTGATATATAGTTTTACGGAGAAAAGATGCAGTAAAACATGTAATTTATACATTTCAATTCCTGCTCGTTCTAGGCTTTGAAGTCAAGGAGGCGGTCCTATCAGTGACTGAACAGTTATTTAAATGCATATATTACAAGTTTTACTGAATCTTTTCTCCATAAAACTATATATCACTCTGCTCATCTCCTCCTGCTCTATAACATGCTGCTGACAGAATAATTAGCATTTTCATGGTGACAGATTCCCTTTAAAAACTATATAAGGTTGTGCTACTTACTAAAGGTTTCATTGAAAGATAAAGTTACATTTCATTTTTTATTCTAAAAGGGGCTTGTCTGGTTTATTTCATTAAAGTTTTAAAAAAACTACTTTTCTTTAAATAAGGGATACTCACCATACTGACCCCCAAGCTCTCCTGTTCCAATACTTCCTGGTCCACTGCTGGTTTCTGCTTTCTAGTCCAGGAAATGACCTCTTAGCTAATAACTGGCTGAGGCTAACCACCATTGTTGAAAGTGATAAAGCCATACTACGCACAAATGCTGACACCTGGCCACCAGTGACAACCCCTTTAATACAGACTTTCAAACCACACCAAAATTATTTCAGACCCCAAATTTACACAGACCCTGCAAAAGATACCAAATTTACACAGACCCTAGATCAGCCTCCTAATTTATACAGATCCCGATCAGACCCCAAATTTATACAGATCCCGATCAGACCCCAAATTTATACAGAGTTCAGACCAGAACCAATATCAGACCTGCAGATCATACACCAAATTTACACAGACCATAGATTAGACCATACATTTATACAGACCCCTGATCAGACCTCAAATTTATATAGATCCCAAATTTTTACAGACCCCAAATCATATTGCTGCCGGCCCTCTGTCCCAGGCTTTAGAGTAGATTTTAAAAAATATATATATAAATATATATTCACCTCTCCTCCTCTGGGCGACGCCACCACTCTTTCTCTTTAGCACAGCAGTTTGTACCAGCGCCAGTGCTGCATTGCTATTGACGTCACAGAGCGTCAGGTCATAGTGCGCGCCTACGCATACTACGTCCTGAAACTGTATGCTGTCAGGATCTAGTGGAGCACTGAAGCATGGTGAAGAGGACCAGGGAGCGGTGAGTAACGCCTGTGCATCACTACAGGTGACATACTCACTGCTCCCTGTGCCTCTTGTCCTGTACTAATGAGTGCTTCCATGATGGAAGTGCTCATTAGTTGACAGTACACTATAGAAGCTGCGCAATAGGGCAGCTTATTTACGGAACTGTCGGGGGCCGCAGATAACTGTCAGGGGCCACATGTAGTCTTTTGGGCCACTTGTTTGAGACCCCTGTACTATGAGAAGATAGCAAGCTGGTGGAGGCAGTGTGATGCTCTGGGCAATACTGCGATGGAAAACCTTGGCTTCTGGCATTCATGTGGATGCTACTTTGAAGACGAGTTTAAGGTGTTGACTTTCCCTCCAAATTCCACAGATCTCAATCCTTTCTAGTATCTGTGGATGTGCTGGAAAAACAAGTCTAACATCTTTATGCCAGATACTAGAGTATACATTCAGAGGTCTTGTGGAGTCCATGCTCTGATGGTTTAGAACTATTCTTGTGAGATGAGAGGGAACCTACACAATATTGTCTATATTGTGTGTACAGTATATATACTTTCATGGTAGTAAAGTGGGCAATAGTGACACTTATCAGAAGGTTAATCTTCTTAATGGACACAACTTTACATTTATGGCAAGCTATACATAAAGCTGGTGTCATGTAGCTTATATTCAGCAGTAGTTCCTCTCCCCTAGTATTTAAAAAGGGACAAAAGAGCCAAAACACGCTCAATAAAACTAAGTCATCTAATAAACAGTTTTACTCACACCCATTGTTAACAGCCGTTCCATCACCAACAGGCCTAAGCTAGGTTCACATCTACATTGTCTACTCCAGTAGTCTCCTCCAGCAGAGGAACAGACTTCTGAAGTACACCGTATCCGGCATATCCAAACACCGCCGGATCCCCGTTCACTATACCTGCCGGATGGTTGTAATGCTAGAATGAAACTAGTCTTAGCTCTACATGACATCTCGCAGTCTTATATATATGATATGCAAATGTAATCTTTATTGGTGATGGAACTCCAGCCAAACAAAACAGGTTGCACTTTACTAAAACTCCATCTGAACATATAAACGGTAACCCTACAGAAGTTTGCGAGGTGTCCTCACAAGTGGATTCAGCTTTTATAAATGTTTCCACACTGTACATTTGGAATGAAAACCACAACCTTACTATCTGCAAACAGCCAAGGCACATGCCTCGTCCCATTATTATTTTGCAAATAGGAATTCATCAGCTTTAAGTATCCTGACACTTGAGGACTTGTGCTGCCATCAAAACAACGTAAGCTGCCTGGGAAGGACGCTCCGCTCCTTAGCAAATTCTAACAAATGTGACACTTCTAAGCAGAAATCCATTTGAAGCAGATAAACAGAACGCAATCAAGAAACAAATCCTGTATGCCAAGGTTATTACGGCGTTTGTACAAAATGTATCACAAACGAATGAAAATGTGCACGGTTCAGACTATGACATTTAAAGGGCAAGAAATTAAGGCTGAAGCTTAAAATAGCATTGCTCAGAGTCATTTCACCCAAGATAAAAATTCATACTGTGGTCTTAACCACAAGGTGATTCAGATCTTGAAGTCTCAATGACACCCTTACTGCAGGTACACAATGGGCAAGGGAGGTGGTGGAGGTAAAGAGAGAGAGAGTATGGATCCTTAGTTACAGGTTGTCCCTTTTCTTCCTTCAAATGGCAGCGAGGAGCAGGTAGACCTGTCAAGGCCCAAAGACCTAACAGACAAGTACCAGAGGAACCTCAGGAAATTTGGCCACCTCTCGTAGGCTAGATGCGGCAGCCAGAAGGATGTGGTCAGAGGACTCCTGTTCTACAGATACTGAAAGCGTGGGCCCCGGAGGTGTTGGCCACACGTGTCCTTTTCAGCAGGTGCAGACAGATAAAGAAACTTAATAAAAATTATAAAAATAAACACAATAATCATAAAAATGAATTACTAAATGCCAGTGGCTGCTGTTTGCATTCACAAAGAAGTTTGACGTCACAATGAGATCAGCTCCAGCACATGGTATGAATGTATACATTTTATAGGCTCATCACATCATGTTTCAGATATTCTGAGACCTTTTATTGTTATGTCAGATTATATTATGAAGCCATAATCACGCTGCAGGAAATGACACATCCACAATAAGTATAAATCCAGCTTTACTAGATGAATTAACTTGTCCTTCTAATCACTGTTCTCTCTAATCTTCCATATGCTATGAAAATCTGTTGTCAGCATACCCCTATTATCATTCATAGTCAGATCCAGGGATGTAACACTGGGCCCCAATTCAAAATCCGTAATAGGGACCCCCACCTACACTGTGCTTTATACAATATCATTTCCTTCAGCTAAGCGCCTGGAAATGGTTTGAACAATGAAATTGTGGGAGCTGCTCAAGCTTGTCAGAGAATCAAACGATGCTCTGTACTGGTGGTCTGTCTGGGGTCTGTTCGCCATATGTGCGTGCCCTCATGTAATCACTGCTCCCAACACCTCCTAACAGCTGGGTCAGAACGGCCTAGTTGTGGGCTACTTGTCGAAATGACCATCCTGTTTCTCTCTGTTCAATGATGCATCACCTCTCAAAGCCTGTCAACTGGGCAAAATGTCTTTGAGAGTGTCGGAGAGGCATGTCTAGCAGTCATCGATCTATCACCAACAGGTACACTACTCAAAAGTAGCTTCTTAGAGACTTTTTATATGGCACTTGTGTCAAGGCCCAGTGTCTCGGTCAGAAATACCCCCATTGCTCCTGGAGGCTCTTTTGCATATATTAAAACATAATTTTTCTCAGCAATTCGGGCACATGTGAACATGGGAACAACACAGATGCCTTAAGCTGCCAAGCGCACATGTAACTGGTCAGCCAGTATCATAGGTACAAATCTACTGACAGATGCGCACTGGTTTTCCCATTACTGGCAGAAGCATCGGAGTGTCCAGTGTGCAGGCCCGCACGTCACAATCCAGCAAGCGCCGCATCAGAGGGCTGTTCCGAAACTTACGTACAGGCCTGCGCACTGGACACTCCGATGCTTCTGCCAGTAATGGGAAAACCAGCAGTGCGCAGACTCGGAGGCCCCATTCCACGGCGCAGGCGCGGGAAAGAAGGAGGAGAAGATCAAAACACAGGGCGGACCACTGGGTGAAGAGGGGAGTGGTATCATATGAAAATGACTGCGGGACATGGGCACCGGCCGTTACAATGCCGCCCCTGGGCACCTTCACCAGAAATTTGCATACCAAATAAAAGTGATTTTAAGAAGATCTGTGGATCGGACAGCATTAGGGTAAGAAGCATTTTAATGTGGGGACTATATTGATCAGAATGGTCTAACTGTTAGAAATTGCTTATTTGGAGTGAAAGACTCCCTTTAAGCGGCTATCTCCAGTACATCTTGTATAATATAGAACTAGAGGTGCAGAACTGGCCTAGTACTCTGCAAAATAACACAGACAAAGGCTGACCCTACTTACCTGACCTTATGCAGGTTATGGAATAAGACAATCGACAGAAATAACACAAGCAATTGTTCTAATGCTGACTGATCTGTAAAGTTACATCTCCCATATATTATTAATAAACCATTAGCAGTTGTTAGGAGATTTGTGTCTGTTGTCTATAAAGCACCAACATTTTCTGCATCATTAAAGTCTACCTAGATCTATAGTCAGGATTGGGGCGTCCGCACATAGGTTAACTTTTGGGGGACTCCACTGTAAGAAAACAATGTTCCGTGTTCCACTTGTAGGTGACAATGTCTCTGTATTACAGTGTCACACAGAAGCACCACATGGTGGCACAAAAGTACCCTCATCTCTATAGTTTAAAACCATAGAGGAATTCTGTGTGTGACCCCATATGCCCGTTATCAATGTTCAGGCTAGTTTCATATATGCGGGAAGAGAACAGCCTGCTGGAGCTCTCTGGATCCGGCATTGACAGACGGTACCTGAATGCCAGCCGACCCCATCAACTAAAATGGGGTCCGGCGGAGATCTGGCCACTACCTGCCAAACGTGCTGAGAATCGGCCAGACAAAAAAACGCTGTGTGAAGAGAACGCAGGAACAGCCTGCTGGATATTGAAAATAGCCGTAATTGGCTTCTCCTCACATAAAATATAATGAACAAAAAATGCCCAGAAAAAGAAGCTAAATAAGGACTTAGGCTAGTTTCACACTAGCGGCACGGTTGGGTGAACAGCCTGTCGGATCCGTCCTGCCGCTAGTCAACGCATGCCCCCGGACTACGGCTCCGGTCCCATTGACTATAATAGGGGCGGGGCAGCCACTGGCATTTAATAATTCATTTTTATGATAATTATGGTGTTTATTTTTATGATTTTTATTAAGTTTCTTATCTGTCTGCACCTGCTGAAAAGGGCACGTGTGGGCCACACCTCTGGTGCCCCCGTTATAGTCAATGGGGCCGGAGCGGTAGTCCGGGGGCACACGTTTACTAGCGGCAGGACGGATCCGACAGGCTGTTCACACAACGGAACAGCCTGCCGGAGGTCCTTGCTGCTAGTGTGAAACTAGCCTTATTCAGACGTGAATCAAGGACGTGCTGTTCTCCACAGATGGCACACGGATCTACTGACTTCAGTGGATATAATCAGACCCTCAGTTCTGTTCAGTCTGTTTTTCACGGACCACTGCTAGGAGACACTTGGAAAATCCCCTTTTCAGCCTAATAGTGCACAGCAGGATACAGTTTGGGGCAACTGGGGCCACTTTGGTTTCATGCATGTGAAAAACGATGAAACACAGTGTGCAAGAAACAGGCACAATACGGACATCATCACAGATAAAAAGCAGACCGGACGTGCTACTAAGGGTGCATTAACATGAACGTAAGCCATCCGTACCCATGCTGCGGACCGCAAAATGCTGTCTGCAATGCATGGGCAATGGCCGTGTGAATCCCATATTGCGGCACGGACCCTTTGACTTGAATGGGTCTGAGATCCGCAATATATGGCAAAAGATAGGACATGTCCTATCTTTTGTGGTGCAGAGGCATGGACCAAAACGCCCACAGAAGCTCCTCCGATCCGTGCCATCTTGAGGATAGCAGACCCAATGGCCGGTGCCCGTATATTGCGGAACCGCCTTTTGGGGTCCATAATACGGGCATGGGCAGCATACGTTGTGTGAATGTACCCTAAGGCCTTCCAGTCTGTCTACGTTTCTGTAAGTGATAGAAGTGGTTATGTAAGATAATGTGAGTTTGAAGGCAGGCTATAACATGGGTGCATCTTCTTCATCTATTTACTCAAAGTTTTAAGATATAAAATATTTTTCCTGATTGGATGCACGGAGCCTGTGTTACCTTAACTCCTCTCAGAATCACAAAGCCGGCACCTGACCTCTATGACACGGAGGTGAAATCAGTGGCAGTTAACCCCTCAGGTGCGGCAACTGAGGGGTTAACTGCCGCTGATCGCAGCTCCCTGTCATGGAGTTCGGGTGCCGGCCATGCGATTCTGCCGCCGGCACCCGCCTCCTCTGCCCCTCTCTCCCCTCATCGGTGGAAGCAGCAGCACAGGGGGAAGGGAGAGACTGCTTCCTTTTCCCCTGTGCTGCTGAGGGAACATGGCACATGCTGAGAGCAGCGCGCGCCATGTTCTCTGATACTAGGTAGCGCAGCCTAGTATCGGTAAAAGGCAAATCTTGGTATCGAATCGATACCAATACAAAAGTATACCTGGTGCAACCCAAAAATGAAGCCAGAAATCCTGATAGGTCATCTGTATCTGATCGGTTTGGGGACCTACGGACACCCAGGACCTCCACCGATCAGCTGTTTGAGAAGGCCGCAGAGCCCTGTCGCGTCGCAACCTTCTCCAGTTTTTCCTAGGCCGTGTGATGTCACATTCATTGGTCACATGGCCTAGGCCTAGCTCAGCCTCATTGAAGTGAATGGGGCTGAACTGCGATACCAATCACAGCCGCTATACAATGTACAATGTGCTTTGTGAGCAGAGAGAAGGCAGCAACGCTACTGCGAGAGCTGGTGCCTTCTCAAACAGCTGACCAGCAGGGTCCCAGGTGTCAGACCCCCGCCAATAATTTAGGTCATGAATAAAAAAAAACTGGAAAACCCCTTTAATATCTGATTGGTGAGGGTCCGACTCCCTCAGCTGTCCGGTAAATGCTACGGCCTCTTCCTAGGCCTGTGATGTTTACATTTACCAGTCACATGGCTGGGGGCAGCTCAGTTCTAGTCAAGTGAATGGGTCTGTGCTGTAATTCCAACCACAGCCACAATACAATGGACGGCGCTGTGCTTGGTAAGCATTGAGGAGACTAAATGCTCACTGGAGAGCTGCAGCCTCTTCAAACAGCTGATCAGCAGGAACTAAACCCCCACCGATCAGATATTGTTGGCCTACCCTAAGGATAGTCCATCAATGTCAAAATCCCAGACAACCCCTTCAATCATTTCTGACAGCATGCATACAGTAAGTGGATAGATTAACAATTAGTAATACAGGAAGTGGTTAGATTAACTCAACAATTAGTAATACAGGAAGTGAAAATGTCACATGTTCGGTAAACAAAGGTGTAACAAGAGATGTGTCACCGCATGAAAAGCAGAAGTGATCCACAAGCGGCCTGCTCTAACATTGCTCTTTATACATTGTATCTCTAAGCACAGGCAAATAAAGAGCAGACCGAGGCACATATGCTCCGTAGATAATGGGTGACTAATGAAGTACACACTTCATAAGAGTCTCAAAAGTTCTGCGCCATGAGAAGACAACATGAAATGAATGAAAAGATAAAAATAATTCAAGGAGGAAAACACTAAAAAATTTTTGCATTATTGTTAAAAGGCTATCAGTCAGTAGCAAGGTTGTTTGGTGAAAGAACATTGCCAGCCGTGGTCAGCTTTATACTGAAGATCAGACCACAGATGAACAAGCCCTATCAACTAATAACTGGAATGAAGAGAAACTTCATCTTAGATTACCTTTGCTGAATAGTCACCGCTGTGGTCTCTTCTTCCAACATGGTTCCCCATAGTGCAGTACTAAGTACTTCAAATCCTAAAATGAGAAGAATCAATCTTACATTAAGAATAGCCTGACAATATATAATGTCTTACCTTAATATTCCACTCCTCCTTTTCTGAATACATACAGATGTGTCCACCCTCACCCTATCTGGAATTTGATTAAAGGGGTTTTCCAGGCCTTAGATACTGATGGCCTATTTGAAGGATGAACTGCATTCTCTTGAATGGGAGCTGAGCTGCAGATGGAACCTAGGGGGTCAGTTATTAAGAATGCCGTTCTAGATGCTGGTCTTAATAACCCCTACGCTGGTGTTGGATCCGCCGAAGCTATGAAGAGGCGCCGGCCTCTACCTGACTTTGGCGCAACCACCGTCAGTCTAAATGTAAGCCAGCGTCCTTGATTACAAAATGATAAATAAGATGGGCATGCCAGTCCATCGGCTTCCCCACCCATGCCATGCCCCCTGGTGTGAGCGAGGAAATGTTACAGATTGTGGCGCAAATAACCTTTGCTCCACAATCTGCAACAGATATACGCCAGAAAACTATCATATACCTGATCGTAAATGACCCCCTAGTGCTTCCGATTTCATCCACTGTATAGTTTCCGGTGCATGCCAAAACAGCTGATTAATAGGGGAGAAGGGTGTTAGATCTGAGTCGGATCCCTACCAATCTGATATTGATAGGCTACCAATATCAAAGTCCTGGAAATTCCCTTTAAAGGGGTTTTCCCATCTCAGACAATGGGGGCATATCACTAGGATATGCCCCCATTGTCTGATAGGTGCAGGTCCGCTGGGACCCGCACCTACAATGAGAATGGAGGGGGAAATGAACGGAGGGCGCACTGCGCATGCATAGCCACCCTTCAGTAATTTCTATGGGGCCTCCGAAAATAGCTCGGCTATATCCGTCTGCCCCATAGAAATGAATGGGAGCATGGGCCGCGCATGCACGGTGCACTCCCATTCACTTCTACGGGGGCAGCAGGGAGCAGCGCTTGGTGGTGGACGGACCCCGGGAAATCTGGGGACCTCCAGCCACAGCGCTCCCTGCTTTGTTCTCGTTGTAGGAGCGGGCCCCAGCGGTGGGACCCGTACCTATTAGACAATGGGGGCATATCCTAGCGATATGCCCCTATTGTCTGAGATGGGAATACCCCTTTAAGGACTGAAATTTCTCATGAAACATGTTCAACACAATATTGTAACAGGTTAGTGCACAAACCCGGGAGAGGAGAGGAGTGGCAAGGATAGGAGTAGTAGTCACAGAAGCAGTCCTCACTCTGCCGCTCCCTTGGCTGTGCAGTGTTGGGAGGGGCTCAGCCTTTCTTTCCCTTAGGGCACACCTCGGTTTTGGGGCTACTGCCTGATGTTAGGTGGGGTGCTTTAAAAGGGACATATCTGTAAAGCGTAACTCCTGACACAAACAACAATTCATATTTGGTCAGATTAATGACTCTCTATGCAACACAAAGTTTCATAGACTTAAATTGCACAGTTCCAGAGACTCCCCATTGTCCACTCATAGAAACCTGAGCAAACCTTATCTATGTAATGAATCAGCTCTACTACGAGCTAACTTTTCGAGCTTGTATAGGAAATACTCCAACAGAAAATTGCGGTACACAAACAGACTCCTAAGTGGATCTTTTGCTTGGCTCCCACAGCTGGCACAGGCTTTAGCCACGAATTAATGCTGTTCGGGTAAGCAAAACTCTGAACATATGCAGAACTAAAACAAAATCCCATATTAGTATGACTGGCAGCATTATCTGACAACTCATATTAAGGAGAGATGATAATTTACTTGGGATGACACCAGTTGTCCTTAAAAGGCACTGGAATTCGGTAAAACTTTTGATAGGTCATAGAGACATATCAACAATTTTGGTTGGTGAGGGTCTGAGTGCTGAGACCCTCCGTGATTGCTAGAACGAGTAGAGTAAAGCACATACATATCACACTCTCCTTGGTGCAGAGGATGGAATCAAGACAAGTCCATAGGCCTCTAGTGAGTCTATTCTCTGCTGCTAGCAAGCTCTTCTCCATCCTCGTTCTAGCGAGACCCCACTGATCAAAACTTTTGTTTACCAAAATTTAGTGACCCTTTACGTCTCCTCTAATATTTCCATAGATGGCATGCTGTATATTTGTGCTCATAGACATTTTGTCCAATTTTAGTCCACATTACGAGACCTTTCCTAGCTCAACTCGCACTCAAATTTACTACTACTCATTACTACTTTCATCTAGGACAATAATGGGGGTTAAATTCATGGACTCTCAGGAGGTTTAATAGCTTAAGAAATAGATTCCCGCATGTAAAGCACGGAGTTAGTGACAGTCGATTCCTAATCTAATGCTCCACCACCGTATGACCGTAACAGATGTTACAAGCAGGGCGTTGCCTTGAGGAGCTAGTGAGTAATATTCTAGATGCTTAGGGCATTCAGTGATAACTTGTCAAGGTTAAAAGCTTCTTGGCCTCAGTAATTCTGCACATTCATAAACTCTTGTTATCAATTTTAATTGATAACAAGAGTTAAATTCTACCGCAAGTGATGGCTACACATTTTCCTCATTATGAAACATGAGCACCCAGGCGCACACCGCTATCTAAGTGCTGCATTTCAGTAGTTCTATTCAGCTGAAGTCCTATGTTGATGTGAATTAAGCCACATGCAGACAACCATATATTTTGCAGGCCACAAACTGTGGATACGGGCCGTGTTCCTGCCGCAACCTCCTTGTAGAAATGCTACAAACTAGAATAGGACATGTTCTATAATTTGTGGAACGGCCGCACGGACAGCACACGGGTGACATTAGATTTTTTTCCAACCCCATAGAAATTAAAGTGTCTACATGTGATCTGCAGAAAATGATGATCAGACACGGACCAAAAATAAAGTCCTGTGCATGAAGCCCCAATATGCCTTCATGTGGGACATCCTACAACAGCAGAAGCGATTAGGATCTTGACAAAGCCAACGGTCTGCTGAAGGTTCATCTGTAGTGTTGAGCGAACATGTTTTTTAAAGTTCTGCATCCAAAGTTCAGGTTATCGAAGAATCCCGTTATGGATTCCAAATTCCGTTATGGTCCCTGGTAGCGGAATCCATAACGGGAAACTTTGATAACTCAAACCCAAACTTTGGACACAGAACTTAAAACACAAGTTCGCTCAACACTATTCATCTGTCGCTTCAGCAATGCATTTCTGATGGGACCCACTGAAGCTTGTATGCTGTGGTTTCTTCTTTGGGAATTGAAGGGGAAGTGTATTAGTAGAAGACATTTCCTTATCAGAACAATCATGTCGAGCAGTCTCAGTCTTAGCATTTACAAGTTTTCAGTACAAATTTTATTTACATTGTTCATGTTTCCAGTTACCACCATTTGAAAGCCCTTTCAATGGAATTTTCAATATAGGGGAATTACCGTGAAATGCTGAACAGTTGTATTGGTTCTTTGGTCTTCTTTAGTCATAAGGTGAAGTTCTGCTTTCAGAGTTTTACAAGATTATACCCTTTGGTAGCTTCGGCCAAACAAGCATTTCCTTCTGACTCCCCCATACACGTGCATGCTCTGCAGCGGTTTATCTCTTATAAGAACTAATAGGGAGACTACTGGTTAAAAGGAAAACGGGCTTAGGGCTCTTTCACACTTGCGCTTTTGCTTTCCGTCCTAGAGTTCCGTCCTCAGGACTCTAGGACGGAAAGATACTGATCAGGATTTATCCTAATGCATTCTGAATGGAGAGAAATCTGTTCAGGATGTCTTCCGTTCAGTATGTGAAAGTTTTTTGGACGTTGACAAAACCGTAGCATGCTGCGGATTTGTCTCCGTCCAAAAATCTAGAAGACATGCCGTAACGCCGGATCCGGAATTAATGCCCATTGAAGTGCATTAATCCGGATCGGCATTAAGCTAAACGTCGTTTTGGCGCATCGCCGGATTCGACGTTTAACTTTTGTGAATGGTTACCATGGCAGTCAGGATGCTAAAGTCCCGGCTGCCATAGTAAAGTGTAGTGGCAAGGCAGGGGAGAAGTATACCTACTGTCCGTGCGGCTCCAGAGTCCCGGGGCGCTCCACAATGACGTCAGAGCGCTCCATGAGCATGGATCACGTGACTGATCAGTCTTCAAATGCTTTCAGTTGTCTTGCGTTCTGACGGATCCGGCGGGCATTTCCGGCGACGGAAGTGAATGCTGGATCCTCACAACGCAAGTGTGAAAGAGGCCTTAGTTGCCTGTAGCAACCAATCAAATTGATCCTTTCATTTTCCACTGGAGTTCTGAAAAATGAAAGGTGAAATCTGGTTGGTTGCTATGGTCAACTAAGCCAGTTCCACCTTACACCAGTTTTTATAAATCATCTTCTGAGATTTCATCATGCATGACAGATCTTTCTTTTCACCACCATCATGGCGTAGAGCCGTTATGACCCCAAACACTTAAAAAAGTCACGTGGTCCTGCTGAAAACCAGATCCAGGCATCTAAACAGGGTAGTTTCAGTGGCAAGCACATGGATTTCTGCAAGCTCCATTCAGATGAATGGAAGTCACTAGAATATAACCTAAGCTTCTCATATTGTATGCCCATGGACAATTCACTGCTACCAACCCCCCTCCTTCTTAGGGCTTGTTCACATGAACATAAGGGCTCTGTGCCTGTGCTGTGGACTGCAAATTGCCGACCGACCGTGGGCCAGCCTCATGTGGATCGCGGACCCATTCACTTGAACGGTGTCCGCGATTCGCCTGTTTAGCAAAAAGATAGACCAAGTTCTATCTTTTTGCGGTCTGTAGGCATGGAACGGAACCCCAGGAACCACTCCGTAGTGCTTCCGTCCTGTACTGCATCTCCAGACTTGCGGACCCATTCAAGTGAATGCCGTATGCGGGCTTCAATACGGCAACGGAGGGGCAACGGCCGTGTGAATGAGCCCTTAAGCTGAAAGGCTGAAATTAGAAAAACATTGTGCAAACGCATTCTGCCAAATATCTTCAATTGAATTAAAATGGAGGCTATACTTGGCTTTACTCTGAGATAAGGCTGGGCCTGGGGGGCAGATGTCAGAGCGGTTGCACAGTGTGGGGGTTTAGCTCTGGTCTCGAGGATCGTTCACATACAGACTGTTGTCCACTGCAGCTTTAGGGGCCAAACATCGCTTTATTGTCTCAGCATCAACATAAATAAATGAAATGCAAAACAAACACCTGCCCGGCTGGGCTCTAACTTAACACAGTGTGTCCCTGACTCACCTACAACACTGTTCACACACACCGCACCCGTGCGGCTTTTCCAGGCAGCCTGTTCGGTTTCACAGGGGTCTGAGCCCTCCAGCTTGGCTCCAGCCGTGGGTCCCAAACAACAGCCCTCAGCTCCCAGCACTATTAGCAGCTCCAGGAAAATCACCCCCAGCTGCTAAGGAGGCTGCCTCTTTAAAGGGCCGGATAAAGTCCGGACTGGACCGTGGGGAGTAGGCACCCACCCAGCTCTTTGCCTACTCCCAGTAAGAGCCGGCCCGGATTGGCTTTGCAGCCAAACTAACTAACAGAGTCTGACAGCACTAGCTGCTGCAGACAACAAAATCCGGCTCTCACCCCACCGAGGCCAGCAACCTCGGTGACACGTACCTGCCATCGCTCTCTCCTATCAGCCATGAGGCCTGTCACTGCCTCACAACAGCTTCTGCTGGGTTCACACTTTTTGCAATATGGTTTTCTGATCTGCAACTCATCTAAACTGATTGAAAAACTGAAGACAAACAATATGCTCTTCAGGGCTCATGCACACGGCTGTTGCCCGGACCGTATTGAGGCCCACAAACAGTTGAATGGGTCTGCAATCCGGAAGGAGCTTTGCAGAACGGAGGCACGGAAGCCCTATCAAGTTGAATGGGTCTGCATCCGTCTGCGGCAAACGCGTGGATGGTGCCCGTGCATTGGGGACCACAAATTGCGATCCCCAATGCATGGAATGGCCGGCACACATTCGTGTGCATGATGCCTGAAGGGCATCTGTCAGAATATTTGTATCTATGTAACTGGCTGACCTGTTGCATGGATACTTGGCATGGGAGGCGTGTCTCTCACCTCGGCTCCCGATTGGCTCTGCCAGGGGTTTTATTAGAGCAGGCGCAGAGGATTCACCCGTAACATGAATGCGCCGAAGGTAGCAGAAAACTCCAGCCCACTGCGCATGTGCGAAAAACGACGGCCGAGTCCAGTTAACAATAAAGGGCTACTGCGCATGCACGCCTAGGGTAGGATAGCACATTTTTACAGGTCAGTGCGCAAGCGCAACGGGCAGTTACTTTAAGATTGCACACTGGCCAATAAAATTTAAACTTCCCCAGGGCCAATAAGATTTAAACTACCCTAGGTGCGCATGCGCCGTGGCCCGTTATTTTAACCTACCTTCAGTGCAGCAAGCGAGCCTGTTATACTCACACTTGCGCACTGACTGACCTGTAAAAATTTGCTACCCTACCCTGGCCATCTTTTTTCGCGCATGAGTAGTGGGACGGAATTTTCTGCTTCCTTTGGCGCGTTCACGTTACGGGTAAATCGCCTGCGCCGACAGACCCCCGGCAGAGCTAATTAGGAGCCGAGGTGAGAGACACGCCTCCCAGGTCATTACCGGAAGTGACGTGGGTAGCAAAAAATTCCGGAACACTGGCATTGCTGATAAAAATGAAGTCTTAATATATGCAAATGTGCCTCTAGGAGCAACGGGGGTGTTACCATTACACCTCGAGGCTCAGCTCTCTCTGCAACTACCACGCCTTCTGCACTTTAATTAGCAGGGCCAGGCAAGATGATGTATCCACTGCCTGACCCTGTCAATCAAAGTGCAGAAGGCGCACAGCTGTAGAGAGAGCTGAATCTCCAGGAGTAATGGCAACGCCCCCGTTGCACCTATTATCCTAACATCATTTTCTCAGGAATGTGGGTGCATATGAACATGGAGTCACACAGAGATAATCTCTCAGATTATGTGGAAAAAAAAACATAGTGGGCAGATTTACTATTGAAAATGCGCCAGTTTTTGGGCACAATTTGCATCACATTTACTGTTTTACATTCTTTTCTAATCATTTTACTTGTCTGACAAGGGGTAGTGGCATCACGGGAAAGGGGTCATGGCTCAGTGGGGAAATAGGCGTGACCTAAATGCACCTCTGTGCATCAAAATATTGGTGCATTTTTGGAGTGAGACTACGCCAACTTATAGGTGTTGTAAACTAGACTAGTTTTTTGGAGCACAAAGTTCTGGCACATGGAAACATTTTTGGCAAATGAACAAAATTCTAGCCTAAATTTCGCTCAGAATTTACGATACTCCAAACTTACAAAGGTCCATGAGACAGAATAGTAAATTTGTCTTATATTAACCGCTTATCGACCGCCTAACGCAGGATTGCGTCCTGCAGGCGGTCGGTCTATTCCTCTCTGACGCGCGGGCGCGTCATCTCGCGAGAGGCGAGATTTCCCGTGAACGCGCGCACGCGCGTGCGCGCGTTCACAGGATCACGTCGGGGACAAGGTAAACTACAGCCTGCCAGCGCTGATCGTGCGCTGGCAGGCTGTAGAAGTTAAAAAAAATGGCATATCAGACGCTGTTTTGTTAACAGCGTCTGATATGCTTGCTGATCGTTCCTTTGGTGGTCCCTTTTGCTTGGGACCACCAAAGGAAACTTCTATAAGTGCACCAATCACCACACAGACCCCCCCACCCCAGTCACTGATTAACCCCTGATTAACCCCCGATCACCCCATGTCACCCCCCTGACACTAATTACCCCCCTGTAAGGCTCATTCAGACGTCCGTATGTGTTTTGCGGATCCATGGATCCGCGGATCTGCAAAATACGGACACCAGCAATGTGCTTTCCGCATTTTGCGGATCCGCACATTGCCAGAACTATATAGAAAATGCCTTTTCTTGTCCGCAATTGCGGACAAGAATAGGACATGCTCTATCTTTTGCGGAGCTGCGGCCGGATGTTTGGTGGCCGAAACCCGGAAGTTTGTGGCCGCAGCTCCGCAAATGCTAAAAAAATGTAAAAAGTTGTCGTTTACAGCGATATTTCTCACACGCAGCATGGGTATATGTAAAAATACACCCCAAAACACATTGCCCTACTTCTCCTGAGTACGGCGATACCACATGAGTGACACTTTTTTGCAGCCAAGGTGCGCAAGGGGCCCTAAAACCAATGAGTACCTTTAGGATTTCACAGGCCATTTTTACGCATTTGGATTCTCACGCTTTAGGGGCCCCTAAAATGCCAGGTCAGTATAAATACCCCACATGTGACCCCATTTTGGAAAGAAGACACCCCAAGGTATTCCGTGAGGGGCATGGCGAGTTCACAGAATTTTTATTTTTGGCACAAGTTAGCGGAAATTGATATATATTTTTTTTAATTTTGTTTTTACAAAGTCTCATATTCCACTAACTTGTGACAAAAATAAAATTTTACATGAACTCACCATACCCCTCACGGAATACCTTGGGGTGTCTTCTTTCTAAAATGGGGTCACTTGTGGGGTATTTATACTGTCCTGGCATTTTAGGGGCCCCTAAAGCGTGAGAAGAAGTCTGGAATCCAAATGCGTAAAAATTCCTGTGAAATCCTAAAGGTACTCATTGGTTTTAGGGCCTGCGCACCAGGCTGCAAAAAGTGGCACACATGTGGTATCGCCGTACTCAGGAGAAGTAGGCAATGTGTTTTGGGGTGTATTTTATATATTCCAATGCTGGGTGAGAGAAATATCTCTGTAAATGACAACTTTTAAATTTTTTATTCAAAGTTGTCAATTTACAGAGATATTTCTCTCACCCAGCATGGGTATATGTAAAAATACACCCCAAAACACATTGCCCTACTTCTCCTGAGTACGGCGATACCACATAAGTGACACTTTTTGCAGCCTGGGTGCGCAAAGGGGCCCAAATTCCAACGAGTACCTTTAGGTTTTACATGGCGGCTCACAATTTAGCCCCGCCCAAAATGCCAGAACAGTAAACACACCCCACAAATGACCCCATTTCGGAAAGTAGACACCGAGGTATTCACTGAGGGGCATAGTGAGTCCGTCTGAGATTTCTTTTTTTTTTGCCAGAAGTTAGCAGAAATTGAAACTTTTTTTTTTTTCTCAGAAAGTGTCATTTTCCGCTAACTTGTGAAAAAATGAAATGATACATGAACTCACCATGCCCCTCCAAGAATACTTTGGGGTGTCTTCTTTCTAAAATGGTGTCATTTGGGGGTATTTATACTATCCTGGCATTCTAGCACCTGAAGAAACATGACAGGTGCTCAGAAAGTCAGAGCTGCTTCAAAATGCCGAAATTCACTTTTTTGCACCATAGTTTGTAAACGCTATAACTTTTACCCAAACCAATAAATATACACTTATTGGACTTTTGTTTATCAAAGACATGTAGAACAATAAATTTAGAGAAAAATGTATATAGAAATGTAGTTTTTTTAAAAAAAATTTACAACAGAAAGTGAAAAATGTCATTTTTTTGCAAAAATTTCGGTCATTTTTGATTAATAGCAAAAAAAGTAAAAATGTCAGCAGCAATGAAATACCACCAAATGAAAGCTCTATTAGTGAGAAGACAAGGAGGTAAAATTCATTTGGGTGGTAAGTTGTATGACGGAGCAAAAAACTGTGAAAATAGTGTAGTGCGGAATTGTAAAAAGTGGCCTGGTCATTAAGGGTGTTTAAGCTAGGGGGGCTGAAGTGGTTAAAGAGGACCTGTTACCCCTCCTGACATGTCTGGTTTAGTAACTACTTGCATTCCCCATGTAATAACAATCCTGGAGCATCTATTCTTATGACTCTATATACCAGGGATGGCCAACCTGAGGCTCTCCAGCTGTTGCAAAACTACAACTCCCAGCATGCCTAGACTGCCTAGAGCTATGAAGAAAAAAGAAACATGACCACTATCAAAAACACAGCGGATCTGCCTTTTCACAAAACAACTGATGAAAACAATTAATTTTGGGCTTATGAAGTTCCCTGTGAAGTATGAGGAATTTCTTGGCAAATTACCGTATTGTGGGTAATGATTTGAATTAAGCAAATCATTTTTGATCAGTTACCTTCAAGGTCACCAACGACAGAACAGCTTCTATGTTTTAAAGGGAACTTGTCACCATGACAACGCAGTGCAATCTGCAGGCAGCAGGTTATAGAGCAGGAGGAGCTGAGCAGATTGATGTAGTTTATGGGAAAAGACTTGTATTTTATCCATGTAAAGCCCTCCTCTTGCTATGTTTAGGTCAGTGACAGCTTCAATCACTGAATAGCTCCGCCCTCTGGACTCTGAAGCTCAGTACGAGTGGAGATTTAAATGAATTAAAACCCAAGTTACACTGAATCTTTTTCCATTAAACTCTATATCAATCTGATCAGCTTTTCCTGCTCTATAACCAGCTGCCTGCAGATCGGACCCCATGTTTGATGTGATGAGTTCCCTTTAAGGTAGCATAAAGGAAAGGAGCATGAAGGAGCTGTGATACCGTGCATGGAGCTAGCCTGCTATAGCTTTTAGCACATTCTGCAGCTCAGCTGTATCCCTGTCAATACTATGCAAAGCATGCAATAGGACAACTGAATGCAATAGACACGTCATCTAGACAACCTGCAAGCGCAGAAAGAGAGTGCAAGAGTAAACAGCTCCCAAATCATCCGAGAAGCTGGTGGAACACTGGTTCTATGACAATACGTGGAGAATCTAAGGGTAGTTTTATAAGGCACAAGTGACATTACGTCCCCAGGGTCCTAGGATAAAGCAGACTGTTTCCATAGCAACCTGGTCAGATCAATCTATATTGACTGTTGCTATGGACACTGCATTAAGGTTACATCCCCAGTGGCCCAGCGGCATCAACCACTTTGCACCACAAATGGTTTGTCAGTCCTGATTTGCTCATGCTCTAATAACAGCCAGATCTTTCAGACGCTCTTCAGAGGGAACATGTGGACAGTTATCTCCACTGCACGGCCAATAAAAAGCAGCACAGAGCCAGAGAGATTTTGGAAGTGCTGAAGGTGAATGAGTGAAAACACATTATTTGTATTCAGAGGGAAACAGTTGCGCATTTGACCCACGGAGAAGTAAAATAACAGCTGCTTAGTGTGAAACGCGCTGAAGGCGTCCAGAAGAACTAAGAAGGCTAAAATGTGATTGTTTAAAAGTTGCTGTAAAATCAGATCAGTCTGTCATTGACTGCGAAGGTCATGTAAAGTGCTTATTTCAATCCATTTGCAGATCTGGATATGTTATGGTATTAAAAAAAACTGAAAAGAATTATAAAAGAAAAAAATAGAGAAACTAAAGCACATTAAGGGGCAACAGGAACTGTGGAGGACGCATCGAAGTCAATGGGTCCGCCATGCAGAGTTCACAACGGGTTCGCGGTCCGTAACACAGGAACGGCGGCACCACAGTGGTGTGAATGTACCCTAAACAGGATGTAGAACAAAAAAGTATATTGGGGGGCGCAATTTGCACTATTCGCGTGGTTGCCGCAATCCAGACTCATTCAACTTGAATGGGTCCGTGATCCGTCCGCACCGCAAAAAAATAGAACATGTTCAATTTTTTGATGGTGCTTAGGCACGGACAGAAACCCGCGGAGGCATTCCGTAGTGCTGGTGCGGGGTTTCGTACCAACCTTCCGGATTGCGGACCCATTCCAGTAAATGCTGTTTGAGGGCTGCAATACGGCACGGCTGAACAATGGCTGTGTGAATGAGCCCTTAGGCTGGAATCAAACACAAAGGGGGACATTTATCAAAAGTCGTGTAAAGGAAAACCCATAGCAACCAATCAGATTCCACCTTTTATTTTTCACAGCTCCTGTTAAAAATGAAAGATGGAATCTGATTTTCCTTTATACCAGTTTAGATAAATCTCCTCCACAGTTTTCAAGAGGAATGGGAAACAAAAAGGAATAACTAATACTTCTCCTGTTTGCTGGATGTACAAAAAACAACATCAAAAACTGCATGTGTGATTCAAGCCTAATGCCTCTTTCACACGAATTTGCGGATCCACAATACACAGGCACGAACACTACGGAGTGCTTCTGTGGGGGTTCTGTTCGGTACTTCCGTGCCGCAAAAAGATAGAACATGTCCTATCTTTTTGCAGAACGGGCGGATCACAGACCCATTGAAGTGAATGGGTCCGCGAGTCGCTGACCCACGGTCGGTGTCCAGCACAGGCACGTGGCGCACACGTTCGTGTGAAAGAGGCCTAAAGATGATGTCCACAATCACAACCAACTTTAATAATCGAATTCATTTAAAATGAACAATGACCCACAGAGTCTTAAGTCAACTGTATATATTTTGCTATGGTTTCTCATTTTCAGTTAGTTTTCACTTGGGCTAAAAAAAAAACTAAAAACTCTTGTTGCCTGAAAGCCAATGAAAAAGCAGGCTTGATGTAATTTTCAGATCTCATTATTGTCAATATCTAGAAGGGAGTATGAGTGCAGAATCCGTCTGCACAGGGTTTGCTTGGTGTCTGTTAGCATGGAGGTGCATAGATCAGTGTTTCCCAACCAGTGTGCCTCCAGCTGTTTCAAAACTACAACTCCCAGCATGCCTGCACAGCCAAAGGCTGTCCGGGCATGCTGGGAGTTGTAGTTTTGCAACAGCTGGAGGCACACTGGTTGGGAAACACTGGCATAGATCTGCACAGGAGGTGTAGACAAAAAAAGACAGATTTTGGCAATGTTGCTTTTTGTGGGATGCACAGATCTTTTATGAAAGGGGTTGTCCCATCGTAAGAACACATCCCCAGTCAGAAGAACGAGGTGCTGAAGTCTCTGGAGTGAATGGAGCGTTGTATGCGTGCTGCTGCAAACTATATAGAACTGCTGAAGTACAGCTCCTGGGTATCTCCGGTAATCCCATAGGGATGAAGGGAGTGGAAGCGAGCAGTGAAGAGTTCCAGCTAGGGTTGGGCAATAAACCGGTAGCTATGATATACCGCGATATTAGAAAACAGCGATATTGCGATATCACTGTTTTCTAATAATCGCGGTATTCTGTGACGTCATGCGCTCTGTCTGCGGCGCCTTCCCACTCACCACCCGCCGGCCGCCGCACATTAGAAATCATTGCCGACTCCTGCGTCCCTGGCTCCGCCTCCTCCTACCCGGCGCATTGCTGCCCACATTCTCGGGGGGTGCAATTGCCCCTTTGCCTCTCTCCCCCCCTGGATCCGCCGGTGTACCATGAAAAAGCATTAACTTATGAAGAAACATTAAGCAGCTGATTTCAGGGGGCGTGTCGCTCTGCTCTCGGCTCAGATTGGCTCACATTCAGGGGGTGTGTTCTACGCTCGCGCTCCGCTCAGCTCAGTAGCAGAAGCAGGTCTGAAGCCCGCACGGCACGGGGGGTTTATGAGGAGGCACGGGGTTTAGGAGGCAGGGATGTATGAATAAACCTGTGAGCCCCCATGTTGCGCAGAAAACCGCAGGTCAGGGGAATCTGTGGATGACACTGAGAGGGGGGGGGGGAGATCTGTGGATGACACTGAGAGGGGGGGGGGAATCTGTGGATGACACTGAGAGCCTGGGGGGGGATCTGTGGATGACACTGAGAGGGGGGGGGATCTGTGGATGACACTGAATGGGGGGGGATCTGTGGATGGCACTTAAGGGGGGGGATCTGTGGATGGCACTTAAGGGGGAGGGATCTGTGGATGGCACTTAAGGGGGAGGGATCTGTGGATGGCACTTAAGGGGTTTGTGGATGGCACTTAAGGGGAGTGGATCTGTGGATGACGTCTCCTTGTAGCTGCCGCTGCCCCCATACAGTATAATGTCTCCTTGCGCTGCCCCCATACAGTATAATGTCTCCTTGCGCTGCCCCCATACAGTATAACGTCTCCTTGCGCTGCCCCCATACAGTATAACGTCTCCTTGCGCTGCCCCCATACAGTATAATGTCTCCTTGCGCTGCCCGCATACAGTATAACGTCTCCTTGCGCTGCCCCCATACAGTATAACGTCTCCTTGCGCTGCCCCCATACAGTATAACGTCTCCTTGCGCTGCCCCCATACAGTATAACGTCTCCTTGCGCTGCCCCATACAGTATAACGCCTCCTTGCGCTGCCCCCATACAGTATAACGCCTCCTTGTAGCTGCCCCATACAGTATAACGTCTCCTTGCGCTGCCCCCATACAGTATAACGTCTCCTTGCGCTGCCCCCATACAGTATAATGTCTCCAAGTGTTTTTTTCTTTTAAATGGGCATTTATCGTGATATATATCGTTATCGCGATAAATTTCTTAATATCGTTATCGTGGCAATATTTTTGATATCGCCCAACCCTAGTTCCAGCTGTCAGACACTTATCCCGTATCCTGTGGATAGGGGATATATTCTTAGAGAGGGACAACCTCTTTAAGTCCAATTTCACACATACCTACTACAGGGACATTTCCTTGGTCATATTATGTCCACAAGTCTCAGACCAACTGCTGGACTATTGACCAGGACTACCAGCATGATAGACCCCAATGGCATTGCTGGTTTGTGTCATTAGAACTGTGGTTGTGCAACCATATAATGCTTTTATATAATCGGCCTAAGAGTATGTTCATGTTTGACTTGGAGTCTCCGGTCGTCAAGAACACTGGAAAGAAAATTCCTGCAAGCATGCTAAAACAATATTCTCCAGAATGGAAACTGACCAGATACCATTTTGGGATCGAAGGGATCTGTTAGGTTCAGTTGGTATCAGTTATGTGTCCTATAACGTAGTAGAAAATAATAGCACTGTAAAAGTGTGCTGCCCTCTCCGTAGTTTAATTCCAATATCTCAAAGACGACATATCATAGACATCGTCAACTTTCAGTTCACTGCTGTACTATTACAAGTAAGCCAAAGGGTCTTTTTTTTTTTTTTGCACCAAATCAACATGAAAACGTGTTTGCTTGGTCTGCAATGCTTGTCTGGATATCACTTCCCCCTGTGGCCCAGCATTTCTGTTTTACAACCAAGAAATCTATCTTCTAGGTGCACGCTCAACTTTCATTTTCGAACGCTTTGATTCAAATTCGGCTTCTATAATGTATGCTTTGGAGAACCTAGGCTGTAAGGTCACAACAGAAGAAAATAAATACAGTTCTACTGGGTTTTCAACTTCAGCCTTGAAAACTGTTATGGGTTTGTACCAAAACCCTCATCATATACACAACGATAGATTTCATTTTCAAAGAAACGGCATTTTGACATCTGGCAGAAAACACATCTAACGGGGAACATCTAATATCTCATTCACAGAGCTGTATTTCTGCTCGGTCACAGTAGGGCAACCAAAGAGAAGCATGGGGCCTTGCGGTACCTCCATGTGCCTCCAACATCAGAAGGAGGTATAGAGAGATTTTTTTCTGCTGATTTTCCCCCAAATCTGTACAAAACAAGTAGTACACTCCATCAGCATATGGAGTTCCTGAAGCCCCATCATATGGGGACTCTGGTGGTCCAATGGCGCCTTATGCAACGTCACTGAAACAATGTAATATTGGTATCTGTAATAAATTTGTATCTGTTTTTTTCCCTCTCCGTTTTCAGAGACAAGAGAAAATGGCTGCAATTACAGCTTGTATTGCAGCTGTCACTGAGTTTAAAGGGGTATTCTACCAAAATAAAGGTTTGCAGTGGGATCCCATTGTTGTTAAAAAATAAAAATAAAAAGATGAACCAGCTTATACTCACCTCCTGACCTGCCAATGTTGTAGTTCTGATGGTTCCACGGTCCCCAGTGTGCTCCACTAATGCTCCTGTTCTGACATGGCTGGGAATGCGGCTCAGTCAATTACTGGCTGCAGCTATAATCCACCTCAGCGGCATTCCCAGCCACGTCCTGCTGAGATGGAGGCAGGAAGTGGACAACAGCAGGGACGTGGGGACCAGCGGTACAGCAGAAGGGGATAATATGTGCAAGTCAGTTCTTGCTAACCTGCTATCTATTCAGAGCCAAGACCTGGTCTTCTTCTGCCAAAGTCGCACTGTGCTAAGAAATGCGCACAGCTTGGGACATAGACGTGCTCTGTGACCTCACGCTGTGCGACGTCGGATCACAAGACAGCGTGGCAGGAACGGTGCAGTGGAGCGGTGGTGTCCAGAACAAGAAAGGCGTTAGTTGTTTTTTTTTGTTTATCACATCTGAGGTCCGATTAAGGCCTCATGCACGCGGCCGTTGCCCGGCCGTGGTCGTATTGCGTCCCGCAAACAGCAGGTCCGCAACATGCTGGCACCGGCTGTGTGCTCCCCGCATCACTTGAATGGGTCGCAGTCTGGAGCTGCGGTGCGGAACGGAGGCACGGAGGTGTTTCTGTCCGTGCCTCTGCACTGCAAAAAAATAGAACATGTTCTATTTTATTGCGGTATCAAGTTGAATGGGTCTCGATCGCTCCCGGCCTGCCGCACGGAATGGCAGCACAACGGCTGTGTGCATGAGGCCTAACACTGAGGGTCGGATCTGAGGTCTGATTAACATTGGTAGTCTGATGTGAGTTCTCACTGGGGCTCTGGGGCTTTGTCAGATCAGACAAAAAAAAAAACACAAAAAAACTCACGCCTTTCTTGTTCCGGACACCACCGCTCCACTGCACCGTTCCTGCCACGCTGTCTTGTGTCCAGACGTCGTACAGCGTGAGGTCACAGAGCAACAACATGCCACTATGATCGTTCAATCAAAAACTCATTGGCATGTTGTCTCCTACATGAATACATAAGTATACCCGGTGATCCTGGTGGAGGGAGACCAACTCGGAGAAACGCACCCACAAAAGCTACTTGGAAGAGTGCCGTGGTCAACTCTGTGTTCAATAACACGCCATTATGATGGTACACCTATCCTTTGGGGAGCAATTTCATTTACAGAGTAAAAACTAATTTGATTATTATACACATTGTTTGTATGTCAGGAAATCGTAACCTTACCATATGAAGATTGAAAAAACTGCTAAGTAAATAAGGAAAAGCAAATACTTCTTACTAGATGAGTTGTGACACACTTGGCCTGTTACGGTAAAGGCACTAGTGTAGGCGTGTGTGCATTTCACCATCTACCTTCTTTGGGTACATTTACACAAAACAGTAATGGTCGCAACCACCTGATGAACATTGCTCTTTCATTGGGTGGTTGTGGCCACCTTTACATGGGCCAATATTGGAGAACAAGTATTTGTATCCATTCCCATCCGCAATAATTGGCCTGATTATCGATCCACGTACAAGGACCAGTATTACAGTTGTTACATACATAGGACAGGGATAACAATTAGGTCGGTGGGGTATCGCTGGGACTAGAATGAGGGCCCTGTACGACTTGGGACCCCGAAATGAACAGAGCGGAAGATCAGGCATACAGAAAAGTCTGTATGCCTCCATATGTAATAAGTGGCATATGAGGTGAGGTAAGGTAAGTCGCCCCCCCCCCCCCCCGAAAGATTTGAAGGCCTTAGGCCACATTTACATTTGATGTTTTTGCGGCAAATTTATAACACTTGCAAAATTAGTGAGATATTTATAAGAAAAAAGAGGATCAAAAACTGCAGTAAAAGCCAAAGAAACGGGGAGCCTACAGCCTGATATAAATATAGTATAGGTTTACAATTTTTCTGCTGCTTTCACTTGTACAGAACTAAACAGTCAAAAAATAGTACTGTAATACATAAGTAGTCACCCACATTGTCTGCTCAATATATGACGCGTTTATGGCTGGAATAGTAAAAATATATAGGGAATTTCCCTGATGTACAGACTTCTATACATCTCCGCCCCCGCATTAAAGCTGATCATGCAAACTTCCTTTTTCCTACAGACGTCAGGGACGTACAAACTGCTCTGACAAAAACTTTTTTGTGTAAGTGTTTTCAATAGGGTGCGGAGATTAATTTAATGGTAGACATATCTAGAGGAGGCTTTTCTCCCGGGGGAACAAGGGATCGGAGGGTATGATAAAATTCAATACGCCTGTTTCTTCTTTCCCCTGGCATCATCTATTGGGGAACAATTAGGATCCCCCATACATGAAACATGTAAGATAGCTTGCTTGTTCCGCTGAAAATGGTGGGTTTGGCCAACTTTTCGCTCAAGTGTGTGGAGGCCTTAAAGGGGTTGTGCACAAATGAGAATAGGCCACCAACATCAAAATCCTGGACAACCCCTTTAAAGACGTTGTGGAAGAGTGTGGGGGAGGGGGGTTGGCACCCCCCCCCCATTCCCATTTTACCGTACAAGTAAAAGTTAGATTACTTACCTGCTTCCCGACGCTGGCTCCCCGCACCTTCTCCTCCTGGCCTGCAATGCTCCGAGGGAACCCAGCGGAGCACCGCATGCCAGGAGGAAAAGGAGCGGGGACAAAACGGAAGCGTTTTTTTTCTGGTATTGAGACCCTATGACTGATCTCAATAGCGGAAAATATTAACGCTAGTGTGAAAGTAGCCTTATTTAGGATTACAATAATTACAAATTTTATTTTAAAAAAAAATAGCTCTACTTTTCTCCTTGGGCTCTTTCTGGTACTGTGTCTGGTATTGGAGCAGACACAACATGGGAGAACCAGAGCTTGCAATGTCCTGACCACCCTACAACTACTCCTCACAGAGGACATGCTGTTGGAGGAGGGGGGGTGCGGAGAACATGGGTCCCCTGTTCTAGAAATCAGTGGGACTCCCACCTAGCATTCATCACGCACACTGTGAATGCTAACAGTAGAGTTGACTAAAGTATTAATGGAGCCTCAAGCCGTACATTGCCACTGTTCACACATACACATATTGAATTCAGTAGAAATGAAAATGGCTGCATGCCGACAGTAAAAAAATAAAATATTAAAATTAAATAGTTTTATAGCTTAGGAGATCTCTGCAATTAGTGGGTCCAATATGTTCTTATGCAGAGGGTTCCTCCGTTGTACTGGCCATTTCAAATTATGTAGCAATAGAGCTCATCTATTAGGTTACAGCTACACGGTGACATATATTGCAGAACAGGAAAGGCGCGCAACATTTCATGTGATGATTGTCAATGGTGTTGCAAAGCGACACGTCGCATGCTGCGACTGAGAAAGTCGTATAAAATTAGGACATGCTGGATTTTGTGTCACAAGTCACGCATGACTTTTACTCCATAGGATTTAATGTAAATTGCGCGTGTGACACACGACCGTATGTTTGGTCCGCATCCGAGCCGCATATTTTGCGGCTCGGGCGCGGACCCATTCACTTCAATGTGCTGTCCGCATTCGTTGCTCCGTTCCGTGGCCCCGCAAAAAAAATAGAGCATGTCCTATTCTTGTCCGTTTTGCGGACAATAGGCATCTCTATAATGGGCCGCCCATTCTGCAAATTGCGGAAGGCACACAGAGTGGCTTCCGTGTTTTGCGGATCCGTGATTTGCAGATCCGCAAAACACACACGGTTGCGTGCATGAGGCCTTAGCTGTGTTTGTCTCTAAAATAGTCACACATATTTGTGTGTCGCGGGACTTTCCTTTGTCTTGCTGTCACGCATGTCGCCGTATCCGAGATGAGTCTAGAAGATGAGTCTAGTGGCTTCAGGCGCATGTGCAGATGAAGCAGCAGACATTACACCTCCCTGTGTGTTATCTAGAAAGTAATATGTATCTATCAATGAAAATAACCGCATGTCTATAGCAGACCGGTAATATGAGCAACGTCCCTGGCTTCATCTGCGCAACGAGCACGAGTAGTGCCACAGGACTCATTGTGGTTAATAGAGTTGCCCCTTTACTACATAATGCCAAAATGGCAGGTTCATATTTAGAGAGCTAAACCTCAGCTGTAAAATGACAAGCTGGTGTTTCAGTGGCTCCAGGTCTAGTGACAGGTCCCTGTCACCCTGGTGCACATGAGCACTGTCTCCTTCTGAAATCCCGCGCTGTCCTTGCTTCCGGGTGTACTCAGAGGTATTCAGCGCAGGCGCGGTGAGCTGAGGACAGCAGGCACCAGCGTCCTCTGCTCACCGCGCCTGCGCCGAATACAGAGCGGCGGCGCAGGCGCGGGATTTCAGAAGGAGACAGTGGTGGAGGATCGTTGCCCGGCACTGTCACCCAAAGTAAGAAGGGGCGTGCCAGCAGGTTGCCGCATGGAGCCTCTAGGAGCAGGGCAACGCCCCCCCTGCTCCTAGAGGCTAATTTACATATTATAAAAGTACGTTTTTCAGCCAAAATATAAATCGGATTTTTATAAAAAATACATTATCAAGCTGCTCTGACATTAGCACATAGCTAATGTCAGACAGCTTATAATGTCAAAACTTGATGACAGAAACCCTTTAAAAGACACAAAGGAGGAGCTTTATCAAAACTGGTGTAATGGAAAACTGGCTTAGTTGCCCATAGCAACCAATCAGATTCTACCTTTCATTTGCCCCAGCTCCTTTGGAAAATGAAAGGATCAATCTGATTGGTTGCTATGGGCAACTAAGTCAGTTTCCCTTTACCTCAGTTTTGATAAATCTTCCACTACAAGGTCAATTAACTATAGCTTAGGGTACTTTCACACTAGCGTTTTGGATTCCGTTTGTGAGATCCGTTTCAGGGCTCTCACAAACGGTCCAAAACGGATCAGTTAAGCCCCAATGCATTCTGAATGGATAAGGATCCGTTCAGAATGCATCAGTTCGGCTCCGTTCCGCTTCTATTCTGTTTTGGAGGCGGACACCAAAACGCAGCATGCAGCATTTTGGTGTCCGTCTGAAGAGGCGGAGCCTAACGGATCAGTTTTTAATTACAATGTATTGTAATTAAAAACTGATCCGTTGTATTATAGGTGCGGATCCGTCTGTGTGCGCACCAACGCAAGTGTGAAAGTACCCTTAGCTAAAGTGTCCACTGAAATCCTGTTATCATCTGTGATGTCAGGACCTGGCTATACTGTATAATCATCCCAACAATAAACCGTACACGCAACTGAAAATCAGTTCATACGCTATCCACTATTCAAATTAAAACACGATTTGGCTGATAAACTATGAAATTTGTATAAATAGTAATTGCCCAGAAAAGCAGACACTACGAGAGACTGTAAAGTCCTTTCCACCTGCTTCCATATTCAGCCGGAGAAGACACCAGCGCACTGCGAGCACCAGTCTCCGGATTTTGCGCCTCATAACCCTTCATTAACCTAGAAGAATAAAACAGCAGGCTTCTCCCAAAGCTCCATCAATGCTACAAGCAATAATATGTGGCTTAATACTCTGTATCATGTCACCATGTGTCACACTTCAGCACCCCAAATCAGGTGTGGGAGCCTCAAACACCTAAGGAGCTTATATCAATCTCCTTATTACACCTTCCCCAGAGGACCAAGATGACTGAAAACCCCAGATTAACGGGCTCTGCCTGAAAGAAAGCTGAAGCTAATGTCATACTTCAAAAGAAGAGTGGCAACGTGACACCTGGAAATTTCATCCAAGGGTCCGTTACTAATCTGCGGAAATATAAGTATACTATGTGGTTAAAGGAGTCAATACACTAAAATAACCAGAAACCAAAGGTCATATTCCAACAAAACCGTTTACTACCAGATAAAGAAACTGGAGATTTACTGTGCAAAGAACATACGGTATGTCGCTTTGTGGCGGTATGTTCAAAGCAGAAGGACATCATCCAGTCAGACCAGGGGCAGGCAAATTCCTGTAGACTGCAGGAGACAGACAACTCCAGGGGGCAGTTCGATTATTTTAGTAGCTAGTGAAAATTGCATAAGAAAGCAATATAAAATAAAAAATAAAAAATAAAAAAATAAAACGAAACACGGTAGCACAGCGGTTAGCACTGTTGCCTTGCAGCGCTGGGTTAGTGGGTTCGAATCCAACCAAGGACAACATCTGCATGGAGTTTGTATGTTCTCCCCGTGCTTGTGTGGGTTTCCTCTGGTTTTCTCCCAAATTCCAAAAGACATACTGATATGGAACTTAGGCTACATGCACACGACAGTTGTTTTTTGCGGTCCGCAAATCGGAGTTCCGTTGTTCCGTGATCCGTGTCCGTTTTTGCTTCAGTTGTCTTCCGTTTTTTTTTTGCGGACATGACAAAAGATTTTACCAAAAGACAGGCTGACAATTTTTGCCAAGTGCCTGCCAAGGGATCCGCAAAAAAACGCGAACGCGGAACACGGATGACACACGGATGGCCATCCGCATTTTTTCACGGTCCCATTGACTTGAATGGGTCCGCGAACCGACAGATTATATTTTTTTGACGGACTGGAATCACGGACCACGGACGCGGAGGACAAACGGTGCATTTGCCGAGTTTTCCACGGACCCATTGAAAACCAATGGGTCTGCAGAAAATCATGGAAAACGGCACAACGGACACGGAATCAAACAACGGTCGTGTGCATGAGGCCTTAGGCTGTGAGTTCCATTGGGGGTAACTGTCATACAATCTGCTATGAAGCAGTTACACCATATCTGGTGCCAAGACCAACTCTAATATTTATGCGTAAGTATACAATGATATATAGATGGGTTTCTCAGTGTGTGTCACACATATACACTATTTTTTATTAAAGGGATCATCCAAACTATAAAACATGCTCCCCGATGCCTGGGCACATCAAATACATTACACTACGGCAGGCAAGGGAACCACAGGCATGCCAGGAGAGGCAAGAATAGTGTTTTTTTTTTTTTTTAAAGTGTTTTTGTTTTGTTTTTTTATTAAAAGGGTTATCCGGGAATGTAATATTGATGACCTATCATCAGCATAGGTCATCAATATCAGATCTGCAAGGGTCCGACTTCCGGAACCTCCACCCATCAGCTGTTCAAAGAAGCCACAGCACTCCCGAGTTCTTAGGCCTCATCCTAGGCCTATGACATCACCGTACATCGGTCGCGTGGGCTTGGCACAGCTCAGTCTCATTCAAGTAAAGAGGCTGAGCTGCAATAACAAGCACTGCCGCTATGCAATATACAACACTGTGCTTAGTAAGCTGTAAAGAGAGCGCAGCGTTCACCAGAGATCACCTTTGCTGGTAGCTCAATCCACTGCAGATTTCCACAAATCAAATTGTAAAATCCATAGCAATTCCAGTATGTGTGGATGAGCCCTAAAAGTTCTGTACTCCATCTGGCGGCCTCTCGCCGTGCTGCTGCTGAAACTCCGCCCCTGCCCCCATTATAGTCAATGGGGACGGAGCGGCAGTCGGGCAGCACACGTGACCTAGCAGCAGGACGGATCCGACAGGATGTTCACCCGCCGAAACAGCCTGACGGACTCCCCTGGTGCTAGTGTGAAACTAGCCTTAACCCCACACATCCATGAAAGCCACAATCCACATGACAGTGACAGCACCACATCTCCATGACAGCCATAACCCCCATGATAGTGACAGCCCCACACCTCCGTGACAGCCACAATCCGCATGACAGTGACAGCACCACATCTTCATGACAGCCATAACCCCCATGATAGTGACAGCCACAATCCGCATGACATGTAATAATAAAAAAGAAAACTATCAAACTTACTAACAAGCGTATGTTTACGTGTCCTTCTGGTACATGCCAGATGTACACATGGCATACAACCGATAAGAATGGGCTGAGAAAAAAAGAAAATTCCTCCAACGCATGAGTCAGTAGTAAAAGCTGGCAGACAAATGTGGCTCTAGGGTTTTATCACTTTGTGTTATTCTAAATAAGATCTGTTTAAGGCTACATGCACACGACAGTTGTTTTTTGCTGTCCGCAAATCGCGAATCCGTCTTCCTTTTTTTCACATCAACATCCTTTCCGTGTGTCCGCAACTTTTGTAGGTCGTGTTTCCATGTGTCTTCCGTTTTTTTTTGTGGATCCGCAAAAAAAAAAAAGGAAGGCTTAAACCAGTTTCTTAAAGTACCTGTTCAAGTTCCCTGATTTCCAAGCAACCATCCGCAAAAAAAAAACCAACGGATGCGGATGACAAACGGATGGCTTCCGTTGGTCATCCGCATTTTTTGCAGGCACATTGACTTCTATGGGTCCGCAAACCGTCTTTTGCGGACAAGAATAGGACATGCCATTTTTTTTTGCGGACGTGAAATGTGGACGCGGACAGGCAACGGAAGAGGGATCCGCATTTTTAATGGATCCGTAGAAATGAATGGGAAACCATCGGATCGGCAAAAAAAACGGAACGGAGGCCGCAAAAAACAACTGCCGTGTGCATGTAGGCTAAAGGTGTCTTCCAAGAGCGGGAACCTATGTTTAGGTGACCGTTCATGAGCACCCTGGGTCCAGCACGGAGCTATCTTCTCCTCCATTTTGGGTTCCTGTTGAACCAGAAGTGTGACGAGCCACCTACATGCACATCACCACTGCCAGCCAATCACTGCTCGTGGCTACTGCCGCCGCTCCTGCAACTTCTGGAAAGTAGGTGGGGAAATGGGCGTGGTTAGCTATGTTAATTAGGTGCAAATCAGGTTTAGCAAAATGGCTGACGCTGGATGATAAATATGGTGACTAGGGTATGTCCACACGTGACTATGCCGCTGGTCATAGAGATTCAGCAGTGGCTTTCTCTGAAATCTGCTGCTGCAAACACCACCCAAAATAAGCTGTTTACTGCGGTGGCATTGCTGCAGGGATCGAAGCAGGTCTTCTGCTGCTTCCAGCGTTTGCATTGCAAGGGCTGAAAGCCACGGAAAAGATCCACAGCAAATTAAAAATCACAAGTCAGTTTACATTACGTTTCTTTCCCACAGGGTATGGGTGAGATTTCTGAAATTTAATCCACTTTGGCGGTAATGTAAATGCTGCATAGTCCGCAGCATATAGGGCAGTTTTCTTCAGTCTGCCACTGGTGTAGTCTTGTCTAGAAATGCTACTCCATTTTTTATGCCACTCCCCTACTGGAGTGAGATTACAATTTTGCAATTTAAAAAAAAAAAAAAAAGTCACAGTGACAAATTTGGAGTGAAAGTAATTGAGGGGGTCGTCCCTCGAATAATATTCTACAGTTTTCAACCCAGCACCTGGATCTGAATAGTTTTGTAATTGCATGTAATTAAAGACTTTGTATAGGTACTGAGTTATTCAATACAATGTATCTGTATAGCGCCACCTGCTGTTTGTTTATTTCCTTATTTCTTTGTCCTGCTCACTGAGATGGCCGCACATGCTCAGTTTCATCCTTCAACTGCCTCCTGAGCTGTGATAGGGAGAGCATGGACACGCCCCCTGAGCTGTGATAGGCAGAGAACTGCAGAAGAATGGACATACCTCCTGAGCTGTGATAGGGAGCGCTGAGACACGCCCCCTGAGCTGTGATAGGGAGAGCTGAGACACACCCCCTGAGCTGCAGCAGAAAAGACACTCCCCTTGAGCTGTCAGCTTGATATAAATCTAGCAGAGCAATGAATGTGGAGATCTCTGGATCCATGTGAGGTACAGGGCTGGTTCTAGCTTTGTTAGAAAGAGATGGTCATGTACTATATGATGTCTGATTTTCATTTTTTACATTAGTCGTGGGATAGCCCCCCTTCAAGTCACTGACCACACACTTTTCAAAAACAGTATGTGGCAACAAATTCTGGCGTGCGTGGAATAATGAATTCCCCCGGTGTACACCACCTGTCTGTGGGCTTACTGTACGCCGAAATTTTGGTGCACAATTTAGAATCTTAAAGCCACGCCCCTTTCACACTAAATCACACCTCTCTCCAGAAGAGCTGGAAAAAATTGTCTAAAACACTTTGGCTCTGAGTTATCAAGACCGGCTTTGATAGGGCGTGCGGTGCCAGAGGAGGCATGTAATTTACGACGAGGTCTTCTCTGGCAGTCCATGCGCCATCCTGAAGCTCGTAGCTTGCGTAGTTTTCTGGTGCAAATAATGATGAGCTCGCCGGAGCTGATGGCCCTGACCATGCATTGCCCTCACCACGTCCCCTTTTTGGAAACTAGCAAAAATACCAGTTAGGACTTAAAACGTCAGGGTTTTGCAGCTTTTTAACATCACAAAAAGGTATAGTAGCCAAACAGTTTTCTGATCTGCCTCCCCCGAAACGTCACCTATATGGCTTGACGCTAGCTGTCCTGTGTATTACCTACTGGTGTCAGGATGTTATGGTGGGGAGAAGACCACTGTGGTTGGCTGATATTCTTGGTCTGTAGCTGATAAATCAATAACTTGTCCACCCTGAGCTGAGGAAGAATTTCAGACGATGGTCAGGAACACGCAATACACTAAGGCACACACCGCAGTACATATGGCACCTCCTGCGTGGTCTGGTTGCTACGTAGACAACCAAGTCACATACAGACGCCTAGCAAGTACAGAAACGTGCAGAGATTATTCATTAGAACCTCTGAAGGACACCTTAGTGAATGATTACAACAGGAAACAGTGTCATTGCTTGCATCCTATTTTATTTAGGCTGGGTTCACACGAGCGTGTCCGGATGCGTTGCGGATGCGTTGCGGATGCGTTCAGTGAAAACTGAGTGTTTTCACAGGCAAAGCCATTCAGTTTTGCCTGCGATTGCGTTCAGTTGTTCAGTTTTTTCCGCGCGGGTGCAATGCGTTTTGATGCGTTTTTCACGCGCGTGATAAAAAACTGAAGGTTTACAAACAACATCTCCTAGCAACCATCAGTGAAAAACGCAACGCACCCGCACTTGCTTGCGGATGCAATGCGTTTTTAACGCAGCCCCATTCACTTCTATGGGGCTGCGGATGCGTGAAAAACGCAGAATATAGAGCATGCTGCGATTTACACGCGTTGCAGAAGTGATGCGTGAAAAAAAACGCTCATGTACACAGCCCCATAGAAATGAATGGGTCAGGATTCAGTGCGGGTGCAATGCGTTCACATCACGCATTGCACCCGCGCGGAAATCACGCTCGTGTGAATGCAGCCTTAGGGGTAAACAGCAAATTCCAATTCATTACGGCCTGGCTGGCGAGATTGCTGCCAAGCTGCGGACATGCCGTACCAGAAAGAGACACCAGTTCTACCCAGTTGTCCTGCCAATGATTGTGAAGACCACTGAACACACCAGTTAGGTCTCATGCACACGGCTGTAACTGTTTTTGCGGTCCGCAAAACACGCATACTGGCTGTGTGCGTTCTGCATTTTGCGGAACGGAACGTGATGCCCTCTGTTGTCCGCAAAACGGACAAGAATATGACATGTTCTACTTTTTTTGCGTGGCCTATTTGCTTCTTTTGCGGCCCGGATAAATTTGGATCGGATGCAGACAAAAACCACGAGCCCTTCGGCTGGGGCTACGACGTTCCAGGATATAGTCCAATGCTGTTTGACGGCCAGGACGTACAGGGTACCAACAAAGTGACATCATGAGTAAGGCACTTTAAGCCTAAGGGCTCATGCACGCGAACGCAGTTTGAGGTCCCCAATACATGGGCAACATCTGTGCTGTTTCGGCAGACGGATCCAGACCCATTCAACTTGAATGGGTCCGTGATCCATCCACACCACACAAAAAATAGAACATGTGAATGGGTCCATGCACAAGCGGCCGCGGTCTGTATATTGCTGACCCGCAATACGGGCCCGGTCGGCGCAAAATGGTGTGCCTGAGCCGTAAATGTATGAACTAGTGGCCATATTCATAAAAAAGGTATGACCTTCAACATTTTTCCACCACTTTTTGAACTAAAACCTGGCGTCATGTGGTAGCGGCGCCATAGTCAGTGTGTGGCAGGCTGGGGAATATGGTTTATGAAACCCTGTAATTCCCAGAATTAGTAAATGTCCCCCAGTGAGCAGGAGCGGCACACCTACAGGACATGACAGGAGCTGGGACGTAAATATATCATATATCAGAAAACGTGGAGCTACGTAGCTTGTCGTTTAACACTTTCCATGCCATAGCAGATGTGGAAACATACGTAAGAGGAGCAGAACCCTTCTGGGCAGCATTGCTTCCTGGAAAGAGGGCGGGGGGAAAGACAACTTGTTTTTTTCTGCTTTTTTCACTACTACTAACCACGCCAGAGTCTGAAGGCGGAAGCCTCAGCCAGCAGCCAGGCTCCACACGCACAGGGCACACGCTGGCGCTTCTAGGGTTAATGGCTGTCATCTTCTCCGTGGCCTGCCTGTCCGCTGTCACATAATACATAAGGGGAATGGAAAGGTGATCACCAGCAGCACTGATTGCTGATGCCTCTGCCACCCACATCTCTCAGTGCCAACCTATCCCTGCTCAGCCCTCCTCCAGCACCCTGGGAATAAGGTATAGAGGCTGCCAGGCTGCATTTCCTGGGCGATGCATAACCCAATGTGTGCCCAGCCTCACACACACACACCCCAAACACGTACATACCGCTAGGTGCACCCACCGTGTGTGCATATAGGCGCCTCCAGGGGTCCACTGCTTGCGAATGGAGGGACAGAGGTGAGCAAGCAGAGGAACAGGTTAAGGAAATTCTACACCAGCAGCCAGGTGATCAAATCTTCCTGTCCGGACTGTGTCAGGAGCCGCCCCCAGCCCGCTCCACCTCCAGATGTGTGCGCTCAGGTTAGTGCAGGGCGCCCAGGGCTCCTTCCTGCACAGCAAAGCCGCAGCTGTCTTCCGTCTCAGCGTTCGGGGGATTAGAAGCGCCACCTGCCGGAGCTGCTCGGAACTGCAGCAGCGAAACTACACAGAGCAATGACTTCTGTCCTAGTCTAAGGCTAGGTTCACACGACGACATTTGTCGCACTATTGTCGCACTACAAGTTTTATAATGGGAGTCTATGGTGTCGCATTGCGACATGCAACATGCTGCGACTGCGACAGTCGCAAAAAATCCATTCAAGATGGGTTTTTCTGCGACTGTCGCATCACAGTCACAGCATGTCGCATGTCGCAATGCGACAGCATAGATTCCTCTTATAAAAATTGTCGCGCGACAAATGTTGCAGTGAAGTTGTGCCCTATTTGTTGCGCGACAAATGTCGTAGTGTGAACGTAGCCTAAGACTATGATAAAAACCACTTCTTCTTCTGCCCCCCAAGAAAATATACTGCCTCAACGACCAGAGCTGGAAAATACACACATTGATTTCTTAGAATAATGGGACATGATGACTATGATGATTTTTACCCTGTTCATGGAGGCAATGACACCACTGCCTCAACAGCCTTATGCAACTAAATAAATAAAACACAGACAACTAGTGGAATAGAAATGGCCGCTGTGCTTTATTAAGGGTAGCCATAAATAAATACTATTAAATAATTAAAATAAATGATTTTATTAAATAATTAAAACCATATCAATATAGACCAATATTAAACCATCCATATATAGACCAAGATCCACGCAGCATCCGCTGAGCGATACAGCCCCTTCAATAAAGCAAAGCGACAGATGACATAAATTTAGGGAGGGCGGGCGCTGTTCAAATCTTCTTCAACTGCACTGGAGAACCGCCGAACCTGTTAATATAAAAGGGAGACATTTTCCGCCATGGGGATGAGAACAAATCATAGCTCTGGAAATCTCCCCCAGCAACCAATCAGGAGCATCACTTGACTATATCTTCACAGGAACCAGCTCCAACCGGATTAAGCTGCCTCTTCACCTACACTGAGGTAATTGTTACCTGAAAATAAAGGCGGGAAAGCAGGACAGGGGGAGAAAGAATGGGGGAGGGGAGAGAGATAACAAGAACAACCCTACTACATAATGACAAAAAGGGGGTGTCATTGCCCCCATGTGTCCCCCAATCAATCACTCTGGGGGGTCTGTACATTCCACTGCAACCAGGGATGGACTGGCCCTGGGGAAAAAAAATGTTGTAGTAGGGTCCAAAAACAAGGAGGCAGGGACAACAGAAGTAGGCGGGGCCAGCAATATCCTAGTGTAGCACACAGTATCGGACTGGGGTGCCTAGGGCCCACCAGTATCATTTATTTGGCGGGTCCATCGTACGGATACATTCCAATATTAATGATGATTGAATATAGGAGTCCCTGCAGCGAGTTTGAGAAGGTAGGCATGCCCCTGACGAAGCTCAAGGAGCGAAACCTGAGTCGGGCAAAGGAAAAGACACTGGGATTTTTTAATGCGATTTTAAAGTGCATGTTTGTAAGTATGTACTGAATAAAAAAAATTTAAACAGTTATCGGAGCTTCACTACGGTGGGACCCACTTGTATCCACAGGAATCTTTGAATGAAAAGAACTTGGGAACAATAGCAGACCCACCTGGTGTTGGTTGCAGTCAGGTCCGCTGTTGGGCCCTGTGTATCGGCGTGTGAACGTGGACCTTCGCCACGAGGAATTGAACCAACTACGGAGCACTCCTTTGATACGCCTATTGTCAGCAAAGTGCCGTGTAAGTACAATTTGTGCACTGCAGGGCAGTATAACCATACGGATTTACACTATTGTATCCTTCCACCAATTTGCAGGATATCCACCTATAGGACATCTGCAGACCTCAATATGGGGACATTACTGGGGGCAGTGGGGGACACTAATGGGGACATTACTAGGGGCAGTGGGGGACACTACTAGGGGCTGTGGAAGGCACTAATGGGGGCAGTGGGGGACACTACTGGGGGCAGTGGGGGACACTACTAGGGGCTGTGAGGGGGAACTTCTGGGGGCAATGGGGGGTACTACTGGGGCCATTACTGGAGGTACTGGGGGACACTACTAGGGGCTGTGCAGGACACTAGTGGGGTGCACTACTGGGGGCTGTGGGGGACACTACTAGGGGCTGTGCAGGACACTAGTGGGGTGCACTACTGGGGGCTGTGGGGGACACTACTAGGGACTGTGGGGGGCACTTCTGGGGGAAATGGGGGGGCACTATTGAAGGCACTGGGGGACCCTACTAGGGGCTGTGCGGGGCACTAGTGGGGTGCACTACTGGGGGCTGTGGGGGAAACTACTGGGAACATTATTGGGGGCAGTGGTGAGCACTACTAGGGGCTGTGGGGGGCACTACTGGAGACATTACTGAGGGCAGTGGGGGGGCAATGGGAGACATTACTGGACGATCAGGGACCAGGGGTGTAACAATTGCTGACACAGAGGGTGCGACCGGGCACAGTGTGGGGGAGGGGCCCAGCTCTTTTGCAGACCCATGTGTCCCCACGGTTTTCAAATCCCCTGTATAGACCTCTCCCAGTCATACTCCATTCTCTTCTTGCATCTATACATTTGGTAGCTGTGTAAGAAGTAGGGGTCAGACGGATGAGGATCAGACTACATATTATGTATTTCTAATCTGTAACCATGGAGACACATAGGTCCCCATAGGAGCTGTACATTCAAACCGTAGGATACTTTTAGAGGGGCTACTTTTTTTCTTTCTTTTAACAAACCGTTCTTTTTCCTGCAAAAGGGATGTATATTTATCTGTTTCACGCGGCTGGCTCCTGGCTTCTTTACTCCCCGGCCTCAGCTTCCTTGCTTAGGTCTCCCGCTGTTAGGATCCATTCATACGCCCACAAGTGTTTTGCAATCCGCAAATTGCAGATCTGCAAAACACGGATACCGGCCATGTACGTTCCGCAATTTGCTCACATCGCCGGCCTTGTGATAGAAATACCTATTCTTGTCCGAGGCTGCAGACAAGAATAGGACATGTTCTATATTTTTTCGGGGCCGTGGAACTGAACGACTGATGCAGATAGCGCACGGTGGGCTGTCCGCATCTCTTGAGGCCCTATTGAAATGAATGGATTGGCACCCAATCCGCTTTGACACAACTGCAGAGGTGAACTGACCCACTTGGATTATGACAATTGATTATGTGACGCAAGGGGGTTAGGTCACCGCTGCAGCCAGTCACTGCCTGCAATGGCATAAAATCAGAGGTTTACACCAAAAATTTTTTTTTTTATTTTGATCCATTGAATAGGTAGGCTTAGGTAAGAGAGGCGGTCTATTAGTGTTAGGTACCTATCTGCGGAAGCCACCTTGACGCCCGGTAGATGGGCCCGACACACGTTTGATCAAAAATGTGCGCTAAGCGCTTCCACTTTTTATTTATAGTAAGTATAATACCATATTTAATTAAGAATGATCTCCATTTCTCAGTTTTGTAGTATGTGTAATATTGTGCAGCCATTTTTTTTTTTCTAAGCAGGGCGGATTAAGTGTACCATGTTCCTGGGGCTGTTCGCACAACTTGGGCCCCCACCCAGTGTGTGCACCTTATCCATGGACACAGACACATCCCTACCTATTTCTCTATCTAAACACATATATCATACCTCCAACCGTCCCGGATCCGGGATTTTAGTGGCTGTCCCGCGGTCCCGGTATGGGGGACGTAAATTCCGCTTTCTGGCAGCTGTCTCTGCTTCCATAGGCAGCTGTCTCTGCATCCATAGGAAGCAGAGACAGCTGCCTGTAATGATGAACCAAGAGCCATCCGTCGGCTCCCTGCTCCATCATTCCTCCCCCCAGCCGGCACTCCATACTGCAGGTCTGGGCAGGGGACAGGGCTGGCCGGGAGCTCCGCGTATTCTCCTGCTGCTGGGGAATGAGGTGAATATGTGGAGTTTATTTTTTATTTTTTTACTGCCTGTGAAGGGGACACAGCTGGGCATATTACTGTGAGGGGGCACATAACTGGGCACAACTACTGTGAGGTGGCACATAACTACTGTGAGGAGGCACATAAATGGTTATAACTACTGTGAGGGGGCACATAACTGGGCATATTACTGTGAGGGAGCACAGCTGGGCATATTACTGTGGGGGAGGGCACAGCTGGGCATATTACTGTGAGGGAGCACAGCTGGGCATATTACTGTGAGGGGACACATAACTGGGCATAACTACTGTGAGCGGGCACATAAATGGACATAACTACTGTGAGGGGGCACATAACTGGGAATATTACTGTGAGGAGACATAGCTGGGCATATTACTGTGAGGGGACAAATCTGGCCATAACTACCGCAAGGGGGCACAATCTTGGGAATATTACTGTGAGCTACTGGGAGGTGGCACATATCTGGATATAACTGCTGTGAGGGGGCACATATCTGGGCATATCTACTGTGAGGGGCACATATCTGGGCATAACTACTGTGAGGGGCACATATCTTGACATAACTACTGTGAGGGGCACATATCTGGACATAACTACTGTGAGGGGGCACATATCAGGGCATAACTACTGTGAGGGGCACATATCCAGACATAACTACTGTGAGGGGGCACATATCTGGGCATATCTACTGTGAGGGGCCACATATCTGGACATAACTACTGTCAGCTGGCACATATCTGGGCACAATCTGTGAAGGGGGCACAATGCTGGCATAACTACTGTGTGGTGGCATAAAGGGGGAATAATTACTAGGTGGGGCCATTTATTAGAGGCGTGGCCTAGTGCGGAGCAAATTTGCCGCTCATAATGTCCTTCTTTCTGCCTTACTAAAGTTGGGAGGTATGCATATATACAATGAAGTCTTTACCGTCTCAGTTTTTAAACTGGACAAAAAAGTCCTGCATGCAGACCTAGCAGTGTAAAAAATATAAACAAACAGCTCATGAAATGCTCCGATGCTCATATTAGGGGGGCTGCCTGGGTGAAAATGGGAATACAACCCCTTAAATCCTTTCACCCCTGGAGGCTTTTTTTCTTTGTGTTTTCGTTTTGCGCTCCCTGCCTTCCTAGAGCCATAACTTTTTTATTTGTCTATTCACATAGCAATATAAGGTTTGTTTTTTTCGGGACAAGTTGTACTTTCCAATTTATTATTGCATATGATGTAGTGGGAAAAAATTAAAAATGGGGTGAAATTGCAAAATAAAAGCAATTCCACCACAGTTTTATGTTTTTTTTTTATTTACGACGTTCGATGTGCGATAAAACTGGATAATTACTTCTATTCTAAAGGTCAGTACGAATCCGGTGATACCTTATATATATAGTTTCTCTTGCCTTTTGATAGTGATAAAAAAATTTAAAAGTGGGAAAAAAAGATTCTGTTTTTTTGGTCGCCAGATTTTGACCCCTATAACTTTTTTGTAATTATGTGTACATTTTTTGCGGGACGATCTGAACTTTTCATTGATACCATTCTGGTGTGTGTATGACTTTTTGATTTATTAAATTTTTGGTAGAAAATAAAGCGACCAAAAACGTTGAATCGCTGAATTTGCTGTTTGCCGTATGGGGAATATATTTGTATATTTTTATACTATGGGCATTTTCGCACATCGAAACACCCATGATGTGTATTTTCTTTTTTTAATTTTATTTGTGGAAAAGAGGGGGTGATTTGAATTTTTATGTATTTATTTATTTATTTATTTGAACTTTTTTTTTATTATACCCTTTTTTTTATAGTTCCCATAGGGAACTATAACAATCAATCATCTGATTGCTATTATCATAGACTCCAATGCACTTGCATTGAAGTCTATGTTGATTTTACAACTTTCCTATTGAACCTTATTACAGGCAGGGGCTCCATAGGAAATACTATGCAGCAGCCTCATTCACAAAGACAGGGGCTGCTGCACACAACCTCCGGCTCCTCTGATCGCCTCATGGGGGAGCCGGAGCACCACCGAAAGCACACGCTTTCGGTTTTCAGCACGCTCAGATGCCGTGGTCAGGATTATAAAAACTAGGGATGTCCCGATACCGTTTTTTTAAGACCGAGTACGAGTACCGATACTTTTATTTAAGTACTCGCCGATACCAATTACCGATACCTCGAATAAACAGCGGCGCAGTTGCTGATAGCAATGAAAAAAATTAAAGCTGGAATTTGGTTGCTATGGACAACGGCTTTTCTTTTCCTTTGTACAAGTGTTAATAAATTAATAAATGGGCTTATAACAGTGTTTCCCAACCAATGTGCATCCAGGGGGATCTGTTATGGGGTATCTGTGGATGACACTGTTATGGGGGATCTCTGGATGACACTATGGGGGATCTCTGGATGACACTATGGGGGATCTCTGGATGACACTATGGGGGATCTCTGGATGACACTATGGGGGATCTCTGGATGACACTATGGGGGGGATCTCTGGATGACACTATGGGGGATCTCTGGATGACACTATGGGGGATCTCTGGATGACACTATGGGGGATCTCTGGATGACACTATGGGGGATCTCTGGATGACACTATGGGGGATCTCTGGATGACACTATGGGGGATCTCTGGATGACACTGTCAGGGGGCTATGTGGATGACACATATATAGCATATTATGCTATATACGTGTCATCCACAGATCCCCCATTAGTGTCATCCACAGACCCCCATAAGTGCCATCATAGTGTGTGTGGGGGGGCAGTTTACGCTCGCAGGGGCCGGTGTAGCTTGACTCTTTCATAAACCAACCCCGCAGCTCCTATACACTATTGAAGTAAACCTAATCTCTATTAATGTGGGCGGAATTACTAACTATTAATGCGCAGTCTCCCTCAGGTTAGGCGCTCAGTCCCTCCATGCTCCTCCTGCCCGCGCGCCTTCTACATTCATAAAGTGGGCGGAGCGCACAGGAGGGACGTGAGGTGCTTGGAGGAATCGGGCAGCTTGAGCTCTCAGTTCCTCCATGCGCCTCATGTCCCGCCTGCCCGCTCCGCCCACTTTTATGAATGAAGAAGGCAGGCGGGGCAGGAGGAGCATGGAGGGACTGAGCGCCTGACCTGAGGGAGACTGCGCATTAATAGTTAGTAATTCCGGCCACATTAATAGAGGTTAGGTTTACTTCAATAGTGTATAGGAGCTGCCGGACCGGAACTTCCGGTATCGGCAGCGGTATCGGCGGCATTTTCACGAGTAGAAAGTACTCGTAAAAATGCCAGTATCGGTCCCGATACCGATACTGGTATCGGTATCGGGACATCCCTAATAAAAACTATAAAAAAGTGCATAATACAAAAAAAAAGTTTAAACGGATTCTGTCACCACCTATAAGCCCTGTGAGCTAAACATATGCTCATGTCCAGAGTAGCATTCTGATTTCTAAGGTGGCCTTATAAAATCTATTTGTGGCTTTATTCTGTCAATCATTGAATTAAGGTGCCCAACGGGAGGTCTGTGAATGCCTGGTGCCGGGCCGCACCCAGCGCCGTTCTTGCCCAGCGCCGCCTTCCCAGCGTTCAGCCCTGCCTACTACTCCTCTGTGTCGCCTCTCCCTCCCTCCCCCTCCTCCCACTTTGAGATCCCGTGCGTGCGCCCAGGCTCAGCCTGATGCGCCCGTGCGGACTGCTGGCATCGGCTTCTTCTTGCGAAGTGCGCATGCGCCGGCACTTCGCTCAACTCTGGGATGACCTGAACACTGGCTTTATTAGAAAAGTATTGTCATGTACTATATGATGCCTAATTTTCATTTTTTACATCAGTCATCTCCTTTAAGTGGGACTCATGCCCTTGAGTGAGTTAAGCTGAGGTACCAGGCACAGATCCACTATGTAGATATAAACTCTGAAGGGGAGGTGGCAATCTCAGGAGCACCGCACATTCTGCATGGGACTAACTGGCAGGAGGCCCAGAGGTTAGATGCCTACTGTCTGATCAAACATCGGTGACCATTTTTTAAAATATATATATATATTTATCAGCAGTGTCCAAAGTCTTTAGGGAGGAACCTGTGAAGAAGCCTTAAAATAAACCAAAAACAATTGTAAACATAAAACTTGAAAAAAACAAGCTCCACTTCTGGCAATCTCTTGATATAAACCAGTTGTTCTAATCCTTCCAACCAGGGAAGACCATACTGGATGGCTAATCTAAGATTCTATCCCTGTGCCTAAGGTGAGCAACAGATAAGTGTGTCTTGGCCTATTTGTTATTAATTGTCTTGAAGGTCTGGGTGCAACTTTGTCCTTTTTGACCAGTTGGTCTCAAAGTTCTTAAGTGTCTTAAGTGAACGTCTTTAGCGGGACAAAACTTTGTCACAAATAAAGTTCCTTGAAATGATGGATTGCACCTCCGCGACGGAAGGAATTATGGGAGATCTCCAATGTCTGGCTATTGGTAACCTTGATGATTGAAATACATGACACATAATCATTCTAACGTTATGTGAAAAGGCTTAGATATGTAGCAACAGGAGGGCAGTTTCAGGGGCTATCTGCGTAGTTAGTGGGTCGAGCTTTTGGAGAAGTGTTTTGATTGATTGCCAGAAGGGCTTAAAGGGGTTTTCCCATCTCAGACAATGGGGGTATATCGCTAGGATATGTCCCCATTGTTTGATAGGTGCTGGGACTCGTACCTACAATGAGAACGGAGCGGTGAAATGAAAGTTCTTAAGTGTCTTAAGTGAACCTCTTTTCTATGGGGCCACCGAAAATAGCCGAGCCATTTCCGTCTGCCCCATAGAAATGGATGGGAGCATGGGCCGCGCATGCGCGATGCCCTCCCATTCACTTCTGTGGGAGCAGGGTGGAGCAGTTCTTGATGGTGGACGAACCCCGGGAAATCCGGGGTCCTCCAGCCACAGCGCTCTCCGCTTCGTTCTCGTTGTAGGTGTGGGTCCCACCGCTAGGACCCGCGCCTATCAGACAATGGGGACATATTCTAGCGATATGCCCCCATTGTCTGAGATGGGAATACCTTTCTAAGTTTTGGGCACTCCCAGAATATATGAAACAAGGAGCCTACATTGCCACACTGTCTCCAACATTGCTGTGATACATTTGGTTTTAGGGCCTTTGTTGGGGGGGGGGGGGGTAACAGGGCAATTGCCCAGGGCCCTAATCACTAAATGGGGCCCCCTGCTGAGCTGCCAAAACAGATGTGTGAGACAGACAGCACAGCAGGGAGCGCTAGTCCCTGGTCTCCGGGCTCCACAGCCGTCAGGCAGACCTTTGCCCCACCCCCTTCCTCTCTCTCTCTCTCTCTCTCTCTCTCTCACCAGAGGCCCTGCACTATGAATGTAATGGCCTCCTCTAGCCTGCTCCTAAGGTTTACTGGGGAGTTCAGAATGTCACCCCCTCTGACCTGACATATTTGCTGCTGGACCCTCTCTCCTCTCTGTGCTGCAATAAATGACAAGGCTGCTTTTTGATAGGTGCAGCTGGACACCCCAGACCCCAGACTAACGGGAGGGAAGTTAGCCTGCAGAGAATGTATAAGACCTGTCCTCTGCACCCCAGGGCAGCCAATCAACAAGCGTTTAAGATGTGTGCCCTTAGAAGCCATCACAGCCATGCCTACTAATGGCATGGCTGTGATTAGCCAGTGCAGCATGTGACCCAGACTCTATATAAGCTGGAGTCACGTAGCGCCGCACGTCACATCAGCTCTTAATAGTGTAGAGATAGGATGCTGCTGCTGTGAGGGAGAGATTAGGAAAGAATCTGATATTAGAGCTTGGTGTTAAAGAGGACCTTTCATCACTTCTAAAGATATTAACTAACGATGCTCACATGGCGCTGCGATTGGCCAGCGCTACAGCCTGGAGAAGGAGATGAAGGGCAGGCTCCGCCCACTATAACCAAGTCCCCCAAGTCCCCGCCTACTATAACTTTGTGAGCACAGAGACCGGAGCCTATACCGGGAGAACGGAGCGGCGCCCAGGGATAAAAGTAAGTGCAAGGAGATCCCTGGGCGCCGCTCTACATGTGAGCATCGTTAGTTAATATCTTTAGAAGTGATGAAAGGTCCTCTTTAATTCTGCGATCTACATCGATTTTTTTTTTTTTGTGGGTGCAATGCAACATTTTTGTACCCTGCCCTGAGCCCAGTGACAAAGAAAAATAAGTTTTAATCTGTCATATACCCATTTTTTAAGTGTACCTGCACTGCATATGTGCCAGGGGAAGGGAAAATAATATAGGTAATCTGTCTGTGAGTTCAGGGACCCAGGGGGTGACATATTCACATTTTTTTCTGTAAAGTACCCCTGTGCTGCATATGTGACAGTGTAAGCAATTCACTAAATCCATCTGTTAGATTCTGGGGGGACAAATTAAATTTTTTTTTTTGCTAAAAAGTACGTTTGCGGCCTGCACTGTATTTCTGAGAGTGAACTATAACCAGTAAATACAACTGGGACATTGTGGGTAAAAAATTTTTTTGGTTTGCCATAAAGTACATTTGCGGCCTGCACTGCATTTTTGAGAGTGAAATATAACCAGTAAATACAACTGTGACATTGTTGGTGAAAAAAATCACTTATTTTTTGCCATTTTTGAGAGTGAAATATAACCAGTAAATCCATATCTTAGATTTCGGGTGAACATTTTCACAGTTATCAGACCAGTCATTCACAAGTGGCTTGGAGGGTGTGTTCCTGCTGCACTGCATACCTGACAAGGAAATATATTCTGTAAATTCGGTGGCGTTTAGATTGTTGGGTGATGTGTACCCCTTTTTTCCTTCACACTACCCCTGTCCTGCATACCTGACGAGGAAATATATTCTGTAAATTCTGCAGCGTTTAGATTGTTGGATGATCTGGACCCCTTTTTTCTTTCACACTACCCCTGCACTGCATACCTGACTGGGAAATATATTCTGCACGCTGGTAGATGCGCTGCTGATGGCATTCCCACCTGACACCAGGGCCTCAGTGGAAGCACAAGGCGAGGGCAGAGGAGGAGAAAGAAACCCAACGCAGCTGGGGCACCGCCAGCACCTCAGAAGGCAGGGTTAGCATGGCCGAAATGTGGAAAAGCTTTGTCAGCACGCCACAAGAACCAGCACCACCAGCTGAAATGAAACATCTTAGCAGGAGGCAGCATTTCAGCAACATGGTGGAACATTATGTGTGCACACGCCTAAATGTACTGACTGATGGGTCTGCCCCATTCAACTTCTAAACACCTTCCATCGCAGAATTACCAAAAATAATGCGGAATATACAATTAGCAAAAACCCCCAATAAATCACCACATTATATAAATAATAAAAAGCCAAATTTTATTTCATAATGTTAAAAATACACAAATAACAGACCAATATATCTAAGGTGGACAATGATCACACTCCACAGAGGTCTGTGCCCATTAGCCCTATTCACAATGTAGTAACCAATGTAATATGACTACAAACATATGTCCGACCAGTGAATATCTAAATAGATAAATAGAAAGAGTGAATACAATCTATCCACAATGTATCAACATAAGAAAGGAACACGTGTTCCAATATTCAAAAGGTCGGTTACAAAAATACAAAGGGTAAAGATACAGACCGGTGTGGAGGTAGTGCTTCCTCAACCCCAACGTACGTTTCGCTTCCCGCTTCTTCCGGGGGGCGTACACACTTCTGTCTGAACGTGTGTTTAGCACGGCAGGGGGCGTTATCACAGACAAGCACAGCCGCCTGTCCACAGCCAATGTGGACAAGCTCCCGTTCATTAAAATGAACCAGGCATGGATCCCACAGGACTTGTCCGTACCTTGTGCAGAATAGACATGTATACCGGCCTCACCAAGCCTTTGTTATACTCCAGTGCACTTTCTCTTTGTTTTCTTTTCTATATTTCCCAATGTTTTGGGTTCTACCCAAATTAAAAAAATAAATAAACAAAAGTTAAAAACAAAAAACGGTGTTGGCGACTACCTCCTCCACCACCGCTTCCACCTACACGTCCACGTCCACCGCCTCCTCGACCTCCTACTCCATATGAACCTCCTCCTCCTAGTTCAAGATTATTATTTTTAATTTTTATGTATTTTATGTTATTTTAAGTAATTTCCCTATCCACATTTGTTTGCATGCCAATTGTCCAGCTCTTACCCCCATTTTGCTTCCTTTTGCAGCCCTTTAGCCCTTTCCATTACTTTTTCAGAGCAATTTTAGTCCCCCAAAGTTCGGGTCCCCATTGACTTCAATGGGGTTCGGGGTCAAGTTCGGGTCCCAAACTCAAACTTTGTGATGAAGTTCGGCCGAACACGGCAAACCCGAACTTTCTGGTGTTCGCTGAACTCTACCCAACACTCAATGCCATTGAGCGTTTGGGTGAAAAAAGAAATCCACTTTTCTTATTTTTACTTGCATTTTTTATTTGTTTTTCATATTTCTTTCTATTCGTTATTAACTTTTTTACTTTGAATGCAAAGAACACATCATCTACATGTCCCTGTTGTCTCTATATGCAGAGCACTGGTAACAGTGACTATTTTCAGGGGTTTTCTGATTATTTAAGAGAGTTAAGCAGGTTTCCTGGGCAAACTTGCTAATGGAAGCACACTTAGGGCTTATGCACACAAACATGTACCAGCCATTCCGTGCATTGGGGACTGCAATTTGCGGTCCCCAATGCACCGGCACCATCCTTGCGGTTGCTGCAGACGAAAACAGACCCGTTCAACTTGAATTGGTCCGTGATCTGTCTACACTGCAAAAAAATAGGTATGAAGAGAAACCCCATGGAAATGCTCCATAGTGCTTCCGTTCCACACTGCTCCTTTTGGATTGCAGACTCATTCAAGTGAATGGATCCAGTTCCACAATAGGGGGAGGGGGGGCACACGGTCAGTGCCCGCATATTGCAGACGAGCAACGGCTGTCTGCATAAGACCTTAGGCTGAGTTCACACTTCAGTTATTATCATCAATTATTGTGAGCCAAAACCAGATGCAGGTCAAAAACACAGAAAAGGAGGAAATCTTTTCATTATACCTTATCTCTGAGTAGCCTTCACTACTGGTTTAAGTTTACAATAACTGATGGAAATAACTGACTAAACAACTGTAGTGTGAACTGGGCCTTACCTGCTTCCTGATACTGGCTCTCGGCTCCGGTGCTCTCCGACCTCTGTTCAGGTGCCTGGATGTCATCATCCATTTTGACGCTGTCTGCAACCAATCGTGGGCCATGGTGGTGACTGGTGACTTCTCTCCTTTTGTCAAGTGAATAAATGTGACTGGTGATACAGTACTTCAGAATTTGGTTCCCACTTTTAATTTTGCCCAGGACCACATTTTATCTAAAACTGGCCCTGATTGGTATATATACATCCTAGTCGTTCCGGAGTGTAATACCATGGCAACAGCAGCTTCCTGTATTGTTCCCAGTGACAGGCGCATTTTGTGGATGTATGCGCCCAGGAAATAGCAGTACGCCAATCCCCCTCTGACAGCTTTTTATAGAAATCTTTTTCCCATATCACTATAGTCGAAGTCTTACAAAATATGCTATTATGTGTCAAAGTAGAGTATAGCAATCTGATGCCCCTACTTCTTGTGCCCCCCCAGTGTGCAAATCTTTCCTGATGACAGGAACCTCAATTGTTAATATGATTCCACTCTCCTTCCAAGGTCTAGTATTGAGGTCTGGCATGTATGCTTCTAATGCTTCCAGTTGCATCTTAACCTTTGATTTGGGTTCATAGCTCTCCATAATGGAGCAACCCACCCTCCACATGAGCAGAGATGCCAGCACGGGAGGGGGAACCATCTGAGAGCATAAGTGTGTAGGGTTGAATAAACCAAATTAAGTGTCAAGACGAACCATGCCTGTCAGTTTTTCTTCAAGACTAGGCCATGACTTTTGAATTTTCTCCTCTGCCCAATGTTTGGTTCGATCTAACAAAAAAGCTGTGTGGTACTGCTTCAAGTCAGATAATCCCATGCCTCCTTATTATCAGGGAGAATGCCGATCTTGGTCTTCTTTCCTGCCAGGTGAAGTAGATCACCTGGGAGCGAAGTGAGAGGAAGATCGAGCGTGGAACCGGGATAGGCAGTGTGCGAAATACATAGAGAATGCACCGCAAAATTAACATTTTATACAAAACTATTCTGCTCATCCACCTGAGTTCATATTTCGCTAGGCTTTCTAATTCTGAGGCCTAATTTTTTAGAAGGAGAGGAAAATTTGCCTTTACTAGCTGGCAGGTTGTTGCCGTGACAAGGATACCTAAGTAAGGGATAGATATCCCTGCCCATTGGTAAGAAAAACACGTTGAGATGGATTGTTTCTCTTTGTGTGGTAAGTGTAAGGCTAGCATTTGGGATTTATGAACATTAACCTTATAATATGAGATATAAAATCACATAATCCGCAAAAAGGTTGATCTTAAGCTCTTGGGAGGCTACCTGAATACCAATGATTGAAGGGTGACATCTTACATCTTGGCAAGTGGTTTCATTACCAAAGAAAAGAGCAAGGGTGACAGTGGGCACCCTTGATGGGTACCATTTGTAATTGCGAATGGTTTAGAGATAATTCTATTTACCAGCACTGATGGACATGAATATACCGTATTGCACTGATTATGGATTTGCCAAATCCCAAATTAGTAAGAGTGAGGAAGGCATAGCCCCAATGTACCCCAATCAAACACTTTTTCTTCGTTTAGAGATAGGACCACAGTGGGTTTGTGTCTCTTTCCTACCCAGTAAATAAGATCAATAAGACGTCTAGTCCCATCAGACGCCTGTCTTCCTTTAGTAAAGCCCACCTGGTCTCCTTTAATAAGTCCTGGCAGGATTGGGAGTAGTCTGTTCACAAAAATTTAAGCATAAAGTTTGACGTCTGCATTTAGTAGGGATATTGTTCTAAAGTTGGCTGGGTCATTGGGTGCCTTGCCAGGTTTGGGGAGAGTTATAATGGTCGCGTTGAGCATTTCATTAGGGAGTTATCCTTGGTGCATAGCTGTGTTGAAAACAGTGCTCAGATGTGGTATTAGTTCCTCTAAAAAAGCATGATAGTATTCACCTGAAAACCTATCTGGACCGGGCGCTTTTCCTCTTTTTAGTTCTTTTATGGCTTGAGCTATCTCTTTGGCTGAGGTAGGGGCATCCAGGTCTACTGCTTGGTTTCTAGTGAGAGAAGGGAGCTTAATTGATTGAAAAAATGCATTAAGGTTGATAAACATTACTGTCATCTTTCAGGTTATACAAACCATGGTAGGAAGAGCTAAATTCGTCGGCTATTAGTTGGGGGTTTGTGATTTGTCTATTAGTCCCTTTAGTTTGCAAGAATGCTATGCTAGCCTTTACCCTGGCTTTTCTAACCCTATTTGCCATTAGTGTGCTGGCCTTATTGTACGAGTTCTAGTAGGAATTTTCAAACAGGGCTCCAGTTTCTTTCCTACATGATTTGGTATAGTGAGAGGTGTGTTGGATCAGCAGACCTCTCATGTATGCTTTATGGGTTACCCATAACAGGAAGGGATAAGATGTTCTTGCAGTTTGCTTTGTAGTGCAGTTTTAACTGAGGGTAGGGAAAGGACAAAAGTATTCATTTTCCATACATATGTGTCAGCTGGATGGGCAGGTGTTCGAAATAGTAGGGACATCGGTAACCATTTCGAGGGATCGGATATCGATCTTAAAATCCCAAAGAACCCCATAATGTATATTATGCTGCTTTTTCATGCCACAGAATGCCCTTTTTTGTATTTTCTTGGCACTTACATAACCTTTTTGACCTCATTGCCTTTAATTATAGAAAAAATGATACAACAGGACCATGAAAGTGCAGCAAATTTCTCCATAAATGTAGTTCTGCTTCCTGTTATTTCTGAGATCATAGAAAAACCACGGACTAGACATTTTGGCTTGGTCAGTTCCAGGCTTTATTACAAACTATAAAATAACATAAATGATGTTGAGAAATCTGAGAATATATTCCAAAGCTGAGAATATTTTAATTATACACCGCAGTGCGATTACACTTACAGACCCACTGAGAATGACATGCGCTATATGTCCCAGCACTGCTCAGTCTAATAGGCAAAGCAATCAATAATAATGTGCTACAATGTTTTTATAATGTGATATGAAATTAACAGTAGTTCTTGACAATTTCATGATTTGTCTTTCTCTATTATAACTGTTCTAATTTAGATATTCATTGCTTTTCTCTACACTACAGGGGAATGGAATATTCATATTCCTTTGTTATGTTTGCTCCTCCAATCAGAATGTTTAGAATTCCTTGAACTATGAGGTCATCAGAGCTAGTAGTTCTACATATGACATCACAATGGGATGCAGGCTGTTAAAATTCTAACTATACTATTATAATACTATTATGATTGCTGATTCATTCTGGAAAATATTATAAGAATATTCAGGTAACAGCAGACATTGTCCAGATCACACCAAAGGAGTTGCCAGGGATTTAAACATTTTTAACTGGCTTAGCAAGCATCTTGAGCACTTTCCTGCATGTCAAGCCAGGATCAGAAAGTGGAGACCAGCTGGGATTGGTGAGGTCAGTAAAGCTTATTTATTTTTTTAACCTATACTGCCCTTTCTATAAAAAAAAGTCACCCTAATGGACTACCCTTTAATTTGTTCTATTTCTTAGTTACTTAACGTTCCTCTAGCGTTAGAAAACACAGTTTTCCCTACCTGTTGCATTGAGGCTTTAGGTACTATCATCGATTCAGTTGCAAATAAGCTTGACCTTCCTTTAGACAAAGTTAAAAAGTTTAGGAGGAATTTATCACGCCCTGCACTCTAGAAATGTGGCTTTAAAAAAGTCAGTATACTGTAAAAAAAAAAAATTAAATTTTTGAGAACTTATTTGCAGCATACTACAACTTGCAACAACTTGCAACAATTTGCACTTTTACACCACTTAGTCCAGATCTGAAAAGTGGATGGGAAAGTGGGCATGGTTAGCTATATCATTTAGTTCCACTCCAAATTTATCACTGCAAATTTTTTTAAAGTCTCAAAATCATCAGAAGGGGGGTCTTACAGAAAATGGAGTAGCATTTCTAGACAAATGCACCAAATTTAATAGACAATGTGTACCACTTAACAAATTTGAAGTGAAGTCTTGTGTAGGCCACAACTGACAAATTCTCTGTATTTTCTCTGTTGCATTACAATGTCATAATGGTATCTTATGACATTATAATAATTTCATTATGACATCATAATTAGTGGATTATAGTGTTTTATGATGGCATTGTGTCATAGTGGTGTTTAATGAGGTCATTAGTAATAGACTATAGTAATAGTGTCTTATGATGTCACAATGAATTGTGATGTCAAAATGGTGTTTTATTATGATTAATGTATTTTCATAATGATTTTGTATGATCTCATGTTTATAGGATTATGATGTCATAATTAATACATCACAATGTTGTATTGGTGCCCCATGATGCCAAAATTAATACATTAGGCTGTCATAATTAATGCACTGTGATATTTACTGCATAAGTAATACTATATGATATTATACTACTGTCTTGTCATGTCATATGATGCCATAATTAATGCACTATAGTGTCCATCATATTGTATATAATGAATTGTAATGTCATAATGAAATTTTATGACGTCATAATTATTGCATTGTGATGTCATACTTTTTTATTACTTTATATTAATTTTAATGTGATGGCGATTACAAAAACTATATAAGTTATATTTCCCCCAACCCTAAGGCCCCTTTCACACGGGCAAGTTTTCCACGCAGGTGCAATGCGTGTTGTGCACTCATTGCACCCGCACTGAATCCGGACCCATTTACTTCAATGGGGCTGTGTACATGAGCGGTGGTTTTCACGCATCACTTGTGCATTGCGTGAAAATCGCAGCATGTTCTATATTCTGCGATTTTCACCCAACGCTGGCCCCATAGAAGTAAATAGGGCTGCGTGAAAATCGCAAGCGTCCGCAAGCAAGTGCAGATGCAGTGCGATTTTCATGCATAGTTGCTAGGAGACGATCAGGATGGGGACCCGATCTTTATTATTTTCCCTTATAACATGGTTATAAGGAAAAATAATATCATTCTTAATACAGAATGCTAAGTAAAATAGTGATGGAGGGGTTAAAAAATAAAGAAATAAATAAACTCACCTCATCCACTTGATCGCGCAGCCCGCAAATGAAGATAGAAAGTTCTTCTATCTTTATTTAGCAGCACCTGCGCTGACATCACCGCTCTCACCACGTGGTGAGCGTGATGACATCACCAAAGGTCCTTTTCCTTCCAGGTCCTTAAAGAAGAAGACGAGCTGGGCTGTGCAATCAAGTGGATAGGTGAGTTTATTTATTTATTTTTTTAACCCCTCCATCACTATTTTACTTAGCATTCTGTATTAGGAATGCTATTATTTTCCCTTATAACCATGTTATTAGGGAAAATAACAAAATCTACAGAATACTGAACCCAAACCTGAACTTCTGTTAAGAAGTCCAGGTTCGGGTCTGGTTACCAAACATACCGATTTTTCTCCCGCACTTGCGAAACGCATTAAAACGCTTTGCACTCGCGTGAAAAAATCGCGCAATTTCCCGCCATGCATCCGCATCCTATCCGGCCCTCACACGCGACGCCCGTGTGAAAGAGGCCTAAGAATCACCTCATTCATGAATTGAGGAGAGAGAGTACCTAATTATTGCTCAATTAATAAGTTGTTTTTTAAAGCTTTAAAGGGGATGCATCTCTGATAAACACAGGACAAGGGGCAGAGGAACACTGAGCCTGTCCATAACTTCCTTCCAATACAGATGGAAATTTGGATCGTAAAAACACTTAGGGCATCTATCCAATGTTCTGCTTTGAACGTAAAAAAATTTAAGTGCAGTGCAATCTTTGAACATTAAACCTAGGTGAAATATTTCATGATTCATTACAAGTAATGTTCCTGATAGTGGGAAAAAAAAACTTTCCCTACCACTGTGTGAAATGGGGCCAATGTCCCTGTGCTATTTATCACAACAGCCAAAAATATGATCAGCATATGACGTGTGGATTAACATACAGATGGAGTAGTTTCTAACTTGACTGTGATATCACATCACAAAAGCCATTGAAAAAATCAGCTTCTTGCAGCATTTTACTTAACTTGTAGTTAGTGATGAGCAAAGTTTTGAAAAATAAAGTTCCACAAGAAATTTAATTTCTAACAAATTAATTCATCACGAATCGCTATAAATAAGGTATACCCAGGCCATTCTGCCTCAGGGTACAGCCACCTGGAGTGGTCATACTGTAGGTGGGTTGCAGCCATGCTGCGTTGAAGAACCGCATGGCCAATAAGCCCTAATTTAATAATGAAGACCACACTGTATAGTCAGTCTTCATTGTTAATGGTAGTGCAGCTATACCCACTTCTCCAACCGCAGCACTCTCCTGCCCTACAGGTGGGAGCCCTTCTTCTGCCATCTGTTTTTCCTCCTTTTCCACATCTTCTAATTTCGATGAGAATATGTCATCAGGAACATCCAGCTTCTCCTCTCTCTGCATCTTGCTGACTTTTCTAGGACATGGAGACCAAGAAGGATGATTTGGAAGAAGCAAAGCCAGCAAAAGAGGAGGATGGTGATCATTAAGACCTGGCCCCCCTAAGGGGTGCAGACTGGATGGTATTGGTTGGCGTGCTGGCACTGGAATAATAAAAGCTTCCATCTTATTGGTATTAGTAGTATTGTGATATTAGTGGTATTGGTAGTTACGGCTGATGTAGAAATAAGTAAATGTAGGAAGAAATAAATAAAACTAACACAGAATAAATCTCCCTGCACTTTCCCTGCATTCTTCTTTTCCAATATTCTTCTATTAATCATTTTCAGCAACATCTCTAAACAAACTTGTTATTGTTTAAAAATGCTGAAAACAAATGAACTTAAAAATTAACTCAATTAACAAATTAACTCAGCTTAAAATTCCCCCATGGCCTAGATATGGTGGTGTCGGAGGGGGAAATGCATACACACAATTGGTAAGGTATAAAACCGCACTGACAAGCATATTTAAAGGGGCTGTTGCATTTCAGCAAATGGCATTTATCATGTAGACAAAGTTAATACAAGGCACTTACTAACATATAGGGGCTTGATTCATTTTCCCATAACATTATACAGGGTGGCCCACGGAAAAGTAGCCCGCCTCCAATGTCTCTAAATTAAACTGTCTAATGGTAAATCTGTCTTGGTTGTTTATAGAAACCAAACAGAGCTCAGCTTTCATTTTTTTCAGAGCCCTGTAGGAACTGAAAGCTGAGCTCTGATTGGTTGCTATGGGCAACTAAGACTGATTTATTATTCAGTTTGCTAAAAGCGGCCTATTGTGTCACAAAGACGGTGTTCTCCCTGGAACAGTGGATAGTAATTGTGGAAGGCTATGTGCAGAGCAGATCAATTAAGGAAACGCAAGATACATTTGCCTACAAGTACCCAGGAACAAAACCACCAGCTAAATGTTGTATTCAGAGTCTGGTTCTGAAGTGGCATAAAAACTGTCTCTGTTTTAAACATGAAGAAACCGAGGCCTCCATCGATCAGGATGGCTGGAGTTGTGCATGAAATTCAGCAGCGGATTGCAAGTAGCCCCCAGAAATCAACTTGATGACTGTCTCAGCAAATTAGTGTATCAGGAACGACGTGTCAGTGTCAACCTGAAAGCTTACTGAATAATGTGTGTGCAGGAACTGAAAGAGTCTGACAAAGCTAAATGCGTAACTACTTTCACATCTGTGTTTTTGCTGGATCCATCATGGATCAGCAAAAATGCTTCCGTCATGATAATACAACCGTCTGCATCCGTTATGAACAGATCCGGTTGTATTATGTCTAAAATAGCCATGACGTTTTCTTTTGTGTTAGAGAAAACGGCTCAGTTTTCAATGACTTACATTGTGAGTCATGACTAGGGATGAGCGAACTTCATATTTTGAAGTTCGGTTTGTGGTATATGCTGAATTGTGTTATGGATTCCGTTACCACGGGCTATAATGCAATTCCATGACAGAATGCATAACGGAATACCTTTAGGCCTCTTTCAGACGGGCGTTGCGGGTGCACTTCGTCAAACAGTGCGGGTGCGTTGCGGGAATTGCTGCGATTTTTCCCTGCGAGTGCAAAGCGCTGTCATGCGTTTTGCACGCGCGGGAGAAAAATCTGCACTTTTGGTACCCAGACCCGAACCTGCACTTCTTCACAGAAGTGCATGTTTGGGTCAGAAATTGTCCCGCTGGTATTATTTCACATTATAACATAGTTATAATGTAAAATAATACCCTTAGCCATCTCCTAATGTTGAACCCGGTGCAGAATGGGTTAAAAATAATAAACTAATCATAACTTACCTGGTCCATTTGATCGCGAAGCCCGGCCTCCCTCTCCCTTAGCTTGAAAGATGTAAAGGACCTGTAATGATGTCACAGCATCACATGGCCCAATCACCTGCTCCATCACTATGGTGATGGAGCATGTGATTGGTCCATGTGACCACGTGACATCATCCAAGGTCATAAGCACTATCCACAGCCTGAGGATAGTGATTAGGGACCTTGGATGATGTCACATGGTCACATGGACCAATCACATGCTCCATCACCATAGTGATGGAGCAGGTGATGAGCCATGTGTGTGACGTCATCACAGGTCCTTTAGATCATCGATGCTGCAGGGAAAGAGAGGACAGATCGCGACTACTGCGATCAAGTGGCTAAGGTAAGTTAACTTTTATTATTTTAACCCCTTCCTCATCATTTAACAATGCATTCTTTATTAAGAATGCTATTATTTCCCCTTATAACCATGTTATAAGGGAAATAATAGAATTGAGTCCCGTTGCTAAGCAACAATGCGGGAAAATCGCAACGCATCCGCACTTAGTTTGCGGATGCTTGCGATTTTCCGCATCCCCATTCACTTCTATGGGGCCTGCGTTGCGTGAAAACGCAGAATATAGAACATGCTGCGATTTTCACGCCAGCGCAGAAGTGATGCGTGAAAATCACCGCTCATGTGCACAGCCCCATAGAAATGAATGGGTCGGTTCAGTGCGGGTGCAATGCGTCCTCCTCACGCATTGCACCCGCGCCTACGCCTTTCACACGGGCGAGTTTTCACGCGGGTGCAATGCGTGAGGAGGGCGCATTGCACCCGCACTGAATCGGACCCATTCATTTCTATGGGGCTGTGCACATGGCGGTGATTTTCACGCATCACTTCTGCGTTGCGTGAAAATCGCAGCATGTTCTATATTCTGCGTTTTCACGCAACGCAGGCCCCATAGAAGTGAATGGGGATGCGGAAAATCGCAAGCATCCGCAACCAAGTGCGGATGCGTTGCGATTTTCCCGCATTGTTGCTAGCAACGGGACCCAATCTATTATTTCCCCTTATAACATGGTTATAAGGGAAATAATAGCATTCTTAATAAAGAATGCATTGTTAAATGATGAGGAAGGGGTTAAAAATAATAAAGTTAACTTACCTTAGCCACTTGATCGCGTAGTCGCGATCTGTCCTCTTTCCCTGCAGCATCGATGATCTAAAGGACCTGTGATGACGTCATCACATGGCCCAATCACCTGCTCCATCACTATGGTGATGGAGCATGTGATGGTCCATGTGACCATGTGACATCATCCAAGGTCCTTAATCACTATCCTCAGGCTGTGGATAGTGCTTAAGGACCTTGGATGATGTCACGTGGTCACATGGACCAATCACATGCTCCATCACCATAGTGATGGAGCAGGTGATGGGCCATGTGATGCTGTGACATCATTGCAGATCCTTACATCTTTCAGCTAGGAGAGGAGGCGGCCGCGATCAAATGGACCATGTTATGATGTTTATTATTTGTAACCCATTCTGCCGGACTAGCATGAGGAGATGGCAAGAATTACTATTTTACATTATAACTATGTTATAATGTGAAATGATCCAGCGGGTATTCTGACCCAAACATGCACTTCTGTGAAGAAGTGCAGGTCCGGAGTACTGGCAAAAGTGCCGATTCTCCTGCTGCGTGCAAAAGCATGACGGCGCTTTGCACTCGCAGGAAGCATCGCGACAGTCCCGCCAGCACCCGCACTGTTTGACGGAGTGCACCCGCAACGCCCGTCTGAAAGAGGCCTTAGAGGCATTCCGTCATTCATTCCGTCATAATAGAATTCTACGGATCCGTCTTGCTCTGCATCCCAGGATGTACTCAAAAATGCTGCTTGCAGTGCTTTTGTGTGCAACATAAAAACGCGATGAAACAGAACGGAATGCATTCTGGTGCATTCCTTCCCTTCAGTTCAGTTTTTTCCTCCACTATTGAGATCCTATGATGGATCTCAATAGCGGATAGGGAAAGTGCACCTGTGAAAGTAGCCTAAATTATTGTACTTGTTTCCTGACTTTGACTGCTGACAGACATTTGGACCCATTGCTGCACTTCATAACGGATAAAGTTTGGTTTCATTTATCAGGTCATGTAAATTCCCACAATACAAGTTCCTGGTCCGCTGAAAATCCTCATTTGACTCACAAAACACCACGACCTGAAAATTGGTGTTTGGTGTGCAGTGTCAGCTACATAAATAGTGGGCCCAATTTTTCTCAAATCAACTGTGAATACCGTCATTTACCTGGAAATCTTTGAACAGTTTTACAACCAACTTACACCAGAAGAAAAAGTCCTGCAACACGGTCAACATGCTGCAACTTACGGAACTCATTGGAATGAGTTCAATGAACTGTTTATGGAGGAGCAAACTGTGAGCAAAGGATTATGGCCACCACGGTCCCCAGACTTGTCCACATGTGATTTTTATCTATGGATACATTTAAAACAAAGTGTTCACTAAGATTCCACATCCCCTCGATGAACATCACAAGGCGGATCAGCCAACATAGAAACATAGAATGTGTCGGCAGATAAGAACCATTTGGCCCATCTAGTCTGCCCAATATACTGAATACTATGAATAGCCCCTGGCCCTATCTTATATGAAGGATGGCCTTATGCCTTTCCCATGCATGCTTAAACTCCTTCACTGTATTTTGCAGCTACCACTTCTGCAGGAAGGCTATTCCATGTGACCACTACTCTCGCAGTAAAGTAATACTTCCTGATATTACTTTTAAACCTTTGCCCCTCTAATTTAAAACTATGTCCTCTTGTAGCAGTTTTTCTTCTTTTAAATATTCTCTCCTCTTTTACCGTGTTGATTCCCTTTATGTATTTGAAAGTTTCTATCATATCCCCAGCATCATCCGACCTGCCCAAAGATGCAGAGGTGTGAACGGGGACCACTTTCAGCATCCTTTGTGACTTGTGGGTAATTAAAAAAAACTATCCACGTTCATCTTGTCATACTATTGCTGGAGGCAGGCTACTTTTTTTGTGGGCCACCCTGTACAATGCTCGTATCCAGGGGTTAAGACAACCACGCAATCCAACAGCGGTGGTCATGCTTGTACACTATAGGAAAAGGCACTGGTCTCTCTGGTGGCCGGGACTGTTGGAGCGCTCATAGGCACACGTGCAGCAGCTCCCATCCCAGCCAACTCATATCTGCGCTGCAGCGGTGGCCGTAACCAATGGAAAGGCATTGTGTATAATGTGATGAAAAAATGAATCAAGCCAGCAAAGGAGGCAATATGGACAATCACAATACATTAGTAAGTGCCTTGTATTAACTTTCTCTATATGATAAATGCCGTTTGCTTTTCACTTTTCAAGTGAATGAGTCTGAGCTGCAATACCAAGCACTGCCGCTACGCAATGTACAGTGCTGAGCATTGTAAGTTGTCAGGAGGCTGCAGAGCTATTGTTTGCAGTTAATAAGCAAATATTATTCTTTGGGTGGTTTCACACATAGCGTTGGAGTACCTTGAGCCAAAGCCAAAAGTAGATTTCAAAAAATGGAGAAAATAAATAAAAAATGGCTTAAAACTGCACTGCTGTGTCTTTAAACGTGAAACCAACCTTAGAAAAGGTTTAAGTGAAAAATTGTATGAGATAACCTTAAAGTCAGGAGTAGGGATGAGCAAACTTCAGTTTTTGAAGTTCGGATTTGGGTTTACGCTGAATTGCATTATGGATTCCGTTACCATGGAACATAATGCAATTCAATGAAGGAAAGCATAATGGAATTTCAAACTAACAATAGAGATATTAAGAACAGTAATTACTCTACCACTTAAGTAACACCATGGGAAAAATGTATGCCCTATGTTATGCTCTGGTGTTCTTTCAATCGCTGCTTGTCCCCTTAGTTCCTGCACTAGGCATAACATCATTTACCAGGTTTGCCTTGAGTGTTCTTTTATGATTTTCCAATCAGTTATGTTCTTATTATCTCCAATACAACTTGATGAGCACTGCCGATTATCGTCACTTCTTTTAAGTTATTCAATTGCACAAAAATGTGTCTGTCAAACGAATATGAAGCTTTTGCTATTCATTTTGGAGGGATCGTGTAAAAACAGCATTTTACTGTGAAGATTGAACCACGAGGGAGAAATAAAATGGATGCTTACACGACACTGGGTGGAAGTTGGGGGGAGAAGGAGGTTAGGGCTGTTGAGTAGGTGACATCAGATAAGAGTGGTGGTAGATGAAGTGGCAAAAAAGAGAAGAGGCAACATATGGCCAAACCTTCCCAAGAAAAAACAGCCAGGGGAAGATCTGCTTCTATTGTAGTAAGATTAGGAAACAGTGGAGCCGCTGATACTGTGGGCAAAGGCTCAAAATGTGCCACACCAAAGACAATCTTAGCTGCCCCTAGCTCTGTGTGAGCAACTCCCACATGTGGCTGTTTTTTCTCCACAAGGCTGGCACACCAAACCACAGCCATGTGTAGGATATTCAGTATTAACCGCTTCAGCCCCCCTAGCTTAAACACCCTTAATGACCAGGCCACTTTTTACAATTCCGCACTACACTACTTTCACCGTTTATTGCTCCGTCATACAACTTACCACCCAAATGAATTTTACCTCCTTTTCTTCTCACTAATAGAGCTTTCATTTGGTGGTATTTCATTGCTGCTGACATTTTTACTTTTTTTGCTATTAATCAAAAATTACCGAAATTTTTGCAAAAAAATGACATTTTTCACTTTCTGTTGTAAAATTTTTCAAAAAAACTACATTTCTATATAAATTTTTCTCTAAATTTATTGTTCTACATGTCTTTGATAAAAAAATCCAATAAGTGTATATTTATTGGTTTGGGTAAAAGTTATAGCGTTTACAAACTATGGTGCAAAAAAGTGAATTTCGGCATTTTGAAGCAGCTCTGACTTTCTGAGCGCCTGTCATGTTTCTTCAGGTGCTAGAATGCCAGGATAGTATAAATATCCCCAAATTACACCATTTTAGAAAGAAGACACCCCAAAGTATTCGCGGAGGGGCTTGGTGAGTTCATGTATCATTTCATTTTTTTCACAAGTTAGCGGAAATTGACACTTTCTGAGAAAAAAAAAAAAAAAAGTTTCAATTTCTGATAACTTCTGGCAAAAAAAAAAAAATCTCAGACGGACTCACTATGCCCTCAGTGCCCCTCAGCCCCATACCTTGGGGTGTCTACTTTCCGAAATGGAGTCATTTGTGGGGTGTGTTTACTGTTCTGGCATTTTGGGCGGGGCTAAATTGAGCCGCCATGTAAAACCTAAAGGTACTCGTTGGAATTTGGGCCCCTTTGCACTCAGGCTGCAAAAGCGGCACTCATGTGAGTATCGCCAGTACTCAGGAGAAGTAGGGCAATGTGTTTTGGGGTGTATTTTACATATACCCATGTTGGGTGAGAGAAATATCTCTGTAAATTGACAACTTTGTATAAAAAATTTTAAAAGTTGTCGTTTACAGAGATATTTCTCACACAAAGTATGGGTATATGTAAAAATACACCCTAAACACATTGCCCTACTTCTCCTGAGTACGGCGATACCACATGAGTCACACTTTTTGCAGCCAAGATGCGCAAAGGGCCCTAAAACCAATGAGTACCTTTAGGATTTCACAGGGCATTTTTACGCATTTGGATTCTCACGCTTTAGGACCCCTAAAATGCCAGGGCAGTATAAATACCCCACATGTGACCCCATTGTGGAAAGAAGACACCCCAAGGTATTCTGTGAGGGGCATGGCGAGTTCACAGAAAAAAAAATTTGGCACAAGTTAGCGGAAATTGATTTTTTTTTTTTTTTTTTACAGTCTCATATTCCACTAACTTGTGACAAAAATAAAATTTTCCATGAACTCGCCATGCCCCTCACGGAATACCTTTGGGGTGTCTTCTTTCTAAAATGGGGTCACATGTGGGGTTTTTGTACTGCCCTGGCATTTGAGGGTCTCCGTAATCATTACACGTATGGCCAGCATTAGGAGTTTCTGCGATTCTCCGTATATTGAGCATACGGGTAATGAGATTTTTTTTCCGTTCAGCCTCTGGGCTGAAAAAAAAAAATGAACGGCACAGATTTTTTCATTCGCGATCGATCAATGTGGATGAAAAAATCTCTGCCAAAATCAGTGACTGCGGTGCGGTGGGCTGGGCGCTAGCTACCTAACAAGTAGCTAACTAACTGGTGGTGATAAGGGACCCTTATGCCCCATTCATACGTCCGAAATTCTGTTTGCGGAACGGAATTGCGGACCCATTCATTTCTATGGGGACAGACTTTGTCCCGCTCGGATCCGAATTACGGATCCGCGCTCCGGGTCTGCACTTCCGTTCACAAAAATATAGAACATGTCCTATTCTTGTCCGCAATTGCGGACAAGAAAAAGCATTTTCTATATAGTTCTGGCAATGTGCGGATCTGCAAAATGCGGAAAGCACATTGCCGGGTGTCCGTGTTTTGAGGATCCGCGGATCGGATCCAGCGGATCCGTGAATCCACGGATCCGTGAATCCACGGATCCAGCAAAACACATATGGACGTCCGAATGGAGCCTTACAAGGGGTGTGATCAATGACAGGGGGTGATCAGGGGTCTAGATGGAGTGATCAAGGGGTTAATAGGTGAGGGGGTGGGGGTTAGTGTAGTGTTTGGTGCAACTTTACTGTAGTTACCTGGTCCTCTGGTGGTCGATCCCAGAAAATGGGACCACCAGAGGACCAGGTAGCAGCTATATCAGACGCTGTTCATAAAACAGCGTCTGATATAGCTGTTTGATGCGATTTATATCGCATCTACAGCCTGCCAGCGATTGATCATCGCTGGCAGGCTGTAGTCCAACTCTCGAGCCGCGCTTCACTGTGAACAGGAACTCTCGCGTCTCGCGAGATGACGCCCCGGCGCGTCCAAACAGAAGATCCCGGCCGCCCGCAGGACGCAATCCTGCGTACGGCGGTCGGGAACTGGTTAAAATAAGCCATGGGTGCTTAAACACAAACAGGTACCATGGCTCTACTGTAGCACATGATGCGGCATTACCGGATTCTGTGGGAAAATAGAACTGGCCAGCATTCTGACTCAGTGCAAATCTGTCCTCTTTCCCCTAGTCTTCCTTGTGGCAGCCAGCCCACATCCCCAAGCAATACAGTGTTCTTGTCATCATTATCAGCTAGTTCTTCTCCTGCTCAGACTCTTTCTCCTCCTTGTCCTCTGCTCTTCTGTGAGACATCCATAATAGAATGTGTATCCAAAATGGAATGGGACATGAGTAGGGATGAGCGAACCCAAACTGTATAGTTCGGGTGCGTACCGAATTTTGGGATGTTCGGGACACGGACCCGGACCCGAACATTTTCAAAAAAGTTCGGGTTCGTTGTTCCAATCAGCTAGCGTTTTACTTCTTGCCCTAAGAAGCCATCACAGCCATGCCTACTAATGGCATGGCTGTGATTGGCCAAGTGCAGCATGTGACCCAGCCTCTATGCCTCTATTTAAGTTGGAGTCACGTAGCGCCGCACGTCACTCTGCTCTGATTAGTGTAGGGATAGGAGGCAGCTGCTGTGAGGGCAAGATTAGGCAGGGAAAAGTCAGCAAAAACACCTAATGAAGTGATCGATCTACAGCTGTGAATCATTCAACTTCTGCTAGTTAATTGCTCACTGGTTTTTAAGCTGCACAGAGTGTTTTTCTGTCACTTTTTTCTGGGGTGATCAGCGGCCATTTTGTGTCTTGTGGTGCACAAGCACAAGCTGCCACCAAGTCCATCAATCCATCAATACTAGTTGTTTTTTTTTCTGCTATATCCTTGGCTGTGCTTATTGTCACCCCTAGAAACTCAGGATAGAAATTTCTATATTTTATTGAGGGGTTAAATTCAATTGCCAAAATGACAATCTCCTAAATCTGGTGTTCCAGCTATGGCTAGCCAAGTGTAATACTGTCTACTGTCTGGCAAAGGATAGATTTTTTTCTGTGGTGAAATTCAATTGCCAAAATAGTAATCCCCTAAATCTGGTGTCCCAGCAGTGGCTGGCCAAGTTTAATAGTGTCCGGCAAAGGATATATTTTGATCTGGGGTTAAATTCAATTGCCAAAATAGCAATACCATAAATCTGGTGTTCCAGCTGTCACTGGACAAGTTTCATAGTGTCCGGCATAGGATATATTTTTTTCTGGGGGGAAATTCAATTGCCAAAATAGCAATACCATAAATCAGTGGTTTCAGCTGTGGCTGGCCAAGTTTAATAGTGTCCGGCAAAGGATATATTTTTTTCTGGGGTGAAATTCAGTTGCTAAAATAGCAATACCATAAATCAGTGGTTTCAGCTGTGGCTGGCCAGGTTTTATAGTGTCTGGCAAAGGGTAGATTTTGTTCTAGGGTGAAATTATATTGCCAAAGAAGCAATCCCCTAAATCTGGTGTCCCAGCAGTGGCTGGCCAAGTTTAATAGTGTCCGGCAAAGGATAGATTTTGTTCTGGCGTGAAATTCAATGGCCAAAAAAGCAATACCGTAAATCAGTCATTCCAGCTGTGGCTGGCCAAGTTTAATACTGTCCAGCAAAAGATAAATTTTAAATTGTTGGGTGAAATATTAACATTATTGCCAGGTACAAACCCCTGCACTGCATAACTGACAGGGAACTTACAATTGGCGGTTACATTCTTGCATGAAATAAAGCCTTTTTGGGCTGTGAAGCCAAAGGTAGTCACCAATAACTGTTTTTTTATTTGTAATTTTTTAAAATAAATTAGTGTAGACCCCAAAACATTGGGAAAATATAAAAATAAAACAAAGTGTAAGTGCAAGGTAGTATAACAGTGGTTGGGTGAGGCCGGTATACTTGTCTATTCTGCATAAGGTACAAACAAGTCCTGTGGGATCCATGCCTGGTTCTTTTAATAAACTAAAGCTTGCCCACATTGTCTGTGGACAGGCGGCTGCGCTTGTCTGTGATAATGCCACCAGCCATGCTAAACACACGTTCAGACAATACAGTGGCTGCAGGGTAGACAAGCACCTCCAAGGCGTAAAGGGCAACCTCAGGACATGTGCCCAATTTGATGACCCAGAAGTTGAATGGGGCAGACCCAGTGGCGTAGCTAGAAATGATTGGGCACCACAGCAAATTTTTGAATGGGCCCCCTACCACAGTAATTTTTGCGCAAACCCTTTCTTTCATGCCGCCATGCCTGTGGCTACTAAAGATCGCTCTCTCAGACCAGGCCCAGCAGCTGTTCCATTCGCTTTCTACACTGTCTATACTGCCACTGTATATAATTTCATTGTATAATACTGTTAGTCCTCCTCCTCCTCCTGGATGGGCCCTTTCAGGTCACGGCCCCAAAGCAGTTGCTTCCCTGCTTCCCCTGTAGCTATTCCCTAGGCAGACCCATCAGTCAGTACATGTACTGTTCCACCATGTTGCTGAAATGCTGCCTCCTGCTAAGATGTTCCAGATCTGCTGGTGGTGCAGGTTGTTGTGGCGTGATGACAAAGCTTTTCCACATTTTGCCCATGCTAACCCTGCATCTGAAGTGTTGCTGGTGACCCAGCTGCATTGGCAAATTCTTTCTCCTCCTCCTCTGCCTTCACCTTGTGCTTCCACTGAGTCCCCGGTGTCAGGTGTGAATGCCATCAGCAGCGTGTCTACTAGCGGGCTCATCTTCCTATTACACTCCAGTGAGGGAATTAAGGACGGCACGTTGTCCTTGTAACGGGGATGCAGCAGGGTGGCCACCCAGTAATCAGCAAAAGTTAGAATGTGGCAGTAACTGGGCGGTCGTTGCGCAGGCACTGCAGCATGTAGTCGCTCATGTCTGCCAGGCTGCCCAGAGGCAAGGACAAGCTATCCTCTTTGAGGGAGGTATATCGTCTGTGTCCTCTGTATCCCCCAGCGTTCCTCCTACTCCTCTTCCTCATCCTCCAGAACTGTGCCCTGGCTGGACAATTGTGTTCCAGGCCAGGGCCTATGTTGGTGCAGATACCCACCCTCCGAGCCACTTGTATTTGGTTGGCCTTAAGTTAAGGATAAGGCATGTATATAGTTTTGTTTCTTTATATAGTAAGTTTAGCTGCATTATAGTTATTTTAATATGTTTTTAAGAAAATTTGTAAATAGTTTGTTAATGGTTTGAGTGAAAGGGGGTGGGGTGTTGTGTGTGTTCGATTAACTGAATTGATTTTCACTGTCTGGTGTTTAGGAATTTCTGCACCCCAAATTCAGCACATGTGGCAGGCAGGGATGTGTGTCAAACCGGCTAGGCCCAGACCTGCTAGTATATTTCGCCCATTAGCGCACAACACCAGGCCGGGCTGGAGGCTCAGTGGCACCAACCAATGGTCGGTCTGTTGTTCCATGCCTGTCCACAGCTCCTGCGCGGTGCGGGGTTTGTCCCACAAACACACAAGTTTTAAAACAACCTGCTGTCGTTTCCCCCTGGCTGTGCTGCTGTGGGTGGTGAAGGTATTATGCTGAGTGGATGAGGAGGAGGTAGAGGAGGAGGAAGCTGTGTAGGAGGAGGAGCAGAAGGTAACAGGATACCAAGAGAAATGTCCAGCAATCCTCGGGGGCGGAAGGACATTCGCAAAAATGCTATCCGCCTTTGGGCCAGCTGCTACATTTACCCACTGTGTTGTTGGTTATGTGGACGTTGCCACAGATAGCGATGCGCAGTGCACACTTGATTTTGTCCGCCACTTGGTTGTGCAGGGAAGGGATGGCTCGCCTGCAAAAGTAGCGGCGGCTGGGGTACACATACTGCGGGATAGCTACCGCCATAAGGTTTTTAAAACTGTCCACCAGACAGAATGACAGCATTTCAAAGGACCAGGAAGTTTGAAATAAGGCATTTAGAGCCATGGGTAGGGGGTACTTCCTCTTTCTAGTTCTTTTTCTCTCCATTGTTTGGGAGATGGACAGCTGATAGCTGAACACTTTCATGGGATTTGGTTGAGATGCTGGGTGCCACTGTCACTCACTTGGGCTCAAGTTTAGAATGTTTATTTATAATTTTTCTGTATTTTATTTTGTTTTTAAGTCATTTCCCTATTCACATATATTTGCAGGGCTAATTTACAGCCATTTAAGTGCCCAAAAGTTCGGGTCCCTATTGATTTCAATGGGGATCGGGGTGAAGTTCGGGTCGAGTTCGAATCCCGAACCCGAACGTTTTGTAAAGTTCGGAGGAACTTCTCTAACCCGAACATCCAGGTGTTCGCTCAACTCTAATGATGACCAATCATCTCAGCAGCGGTTGGAGCCAGAATGAACTGAGTCCTCCGGCACGCTAGCCAGAATGGCAAGGTATATGCTTGCTTGCTTATGCTCCTTACCGTCAAGCAGTCTGATGGTTACTGGATATCCATTTTTTGGACCCTCACTATCAAAGCAAAATGGTGAAATGTTTTCCTGTTGCTGAAAGGGAGGCCAAATTACTTTATTACTAGGATACACTGTGTACACATCTTTCTGCATATACTCTGCTCACCCCCTGCAAAGTCACCCTCTCCTGCTGAACTTGCCCAGTATGCTGTCTCTATTATGACTTGTCCAGCCTCTAGTGTCATCTCAGAGAGGGTTTTCAGCATGGCAGAGGGCATTGTGACACCCAAACGAACAAAGTTGTCCTCTGCCAGTGTACAAAACATCACTTTTGTCAAAATTAACAAGGCATGGATCCACAGAGAATTTCACACTGCTTCAGTTGATGCCTACAAATAGATGTGCTGTTGCTAATGGTGTCCCACCATGCCACTGCTGCTGTGTGCTTGTCTACCATCATTTTTCATACTGTATGGCTGCTTCTACTGCCACTGTCATGCCACTGCTGCTGTCTGTTTGCCAACCAACCATCATGTTCCATATGCTATGGCTGCTGCCACTATTGTTGCAGTTGCTACTCCCTGCTGCTAATCACCCCACTGCCAATTCGATTACCTCTACTGCCACAACCATTACTTCTACACAGCCACCGCCACTACTACTACTAGCCCCAAACAACTACACACACATCTACTGTCTTGTCTGTTCCATGCTATGCTGCTATTGCTGCCTCTGCTATTGTAGCCACATGCTACTACTACCCTACCCTTTCCATATCCACACTGTACTGCTGCTGCTCCAAATTAAAAGAAAGAAGTTTTCCAGAGTTTGTCACTCTCTCTTATTACAAATATTGTGCATGTATAGATACTGGGGAGCATTCTGCCCTGTTAATGCATAATTTTTGGATGCATTTGCAGAACAAGTCACTGTTTCTTCTTGCATTTAACAAGTATATGTGTATAAGCAGGTGTAGAGGTGTGCCCGTGTTGAGGCACAATTTTTGGATGCTTGGTACTAACAAGCCACTATTTTTTCCCATAACACTGTGTGTTTAAACACCATTTGCCCCCAAAAAGGGAAGCTTAGAAAGCTTGTTGGAAGCTTTCTAATTCCTGGAACTATCAATCTGACATTATTTGCTATTACTGTCATTGCTTTCAAGACCTTAACAAGATGGGGGGGCGGTAGAGAAAGAATAAAAATTAAAAAAAGCAACATAATGAAAATATATAGAAATCTGTGTCCTAGGAAACACCAAAGTGTCATATACGTATTTTCAGGCCAATTGGAGTAACATTAGTTTGTGTAGAATTGATTGACACTAATTTAACTTTTTTTAAATTTGACGAACCGGACAAGAAACAAATTTTAAGAAGATCACACATCTCTAATTGGAATCATTGTCATTACATATTCTGGGAGATTACTAGTGGTACATTATTAACAAAGGGTTTAAAATAACCAATTACACATTTACATTTCGTTGCTTCGGTTCACTATTTATGAAAACAGAGATATCAACTGTCCTGAATTTTTTAGTTTGCCACAATAAATTGTGAAACTTGTCACTGTTTTCAAGGTCATTTATTAGAGCCCGTGAGAGGAACATCTCAATTTTTCATTCAGTGATATTCTTAAGTACGTTCTTTAAAGCTCAAAAGTCTATGTATTCCTTTCTAGAGCCACTCACCTTTGCAGTGGAAGCATTTTTATGTCAGGAAATGACTGATTTTAAAGCGAATGAGTTAGAACATGAACTTTTTTTTATAGAGCATATCTGCTTTACTCTTAGCTGCAGTATTTAACTACTTCTCACCCAGCAGTCTTGTAGGCAATGGGACAGATTTCCTCATGCTGCCTAAAATTAAGGTAAGTTAGGCCCATTTCACATCAGCATTTTTGCTTTCCGTCCTAGAGTTCCGTCCTCAGGGCTCTAGGATGGAAAGATACTGATCAGGATTATCCCAATGCATTCTAAATGGAGAGAAATCCATTCAGGATGCATCAGGATGTCTTCTGTTTAGTATGTGAAAGTTTTTGGACGTTGACAAAACCGCAGCATGCTGCGGATTTGTCTCCGTCCATAAATCCGGAAAACTTGCCGTAATGCCGGATCCGGAATTAATGTTAGTTGAAAAGCATTAATCCGAATCCGACTTTAAGCTAAACGTCGTTTCGGCGCATCGCCGGATCCGACGTTTAGCTTTAAAGAATGGTAACCATGGCAGCCATGAGGCTACTAAAGTCTCGGCTGTTATGGAAAGAAGGAGCTGGGAGAAGCTACTTTCTAAGCGGTGTCGGGCGCTGATGACGCCACCGGGTCTCCATGCGTCGCATGGTTCACATAGCTTTGCTATGTGAGCAATGCACCATATGGATCATACGGCGCATTGCTCACATAGCATAGCTATGTGATCCATGCGACGTAGGGACCCGGTGACGTCATCGAGGAGCGCCCCAGCCACCGCACGGAATGTAAGTAGCTTCTCCCCCGGCTCCCTGCATCTTTTCCATGGCAGCCGGGACTTTAGTAGCGTCCTGGCTGCCATGGTTACCTGAAAGCATATTGAAGACTGATCAGTCTTCAATATGCGTTCAGTTGTGTTGCGTTGTGACGGATCCGGCGGGCATTTCCGGCGATGGAAGTGCACGCCGGATCCTCACAACGCAAATGTGAAAGAGGACTTAGACAACACATTTGCATACCACCTATTGGTTTCTTTCTTTGCCACTAAATTTTGACGGACTTGGTGCAAATTGTTGCATCTTAGGCCATAATTCTTTTAGTTAGGGTACACCCTTTTCCTGCTAAGCCATGATCCCTTGTCAAGTTAGGAGTGTATGTCTTGATGTATATCTTATTCCACATTTTTAGACATTTTATGACACATTCTAGGTATAGTCATGTTAGTAAATGTGGGCTGGTGTGTTTGATTGCACTCTGGTTGCAGTTATATAAGATCAAGCTATTACACAAAGCACCCGCTCTTCCAATTAAAGAAGATTTACCGAGTAGCAGATTTACTAACCCTGTATAAAATGTAGACATCTTAAACTGAGACAGATAGGCCAGATAGATGCACCAAATTTATTATAGTAGTTTGGGCAGCACAGTGACTCAGTGGTTAGTACTGGTGCATAGCAATTCTGGGGTCTGAACATCTGCATGTAGCTTGTATGTTCTCATCATGCTTGGGTTTACTCCCAAAGACATACTGATAGGGAATCTAGATTGTGAGCCCCACTGGGGACAGTGATTGATGACAACAATATCTATAAGTGCTGTGGAATATGTTGGCAGTATGTAAGCAAGAGAAATACAATTTGCTGTATGATAAATTTGGTGCATGGCTAGATACTGTTGTGGTGGCCTCTGTGTCTGCATTGTTTACAAGAAGTCAGTTTCTCTATTGCTTCCCATGAAGGAATGAATAGAGAAGCTGTCTATCCACATGGAGCTGGTTAGTGTAGGGCATCTCCTATTGAAGTGAATGGGACCGTGTGATGGAGGCTACCAGGTGCAAAAGAATGTTAAATGCCAGGTGAAGGCACATTCAATACATATGGAACAAAATCACAGAAATATAGTGGCCAAAATGGGGGAACTGCTCAGACCCCTAACACTGTAGCGTGTTTCTCATTGGGGGAGCAGTCCCACCGCATGTGGACACGATCTGATATGGGTGTGGCTTGCAGTCTTGCTTTATTCACATTGCATTAGTTGTCCTGCTATGCGGTTGTGTGGAAGCTTGGCTGTGAGCAGTATTCCATCACCTTCAGACCGTGTTCGCACCATAGTTAGCGTAGTGGTAGGACCCCATGCCATGCTGAGTGACCGTGACGTGGTGCATGAGGGGCTCCGATGTGTTCCTGACAGGAATATATTGGCAAAAGTCTCAGCTTTTAATATCTGCTTGTTTGACTAGCTAGTATAGTCAGTGGCATATCCGTTTGGTGCAATTTTTTTCTGTGATTTTTATATTTCTATATTTCATCCACACAATGCTCCGTTTTGTGTAGGATGCCTTTGTGGTGCATGTGGTCCGCGCCGGCATCCTCCATTGTACCCAATTTTTGCTGGGGATGGCCGTTTGCTGCAGGCCACATGCGGTGGGACTGCTCCCCCAATGAGAAACACGCTACAGTGTTTGGGGTCTGAGCAGTTCCCCCATTTTGGCCACTATATTTCTGTTATTTTTTTTAAAAGGGATTTTCCAACTTTTTTTTAAATACTTTAAAAAATCCTCAGGATCGGATATTATCAGTACTATTGAGTGAAACGAAGCTCACCATGGAAAAATTTGATTTGCCGCGAAGCTGGATTTTCTTATGCCTTGTGGTAGCAAATCAATTTTTCCTAAAATGGTGGTAAAACAAAAAAAAAATTTCATACTCACCTCATCCATTAGCATGTGAAGAGTTGTCAGCGACCATCTTGATTGAAGATCCCATGTGAAATTTCGTGCGAGGTGACGTATGATGTCACCACGGCAGCCAGCGCACACTATGCACAATTTCTTACTGGATTTCCAAGCAAGATGGCTGTGGTGGGCTCTTCATAATCAAATGCATAAGGTGAGTATTTTAATTTTTTTTTATCAGAGTAACCCCTGACAGCTCTCAATGGTCATCTCAGATGCCACAATCATCGATAAACGTGGAATCTGAGGGTTTCAATGATGGGGGGATAGCGCAATCGCCGTTCCCGGTCATTGTGCCCGCTTCTCACAAAGAATTGCGATACGTGACGAAGTAATTCATTACGAAGCAAATTTTGTGAAATTCGGCGAAGCAGCCGAATCAAAGTTTTGACTGGAACCTAGACCCAGGAACCTCGCTGATCAGCGCCGCTGCCTGCTCAAACAGCTGATTAGCAGGAGTCTCGGTCCCCCATGATCAATATTGATGACCTATTCAGAGGATAGGTCATCAATATAAAAAAGTTAAAAGAAAAACACTTTAAAGTGCAAGCTCCAGTTCCACAGGGAGAATGCATTCAACAATTCCCTTAAAGGGAATCTGTCATGAGATTCGTGGTGCCCAAACCATGGGCGGCATGAAATTCTGAGAGACTCCCTTGTTACAATCAAGTGTCTCTGAAACTGTGCAATGTTTGGCTTTAATGTCAGGTCTTTCCCTTTATGCAAAAAGGAAAAGCTCTGTTGATCGCAGCTTATTTTGTCAATTATTTTTTCTGTGAAATGCCTTGACGACGGAACCTCTTGAGATTTCATACTGCCTGTTGTTTGGCATGTAGTCCCTAGTTACCATTGTGCTTGGTAAGCTGTCAGGAGGCTGCAGAACTCACTGGAGCACCACTGTATCTTCAAAATGCTGATTGGCAGGGTTGTGAGAGTCAAAACTCCTCTGATCTCAGGTCAGGCCTTGAATATAAAAAGCTCAGACTACCCCTTTAATTAATCAAAATACATAATATCAGTTCTGAAATTAAATCCCCAATCCAATTATTCTGATGTTAATGTAAGGTGCAGGACACGTGTAGAAGAATATGAAATGTTTGTGGCTTTAAGATTAGACTTTCCGGAGAAACTAGCAGTAAACAGTAAATAAAACCTAGAACAGCAGAAAACAAAATTCGGCAAACATTCCTGAGTTAACCAAGTCTTCAGCTGCATGCTTGTGTGAGGGGAATGTTCCTCTCTCTCACAGGTAGTCTCTCAGGGTTTCCTAAGTAAGCTTGTGGACCTTGATGTACTGTACATGCTGGGTCCATGGACACATATAAAGTAACTATCATAGTGCTTTTCTCCATGCAGCGAACATTCCTGGAAATATTCCTTTCTGATGAATTTCGTGCTGAGCTGAATTTAAATTAAAGGTACTTTCACACTAGCGTTTTGGATTCCGTTTGTGAGATCCGTTTCAGGGCTCTCACAAACGGTCCAAAACGGATCAGTTAAGCTCCAATGCATTCTGAATAGATAAGGATCCGTTCAGAATGCATCAGTTAGGCTCCATTCCGCCTCTATTCTGTTTTGGAGGCGGACACCAAAACGCAGCTTGCTGTATTTTGGTGTCCGTCTGAAGAGGCGGAGCCTAACGGATCCATTTTTAATTACAATGTAAGTCAATGGGGACGAATCCGTTGTCAGTGACACAATATGGTGCATTTGAAAACGGATCCATTCCCCATTGACTTTCAATGTAATTCAAAACGGATCCGTTTTGGACTTTGTCATTTTTCTTTTAACTAATGCAAACGGATCCGTTCTGAACGGATACAAACGTTTGCATTAGAGGTGCGGATCCGCCTGTGCAAATAAACAGACGGATCCGCACCAACCCAAGTGTGAAAGTACCCTTAGTGTGTGTATTTTATATTTTTTATTGTTTGCAGTTGATAAGCAAATATTTTTAGAGTGGTTTCACGCGTTTTTGGATTACTTTAAGTCAAAAATGGATACCAAGGGAGGGAGGAAATAAAAGAAAACTGCTCAAATCTCAAAACAGAACTGCTGTGGCTTAAAGAAATGTGAAAATGACCTTAGAAAAAGTTTTAGTGACAAATCTGATGAGACAAGCTCAGAATACTAATAATATTTCAACTGCTCTGAATCTTTAGTTTGACACTTACTTAGGAAAACTAAATTGTCCATTTTTTATGGTCATTATTTTAAGGCTGTGAGAAGAACAGCTCAAAATCTTATTCACTGATATTCTTAAAGGCTATGTACACCTTTGGGGACATTTTTTATTATTATTTATTAGTGCATTGTACTCAATATGAGCTAAAGATCATTTTTTCAAATGGTCTTTATTAAAAATATGCAGCATTGTACAGCTCAGATGCTGTAATAGAGCGATCTGAATGCTCTCTCTTTTCCTTCAGTTGCGGAGCTGACAAGCTCCTTATCTCTGCACTCTGACCTTATAAACATAAACAATCCTTATCTTACTGATAAGAATGTGGCTTAAATAAGTGTCTATGAGTCTGACCTCTTAGTAATTTAGAGATAAGGGTTAATAGATGACAGGCACAACATGAAAGTAGGGTGCACACAGCTAGAAAAGCAGCTAACCGTTTGTGACAGAACTGCTCAATATTTTTAATAAAGACCAACTGAAAAAGTGATTTTTAGCCAAAATGAGTATAATGCAATCATAAAGAAATGTCCCCAAAGGTGTACATAGCCTTTAAGTACATTCTTTAAACTTCTAAAGTCTATATATTCCTTTCTAGAGCCACTCACCTTTTCAGTGTAAGCATTTTTTTTGTCAGGAAATGATTAAAAAGCAAATAAATTAAAATGAACTTTCCTATACAACATGTCTAGTTTACTCTTGGCTATGGAATTTAACTATTGTATGTCTAAGCCACAAGACATGGGACAGATTTACTAATCCTGTCTAAAATGTAGACAGTGAAAACTTAGACAAGTAGTCTAAAGATGTGTGTCTCATGCTGGTTAATGAATTTGGTGGGTAGACAATTTTATCTAACTGTATACCACATATTGGTTAACTTGCTTTGTGACAACATTTTGTGGCAAAATTTTGGTGCAAGTAAATGCGTCTCAAGCCACATCTCTTTTGGTGAGGTCATGTCCTTTGCCCACTAAGTCATGCATACTCGTGAAGTGAGGTATACTTTACTCCACATTTTGACATATTTTATACCATATTTTAGGCATAATCACATAAGTATGGGCTAGTGTTTTCGATTGCCCTCTGGTTGCAGTCATGTAAAGTAAAGATATTACATAAAGTTCCCTGTTTCCGAATCTACAAACAGAGAGGGAGATTTACTAACCCTGCTTACAAGGTAGACAGCGTAAACTGAGACAAGACAATCTACAGATGAGCCAAATTTATTATACCTAACATATTTATTATATATTATTAGACAGTGCTTTGGGGAGCACAGTTGCACAGTGGTTAGCAATGGTGCCTTGCAGCCCTCGGGTCCTGAGTTGAAATCTGAACATCAGCATGCAGCTTGTATGTTATCCCCAAGTTTGTATGGTTTTCCTCCTATATGCCAAAGACATACTGATAGGGAATCTGTATTGTGAGCCCCACTGGGAACAGCGAGTGATGATAATGTCTGGTGCTCTGGTGATAGGTGCTGTGGAACATGTTGTCATTATGTAAGCCGAATTATGCTAGATGATAAATTGGCGCATAGCTACATATTGTTCTGACTGACTCAGCATCTGTGGACAGGAAGTCAGCTTTTCTTTTCATTCCCGTGAGAACCTTGATCTAAGTCTCCTAGGAATTAACAGGGAAACTGACTGCCTGTTCACATGGAGCTGGTTACTGCTCCCTTCAGTTACCAGCACTGTTCTATACACAATGGACTGGTGATGGAGATAGTCTAAAACAGCTGTTAGGTATGGGTACTGGGTGATCAACCCAGCTGATTAGATGTTGATGACCTATGCTGAGAATAGGCCACTAAAATCCTGGAAATCCATTAGTGTGCTCTGGTAATTGCATTTTCTTCAGGTATTATTCCCATGGGATACTCTATGCATGTTACTAGGGATAAGCAAATCGACTTCGGATGAAACATCCGAAGTTGATTTGCATAAAACTATGTTCTAATACTGTACAGAGCAGGAGCTCCGTACAGTATTAGAATGTATTTGATCTCATGAGCCGAAGTTATTGCTATTCGCGTAATAACTTCATAAATTAATTTGTAGTGTAAAAAAACATTTCCCGAACTCGGATTCGCTTCCAAAGTACCATTTGGAACCGAACCCGAGTTCAGGAAATGTTTTTTTACAGTACAAATCAATTTATGAAGTTACTACGCGAAGTCTCGCAAGACTTTGCTAAGCAATAACTTTGGCTCATCGGAGCCAATACATTCTAATACTGTACGGAGCTCCTGCTCCGTACAGTATTAGAACGAAGTTTTATGCGAATCAACTTCGGATGTTTTATCCGAAGTCGATTCGCTCATCCCTACATGTTAATAAATGAAAAAAAGCACGTAAAAATGCTTTAAAATTTTTGAATTTTTTTTTCAAGCGTTTCACATCACTGAAAAAGACTGTGTGTGAGGGAGCTCCTAGTGTTTCAGTTGTATATTAGCCAGATACTTTTGTTTTGTACATAAACCCTATGAATTTGTAAAGTGCTGCGGAACATGGTGGCGCTTTATAAAAAAATATTATTATTATTATTAATGTTATGGTAGTTCCCTGGAATGACCTGCTTAGAACTATATACAGTTACAGCATGGGGCCGGATGGTGTTGATTTTTGACTAAACCATGTATTGTTACCAAACGGCAAAGAAAAATCAATGTCAATTTAGTGCACAGTGTACAGTTAATGGATTTATCTCTCTATATTGTACCATTACGTAACGTTCCTGTTGTGACTATATTCCCAGTGTTAGAAAACCTTTTGCAATAATTTCACAGCTGGAAATGCAAGAAGTTTAGATTTTTTTATACATACAATAAAGTCATACAACCACAAAAGTTCTGGCCCATGGATTATTACACAGTTCATGCTATGTGGATTGAAATTTTATTACTCTTAAAGTGCAAGCTTCATTTTCACAGAGAGAATGCATTCGACAGCTCCCTTGAAGGGAATTGGTCATGACATTCGTGGTGCCCAAACCATAAACAGCATGAAATTCTGAGAGACTCTTTTGCTATAAACAGCTATGTTTAACTCTGAAACGATGCAATGTTTGGCTTGAATAACAGGTCTTTCCCTTTATCTAAATAGGAAGAGATCAGCCAATAAAGTTGAGGCAGGCTAGAAGGAACTGATGGGGAGATGCCCAAAGGACACAATGGGGGTCATTCCAGACTCCACCTTTCATGTTCCAAAGGAGCTGTGAAAAATAAAAGGTTGAATCTGATTGCTTGCCATGGGCAACTAAGCCAGTTTTCCTCTAAACCAGTTTTGATAAATCTCCCCCTATTTATTTTGAAAATTTGAGTTTTGAAATGACATGCTCCAATGAGGAAGTCTCTCGGGACTTCATGCTGCCTATGGTTTGGTACCTAGTCCCAGTTTACAAAATCAGTTGCTTTGCATGAACATACTGAGCAGGATGTGCACCACCTTCACTTATGCTTGATAAATAAGAAAATGTCACTCAGTAGGACCTATTTAAAAAATATCCAGGGCTGACATTGTGGTTTTCAAATGTTTTTTTTTTTGTATTTTAGACATTTATTTATTTACATTTAAAGTCTGTGTATACTGAAGGGGAATTCCCCCATATTTCAAAGGGATGAAAAAGGAAGAGCAGGTGAAGGACCCTATAAATACTTTACTTTAAAATAAAAATATACTGCCATACAGTACTAAATAAATACTGAACATGTAGCCCAGTGAGTGTGCAGAAAGCAACCTGCATATGGAACCCACACCTATCTCACTGAATGGGGCAACGGATCCCACATGCACAGCAGCCAACAACCACCATAGCTCAACTAAGAGTCCAAGTTGAAAGAGCTTGGAATGACTTACCACAGAACAATATCCAGCATCTGTATGACTATTACTATGCCAGAATGGAAGACTGTATCGCAACCAGTATTAAAGAGGACCTTTTACCACTGCTGACATGCCTGTTTTAATAGCTTCATGCATTCCCCATGTAATAACAATTATCCCCATAATTAGCTCCAAAATTGTATGCAGATTTTTTTAAAATAATCTATATAGCATTCAGATTCCCTGCCAAGCTACAGGCTTAGGGTCCTTTCACACTTGCGTTCTGAGGATCCGGCAGGCACTTCCGTCCCGCTGGATCCGTCAGAACGCAAGTCGCCTGAAGCATTAGAAGACTGATCAGGATCCTGATCAGTCTTCAAAATGCTTTCAGGTTACTATGGCAGCCAGGACGCTATTAAAGTCCTGGTTGCCATAGTAGGAGCAGGGAGCAGGGGAGCAGTATACTTACCATCCGTGCGGCTCCCGGGGCGCTCCAGAATGACATCAGAGCGCCCCATGCGCATGGATCACGTGATCCATGCGATCACGTAATGCATGCGTGTAGGGCGCCCTGACGTCACTCTGGAGCACCCCGGGAGACGCACGGATGGTAAGTATACTGCTCCCCCGCTCCCCACTACACTTTACCATGGCAACCAGGACTTTAGCGTCCTGGCTGCCATGGTAACCATTGAGAAGAAGCTAAACGTCGGATCCGGCGATGCGCCGAAACGACGTTTAGCTTAAGGCCGGATCCGGATTAATGCCTTTCAATGGGCACTAATTCCGGACCGGACGTTTTTTGGACGCAGCAAATACCGCAGCATGCTGCGCTTTTTGTTCCGGATTTTTGACGGAACAAAAAGCGCAGCATGCTGCGTATTTGCTGCGTCCAAAACGTTCCGGTCCTGAACTGAAGACATCCTGATGCATCCTGAACGGATTTCTCTCCATTCAGAATGCATGGGGATGATCCTGATCAGGATTTTTCCGGCATAGAGCGCCGAGGACGGAACTCTATGCCGGAAAACAAAAACGCCAGTGTGAAAGGACCCTTACATAAGAACATAGTATATTTGTCCCTTAACCCCTTATGGACTGGGCTCATTTTCACCTTGAGGACCAGGCCATTTTTTGCAAATCTGACCAGTGTCACTTTATGTGTGAATAACTTTAAAACGCGTTTACTTATCCAGGCCATTCTGAGACAGTTTTTTCGTCACATATTGTACTTCATGACACTGGTAAAATGGAGTAAAAAAAAATTCATTTTTATTTATAAAAAACTACCAAATTTACCTAAAATTTGGAAAAATTTGCAATTTTCCAATTTTCTATTTCTCTACTTCTATAATACATAGTAATACCGCCCAAAAAGCTATTAATTTACATTCCCCATATGTCTACTTCATGTTTGGATCATTTTGGGAATGCCATTTTATTTTGTGGGAACGTTACAAGGCTTAGAAGTTTAGAAGCAAATCTTGAAATTTTTCAGAAATTTTAAAAAACTAATTTTTTAGGGACCAGTTCAGGTTTGAAGTCACTTTATGAGGCTTACATAATAGAAACCCCCCAAAAATTTCCTATTCTAGAAACAACACCCCTCAAGGTACTCAAAACTGATTTTACAAACATCGTTAACCCTTTGGCCCCTATCACACAGGCGAGTTTTCTGCGCGGGTGCAATGCGTGAGGAGGACGCATTGCACCCGCACTAAATCCAGACCCATTCATTTCTATGGGGCTGTGTTGCGTGAAAATCGCAGCATGCTCTATATTGTGCATTTTTCACGCAACGCAGGCCCCATAGAAGTGAATGGGGCTGTGGGATAATTGCAAGTATCCGCAAGCAAGTGCGGATGCAGTGCGATTTTCCCGCATGGTTGCTTAGCAACAGGACCAGATCTTTATAATTTTCCCTTATAACATGGTTATAAGGGAAAATAATAGCATTCTTAATACTGAATGCTTAGTAAAATGAAGATGAAGGGGTTAAAAATAATAAAACCTTACCTTAGCCACTTGATCGCATAGTTGCGATCTGTCTTCTCTGTTCAAGCTTCAGCTAACAGCTAAAGGACCTGTGATGACGTCACATCACATGGTCCAATCACATGTTCCATCTTACCATGGTGATGGACCATGTGATTGGACCATGTGATGTGACGTCATCACAGGTCCTTTAGCTGTTAGCTGAAGCTTGAAGAGAGAAGACAGATCGCAACTACGTGATCAAGTGGCTAAGGTAAGTTAAGTTTTATTATTTTTAACCCCTTCATCTTCATTTTACTAAGCATTCTTTATTAAGAATGCTAATATTTTCCCTTATAACCATCTTATAAGGGAAAATAATAAATTCTCCAGAATACTCTACCTGAAACCTTACTTCAGTGATGAAGTCCGGCTTCGGGTCTGGGTACCAAACATGGCGATTTTTCACGCGCGCATGCAAAACGCATTACAAACATTTGCACCCGTGCGGAAAAATCGCGCATATTCCCGCAACGCACCCGCCTCTTATCCGGGCGTCAAACATGACGCCCGTGTAAAAGAGGCCTTTAGGTGTTTCACAAGAGTTAATCGGTAAATGGGGCTAAAATTTCAGAATTTAGATATTTTTTTTTATGTGCAAATTTTCCATTTTAATCCATTTTTTTCCAGTAACTAAGCAAGAGTTAACAGCCAAACAAAAGCCAGTTTTTATAGCCCCGATTCTGTAGTTTGCAGAAACACCCCATATGTGGTCATAAACTACTGTATGGCCAGGGCGTAGAGGGAAAGGAGCGCCGTGTGGTTTTGGAAGGCCAGCAAAATTGGCCTTCCAAAAACCACACGGTGCTCCTATCCCTCTACGGCCTGCCGTGTGATATGTCCCATTTGAAGCCCCTCTGATGCCCCCCGGAGTAAAAACGCCCTAAAAGTGACCCCATTTTGAAAACTACCCCGTTAAGGTATTCAGAACTGATTTTACAAACGTTGTTAACCCTTTAGGTGTTTCACAAGAGTTAATAGGAAATAGGGCTAAAATTTTAGAATTTAAATTTTTGGGCAAATTTTCCATTTTAATCCTTTTTTCCAGTATCTAAACAAGGGTTAACAGCCAAAAAAAAACAATTTTTTATTGCCCTGATTCTGTAGTTTACAGAAACACCCTATATGTGGTCGTAAACTACTGTACGGCCGCACGGCAGGCCGTAGAGGGAAAGGAGCGCCGTGTGGTTTTTGGAAGGCCAATTTTGCTGGACTGGTTTATCTACACCATGTCCCATTTGAAGCCCCCCTGATGCCCCCAGGAGTAAAAAATCCCTAAAAGTGACCCCATTTTGGAAACTACACCTATCAAGGTATTCAAAACTGATTTTACAAACGTTGTTAACCCTTTAAGTGTTTCACAAGAGTTAATGAGAAATAGGGCTAAAATTTCTGAATTTAGATTTTTTGGTAAATTTTCCATTTTAATCCTTTTTTCCAGTATCTAAGCAAGGGTTAACAGCCAAAAAAAACAACAATTTTATTGCACTGATTCCGTAGTTTGCAGAAACACCCCATATGTGGTCGTAAACTCCTATATGGCCACGCGGCAGGGCATAGAGGGAAAGGAGTGCCGTGTGGTTTTTAGAAGGCCGATTTTGCTGGACTGGTTTATCTACACCATGTGCCATTTGAAGCTTCCCTGATGCCCCCCTCCCCTATGGGATAAGGAGGCTGTTTTGCTGGGACTATTTTTAGGGTACATATGATTTTTGGTTGCTCTATATTACATTCTTGTGACGCAAGGTTACCAAAAATAGAAATTCGGAAAGTTCGTCTCCATTTGCCATAAACTTTTGAATACCTTGAGGGGTGTAGTATATTAGATGGGGTCACTTTTATGGAGTTTCTACTTTAGAGGTGCTTTAGGGGTTCTTCAAATGGGATATGGTGTAAAATAAAAAGGCCATCAAAATCTGCCTTCCAGGAACCATATGGCGTTCCTTTCCTTCCTTTCCATATGGAGTGTTTCTGTAAACTGCAGAATCAGGGCAATAAATTTTATTTAAAGTTTTATTTGTCTGTTAACCCTTGCTTTGTTACTGGAAAAAATGTATTAAAATGGAAAATTTGCCAAATAATAGCTCTTTTGGCACCGTTTTTATTAGATTTTTTTAACCGTGTTAATATGAAGGGTTAGGTCATGGGGAAATTTTATAGAGCAGATTATTACGGACGCGGCGATACATAATTTGTCTACTTTTTTTTTTTTTTAGGTTTAACACTACATTATCCTATTTTAAACGGACTTAAAAAAAATTAACTATCTACACAGTCTAAGAATCAGTTTTTTTAAAGTTTTTACCCTATTGTCAAGTCAGGGCTAATTTTTTGCGGAATGAGAGGATGGCTTTATCGGCACTATTTTGGGGGGCATATGACTTTTTGATCGCTTGCTATTACGCGTTTTGTTATGTAAGGTGACAAAAAAATCCTTTTTTTGCACTTTTTTTTTTTTTTTTACGTGTGAATCTGATGGGTTAGGTCATGGGGTATTTTTATAGAGCAGATTATTACAGACGCGGCAATACCTAATTTGTCTACTTTTTAAAATTTATTTAGTTTTACAAACTATCAAATTTTCGGGTGTCTCAAGTCTGCGAACCATAGTTTTTATCCGATCGTCAGTGGCTAAATGGAAAAGGGGATAGTAAATTTAGTATTCCATGGAAGTGTGGTACTCCCTGAAGCAATCAATAACGCAGAGGCCCGAATGATCGGGGCACGTGTCACACTGAGTGGTGGTGTCCTTCCATATCCCCCTCCTGTGACACACTCTGCATTTTTGGGGGGCTTGTCCCTTATTTCCAGTATGGGGGACCACACCTGAAAAGTGTTGGCCAGGGACGATCCGGGCGCCTCCCTTGAGGACTGCCTCATAGAACTGAAGGAATACCCCTGTGTTGCCAGCGCTCCGGGACAGCACAAAAGAGTTGTACATGGCAACCTGTACCAAGTAGACCGCAACTTTTTTGTACCATGCCCTTGTTTTGCACGTTGCATTATATGGCTTGAGGACTTGATCAGAGAGATCAACTCCTCCCATATACCGATTGTAATCGATGATACAATTGGGCTTGAGGACCGTTGCCGCGGTACCTCGCACAGGGACAGGGGAGATGCCGTTACCGTGAATTGTGGTCAGTACAAGGACATCCTTATATCTGACCAGCAACAGGTTTCCACTGGTAAGGGCACGGGTCTCACCCCTGGGGATAGGTACCTGGAGGGGGTAGGTGGGGAGGCCATGTTGATTTTTCCGCATGGTCCCACAAGCGGACGTGGATCTGGCGGCGAGGGACTGGAACAAGGGAATACTAGTATAAAAGTTATCCACATACAGGTGGTAACCCTTATCTAGCAGTGGGTGCATAAGGTCCCACACAAGTTTCCCGCTAACACCCAGAGTGGGGCGGGGGACATTCTGGGGGTTGAATACGGGAATCTCGCCCCTCGTACACACAAAACTTGTAAGTGTACCCTGAGGTACTCTCACAAAGTTTATACAGCTTCACGCCATACTTCGCCCGCTTTGAGGGAACATACTGGCAGAAAATGATTCTCCCCTTGGAAGCAATGAGAGATTCAACCGTGACCTCCCTTCCAGGTACATAGGCCTCCACAAATTTGGCCCCAAAGTGATTGATGACCGGCCAGGCGGTCATAGGAAGGATCACCTTGGGTGGGACATGCTGCATTATCTGCAAAATGCAGGCATTTCCGGATGGCCTCAAACCGGGAGCATGTCATGGCCGTACTGTAAATTGGGGTCTGGTAGAGGATGTCTCCACTCCAGTAATCCCTGACACTTGGTTTTTTGACTAGGCCCATGTGCAGCACAAGGCCCCAAAATGTCCTCATCTCAGCTGCACTGACCGGCTTCCAGCATACGTGAATATTACACTTTGCCGATTTTTCGCATAAGAGAAAATAAATTAAATAATGAAGAATATTCTAATTCACTACAGACTACAATATTGCAGCCTTCTCACATTGGTCCACAAGCAAGAAGCAGGTAGGCATACTAGGTAATGGGTTCAGATGAAAAAAAAAAAAACTAAGAGAAAACGAATATTCCTATTTACGAATATATATCACTATATTCAAAATATTCACGAATTCTCGAAGTGCCAATATTCACGATAAAAATTCGCAATTCGAATATTCACACTCAACAGTACTAACCAGTAGTGAATAGTGACATTATGAGGCCTCATGCACACAGCCATTGCGACCCGCAAATATCTGGTCCGCAATATGTGGGCACTGGCCGTGTGCTCACCACTATTCACTTGAAAGGGTCTGCAGTCCGGAGCTGTGGTACGGAACGAAGGCACAGCCTCCACACCGCAAAAAAAAAATATAACTTTTTTGCGGTGCGGACGGATCACGGACCCATTCCAGTTGAATTGGTCTGGATCTGTTGTGGTAGAAGGAGAGGGGAGCAACAGAGGCGTGTTTTGCATAATGAACTAAGTCCATAATACATTGTATATAGTCCATGGTATAAGGTTCCTTTGTAGTAATCAGCATTTACATATTTCATGCTTGTTTTATTAATTTACAGTCTTACAAGGAGCGCTTGCAGGGAACAGCTATAGCAATATCCTTCGTTCCTCAGTGTGGGTCGTCAGACGGTTCACTGTGTAGCGGGGTGAGCGGCTGTCAGGCGCTGCAGAGTCCCGTTCCCACTAAAAGTGAAAATGGCCCTTTGGATGGCTATTCGCAGCACTTCTTAAGGCAGAGAGAAACGAAGACAAATAGCCAGAAGGACAATATAAATTTAAAAAAAAATAATAATATACAGATATATATATATATATATATATATATATATATATATATAAATATATATATATATATTCCAACAAATTAGGTCAGCAAGTGGATTTGTGTGGCAAAAGAAGAAATACTGAGCTGAGAGTATATATAAAAAAAAATAATAGAGGAATGGTCACAAGGGTACAACGTATGACAAAAATAGCTGGAGATTATAAAATGATTTCACTGATTTCATTAGGACCATTATGAGTAAAAATTTGTCGTTATTAGGGGATTAGTGTAATCTTACTTATTTTCTAGTAAGAATAATAGATAAATGGTCACAAGGATACAAAGTAAGACAAAAAAGTGGTTGAACTGATTGTCAGGTATAAAATCAATTGGGACTTTAACCTACTCAGACCACAAACAACTCTAGTCAATATAAAATCTCTTTATTGGAAAAATTTATAAATACACATGATTACAATAAATAGAAGCAAAAAAGTGCAAGAGAGAGCCAGGTGTTACAATACACACCCGAGACAGAGAAAATATTGACTGGGGGGTATTGGTCAGTTAGTCAATGCTAGTCTCCAAATATCTATCATTAGAGTACATATCCCCTATCTATACATTCAATATATCTCAGATAAATATCAGTCCAGATGGGGGTCAGAGACTCTAGAAATCACAAAAAATGTGAGGAAAAGATGAATGGTGAATACCAAAAGTGACCACCATCTGGACGGAGATAACTAGGGTAAAGCTATAATAGCACACAAGTGTTTTACCAAAAAGGGAATACAGATACCAGATTAGTACGTACCCATAGTATTTCAATGTAGACCAGCCCCAGTCAAAAAGCACCTCGACACGTGTTTCACCACCAGGCTTCGTCAGGAGGTGTGGGTATGTATACTGAAGGGGTATATATATTGGACGGGTGGGGGAGGATCTATAAGGGGCCACATATGTAAACATTGTTCTAATAATTAATGGAAGATGATCACCTGTCCGGAGGCTATGCTGGCGCGGCCCCGATCGTGATGGCTCGGCGCCATCCTTCTGCGCTGCCCCCAACCACCACCGCGCATGTCTGCGCACGTGATGGTGGAATTGGAGCGCATCCGGATGACGCCGGTCAGCGCACGACCGGGCCGCGCCCTGCTTCCGGAACATGTGATCAGTCACATGATCACGCAACCCGCAGTCACATGACCGCGATATCAAAGGGTAATGCCGGAGATGGTCAAAATCATAACATTATATTACTGCATACTTTAGAGATTATTACTAAAATCACAAACCATTCAAACTCCATACTCCTTCTTACCAAAATTATTATTAAACACTACTAATATAATCAAGGACGTAAAAACATATATATTGTTCCCATCCATATTAGGTAGAAACATCATAACCGCATATATTGTTCGCATCAATATTAAGTGAAAACATCAAAAATACCCATATTGGAGAGTGCAAAAACTTAATTTATATAAATATTGTGCCCCTAGTACCTATAAAAAATTATATTTACGTAAATAGTGAAACCAAAGGGGAAATAGGGCCTAACAAAAAGGCATATATCCCAATAAGTGGTCAACCCACAAAAATGAAAAATTTATGAATAGTGATTAATTATTAATTAATAAAAGAACCCTACCCACATAAGTACTACCAGTGCAGCATTATAAATATTATAAAAAGTGTGAAATTCATGAAAACTTCCATCCCGAACCAATGCAATAAAGTGCAACATAGTGCAACAAATGTTGAAAAAAAAAAAAAAAAAAAGGGGGAGGGGAAAAGAAAGAAGGAAGGGTGAAAAAGAGGTTACATTATGTTTTCTAAATAACAGACTACATGATTTTGAACCAGTCCATTTTGATCATAATTCTTTCTTGACTAGACCATTTTGACTTAGTAATCCAATTCCATGATTGCTTCAAAAGTTCATTGATAATGACATCTTCCGAGATAATATCTTGTAGCCACCCAGACGCCCTCACTCATCCGTTCCAACAGAAAGGAAAGAACAAAAGACCATCTAAACATAATACAAAATACATAGATTAAAAATATTATACCCCAACAATTAAAATTCACGTTACAGGAAAGGCTTGAAGCTATTATATTCGTTTAGACCCTCCGGGACTACTGTATTCAAAAGTGTGATCCACTTGGTCTCCTTCCGGAGTAGAGCACCCTTGACGTCACCACCTCTTATACCCAATTGTACCCTATCAATACCTCTTACCCGTAAACAGGTTGGATCACAATTATGGAACTTGCGAAAATGTCGTGGCACCGATTCAAGCTGTTCCCATTCTTCTTCTGGTACATCACTAGCCGTCCGAATCTTGCTAGCGTGCTCTAAGATACGTACTTTTAGGGCCCTAGTGGTCATTCCAACATAAATTAGTCCACACGGACATATCATCCAATAGACCACAGCCTCTGTCCTACAGGTTATGTGATGGACAATTTTGAATTCTCTCTTGATGAGAACTCCAAAATGTGGTGGAACGAGCCATATATATGCAAGCGGCACAATGTCCGCATGCATACGATCCCCAACTCGGCCCCTTACTTCCAAAAATTCCCTTGGATGATTTTACAACATAATGACTCTCGTCAGTGTGTCCCGTAAAGTACGGGATCTCCTCCAAGTAATTTGTGGATAAGGGGCAGGCATGATTTGAGATCTCTATCTGTTTGAAGTATTTGCCAATACTTGGCAAAATTGCCTGTATTCCTCGCCAGTTCCCATTAAAGGGGTTATGAATCTTACCTTTGGTCATTAACTGGATCTGTTTTCCTCTTTCTCCTAGTTAATAAAGTCTCACGTGGGGCCTCTTTAGCTCTCTGATATCCTTTGTGAATGATATCGGGTCTGTAGCCTCTATCTAGGAACCTTTTTTCAATTTCCTAGACTGTTCCTCAAAAGAGCTTTCATCTGAACATATCCGTTTCATTCTTAAAAATTGTCCCTGTGGAATAGCCTGAATCACCTTTGGGTGGTGCGAGGAGGATGCCTGAAGGAGGGCATTGACAGAGGTAGATTTCCTAAATACATCAGTAGTAATCTTGCCGTGTAGGCCTCTCCGAATCATTATGTCCAAGAAATCGACCTGTTCCAAACTGTACTTCCAGGTCAATTTAATGTTTAATTCATTTTGATTCAACTCATATAAGAATCGGTCTAAGTGCGACGTGGAGCCCTGCCAGATGAAAAACACATCGTCTATATACCTCGACCAGAGGAGTACGGCATCATAACCAGAAATGTAAGGGACGATCTCTCTCTCCCACAGCCCCAGGAAAGATTGGCGATGAGGGCGCACAAGACGCCCCCATCGCCGGTTCCCTGGAGCTGTAGGAAGAATCGATCTTTAAACAAAAATAATTATGAGTTAACGTAAACTCTAATAATTTCAAAATAAATTCCACCAATTCACCATCCAAATTCGCCATAGACAAAATAACGTGATGCTCGCATCCCCTGGTCATGGCATATAGACGTGTATAGGGACTCCACGTCGCACGTGACCAGATATGCCCCCCTGTCGAGGTAGATGCCATCCACTCTCCGGAGCATATCTGCCGTATCTTGGACATAAGAGGGAAGTGTTTCCACACAGCCTTTTAAGTAAAAGTCAACAAATTTGCCGATATTAGCACACAGACCCCCCATCCCGGAGACGATAGGACGTCCAGTAGGGCATGTGGGTTCTTGTGCACCTTCGGCAATAAATACAATGTCGGGCTGACAGGAAAGTCCACTGTCAGACCCAGCAACATTTTTTGATTAATCAGACCTCTGTCAAGGCCCTCCCCCAACAATTCATCCAACTCGCACTTAAACCGCAGGGTAGGGTTGCCCTCCAGTTTTTTATAACATCTAATATCTCGTAATTGTCTAAACGCTTCTCTCTCGTACATCTCCACCGCCAGATCACGACATTACCCCCTTATCAGCCTGTTTGATAATCACCCCATCGAGAGATTTTAATTCCCGTAATGCTTGTCTCTGTGCTCTCGTGAAATTATCACCACCCTGTCTTTGTGGCAGGGTCAACAGCTCAGATTTTACTAATTTGGTAAATATATCTACCGCTGGACACAGAGATTTAGGGGGGAACGTCTGAGATCGCCGGTGGAGGTGCACGGGAGAGGGAATACCTGTCTCCAAGTTCTGTTCTTCCAGAAGGGCCTCTAGATCATGTAATGCTTGAGATTCTACAGGGGAGGAGAGGGCAGAACTTTTTTGTACCATGCCCTTGTTTTGCACGTTGCATTATATGGCTTGAGGACTTGATCAGAGAGATCAACTCCTCCCATATACCTGGCTGAATGACGATAATTGGGCTTGAGGACCGTTGCCGTCGGTACCTCGCAGACAGGGGACAGGGAGATGCCGTTATCGTGAATTGTGGTCAGTACAAGGACATCCTCTTATATCTGACCAGCAACAGGTTTCCACTGGTAAGGGCAGGCACGGGTCTTACCCCTGGGGATAGGTACCTGGAGGGGTAGGTGGGGAGGCCATGTTGATTTTCCGCGATGGTCCCACAAGCGGGCGTGGATCTGGCGGCGAGGGACTGGAACAAGGGAATACTAGTATGAAAGTTATCCACATACAGGTGGTAACCTCTATCTAGCAGTGGGTGCATATAGGTCCCACACAAGTTTCCCCGCTAACACCCAGAGTGGGCGGGACATTCTAGGGGGTTGAATACGGGAATCTCGCCTCATACACACAAGAAGCTTGTAAGTGTACCCTGAGGTACTCTCACAAAGTTTGATACAGCTTCAGCCATACTTCGCCCGCTTTGAGGGAACATACTGAGCAGAAAATGATTCTCCCTTGGAAGCAATGAGAGATTCAACTCGCGACCTCCCTTCCAGGTGCACATAGGCCTCCCACAAATTTGGCCCTAAAGTGATTGATGACCGGCCAGGCGATCATAGGAAGGATCACCTTGGGTGGGACATGCTGCATTATCTGCAAAATGCAGGCATTTCCGGATGGCATCAAACCGGGAGCATGTCATGGCTGCACTGTAAGTTGGGGTCTGGTAGAGGATGTCTCCACTCCAGTAATCCCTGACACTTGGTTTTTGACTAAGGCCCATGTGCAGCACAAGGCCCCAAAATGTCCTCATCTCAGCTGCACTGACCGGCTCCCAGCATACGTGAATATTACACTTATGCGAGTTTTTCGCATAGAGAAAATAAATTAAATAATGAAGAATATTCTAATTCACTACAGACTACAATATTGCAGCCTTCTCACATTGGTCCACAAGCAAGAAGCAGGTAGGCATACTAGGTAATGGGTTCAGATGAAAAAAAAAACTAAGAGAAAACGAATATTCCTATTTACGAATATATATCACACTATATTCAAAATATTCACGATTCCTCGAAGTGCCAATATTCACGATAAAACTGCAATTCGAATATTCACACTCAACAGTACTAACCAGTAGTGAATAGTGACATTATGAGGCCTCATGCACACAGCCATTGCGACCCACGCAAATATCTGGTCCGCATATGTGGGCACTGGCCGTGTGCTCACCACTATTCACTTGAAAGGGTCTGCAGTCCGGAGCTGTGGTGCGGAGCGAAGGCACTGCGCCTCCACACCGCAAAAAAATATAACTTTTTGCGGTGCGAGCGGATCACGGACCCATTCCAGTTGAATTGGTCTGGATCTGCTGTGGTAGAAGGAGAGGAGCAACAGAGCGTGTTTTGCATAATGAACTAAGTCCATAATACATTGTATATAGTCCATGGTATAAGGTTCCTTTGTAGTAATCAGCATTTACATATTTCATGCTTGTTTTATTAATTTACAGTCTTACAAGGAGCGCTTGCAGGAACAGCTATAGCAATATCCTTCGGTTCCTCAGTGTGGGTCGACCAGACGGTTCACTGTGTGAGCGTGGTGAGCGGCTGTCAGGGCGCTGCAGAGTCCCGCTCCCACTAGAAGTGAAAATGGCCTTTGGATGGCTATTCGCAGCACTCTTAAGGCAGAGAGCAACGAAGAGCAAATAGCCAGAAGGACAATATAAATTTAAAAATAATAATATATATGTAGTATATATATATATATAATATATATATATATATTCCAACAAATTAGGGTCAGCAAGTGGATTGTGTGGCAAGAAGAAATACTGAGCTGAGATATATATAAAAAAAATAATAGAGGAATGGTCACAAGGGTACAACGTATGACAAAAATAGCTGGAGATTATAAATGATTCTAATTGATTTCATATCAGGACCATTATGAGTAAAAATTTATCGAATTATTAGGGATTAGTGTAATCTTACTTATTTTCTAGTAAGAATAATAGATAAATGGTCACAAGGATACAAAGTAAGACAAAAAAGTGGTTGAACTGATTGTCAGGTATAAAATCAATTGGGGTAATTTTCTGATTTTCGCTTTATCCAGTGTGGAGGCACAATGTTTAGATAGACTGTGTTTCAAATATTGTTTCTGAATGTTGTGCCTATGTTGGTTGACACAGCAATGTAATTCTTGCGTAGTACTGTACGTCCAACATATTGTAAGCCGCATCCACACTCTATCAAATGTATGGCGTATGAGGAGCAACATGTAAGATGATGTTTAATTGGAAATATACTGCATAAACATCGTACCGATCCACATTTAAAACTCCCCAATCTTAGCGGATAGTTGGTGTTATAAGTGTCCTGTCGTAACTGATGTTGTTTCAGTTTACTTGGAGCAAGAATATTTCTAATAGTAGGGGCACGTCTGTAGGTAATCTTGGGCCCACTGGGAAGATATTTGGATAAATGTGGATCCTGACATAGAATGTACCAGTGCTTTTCAAGACTCTTTTGAATGTGTTTGTTTGATGTGTTAAACTGCGTGACAAACCGTATGTCATTCGCTGTCTGCAATGGTTTTGTATCGGGCATGAGACACTCATCTTGGTGTATATGACATGCTGTTTTGTCTAGCATTTTTGATTAGCTTTTTTGGTAGCCTTTATCATTTATCCTCTTTTCTAGTATTTTAGATTGTGATTTGTAGTCTTGCTAGCTCGTGTAGTTGTGTCTAATGCATTTGCATTGGCTATATGGAATGTTTTGTAACACTTTTTTAATGAGGAAAACTAGTATAATGAATATAACTGTTTGTATCAACTGTTGTAAAGTAGGTTTTTGTGGACAATTGATTATTTTGGTAGGTGATAACGATCAGTGGCATAGTGTGGGAAGGGGGCCAGGGGGGGGTCGTTGCCGCGGGCACCAAATTGCAGGGGCGCCAGGCAGCAGGCAGTAAAATGAGTGAGATGGAAGCCTATATCTCCCGTCCCCTCTGTAATGCCTCATAATGCCTATGACACAGTTGAACAGCGCAGGAGATCATGATTACCTCACTGTGACCTCATGCGTTGGGTCTCGCGAGATGACGCAATGATGCGGCTCAGGAGGGCATGGTGAAGTGTTCGCGACCACCTGGGCTGGGACGCCAATCACAGGCCACAAGCGGTGATCGAGTGAAGAAGAGAGGTGAATTTTTATTTATTTTTAATGTATGCATCCTAAGTCAGGCCGTACTGGGGGCACTATGGAGGTGGGGAGGATTACTATATATATATATATATATATATATATATATATATATATAGAGAGAGAGAGCGAGAGAGAGAGAGAGTTGGCCATAATGATAAAGAGGGGGCCAATATTTTATATACAGAGGGGGCCAATACTTCATATACAGGAGGGGTCATTATACTATTAATACAGAGGGGGCCAATGTACTTCTCACAACAGCATCTGGTAAGCGCATATACCTTACTATATCTGCACATCTTTCAAGGCGATATTGCACATGAGGCTCTGTATGTTTGTTTTGTCTATATATATATGATTTATCCGGAACGACAGTTATCACTAACACAGTTACCGGAGGACCTGGATCCGAAACACCTCCAAACAAGGGAGAGCTGCCGTTGGGAGGGATTCGCCTGTTTTACCACTACCACGACTACAGATAGCCTGTTACTACAGAATGGAATACTTCTCGCAGAGACTACTACAGTGCGAATTCATGGTATCACGTTATACAAATCAAACTGACAATACGCCCTCCTGGGCGAGTGAAACCTGTACTGACATAGTCAACTTTACAGAAAAAGAAACCAAAGCCATTCTGGACCAATACAAAACCTTAGAAAGTAATATGAAAAATTAAGTTTCTCATCAATTGGACGTTACTTTTCTAGAGATGTACTTAAAAGAGAATATAGCCCCTAGGGCAGGGATGGCCAACCTGCGGCTCTCCAGATGTTGTAAGACTATAATTCCCACCATGCCATGCTGTAGGCTGATAGCTATAGGCAGTCTTTGCATGCTGGGAGTTGTAGTTTTACAATAGCTAGAGAGCGTCAGGTTGGCCATCCCTGCCCTAGGGGATTAAGAATGTATATACCTCCAACCTTCCCAGATGATCAATAATTTACATATGAATGGAACGACTATCTAGATCAGTGTGCTGCTGGTCTAATTGGGATCGTTCTAAATAAACAAAAACCCCTAACAGAAACATATACAAAAGAAATAGAGGGGAACCTTCTTACCCTTCAACAATACATAACACATCCCGACTTTTCAACTAATAATCGCAATTTTACTAATAGAATATATGAGAACGAGATATCATTGGTAAAAAATCCCATAAATTAAAAAGGGATAGAACTGATAGAAAACAGGGCACCTACCGGACTCAAGGGAATACGAAAAACAATAGACACCACTCCACACCACTTATGAATGGGAGTGAACGCCCAAATAGTGCCACCCATAAACCTCCTAAAGAGCAGACACCACCCTGGTATACAAAAAACCGGTCATTCACTAATCAAAATTTCAGGAAGGCTATTCCATATAACGGGAACAACCACTGGGCCTATCCGCAGAACATCAAAAGGTCAATAAGAATGGGATTTCACACAGTCCTAGACACCAGCCGCCAGTGGCATAGGGATCGCCATAGCAACCATAGCAGTGGCTATGGGGCCCTACGCCGCCTTCTGTAGATTTTTTTTTTACCACATACACTAGTGCCTTCTGGGTCCGCGGCCTGGGCCGGCTGGGCAGTACTAGCAGATGAGATAGGCAGCGCGTTGGAGGGGGTCGGCCCGGGCCGGGGTGTATTACTGGAGTCTAGGGAGGGGGAGTGTTCCCACAGCAGTGCCGGCGCCAGTCAGATTCCCGCTCTCTGACTGCTGGAAACCAGTCTGAGGCGAGCAGCACCAGCACAGCAGACTTGTCTGACTGAGACTGACCCTGGGTTCACACCTGAGCGTTTTACAGCGCGTTCAAACGCGCTGTAAAACGCTCAACACATGAAAATCAATGCTTTCCTATGGCCCTGGTTCACACTTGAGCGTTTTACAGCGCGTTTGAACGCGCTGTAAACGCCCGACGCATAAACAAGTACTTGAGCTTTTTTTGGGCGTTGTCGCGCGTTTTGGTCCATAGACTTCAATGGGAACGCTCAACGCTTGTTTGTTTGCGCGTTTGGACACTGAAATCGCGCGTTCGAACGCAGCGTTTGGATTTTGCAACATGCTGGAAAAGGCTGCACACCAGGTGCAAAGCACAGTTTTGGACAGAATCCAGCATGGAGGAGTGTGTGTGTGACCCCGAGACACTCATCAGACTGGTGCAGGCCAAACGCTGCCTGTATGACACACAGGATGCAAAGTACAAAAACAGGAGGAGCAGGCAGCAGGCCTGGGAGGATATTGCAAACACCATCTGGCCAGATTGGGCAAGTTACAGCAAGACAGTCAAACAAGGAAAAGGTATTTCCATGTGTGTTCTAATGTGAAAAGTAAACTTCTTGTGTGCAGTGGTGTACCAACTATATGTAATAGCCCTGGCCAGCTCTACCTGCAGCCCTCCAGCTGTTGTCAACCGCCACCTTCACAAATGCTGGGCTGTATTTTACTTGCTGGAGCGTGTGCAGGCATGCATGGAGTTGGATTTTAGCCACAGCTAGAGGGACGCAGCATCACCATCCCTGTTCTTGTATATGGGCACTCAGTGGCCTTAGTTTACAAAGAATGATGATATGCCCATTACATGTTGTATAGTGTCCCCTCACCCCTTTAGTTTTTAGTACTGTCCTGGTTCACCCTCCCCACATTCTGGTACAATGCAATGGCCCAGTATGTTCAATTTGCAGTGGTTCCACTGTCTTATGCCAGACTACGCTCTTTCAATCTGCAAATGTAGTGGCATTTTGGGGTGAGGATTTGAAGCCTAAGTTGTTGTTGATATGGTGTACTTTATCAAATTAGACTGCTTGTGGACTATGGGTGGGCTGGCATATTTTAGGTGCTTCTGTTTTTAACGTGCCAGTATTGGGCACCATGATGGGATCCGTTATTTCACCCACATTGGCTTATATTCTACTGGCCAGTATTGGGCACTTAAATGGGACACATTATTTCGGCCACATTTTAAACCAGTGTTAATGGGCGACTATTGATGGCCACTATAGGGGCATCCCCAAGGGGCACTATATAGGTGAAAAAACAGAAATGCACAAATGATCTTTTCACATTTTGTAATTTAGGCATAGTAATAAACAACCAAAATGGAAATAAAACCTTAATATTTAAACAGTCTTTTCATCAGCAAAATATAAATTAACATAAACTTAGATGGCTTCCAATTGCCATGGTAACGCCCCATGTGGTGATAAAAATATGCGGTGAAGTGGTCCTGACAGCTGCACCGTGTCTGGTCCACGCACACCGCTTGGATTAGGACTCTCCAAGGAATGGCTGAGGAATCTTCAAAATTAAAGCCATCCCGTACACGAACAAAATTATGCAGAACACATGCTGCCTTCACGGCCGAGATGGCGGTCTCAATTTTAAATGAATAGGAGAATGGAGAAAACGCCATTTGTTAGCTAAAATGCCGAAGGCGCACTCCACCACCCTGCGTGCCCTTGTCAGCCGGTAATTAAACACCCGCCTGGCAATGGAGAGACCCCGGCTGGATGCGGCCTCATAAGATGCTCCCCCAGCGCAAGGCCTCGTCCCCCACAAAAACAAAGGGCATCGACGGATAAGTAGTCCCAGGCAGTGTGGTGTTCCCGGGAGGTCCAGCTCATTATTATTGAGCATTTGCCCAAAGGCAGAATGCCCCAAAACAGCAGAGTCTGAGCTGCTGCCGTAGGACCCACGTCAATGTATCTGAAGCAATAGTTGGCATCACACACCGTGAAAGAACAAGCGAAAAATATTTTTATAATTAAAAAATTGACTCCCGCTCCTGATGGGCTTCTTAACGCGGATGTGCTTGCCGTCTATTGCGCCGACACAGTTTGGGAAATTGCAGGATTGGAAAAAATATCCGCAATTTGCAGCCAGTCCTCCTTCTGTGGTTGGGCCATCACAGCTGGATGAAGGACATCCCAAATTGCCAGGCAGGTTTCCCGGACGACCATACTGGCTGTGGACTTGCCGATGAGGAAGGCGAAGTGTAGACTGGCCAATGACTGTCCGGTCGCTAAATACCTGAAACAAATGTAAGAAAATAAAGAGACATTAACGGATGTTTTTTTATTTTTCATAGTCAACACTATCAAAGGCAAATGGAAAAGCCTGAAAGATGCCTTTATCCGCCATAGGCGCAAAGAAAGGAGCAGAGGAGTGGATCTTCCCCAAGCGCACACTCCAGTTACGTGCATGCTCAACAGATGTCATTTTTGATACCGTGCACGGAAATGCGGAGGTGAGTCAAGGGCATACACAGGAGAGGATGTGGTATGACATGACATACATTCAATTTCATATGGGGAACATACTTACCTATATTTTCCACTTCACAGCACCGATAGTAGCTGGGAACCCAGCCAAGCGCGAGATGACGAAGAAGAGGACGAGGGCACAACCATGGACAGTGAGCCGGACCATCTATGGGGCCAATGAGTCCTCCAGGCCCCCACCCACTCCAGTATCGTGAGCCCAACGCAGCCTGTCCCAGCTGTCCCAGAGGCAAGTCGGCAGCCCGACATAAAGGAGGAGAACAGAGAGGCATGAGGACAGGCTAATAGGCTGCCTGGATGCCCTGGCACATCCTGTGCCAAAACTTTCTAGTGATGCCCATTTTCTCCTCAGTCTAGAGGAGAAAATGCTACATGTGCTTAGAAATCTGGTCACAAAAGTAAGGGATGAGTTGTCTAAGACCATTGATAAATATTGCATCCCTTATGAAATCCCCACATCTATTAGTGCCCCACAGCAGGCCCCACTGCATACAGCACAGCAGGCCCCACTGCAGCCAGCACTGCAGGCCCCACTGCAGCCAGCACTGCAGGCCCCACTGCAGCCAGCACTGCAGGCCCCACTGCAGCCAGCACTGCAGGCCCCACTGCAGCCAGCACTGCAGGCCCCACTGCAGCCAGCACTGCAGGCCCCACTGCAGCCAGCACAGCAGGCCCCACTGCAGCCAGCACAGCAGGCCCCACTGCAGCCAGCACTGCAGGCCCCACTGCAGCCAGCACAGCAGGCCCCACTGCAGCCAGTACAATATGGCCAACAATATGGTCCACAATATGGGCCGCAATATGGGCCCTAATATGGCCCACAATATGGGCCACTACATCCCCAACAACACCCTACACATACCCAGCACACACATACACACAAAGTAACATACAACACCCTCCTGACACATGGCAGACACAACACACATCATACCCATATACCTCAACAAGCACGGGCCCAAGCACCTTCACCACCCCCACCACTGAAATGCCACCCGCAAATCAGTCTCACGGAGCCAGAGAGACACGGCGGGATCCGAGGTTGAGTTTTCAGGGCCGCAATATGAAACCCTGTGAAAATTTTATGAGAGGCAATTCTCAGGCTCAAGGATATTTTTATGTTGTTTACCAAAAATTGCTCCTTTGTTAAACAGAGTTAACAAATTTAAGTTGGAAATGTAGGATGTTATTACATTCACCAAAGATAAATAATTTGAAGCAAATGTTTGGACTATTTTTTGAAAGTGAGGGTAAAACATGGCCAAATGAGGATACATGATGCATGTATGGGATATCTATGCCACACGTTGACAACATACACATCACATACCCCCACACAAACACTCATGCGTCACAAACAACCAGAGAAACACGGCAGAAACTCAAATCCTAGCACAACACACTGCAAATGGATTAAATGGCCACAATAATAAGCTACTTACCATAAAGTAATGACCAGTCTTTCCACTGGTGGGATGCAGTCCCGCATAAAGGTGTCCTGACGCTGCAAATGAGGGGACAACAGCACCAGGAGCTCGTCAAAGCTATGAAACAATAAAATGTTCATGGTTAACAATACAAAAAGCACAAAACACTTAGCTTAACCATTGAAAAAACATTGCAACAACGTATACGTACTAACCTGTGGATGGACATCCTGGTGTAGTCAAAAACTTGTCCTCATGGGCACGGAGGTTTGCATACAGTGCCCAGAACTGGCCCCTCTCCTGTCTATTTGCAATGACTGGATGGACCCAGAAACGTCGCCTGCTGTCCCGCCTTCTCCTGAAGCGTTCCAGTTCGATAGCTGCAACAACTGCCGCAACACGTCGCCGTCTATAACATTCCATGACTACAACCAGCACTCTCTACCAACACACATGGAATTTCACACCTACAATGCCCTATGATTGGCCAAACTTCATATAGACAGGGAAATTTGGTCATTGGACAACACTGCAGTCAATCACACAAACGCGCGTCAAACGCGCGTTTACTATTGCAAAAAACGAGCATAAAAACGCGCGTCAAACGCGCGACAAAAACGCGCGTTAAACGCGCGTCTCAGAAACGCTCAGGTGTGAACCCAGGGTGACTGAGAGTGTCTCAGTCTCACTCACTGCTCTGACCCCCAACTGGGGTTTCTTCCCTCCCCTGTCTGATGGTGGACACTACAGAAGTGTTTGTGCTGTAATTAGTAAGTGATAAGGAGGGCGCCCCTTCCTTCTTTTGGGGGCACACTAGTTCTGGGGTTTCTTCCCCCAACCCTCTTTATATGACAGACTAAGGATACTTTTACACTTGTGGCAGGATGGATCTGGCTGGCTGTTCAGCCTGTCGTATCCGTCCTGCCGCTATTTCACTATTTCGTCCCTATTGACTTTAATAGGGATGGTGGCGGAACTCCGGCGCTGGATGGAGGCGGAACTCTGACTTTTCTATGCTCATGGCGGTGGGAGATCTAGGAAGGGTGTTTGGGTGGGAGCTCTGGAAGGGGTGGTGGGAGGCCTGATAGATATGTGGGGGTGAGAGAATGGGGGGGCCATATAATTTTTTGCTATGGGGCCCATGCATTTCTAGCTACGCCCCTGCCAGCCGCTATCTCATGTAATACCCCAAAAGTCTCCTAGTTCCAATAGAGGACACATGCAGGACTCTCGTGATTATTAGGCTAATTCCACCAGCCCTTATACACGGAGGAATACCACCTATCAACCTTTCCCTGCAGATAACCGAGAAGCAGTTGTCTCCGACTGATTATTTTATCGATTGTTTCAGGGCCCTAAAAAGTAAATATTTTGAGTATAAGACCAGAAAGACCACACCTGAATGTAGATGTACATCTAGTGAAACAATACCTTCTCTATACCATCCAATTAGTTCCCCTAATTTGATTTACCTGACCCCTCACCTTGCTACACAGGAGGTGTTAAACACAAAGATAGACAGGAACCATATGTCTATCCACAATTTTACCATTCATGGCTCCCCCTCTTTGGATCCTCTTTTAGACCCCAGTCAGAGGGGGACAACAAAAAAGGAAGGGTACAATAAGGAAGTCAACATCGAAACATAAATCTAAAAATCTTTAACCTCTCTACACATATTTTATCTTTACACGAAATCAGTTTATTACAAAAGGGATTATCGTTTTGCCCATATAATAAAATTAACCCTCTAGAACTTTTTAGAGATATACAAAAATTCAGACGCAACCTCACAATAAAAAGACACTGAGATTGAGAATAATAAAAACAATATATACAATCAGACCATTGGAATCAATAGAGAAAAAGGGATAACCAGTAGATCTGGCCATAACGATAACCCTATAAGTGAGGAGACATTTAAATACCTTGATGTCCGCCCCAAATCCAATTTTTTTCCACTACAGAGCCAGGGGCACTACATTCCAACCTTTTTTGACCTACTATCATCTGATTTAAGGAAGATTGTTGACCAGCCAGACAAATTTAACTATAAGGGGAATCTTACTAAATTAGAGCAGAGGACTTTTGACAGAAAATTCTTAACGACGAAACATACTATGAACGTGTTACACATAATCCATTTCAAGAAATAACAAAAAAACTGAACAATATTACAAAAACGCATATGAAAATAAATATATAAACAAAAAAGAGTGCAATTTTCTATCACCAAAGTCTCCGAGCACTCCATACTTTTATCATTTGCCAAAAATTCATAAGGACATTAAGAATCCCCCAGGTAGGCCCATTGTATTGAATACAAACTGTGCAACCAGCAATTTATCGCAATATACACCGTATGGATCTTCATCTCCAACCGTATGTAAAGAATTTGTCCAGTTATCTGCTCAATTGTAGCCAGCTCATACGTGAACTTAAGACATTTACATGGTCAGAAGACTATGCACTTCTGACAATGGACGTCAATGCCCTCTACTCCAATATACAGCATGACCTTGGGATAAGGTATGTAAAAACAGTTCTTGAAAACGACATTACACTGAAACCACCGCAAATTGCATTTTTTTCTGGAGAGCTTGCGTTTTATTTTAGAAAATAACTTTTATTTACAACAATACTATATTCCATCAATGTAGATGGACCGCCATGTGGACACGAGTGGCGCCGTCCTTTGCTAATTTGTTTATGGGTGAGTTTTAAAGGAAACACATTTTAGATCATCCCATATATAGCAAACAGATCAGATACTATAAAAGGTATAATCGACGATATATTTATTATATGGGAAGCAGACGAAATTTCTGCTGGATTCTTCTGGAATTCATTAAATAACACAGATTGGGGCATTTCACTTACGCCAAATTATAACAAGAAAACAACAGAATTCTTGGATGTTAAAAAAGCTAGTCAAAAATGCTTTACAGAAAAGCATGTCATATACACAAGATGAGTGTCTCATGCCCGGTGCAAAACCATTGCAGACAGCAAATGACATACGGTTCGTCACGCAGTTTAACACATCAAACAAATACATTCAAAAGAGTCTTGAAAAGCACTAGTACATTCTATGTCAGGGTCCACATTTATCCAAATATCTTCCCAGTGGGCCCAAGATTACCTACAGACGTTCCCCTACTATTAGAAATATTCTTGCTCCAAGTAAACTGAAACAACATCAGTTACGACAAGACACTTATAACACCAACTAACGATCGATAGAATCATCAGTCGGAGACAACTGTTTCTGGAGTTCTCGGTTATCTGCAGGGAAAGGTTGATAGGTGGTATTCCTCCGTGTATAAGGGCTGGTGGAATTAGCCTAATAATCACGAGAGTCCTGCATGTGTCCTCTATTGGAACTAGGAGACTTTTGGGGTATTACATGAGATAGCGGCTGGCAGGGGCGTAGCTAGAAATGCATGGGCCCCATAGCAAAAAATTATATGGGCCCCCCCCATTCTCCCACCCCCACATATCTATCAGGCCTCCCACCACCCCTTCCAGAGCTCCCATCCAAACACCCTTCCTAGATCTCCCACCGCCATGAGCATAGAAAAGTCAGAGTTCCGCCCCCATCCAGCACCGGAGTTCCGCTCCCATCCCTATTAAAGTAAATGGGGATGAAATAGCGAAATAGCGGCAGGACGGATACGACAGGCTGAACAGCCAGCCAGATCCGTCCTGCCGCAAGTGTAAAAGTACCCTTAGTCTGTCATATAAAGGGGGTTGGGGGGGAAGAAACCCCAGAACTAGAGTGTGCCCCCAAAAGAAGGAAGGGGCGCCCCTCCTTATCACTTACTAATTACAGCACAAACACTTCTGTAGTGTCCACCATCAGACAGGGGAAGAAACCACAGTTGGGGGTCAGAGCAGTGAGTGAGACTGAGACACTCTCAGTCAGTCTCAGTCAGACAAGTCTGCTGCGCTGGTGCTGCTCGCCTCAGACTAGTTTCCGGCAGTCAGAGAGCGGGAATCTGACTGGCGCCGGCACTGCTGTGGGAACACTCCCCCTCCCTAGACTCCAGTAATACACCCCGGCCCGGGCCGACCCCCTCCACCGCGCTGCCTATCTCATCTGCTAGTACTGCCCAGCCGGCCCGGGCCGCGGACCCAGACGGCACTAGTGTATGTGGTAAAAAAAAAAAAATCTACAGAAGGCGGCGTAGGGCCCCATAGCCACTGCTATGGTTGCTATGGCGATCCCTATGCCACTGGCGGCTGGTGTCTGGGACAATCCCATTCTTATTGATCTTTTGATGTTCTGTGGAGGCCCAGTGGTTGTTCCCGTTATATAGAATAGCCTTCCTGAAATTTTGATTAGTGAATGACCGTTTTTTTGTATACCAGGGTGGTGTCTGCTCTTTAGGGGGTTTATGGCTGGCACTATTTGGGCGTTCACTCCCATTCATAAGTGGTGTGGAGTGGTGTCTATTGTTTTTCCTATTCCCTTGAGTCCGGTAGGTGCCCTGTTTTCTATCAGTTCTATCCCTTTTTAATTTGTGATTTTTTACCAATGATATCTCGTTCTCATATATTCTATTAGTAAGATTGCGATTATTAGTTGAAAAGTCGGGATGTGTTATGTATTGTTGAAGGGTAAGAAGGTTCCCCTCTATTTCTTTTGTATATGTTTCTGTTAGGGGTTTTCGTTTATTTAGAACGATCCCAATTAGACCAGCAGCACACTGATCTAGATAGTCGTTCCATTCATATGTAAATTCTTGATCATCTGGGAAGGTTGGAGGTATATACATTCTTAATCCCCTAGGGCAGTGATGGCCAACCTGATGCTCTCCAGCTATTGTAAGACTACAACTCCCAGCATGCAAAGACTGCCTATAGCTATCAGCCTACGGCATGGCATGACATGGTGGGAATTATAGTCTCACACCATCTGGAGAGCCGCAGGTTGGCCATCCCTGCCCTAGGGGCTATATTCTCTTTTAAGTACATCTCTAGAAAAGTAATGTCCAATTGATGAGATACTTAATTTTTCATATTACTTTCTAAGGTTTTGAATTGGTCCAGAATGGCTTTGGTTTCTTTTTCTATAAAGTTGACTATGTCAGTACAGGTTGCACTCGCCTAGGAGGGCGTATTGTCAGTTTGATTTGTATAACGTGATTCCATGAATTCCCACTGTAGTAGTCTCTGAGAGAAGTATTCCATTCTGTAGTAACAGGCTATCTGTAGTCGTGGTAGTGCTAAAACAGGCGAATCCCTCCCAATGGCAGCTGTCCCTTGTTTGGAGGCGTTTCAGATCCAGGTCCTCCGGTAACTGTGTTAGTGTCTGTCGATAAATCATATATGTAGACAATATATATATATAGCCTCATGTATACGCTGAAAGATATGCAGTATAGTAAGGTATATACGCTACTGATGCTATGTGGAAGTACACTGGCCCCTACCTCCATAGTATAATGACCTCATATATATGAGTATATCTATATATAAAGTAATGGCCCTCACCCACTCTCCATATGTACTATATATATATATATATATATATATATATAGTAATCCTCCCCACCTCCATAGTGCCCCCAGTACGGCCTGGCTTAGAATGCATACATTAAAAATAAATAAATACTCACCTCTCTTCTTCACTCGATCACCGCTTGTGGCCTGTGTTTGGCGTCCCAGCCCAGGTGGTCGCGAACACATCACCATCCCCTCCTGAGCCGCATCATCATGTCATCTCACGCCACCCAACGCATGAGGTCACAGTGAGGTAATCATGATCTCCTGCGCTGTTCAACTGTGTCATATGCATTATGAGGCATTACAGAGGGGACAGGAGACATAGGCTTCCATCTCACTCATTTTACTGCCTGCTGCCTGGCGCCCCCTGCAATTTGGTGCCCGCGGCAACGACCCCCCCCTGGCCCCCTTCCCACACTACACCACTGATCGTTATCACATACCAAAATAATCAATTGTCCACAAAAACCTACTCTACAACAGTTGATGCAAACAGTTATATTCATTATACTAGTTTTCCTCATTAAAAAAGTGCAAACGCATTAGACACAACTACGCGAGCTAGCAGGACTACAAATCCCAATCTAAAATATTAGAAAAGAGGATAAATGATAAAGGCTACCAAAAAAGCTAATCAAAAATGCTAGACAAAACATCATGTAATTTACCCAAGATTAGAGATGAGCGAACTTTAAAAAAAAAAGTTTGGCGTTCGGGTTGTGTTAACTCGTGCATCCCGTTATGGATTCCACTACCGCGGACTATCGCCGCATATGGAATCCATAAGGGGTGGCTTCCACCAACCAGAACTGTTGAACAGCTGAAGGACCTGGGGTGACATCACCGTCATGTGATTTGATCCCGTGCTGAGCCACGCCCCCTGCACTGATCACAAGACGGTGACATCACCCCAGGTCTTTCGGCTGTTCAACAGTTCGGGTTGGTGGAAGCCGCCCCTTATGGATTCCATATGCGGCGATAGTCCGCGGTAGTGGAATCCATAACGGGATGCGCGAGTTACCACAAACCGAACGCCGAACTTTTTTTAAAGTTCGCTCATCTCTACCCAAGATGAGTGTCTCATGCCCGATACAAAACCATTGCCGACAGCGAATGACATACGGTTTGTCACGCAGTTTAACATATCAAACAAACACATTCAAAAGAGTCTTGAAAAGCACTGGTACATTCTATGTCAGGATCCACATTTATCTAAATATCTTCCCAGTGGGCCCAAGATTACCTACAGACGTGCCCCTACTATTAGAAATATTCTTGCTCCAAGTAAAATGAAACATCAGTTGAGACAAGAAACTTATAACACCAACTATCCTCTAAGATTGGGGAGTTTTAAATGTGGATCCGTACGATGCTTATGCAGTATATTTCCAATTAAACATCATCTTACATGTCACTCCTCATACGTCATATATTTGATAGAGTGTGGATGTGGCTTACAATATGTTGGACGTACAGTACTACGCAAGAATTACATTGCTGTGTCAACCAACATAGGCACAACATTCAGAAACAATATTTGAAACACAGTCTATCCAGACATTGTGCCTCCACACTGGATAAAGCAAAAAATCCTCTAAAAATTACCCCAATTGATTTTATACAGTACCTGACAATCCGTTCAACCGCTTCGAAAACTTGCAGAAAAGGGAAGTCTATTGGATCTATCAACTGGACACCCTCAATCATCATAGTCTAAATGAAATCAGTGGAATCATTTTATAATCTCCAGCTATTTTTGTCATACTTTGTACCTTTGTAACCATTTTTATATCATTCCTACTAGAAAATAAATAAGAATTTTTAATTATATATATTTTTTTATATACTCTCAGCTCAGTATTTCTTCTTTGGATACACAAATCCACTTGCTGATCTAATTTGTTGGGTTTTATATATACCTGTGATATATGTATATGTACCTTTGATATATTTTACCTTGTCACGAGTTGGAGGTCCCGCGAAAGACCTCCGCGTTGTCAAGCAATAAACATACGGAAATCAGGTACAGACACACAAGAGTTTATTGCACAAACAAAAGCCAAGGAAGGAAGCACAGGCAAAACATGAGCTCTATGTACCATCAGCACAGTGGGAGAAACCCCCACTGCGCCACTGTCTAGTAATACTCCAGAGGGGCGTGACTAAGCAACTCCTGGTATTCACTAGGGCCCCAGATGGTAGGGTTAGGCTTTTTAGCAGGAAGTTGCCAGGGTCCACTCCAGAGCGTGAAGTAGACAGTGACAACAGGAACAAACGGACAACAGGTACCAGAAGGTACCGACAGTACATAGGCAAACATAACAGACAGGCAAATACAAACAAGGCAACTAATAAAACAAGCAGGAGGTCAATGCAAGGAAACAGGAGTGGCAATGAGAAGAGAAGGACTTGCTCCACCAGTAGTATACTGCATGGCCTTGCCCCTAGCACTTTGCAGCAAAGAAAGCTGCAGCAAGGGCTTGCTGAACAGCTAAGGCACAGACACAGAGTCCTACTTACGGAGGAACAAATACAAAATAGGGGAACAGACACAAAACAAGACAGGCAAGACTAATCAGGGCAGAGGCGTAAAGACATAATAATATACACAAGGTGACTCAAACATAACTGGCAGAACTAATAGCAGAAACACAGGAATAAGGACGTCAATGAGCAAGTAGGTGAACCCACAGAACACAGACAGACACGGATCCCATGGGTCAGCAGCATGGGAGACAGAGTACGAACCAGGAGCAGGACAGGACAAACACACACCAGAAGAGCTGACCCAGAACTGAGGGAACATCAGCCTTATATACAGGTTCCATTAGTGCAGCAGAGAGGCCACACCCATGGAGCAGACAGAGAGGATTAACTCCTAATAGGCACACAGGGGAGTTAACCCATACAGAACCACATACAACACACAGGAACGGAACTGCAGCGAGGAGCTGCAGTACGAGATAGGAGCATGGACAGAAGGTCACAGCCAGAGGTAGCGACTGTGAAATATCTATATTTAATATATATTTTTTACATTGTCCTTTTGTCTATTTGTCTTTGTTACTCTCTGCCTTAAGAAGTGCTGCGAATAGCCATCCAAAGGGCCATTTTCACTTTTAGTGGGAACGGGACTCGGCACCGCCTGACAGCCGCTCCACCCCGCTACACAGTGACCCGTCTGACGGCCCACACTCAGAAACAAAGGATATTCTATCACTTTCACTGCACATTCCTTTCCCTTATCAAGTAACAATTAGGTGTATATCTATCTTTTAGATACAATGACCATTAAAGGGGTTATCTCATCATAATGATCACTGTAAAATCTGTTAATGATTTCACAGTGATCATTTTTGTAAATATATTTAATTAACCAATGCCCACCGTTTAGAAGAAAATTCATCCCCACTTACCTCATTGTTGTCATTCGGTCTCCCCTGGTTACAGCCACCAATCTTCTCCTGAATCCCGGTGGCCGCGCTTACGCAGAAGACTCCTTCTTTTCTCCCGGCCCCCAGGCCACTCACTGTCCTGAACGTGCACGCCGTCGCGCATGCGCGATGGTGACTTCTTCCTGGCCAGAATTGTACAGAGCCACGAAAGCGCACGCTGGCTCTGTACTATACTGGCCAGGAATAAGTGACCATGGCGCATGCGCGGCAGCGTGCGCATTCAGTCCAGTGCGGCCCGGCCGGGAGAAGACTTCAATGAAGATGAAGCCCGCCCCCAGCCAGAATCCAGGAAGTGAACGGCGTGCTGGCAGCAGGTAAGTATGAAACAGGGAAGTGGGATAACCCCTTTAACATTGTAACAAACATAGAGCACAAGGGTTGCAAGGGAAACCTGAGCCTCCCGAAGAACAAGTGCTGGACATGATCGCTACAGCTGTTCCCTGCAAGGGCTCCTGGTAAGGGTACTTTCACACTTGCGTTGAAGGATTCCGTCAGGCAGTTCCGTCAACAGAAATGCCTGACGGATCCGTTAAAACGTTTGAAAACGGATTTCATTTGCAAACGGATCAGTTTGCAGATCCGTTTGACAATTCTATTGAAATAACGGATCTGTCTCTGTGGTGTCATCCGTAAAAACTGATCCGTTATTTATTATTTTACCATTTTTAAGGTCTGCGCATGCGCAGAGTGGAAGAACGGATCCGTTAATGCGTCAATTTTCAATGTCGGATCCGCCCTTAACGCATTTCAATGGAAATTAATGGCTGATCCATCATTACATCTCTGCATCTCTGCACATCTTTCAAGGCGATATTGCATATGAGGCGCTGACTCTAGGTTGTGCCATTCCTTTATTCTTCATGCTAGAACTTACTTAGTAATGAATTACTAGTATTTTACAATGAAGGTTCAGAAGAGTGTTATCAGTAGGGGATGTGTCCCTGCACAGGCCAACATTATCCAATAAGTGCTGCCAGTGTCAGACTGTGCAGGAACACCCCCCCATCTGGTAACACCCATCTGGACCGTCATTGCAAACTGCTTGTAACTAATTTATAACTTCTAGCAGGTGAAATAAAGGAATAGCACAGCATAGAATAATAGAAGAATAGATGCACCAGAATGCTTATTACATGAGGAATTAAAGTAGTTACTAAAACAGACATGTCAGAAGAGGTTACAGATTGACACCGGTATGGTAAACCTTTGAAAATCTGGGATGTTTATTAAAAGGGTTTTCTAAGTGTTTTATATTGATGACTAGAGATGAGCGAACACCTGGATGTTCGGGTTCGAGAGGTTCGGCCGAACTTCCGGAAAATGTCCGGGTTCGTGATCCGAACTCAACCCGAACTTCATCCCGAACCCGAACCCCATAGAAGTCAATGGGGACCCGAACTTTTGGGCATAAAAAAGGCTGTAAAAGACACCCAGAGGGATAATATACCGCAATAAACGCATTGCGATTACAACTTTGAGCTAACGATCACCATGGGAACGCCTCCTCCAGTAGAATGTACTGTCGGATCTGAGAATTAAGTTGAAATCGCAATGCGATTCTTATATATTTGCTAATCGCATTGCGATTTCAACTTAGCATTGCTAAATAATTCCATCCATATCGTTAACTTACTGAGTCAGTAAGTTAGCGAATATGGATGGAATTATTTAGCAATGCTAAGTTGAAACGGCAATGCGATTAAGCAGATATAATAATCGCATTGCGATTTCAACTTAATTCTCACATCCGACAGTACGTTCTACTGGAGGAGGCGTTCCATGGTGATCGGTAGCTCAAAGTTGTAATTGCAATGCGATTGCTAATTACATAAGAATCGCATTGCGATTCCAACTTTTAGTACTCAACTTTTAAAATCGTACACCACTTTAAGTTCCAAAGTTGCAATCGCGTTCGAATAGAACTTAAAGCTGTCTCTTAGTCAGTTTTAGTATTGGTGTGCTGTAATAGAAGTTACATTCGTGCACGAATATAACTTAGAGCAATACAGTCAACTTTACACTGTTAGTTTTATTATCGCGATAATACAACTATTCAAGAATCGTGTATGCGTGCGTCTGTACGTGTGTGCGTTACCTCGGACACTATTCTATTTTGCCAGCCACAGCTGAAACCACTGATTTATGGTATTGCTATTTTGGCAATTGAATTTAACCCCAGAAAATAATCTATCCTTTGCCAGACAGCAGACAGTATTATACTTGTCTAGCCAAAGCTGGAACACCAGATTTAGGGATTGGTATTTGGGCAATTGTATTTAACCCCTTAATAAAATATAGAAATTTCTTTCCTGAGTTTCTAGGGGTGACAATTAGCACAGCCAAGCCCCTGATGTAGGATATAGCAAAAAAAAACAAACTAGTATTGATGGATTGATGGACTTGGTGGCAGCTTCTTCTGGCGCACCACAAGTCACAAAATGGCCGCCGATCAACCCAGAAAATAAGTGACAGAAAAACGCTCTGTGCAGCCTAAAAACCAGCGAGCTAGTAACTAGCAGAAGTTCAATGATTCTCAGCTGTAAATTGATCCGTTCATTAGGTGCTGTTGCTGACTTTAACCTGCCTAATCTTGCCCTGATAGAAGCTGCGTCCTCTCCCTACACTAATCAGAGCAGTGTGACGTGCGGCGCTACGTGACTCCAGCTTAAATAGAGGCTGGGTCACATGCTGCACTTGGCCAATCACAGCCATGCCATTAGTAGGCATGGCTGTGATGGGCTCTTAGGGCAAGAAGTAAAATGCTAACTGATTGGCTGCTGTGCAGCCCTTCAGAAAGCGGGAAGAAATCGTCGAACAACGGACCCGAACCCGAACTTTTTTGAAAATGTCCGGGTTCTGGTCCGTGTCACGGACACCCCAAAATTCGGTACGAACCCGAACTATTCTCGAACTGTTCGCTCAACACTATTGATGACCTATCCTTAGGATAGATAAAAGTAAGCAAGTTGACGGCAGCATGTCCAAAACGTGAATTTTATTCACAGTGGTTCCAACACGTGCAAAAGTATCTCCAGAAAGTGCAATGTTTCGACCAGCAAGTGGTCTTTGTCAAGCATACATTTGTAGTGAGATCAATGCATATATACAGTTGTGTTCAAAATTATTCAACCCCCACTGAAATTGAGTGTTTTGGCCAGTTTGACATTGATTTTGATCATTTCAGTCATCTTGTTTACAATTAAATCAAAGAGGCACTTGTAAGGATACTTTCACACTAGCGTTTTGGATTCCGTTTGTGAGATCCGTTTCAGGGCTCTCACAAACGGTCCAAAACGGATCAGTTAAGCCCCAATGCATTCTGAATGGATAAGGATCCGTTCAGAATGCATCAGTTAGGCTCCGTTCCGCCTCTATTCCGTTTTGAAGGCGGACACCAAAACGCAGCATGCAGCATTTTGGTGTCCGTCTGAAGAGGCGGAGCCTAACGGATCCATTTTTTTTTACAATGTAAGTCAATGGGGACGGATCCGTTGTCAGTGACACAATATGGTGCATTTGAAAACAGATCCGTTCCCCATTGACTTTCAATGTAATTCAAAACGGATCCGTTTTGGACTTTGTCATTTTTCTTTAAAGCTAATGTAAACGGATCCGTTCTGAACGGATACAAACGTTTGCATTAGAGGTGCGGATCCGTCTGTGCAAATAAACAGACGGATCCGCACTAACGCTAGTGTGAAAGTACCCTTAGTCAGACAAATATAACATAACATTTATAATGAAATAACCACAAATGTCTTTTCTGTGCTCACATCATTATCAGTTTTATTCAACCCCCAAGTGACATTCAATCTTAGTACTTAGTACAACATCCTTTTCCAGTTATAACAGCTTTTAAATGTGAAGCATAGCTTGACACAAGTGTCTTGCAGCGATCTACGGGTATCTTCGCCCATTCTTCATGGGCAAAAGCCTCCAGTTCAGTCACATTCTTAGGCTTGCGCGCTGCAACTGCTTTCTTTAAGTCCCACCAGAGGTTCTCAATCGGATTTAAGTCTGGTGACTGCGATGGCCACTTCAAAATGTTCCAGCCTTCAATCTGCAACCATGCTCTAGTGGATTTGGAGGTATGTTTGGGATCATTGTCCTGTTGAAAGGTCCAACGTCTCTCAAGCCTCAGGTTTGTGACGGACTGCATCACATTTTCATCCAATATCTCCTGGTACTGAAGAGAATTCATGGTACCTTGCACACGCTGAAGCTTCCCTGTACCTGTAGAAGCAAAACAGCCCCAAAGCATGATTGACCCCCCGCCATGCTTCACAGTAGGCAAGGTGTTCTTTTCTTCATAGGCCTTGTTCTTGCTCCTCCAAACATAGCGTTGATCCATGGGCCCAAACAGTTCTAATTTTGTTTCATAAGTCCACAAAACACTATCCCAAAACTTTTGTGGTTTGTCCACATGACTTTTGGCATACTGCAGTCGACTCTTCTTATTCTTTGGAGACAGCAAGGGGGTGCGCCTGGGAGTTCTGGCATGGAGGCCTTCATTACGCAGTGTGCGCCTTATTGTCTGAGCTGAAACTTCAGTGCCCGCATCTGACAAATCTTTTTTCAGTTCCTCAGCAGTCACACGGGGACTTTTCTCCACTTTGCGCTTCAGGTAGCGCACAGCAGTCGAAGTCAGCATCTTCTTTCTGCCACGACCAGGTAGCGTTTCAACAGTGCCCTTTGCCTTAAATTTGCGAATGATGCTTCCTATGGTGTCTCTTGGTATCTTTAACATCTTTGCAATCTTCTTATAGCCATTGCCCTTCCTGTGAAGAGAAATCACCTCTTCTCTTGTCTTCCTGGACCATTCTCTTGACTTCACCATGTCTGTAAACACACCAGTAAGTGTCTAGAAGGAGCTGAGTATCACAGTCATTTTACATCTGCCTAATTGGGGCTTATCATGCTTGATTGCTGCTCCTTAACATCCACAGATGTTTTCAATACCTGATCGAAAACACTTGAATGAACCTCTGTTCTTAAGAGTGGTAGTCTTTAAGGGGTTGAATAAATGTGTCAATGAAGAAATCACAAAATTTTTTTTAATGCTGTATTACAAAAACAATTGGTGAATAATTTTGAACACAACTGTATAGTCTAAAAAGTACTGCCCCTCAACGGCAGCTACCAATGGGTACACATTATACACACCTGATCATTAAAAACAACCTATAAAGTGCATATCATCATATATTTAATTACAAACCCCTGTGAAAAGGAGTGACCGTGGCTCCCGGCGTCCATCCACCATGCCTCAACACTACGGCGTCTCAAACCCCCTATTGCGCATGTCTAGATTCCAGTCACCTGATCCAAAATGTCATAGAGATGCGGTCATATGTCCGCTCTATCTAAACACGACGTGTGTATCCTCCGTTCACGTGATACAACCCAGCGTCTTGATCTCCATGGATCCCCATCACATGATCAAAAGGTCTGCAAGCAACTTTACATTCCCCCGTCCAAGGCAATGGAGAATGCCAGCTGCAGCAGATCGAAGGGTCTGCAAGCAACCTCACACCCCACCAACCAAGACAATGGAAAATGACAGCTGCAGCAGTCCCACAGCGATCAGGACTTCCCCAGTCCTTAAACATATCTGGGATAATCCTATCTGGGGATCAAGACACCTGGGATCATACAACTAGCGTAAAGATATAAACAAAGGTATCTTGCATGGTGAAGAAGCCAAAGGTCACGATCCCTTCAGAAAAAATACATACATATATGTGAAAAACGAAAACAAATATTAAAAACAGTCTGGTAATATCATTATACTGTGGATGACAATATATTAATCAATACCACTCACATTAAAATCTATATTTAAGCCATGGGGTTGTAATGTTTTAAATGTATATATCCACTTCAATTCCTTCTTTTTGAGTATCATCTCCCTGTTACCACCTCTTCTAGGGATATCCACTGAATCTATCACCCTAAATCTCAACTGATTAACAGAATGTCCTCTCTCAGCAAAATGTTTTGCCACGGGTTTATCAAGCATTTTTTTGCGGATTGTGGTTTTATGACTGTTGATCCTTTCCCTAATTTTCATTGTTGTCTCTCCCACATAAGTCAGACTACATGGACACTGTATCACAAATTTGGATCTACATGTATAGTGCCCCCTAATCTTGTATTTGAATCCTGTGTAGGGATGTGTGAACACGGGCGTAGGAAGCAGGGGGGGACGAATCCCCCCCAGGAAATAATGCGGGGGGGACAGGTATGTAAAAATCCCCCCCAGCGGCAGCGCAATGTGTGCGGCGGTGGCGGGGCACAGAGAGATGAACGCTTCAATTGTGGAAGCGTTCATCTCCACAGTTATCTGTATCGCTGTATCGCACAGATGGCTGTGCTGCGGAGCAGGAGAGGGAGAGGCGTCTCCCTTCCCTGCTCCTCTGATAGGCTGCCAGCACTAGGCCGGCAGCCTATCAGATGTTGGTACAGGTGACGCGATGACGTCATCGCGCCGTCTGTGAGCCGTGCAGTGCGGGACACAGGCCGGAAGAGGCCTGCATCGCATCGCTGTGACGGATGGAGGTAAGTATAAGTGTCTTGTTTTGTGTGTGTCTGTGTGTGTGTGTTTTTTTTTTTAAACTGGACCCACTGGCCCATAAGGTAGGGGGGGGGGAGAGAGATTTTTGGCACTTGGGGGGGAAAATATGTGGGCGTGGCTTGAGGGTGGGCGGGGACACGGGCCCCATATGTGCTGTCCCCCCCAGATTTTTGGGGCTTCCTACGCCCATGTGTGTGAAGGTTTCACCTTTCATCAAATTGCCGCAATTGCAGCATCCAAGGCACGGAGAATTGCCTTTTGTCCTGGGGGCCAAATATGTTTGTGTATCCCTATGTTTGCTACCAATGTCTGTCTTTACCAATTTGTCTCTTAAGTTGTTACATCTCCTGAAGGACATAAGTGGAGGCACTCCAAACTCCTCAATGGAGGGTAAGCCCTTCTGCAACATATACCATTCTTTTCTAAGTATTGCACCTATACCACCACTATGTTAACCATATGTAGAGACAAATGGTATTCTCGTCATATCTTTTTGGATTGGGAACTAATGTGCTTTCACAATCTATCTTGCTTAACCTATCCAACGATCTATGTAATAGCTTACATGGGTAACCCCTTTGCCTGAATTTATCACACATTTCCTTAGTCCGACTTTCAAATTTGACATTGTCAGACACCACCCTCCTTACCCTTAAGAGCTGGCTCCATGGGAGAGACTCGACCATGCGCAGAGGGTGATTACTGCCAAATTGTAACAAATTATTTCTGTTGGTAGGTTTCTGGAATAGGTTAGTTTTCAAACTGCCATTCTCTACATAAATCCTTACATCCAAAAATTGAAATTCTGTTTGTGATGATGTTCTAGTAAATTTGAGACCTAGAACCCCTCCATTTAGATGTTAATGGAAATCCTCCAATTTTTCTTCAGTGTCACGCCAAATCATGAAAATATCGTCGATGTAACGCCACCAGCACAGGACCCCCTCCATGAATGCAGATTGATACACCAGCCTGTCCTCCACCTCAGCCATATAGATGTTTGCATAAGTTGGGGCCACGTTGGACCCCATAGCGGTGCCCCGCTTCTGCTGGTAGAAGGTGTCCCTGAAGAGAAAAAATTTCCTCCTCAGGACCACCTCCAAAAGCTGGAGGACAAACTGTGCACTCTCAGGAGAGAGTTCTGAGCCAGTCAGCGCCACATCGACAGATCTCAATCCCCTGTAATGTTCTATAGAGGTGTACAGAGAGACCACATCAAAGGAAACCAGATAGAACTCATTCGGTAGTGTAATCTCTCTCAATTTTAATACAAAGTGTCTGGTATCCCTAATGTAGGAGGGGGCCCTCCTGGAAAACCTGCATCAGGTGTGTATAATGTGTACTCATTGGTAGCTGCCGTTATATGTATTGATTTTACTACAAATGTATGCTTGACAAAGACCACTTGCTGGTCGAAACGTTGCACTTTCTGGAGATATTTTTGCACATGTTGGAACCACTGTGAATAAAATTCACGTTTTGGACATGCTGCCATCAACTTGCTTACTTTTATTGATCTGAGGACCAAAAAGGATCTAAGGTCATGACAAGGCTGATGCATTCCAAGGACGAGTACTTGTGACTACAAATGTATGCTTGACAAAGACCACTTGCTGGTCGAAACGTTGCACTTTCTGGAGATATTTTTGCACATGTTGGAACCACTGTGAATAAAATTCACGTTTTGGACATGCTGCCATCAACTTGCTTACTTTTATTGATCTGAGGACCAAAAAGGATCTAAGGTCATGACAAGGCTGATGCATTCCAAGGACGAGTACATTTAAACCGGTTTTGAGTGCTGCTCTACACAACTACTATTGCTATTCTTAGGATAGGTCACCAGTATTTGATTGTGGGGGTCTGACTCTCGGCACCCCTGCCGATCAGCTGTTTAAAGAGGCCACTGCGGTCCACTGAGCACCGTGGTCTCCACTCAGCTTGCCAAACACAGGACCATCCATTTGATAGTGTCTATGCTTGGTATCACTTGAATTGGACTGATCTGCACTTAGGCCATGTGACTGATGAATGTAATGTCACTGGCCTAGGAAGAGACTAAGGTTCTTACCAAAGTTCTGCCGCTTCTTCAAACAGGGGTGGGTGGGGGGGGGGGTTAAGGAGATTCTGACCCCCACCAATTATATACTGATAACCTATCCTGTGGATAGCGCATCAGTATAAAACACTTGGAAAAGTGATACAAATGGTTTAGTGTTGCAATTCTAAATTTGAGTAAGCTTACATTTACAGAAGATTGAGTTAATTATCTCCAAGGTGTTTGGAACAACCTCCATACCAAGGTCCTTCAAAAACTGTGAGCAGGTGTATCTAGAGAAGAACTGATGTTGTTTTGATTTTATTTAGATTTCTCTTTTGTTCCTTCACTTTGCATTTCCTAACTTAAAAAATAAACTATGAACACTTCTATTTTTGAAAGCATTCTTACTTTATAGCATCTTTCTGCACCTGCAGTACTGTATGGTACATATCAGGTAGCCTTTATCATATGACATTCATTACCTGATCCAGGTATGACATTTGATGGTATCTTCAGCACAATGTCCCTGGTGGACAGAGATATCTGTAGGTTCCAGTTCTTACTATACCTAGATATCACTGCTACCGTACTTTTAGGTTTTAGAGTTTGGTGGTTAGTGGCATCTTCTGTGTTAAATTTCCTGACATTAGCGTCTAATCCATGGCATTTCCTTACTGCCATGGATTACTGATCTCTAGAATACAGGGCTACGTTTTATGACTTGGTCCCAGGAATTTGTGGAGAAATGCTGTAATAAACTGTTATATGCTAGCATATTTTATAACACCTGAGATGCTGTGGTCAAGCAGCAAGAGGGTATATTACAGTCCTTGAAGTCTAGGTGGTCATGAATAGTGGATTTTATATTATCTGATGACATCCAGATTATGTAGTCAAATTCTCTAGGATTGAAGATGTCACTTTGTGCAGGGACATCAATTTTGGTTTTGATAAGCATCAGGCTAGAGTAGGAAGTCTGTAGAAAACATAGAAGTATCTGTAGAAAGTTTTACAATCAGTTTTTATAAATGCCCTATCTATTTTTCAGTGCTAGCAGGATCATATGTTACTTGTGAACGTTGGCCTGTTATTTCCACCATCATAAATGTGACTATAACTGACCCAGAGCCATATAAACAGAACTTTCTGTATAAATGCATAAAAATTGCAGTTTCTTTATGCATTTAAGTAAATTGAACTGTAGTTACAGTTTTTTAACCTATTTTTATAAACCCTTGAAGACATTTTGTACTCTAGAAGTAAAACATTTCCTTGTGGTTTAGTCACAAATAAATCATGCTGTATAATAATATAGCACTTCTTTCCTAGGAGTAAGACTTTGGGTGCCAAATAGACAAGATTTATGAGATGGGGATATTTTTCAAGCTAACAGTTCTGCTCTAGCTGGAAACATTGTAATCAGGAATTCTACTTATCCTCCATCACTATCAGGAACTTTAAGTCATTTGGTAATTTAGATGCCCCAGGTTAATGTTTAGCATTATCTTTGAGGTTATTACTTAATTCAGGGAAGAGGAGTTTTATGTGTTTACAGGGAATGGACTTTTAGATGTAAATTATACAATATGTATTATGGACTAGGGAAAACAGCATCAAAGCAAATGTTTAGACTTTGTACCACAGCCAAATAGTAATGACATGAATTGTATGTCTTTTATTGGCTTGATACCGATGAACCTGTCATTCCAAAAACCGAAAGTAAACCATTAGCTGCAGGTTAATTAAATGTCACCCATTGCAGTACTTAACAACTGCTATATTGGTTAAATTCTATTGCTTATTACAAGCATTATATGGGTTTTCTGGAAGTTCAATATTGATGGTCTATCCTCAGGATAAGTCATTAATATCTGATTATTTGGGTTGAACGCCCAACAACCCTGCTGATCTCCTCACAGCATACTATGGACAACGTCATACATTGTACAGAAGCTGTGTTTGGTATGGCATCCCAGGCATAATTCATTCGAATGGGACTGAGCTGCAAATAGGCCACGTAACTGCTGAACATGACATCATTAGCCGAGGAAGCCGAGGCTGTAGCACTCACCAGCACTCACCAGAGTTGATTGCCAGGGGTGCCGGGAGTCAGAACCCCAGCGTTCAGATATTGATGACTTATCCTGAACATAGGCCATTAATATTGAACTCCCGGATTCCCTTTTAAAACCAAAATCAACAGCAAAAACATTCTTCACAGAAGTACATTGAGGGAGAATTATAAAAGTAAAGTTGAGGAGTTGCACATATGTAGTAACCACATTGCTTTCTTCATTTTCAAAAGGGACTCTGAAAAATGTGAGCTGGAAACGAATGACTTACCGTAGGTAAGACTTTTGATTTGACAAATCGCCTCCAATAATGTCTGCTCTGTCAATGTCAGGTCTTGTAGGTTTAGAGAATTTAGGCTTCACTTCCGTTCTTGTACCATTGATTATGTTCAGTCTGTATAGCCCATCCTTCAGGTACCTAGTCTGGTCCATTAGAGCCAAATATAGAGGGCATTTGTGTTACAAACATCCTGTCCTCGAGAGGGCACTCCATAGCCCCAGAAGAAAAGGCACCAATGGTTCCATATTTCCTAACATAGTTTAATTCTATTTCTTTATCCACTCTTGATCTGAAGAAGTTCTACTTTGTCTACTGTTCTCTCTGCTTTTCTAAAAGGAATCTGTCACCAACAACCTCCCTATCCAACTGTTTGCATAGACACATAGCTGTGGTTGACCTGATTAAAACACTGTTTTTCATTTGTTGAGCTGAGGCTCTGTTCCTCAGTTATGATACTTTATCCTAATATTCAAATTAGGCTTTTGGTGCAATGAGGATGTCACCATTGCTCTTAATGCAACCTGCTGCAGAAGGATATTGAAACTTTGGAGAGAGTTCAGAGAAGAGCTACTAAACTAGTACATGGATTGCAGGACAAAACTTACCAGGAAAGGTTAAAGGACCTTAACATGTATAGCTTGGAAGTAAGAAGAGACAGATGGGATATGATAGAAACTTTTAAATACATAAAGGGAATCATCACGGTAAAAGAGGAGAGAATATTTAAAAGAAGAAAAACTGCTACAAGAGGACATAGTTTTAAATTAGAGGGGCAAAGGTTTAAAAGTAATATCAGAAAGTATTACTTTACTGAGAGAGTAGTGGACGCATGGAATAGCCTTCCTGCAGAAGTGGTAGCTGCAAATACAGTGAAGGAGTTTAAGCATGCATGGGATAGGCATAAGGCCATCCTTCATATAAGATAGGGCCTGGGGCTATTCATAGTATTCAGTATATTGGGCAGACTAGATGGGCCAAATGGTTCTTATCTGCCGACACATTCTATGTTTCTATGTAACTAAGCACCATTAATTTCTGTGGCCAGCCCTTCCCTGGCTGCTTTTATTGACAGGACTAGGCAGTGGCAAAGCAGTCAGGGAGCTTGGGTGCAACAAGAGCAATGGTGATGTCTTCATTTGTATATTAAGAAAAAGTATCATAACTTAGTAATGGAGTCTTGGATCAACAAAAGAAAAATAGTGCTGTAATCAGGTGAAATACAGCTATATCTCTATGTAAACTGTTGGGTATGGAGGTTGCTGGTGAAAGATTCCTTTAACATGTATCATACATTGCAAGAATAAGATGGGAAAGTTAAAAGCTTAAAGGGGTTGTCCGGCCCTGGAGCCAACAACCCCTAGAATCTTCACTTTTCCCTCTGAACATTAAATAACCAACTTACTTGTTTGACAACGTTTTGCTACTGTGAAAGTCACTGTGTTTCATGCATTATGTTCATGTATTACATGTCCCATACGCTGTGTGTGGAGTGTGTGTGTGTGTGTGGGGGTGGGGGGGGGGGTTCCATTGTGGTAAGGCAGGGCTGACACCATCGTCTTCTCAAAGAGGAAGTGGAGCTTGGTTCTGACTTAGCTGCAGAGTTGTGAGCAGCTACCGGGCAGATGTGGAGCAGAGTTCATGGGAGGCTGCCTTTTCCCCTGTGAATCATAAAAGCAAAAGGGCCAAGCTATATTCCAACCTTTGGAAAGAAGGAGACTGAAGGTTAAGCAACCATATTAAAGTGGCTTGCAGACCAAGTCAGAGAAAGGTAAATGCATGTATCGTGAGGCTTCAGACAACTTTGCATGCGGTGGGAGAAGACAAACCTCAGGTCTCCCATCATACCGAAAGGACAGAAAGTGCCCTCGGTTCAAAGGCTGTATTCCACTGAGGATACTGGTATAGCTACGTAAATACACCCAGAGAAAGAGATATTGCACATCTTAGGGTGGGAAAGGAAAGATTGCACTGTTTGATTAAAAAAGGGAAGCGACTAGCCCTTGGAAATTGCATATACCAACTGATGAAACTGCATTTGACTTGTAGAGTGCCTGTGTGACTAAAGCCTGTATTACATTGCACGATCTAGCAGGCAATTGTCCGGAGGGAAGCGTTCCTTCTCGGCAATAGCCTGCTTGTTAGTGGAAGAGAGCGCTGCTTTACACATAGTGATCTCCTCCACAGCATGTGGAGGAGCCATCGTTATGCCATCGATTGTCCCCATGTTGTCTGGTTGTTTGCCGGCAGCAGGATTTTCTGCCAACAAACAAGGATTTTTAAGCATGCTGAAAGATTTAGGTTGTCTGATAAACGAGCTTTTGCTTATTCATCAGGTAATGACTGGCAGTATTAGACTGCAAGACCATTGCTAACAAGCGTTCCTGCGAATGCTTGTTAACGATAAACTGGCTGACAATTGGCCAGTCTAATACAACCTTTATCCAATAACTGCTGCAGTACAGTGCAGTGAAGTTGTTGCAACTAGGCTGGCCTCATCATTGCTTTCTGCATCACTACTATACTGCAAAGTGTTGGCATAACAAATCGGGACTCTGCCTTGCATTTTAAAACTAAATCAAAATTAAGGACACCACAACTGTCATTAGCCAGGAGAACCCCAGATCTGGAGTGTGTTCACCGAAGAAAGGCAAAAGAGTGCCTCATCTTATCACTGCACAGGAGAGAGCCTCAGAACAGTGACTACTACTCCCACCTGGCCACCCACTCAAGCACACCTCTGCTGCATGCTGCAATGATAGCATATGTGTTCTCAGTGGATATATGAATATGGATTATCAATCATGCAATAGATATTGGCGACCTTGGCAGATACACAGAAAATATTTAGCTACTGTATATCCCATTAACTATGCAATCCTTGTCAAGCAGTAGCAGTAAAAGAACTAAAACAAACAGAACTAAAACTTTTGTCTCTTCTAAAAGCTATACAGACACAAGACTAATGTTTTGTCAGCATATCTTCTTTTTTTATATATTATCTCAGAGTTTGGAGAAATAGCCACCGATATCAGAATATTGGTGATTTATTGCTCCTGTATTACATCAGCTGCAGAGCATTAAATCTTACACTATGGTCCTATCAAAACCAAAGCATAACACATAACTGTATGTGAAATATTTTTTCTTTAAACTGTAGGACAATTGAGAATTATGTAATGTTATAGCCAGACCCTTATTTCTGATATTTAAGGACTCTATACCGACAGGGAGTGATCCACAAGATTTGCGCTTAGCAAATGTGGTGCCAATATTCAAAAAGGGGTCAAAAATAGATCCCGGAAACTATAGGCCGATAAGTTTAACATCTGTCATGAGTAAACTGTTTGAATTTTTTCTAACAGATGCTATCCTGGAGTATCACAATGAAAATAAGTGTATAACCCAGTCTCCGCATGGGTTTATGAGGGATTGGTCATGTCAAACTAATTTAGTTACTTTCTCTATGCAGAGGTAAGTTCTATACTGGAATAGGTTGAGTCAATGGATGTCATATATATTGACTTCCCCAAAGCATTTTCTGTCACTAGCTCAGTGACAGAAAACTGATGGTGGATATTAAAGGTACACAGTCAGATTGGGTCACCATCACCAGTGGAGTACCTCTGGGGTCAGTATTGGGCCCTTTTGTCTTCAATATATTTATTAATGATCTTGTAGAGGGGTTTATTTAATGTATGCATCTATAGTGCTACTATTTCCCATGGCACTTTACAGACTTTAGCATCAAGCTGTCCCCAATGGAGCTCACAATCTAATTTATCTGTCAGTATATCTTTGGAGTGTGGGAGGAAACCCAGAGAAAAACGACACAAACACATGGAGAACCTACAAGTAGATGTTGTCCTTGGTCAGATTCAAACCTAGTACCCCAGTGCTGCAAAGCACCAGTTTTAACCACTGGAGCATTGTGTACAGTTCTGGGATCCTGTGAACAAGGCAGACATAGTAGAGTTGGAGAGGGTTCAGAGGAAGGCAACTAAAGTAATAACTGGAATAGGGCAAATACAGTACCCATAAAGATGATAAAAATCTGGGTTATTCAGTTCAGAAAATCTCTTAGAATCACTTTTAAAGTGTAACTGTCATGTTTTCATTAAAAAAAAAAAAATCTATTTTAGCATTGGTTACTGCTGGTGCTGCATTATGCATAAAGCAATCTTTAGTTTCTTCACATACCACTGTTTTTCTTGAGCTGTTCCCTTAGTTACATATGTCTGTTTTAGCCTCTACAATATGAGGATCTTCTCAAGATGACTCATCTGCCAGTTCTCTGAGGCCAAAACTGCCTCCCTCACTTTCCATACACACTTGCTGTAGGAAGCAGCTTCCTACCAGCCAATCAGATTGGATTACTGAGAGGCACGCCTCCTCACTCTGAAGCCTAATGCAGGCATGAAATACACCTATGTCTTCTGTTTATACTAAAGGGAAGACAGACAAGCCATAGCAACAGTCTTTTAAGGGACCAGTGGAAAGGGACAGATGATATTAATGAAAGCTGTTATTATAAGGCAATTACAGATCTTTTGACAATCATTGACAGACTAACTCAGGTATACATGCCTAGCTCTAATAAACTAGCAAATAAAAAATAGGACAGTTACACTTTTATACCTGATGCCTCTAGTCCCTGGATTATTGGGTGAATTATTGAGTGAATTGGAATGAAATGCAATTCCAGAACCAGTTTTATGGCTACTATCAGGCCAGGGGCTTTGCATAATTGCAATATCATATTTATACAGAAAACTGAAATTGATTTTGTTTTAGTACGGTCTAGTGTTCTACACACAAGAAAACAAACAAACAAGTAAACATATGAATAAACAATACATTAGTAATGCTTGGATAATTCAGCTTGTGCTAATGTGCTGTGTGCAATAGCAGCCAACTACTAAGCTCTGTGTAATTCTGTCCAGTCATGCATACACTCACCATATGGTTTTGGAAAGAACATTTTGTCAGGTAAGCTGTTCATATAAAGAATAAAATTGCATTATATATTTTTTTTATAGCATTTGGCAACAGAAAGCCATGGGCTCCCATATGGGTTATTCCCACATAGTTTACCTATAGTTTTAAATGGTAAACCTGCCTTGTTATTTGTGTGGGAGATGTATCATTGTACATCACCATTCAGAACTTGAGGAAAACTAGAAGACTGTAATAGTGACCAGCTGGTGAATGGGTACTTTGTGGGGAGATGAAATGACATCACACCAGCAACAGTCTTGCTGGTCAACCGATTATAATTTGATCCACATGGAGTAGACTAGAGGCACCACTTTCTACAGTTCGGCAATATCAGGGAGAAAGGGTACACCAGCCAGTTTGCAGCCTTGGTATTGGCCGGCCATAACATTTCTATCACTATAGTCTTAATCCCTCAGCGCTCTTTAACAGGTAGCACTGATTATAGTCATGTCAGGATTCCGCCTGGCTCATCTCCCAGTATCTCCTCACTACTGTGTCCAAAAGCACTTCTGGTGGGAACATAGGTTTATTTCTACCTGTCTCCTGGACTCCTCCCAGGTGGATCATGCTATCTTCTGACATGTTTGATCACCCTGACCAGACAGAGCTGCAACCTCTCCCCAAGCAACAGGGTGTCTGGGAACTTTAAATATTTAACCTATGAACTTTAACAAGGTTCTACTATAAGGATTTGCTAAAATCTACCCATTATTCGCAGCATTAACAACAGTAGTATGGCAGTATAAACCAATGACTAAAATAAATTCCCAAACTTTTAGGGTATTTTCTCACACCCTAATATGCCAACCCTGTGAGCCATGTTAAGAGTTGGATCTTCAGATGTCAAAATCGATGGCATCTGCTGAGAATCTATAGTGTATGGAGGGCTTCATGACTATCTCTAGATCACATTCGGTGGGGAAACTGCAACACTGGATTTCAACATGACCTGTCTTGCAAGGAAATAAGCTATGCATGTTCATGGGGTAGCTGGGGGGAAATAGCTGAGTCAAGTTTCAATGTTCATGGGGAGCTCATGGGATATAGCTGTTGGTTGTCAACTATCTTATGTATAAAGTTGACTTTAGGGTTCACCTCACCCAAGTGTCCAAAGATCTTTCAACTGAGACCCTTTTTCCTATAGATTAAATGATAACCATCCTCTATCTGGATCCTTTCACAATCAGCATAAATAATAATCATTTGGACTGAACACTGGATGGATTTTTTCTCTGCCTAATCTCGCCCTCACAGAAGCTGCGTCCTCTCCCTACACTAATCAGAGCAGTGTGACGTGCGGCACCACGTGACTATTGCTTAAATAGAGGCTGGGTCACATGCTGCACTTAGCCAATCACAGCCATGCCATTAGTAGGCATGGCTGTGATGGCTTCTTAGGGCAAGACGTAAAACGCTAGCTGATTGGCTGCTGTGCAGCCCTTCAGAAAGCGGGAAGAAATCGCCGAAACAACGGACCCGAACCCGTACTTTTTTGAAAATGTTCGGGTCCGGGTTCGTACGAATTTTGGGGTGATCGGGACATGGACCTGGACCCGAACATTTTCAAAAAAGTTCTATGCTCGAACTGTTCGCTCAACACTACCCAGTATCCATGGCCACTACCCCCAATAGGGGAGAATGTGCACTGCCGCACTGACACATGGCCCTAGATACACATTCCCACAACTAGCCACACGGCATACAAGGGACTAGAGATGTCCCGAACTATTCGCCGGCAAACATCGCATGTTCGTGTTCGCCGCGGTGGGCAAACATATGTGATGCTCGGTTCGCCACCTATACGTCATCATTGAGCAAACTTTGACCCTGTACCTCACAGTCAGCACACACATTCCAGCCTATCAGCATACCCTCCCTCCCAGACCCTCCCACCTCCTATCAAAAAGCAAGGACAGCATCCATCTTAGATTCATACTGAAGCTGCAGTGTTAGTTAGAGCAGGGAGAGTACTGCTGCTGCTGAATGAATAGGGTAAGCATTAGCTAGGCCAGTGTTCTGTGTCCACTCCAGTCCTCAAAGACTCAGCGGCCTCTTTCACACGAGCGTGTACGGATTAGGTCCGGATGCATTGCAGATGCGTTCAGTGAAAACTGTGCGATTTCACAGGCAAAGCCATTCAGTTTTGCCTGTGATTGCATTCAGTTGTTCAGTTTTTTCCACGCGGGTGCAATGCTTTTTGATGCGTTTTTCACGCGCGTGATAAAAAACTGAAGGTTTACAAACAACATCTTCTAGCAACCATCAGTGAAAAACGCAACACACCCGCACTTGCTTGTGGATGCAATGAGTTTATCACACAGCCCCATTCACTTCTATGGGGCTAGGGCAGCGTGAAAAACGCAGAATATAGAACATGCTGAGATTTTCACGCAATGCACATGTGATGCATGAAAAAAAACGCTCATGTACACAGACCCATTGAAATGAATGGGTCAGGATTCAGTGCGGATGCTATGCGTTCACGTCACGCATTGCACCCACGCAGAAAACTCGCTTGTGTGAAAGGGGCCATCTGCTGTAAGGACAGCATCCTGACAGCACCCCAAAAAGCCCTTTTTTGGGCTAGTACATCAATCTGCTTTTTTTTTTTTTATATATATATATATTTATATATATATTGCAGTTGCCTGGAGGTGTGTGAGAGGCCGCAGGCCCACAGACTGTACTGTGTGCACATCACTCATATAGGGTGGCACAGTACCTTGCAGATAAAAAAGTCATTTCATTTTTACCCTTTAATATAATTGCAGTTGCCTGCCAGTGTGTGTCAGGCCCACTGACTGTACTGTGCCCACCACTCATATCTGGTGGCACAGTACCTTGCAGATAAAAAAGTCATTTAATTTTACTACTGTGCCCACTGCCCACCACTCATATAGGGTGTTACAGTACATTGCCCAGTGCACGCACCGTGACCTAAAATTCTAACGTAGCGGACTGAGCATGGGTCTTTTTCCATCTCCCGATTCCAAAAATCTATTCACTACACCGGCCCTGGCCCTGATCAGGGACAAAACAGAGATTAAACTGATAGGAATAGTACTTAGTTAACACTAGTTGCATTGGTGGCAAATTCTATTGCAAGTGCCCAAAATTAGAAGGAAGCGGACAGAGCAAGCTTTTTTCTCTATTTCCCCATGCAAGGATTCAATTGAATACACGTCCCCTGATAGGAGACTTAACAAAGATTAAAATGGTAATAATAGTAGTTCACACTATTTGTATTGGTGGCACAGTACATTGCATGGCGCACGCGCAGTGCCCCAAATTGGAAGTAAGAGGACCGACCAATCATCTTTTTCCATCTCCCGGTTCCTAAAATCTATTCGATAGATGTCCTCTGATAGGGGACGTAACAGGGATTAAACTGATAGGAATAGTACTACTTAACACACCACTCATATAGGGTGGCACAGTACATTGCATGGTGAACGCGCAGTGCCCACATTGGAAGGAAGAGGACTGACCAACCATCTTTTTCCATCTCCTGGTTCCTAAAATCTATTCCATACACCGGCCCCTGATAGGGGACAAAACAGAGATTAAACTGGTAAGAACAGATTTTTTTAATTTTAAAAAAAGAGGACAGCCTCTGCGGAGCTGAGTATTTTTTGGCCGCGTTACTGAACGCTCATGCATAATGGCTGTAGGCTCATGCAGAGGTGACAAACCTGGTCAGTCAAAAGCACGTTATTTCAAACAATTTAGGAATGTTAGGTGATTTATGCCCTTTAGGGATTAAAACCTGACTCTGCATCAACTACGTAATTTTCCATGGGAGTTTTGCCATGGATCCCCCTCCGGCATGCCACAGTCCAGGTGTTAGTCCCCTTGAAACAACCTTTCCATCACTATTGTGGCCAGAAAGAGTCCCTGTGGGTTTTAAAATTCGCCTGCCTATTGAAGTCTATGGCGGTTCGCCCAGTTCGCCCGTTCGCGAACACTTGCGGAAGTTATTGTTCGCCGCACGCGAACGAAAATTTTTATGTTCGCGACATCTCTACGAGGGACATGGAGAACAGTGGCAGAAAAAACAAAACACAGGGAGCAACAGTCCCAGGAGGCAGAATCACATAAAAACACAGAACCGCAGCCAACACGCACAACACCAGCAAGCAGCATACACGGAAAGAGGAAGTATACTTTCGCGCTGATACACAGCCCCCATACAGCTCTGCAGTCAGTACATAATAGCACCAGCAGCCAGACTACACAGCAACGCGGTGTCACAGTGAACACAGTGACAACTATTTTAAATGAACAGCAACAGGTTAACTTGCATAAAATACTATTCTGTCCTCATTTGTATCTGTAAAAAAATATTTTAGGGTACTTTCACAGTTGCGTTGTTTATTTGCACAGACAGATCCGCACCTATAATGCAAACGTTTGTATCCGTTCAGAACGGATCCGTTTGCATTAGTTTTAAAGAAAAATGACAAAGTCCAAAACTGATCCGTTTTGAATTACATTGAAAGTCAATGGGGAACGGATCCGTTTTCAAATGCACCATATTGTGTCATTAAAAACGGATCCGTCCCCATTGACTTACATTGTAATTAAAAACCGATCTGTTAGGCTCCACCTCTTCAGACGGACACCAAAATGCTGCATGTTGCGTTTTGGTGTCCGTCTCCAAAACGGAATAGAGGCGGAACGGAACCTAACTGATGTATTCTGAACGGATCCTTATCGATTCAGAATGCATTGGGGCTTAACTGATCCGTTTTGGACCGTTTGTGAGAGCCCTGAAACGGATCTCACAAACGAAATCCAAAACGCTAGTGTGAAAGTACCCTTACCTTTAAATTTACCTTTATATGCCCCATTCAATATATCTTATTGTTTCATGTTTAAAGAATTGAGTTTACAATAAAGACTCAATCAACTGACTCAACCAACCCAACTGTCTAATTATAAGGATGGGAGGAGCTCATTTTATTTTGTATGCTTTGAAGAAATGCTTGAAAAAGAAAGAACAAAGATGTCAAGCCTGAGCAATTACACTTTCTACATTAACATTTTCATAGTAAACAAAATTGTTGAACAAAATATTTTTCCTTCTTTTATCCTTGAGTTATGAACAGCTAGCAGTATTAATTGTTTATTACATTGCGTTCATATTTTATAAATTCCAATAACATGAGTAGAGATTATTGAAAGTAACCTCAAATAATTCTTGCAATATGTAATTGGGTCTGAAAGAAAGAAAGCAGATGGCCATATTTTGAATTTTAAAAGAATCTTCCATTAAGTATACTTATTACTTCATGGTATAGAGAGAAAACCCATCATAATAGTCAAGACCCAATAGTCTTATACAGACTCATATAAACTGGCCTATTTTATTTGTTATATATATTTCCCTTTCATCTCTTCATGTTGCTTGGATTCTCTTTCTTGAAGTAAATCCTTCCTAGTTGCTGTACCCTAAACAGCAAAGTTTCTGTTCTTATGAACTGGTTCTAAATTTGTTCAATAGTCAGATGGTATCACCTTCCTTAAATTTTTTAAAAATTAAATAAAAGGGTTGTCCAAGTGTTAAAATAATGGGTGACAAGGGTGTGAATAGTTTAAAATAATAAATTATGCTGAACTCAAATGTGCTGTAGTCATCTGGTTCCCAGTTAGCTCTTGTTTGCTTCAGTGCTACAGTACAATGAAATTCAGGAGTGGTGCTGCATGAAAGATGCAATTTCAGTACAAGCAAACGTTTGTTCATTTGTTGGTTGATGGCACCTTTACACATGGCAGTTAACGAGTGTTTGTGTAAATGTTCATCCTTGATAATTTTCCCAATCCTCATTCTGAGTAAAAGGACCCATGTTGCTAGGTATCCCTACAGATTACAGCGAATCTCTGTAGGTCCGTACATGGGCAGACAAACAGAATAACACACCTTCACTAGTAACTAGCAAGCTGAATAATCTAAAACTCAAATGCCCTCCCCTAGGGAAGTTGCCTGAAAAACTCTAAGGAGAGTAGCCATTGGCTGGATGAGACTAGGGTGCATGCTGGCCTCTTAAGACAGGCCGGGAGGACCTAGCAGAGAAGCCAAGCTGGGGCCTGCAGAAGATATGTGGGATGCAGAGGTTGGACCTGCTGCTGGTGGGCAGAGGAGGACAGGTAGGCCTTGACCACCTGGACAGAGGAAGCAGGGTGAGTCACATAGTGCTTGTGTTCATCCGGAAGAGTGGCACAGCGGCAGCATGGGTCACCATTGCAACAATGGCCTAGGTAGTAATCTCATAGATAAGCAGTTGAACCAGCCCAGAAACCTTTCATTCAATTGTCCCTACTTCTAAATTCATAAAAATATATATAGACAGAGCTCTCATTAGACAGAGGTTGAATGGTATTGAGAATACATTACATAACATAGTGCTATTTATTAGTATTATCATTGGAGCGATGTGTGAAGAACTATTTTCTATGCAGGAGAGGAAGACAGGCAAAGGGACTCGCAAAAACTGACTGCATTGCTCTCCTGAGTGATACAGGCAGGGGTGGGATTCAAATTTTTAACAACAGGTTCCCTACTTAATGGAGGACATGTGGCATCACAACACATGTTTACATATACATACACCATATATATGCAAAACACATACACATAAATACACCATATACATGATACACATACAGTTGAAACCAGAAGTGTACATAAACTATATAAAAATACACATATGCATGTTTTTCCCAATATCTGACATAAAATCAGAATAAACCTTTCCTGTTTTGGTCAATTAGGATTACCATAATTATTATTATTTGCCAAATGCCAGAATAATGAGAGAGAGAATGTTTTAAGGCATTTTTATTACTTCCTCCAAAATTAAACGTTTGGTACCATTGCCCTGAAACTGTATGACTTGGGTCAAACATTTGGATATCCTTCCACAAGCTTCTCACAATAGTTGGTCGGACATTGGGCCCATTCCTCCTGACAAAACTGGTGTAACTGAGCCATGTTTGTTGGTTGCCTTGCTTGCACCTGCCTTTTCAGCTTTGCTCATAAATTGTTAATAGGATTGAGATCAGGGTTTTATGATGGCCACTCCAAAACATTGACCTTGTAATCCTTAAGCCACTTTGTACCAAGTTTGGCAGTATGCTTCGGGTCATTGTCCATTTGGAAGTCCCATTTCTGCTCAAGCTTTAACTTCCTGGCTGATGTCTTGAGATGTTGCTTCAGTATTTCCACATAATCTTCTTTTCTCATGATGCTATCTATTTTGTGAAGTGCACCAGTCTCTACTCTCTACTGCAGCAAAACAAGCCCAAGACATGATGCTGCCACCCCCCGTGTTTGGGATTGGGATGGTGTTCTTAGGCTTCCAAGCTTCTCCCTTTTTCGTCCAAACGTAACGATGGTCATTATGGCCAAAAACTTCAATTTTAGTTTTGTCAGACCACAAGACATGTCTCCAAAAATATAGGTCTTTGTTTCTGTGTACACTTGCAAACATTAATCTGGCTTTTTTATGTTTCTTTTGGAGTAATGGCTTCTTCTTGGCAGAGTGGCCTTTCAGCCCATGTTGATACAGTACTCGTTTCATCTTGGATATTGACACAATCTTACCAGCTTCCACCATCATCTTCTCAAGGTCTTTTGCTTTTGTTCTTTGGTTGATATGCACATGTCGGACCAAAGCACGTTTATCTCTGGGACACAGAACCCGTCTCCTTTCTGAGCAGTATGATGGCTGGACATTGCCATCTTGTTTGCACTTGCGTATAATTGGTTGTAGAGATGAATGAGGCACCTTCAGGTATCATAAAATTGCACCCAAGGGTGAGCCAGTCTTGTGCAAGTCCACAATTCTCTTCCTGATATCTTGGCTGATTTCTTTAGACTTTCCCATGATTCTACACAAAGAAGCAGTTGCAGTGTCCCACTCGTGATCGTGGGCACAGCAAACTTGTTTTATTATGTTTTATTGCCATGTATTATGTCTGAAAGTCATACTTCATCTCATGTCATATTCTCCCATTTTACTAAGTGATTCTGTGTGAGATCCTTTCATTCAAGCCAATTAGAATTGCACACTAGTCTGACCACTAGATGGAGGCAGTGTGACAGTGTATAAATAGCTTAGCTCGGGCCTAGTTCGGCAGTCTTCTTTCCTGAAGTTTAGTCAGTGTGCAGTCAAGATGTAGCTGCTAGCTGGAGGGAGGCCTCCTGCCTCTCTGCTCTCTCCCTGATGCCTCCACAGTCCAGGGTTAAAGCCTACAAGATTCAGCCTAGAGGTGAGAAATCTACTTCTATAGCTTGCTCTTCCGGGTTGACCAGTGACAAAGCTGCAAACAGCAAGTTTTATGGGGATTAATCTGTATTTACAAGTATTCAAGTCAAAAGCAATTAGGTGTAGGACTTAGCTTCCGGCATCCACACCTCGAGTTTAAATCCTGAGGACAGTCAGGCCAACTGTAAGAAAAGCACTGGAAATAGAGGTTCAAGGATTCTGAAAACCACCTTTAATCAACTAGAATAAGGCGAGAGTTAATACCCGCCTGAGACATTTTATACTTCAGAAGCCTAGTCTGAAGCAGTAGCTTTCACATATAAAAGACAGAGTTTTCCTTGAGGACTTACAATATCTCTACCCTCGTATGCATGAGAGACTGTATTTCATATCTGGATGTAATAGAGACTGTTTTATACTTGGATGTAACTGTTACCAGGAGCAACATTCAGTAAAAGTCATAAGTTGGATTGCACCATCCTTGTTTCAGTTTCCAATTCCTCAATTACTACTACTATAAATGGTTGTACCACCACAAAAGGTACTGGCGTCACGACAATCAGGGACCTTGCCATAGGCACATTAATACAGACCACCAAGAGCACCTCAAAACACCATCTGGCCTGTGTCCCTTATCAGAGCGTGCCCCAGAGAATCGTTGTGCTGTTCTCCTCATCACCTTGTGCAAGCCTGCCCAGGGACGACATAACCGTGAGTAACCAGAACTGTGTATTCCCTCAGACTACTTTAATTGCTCACACCGTGACCTCACATATTATTCCCCTGTCGGTCTGGCATACTGCACAGTGTGTTTGAGGTGTGCATTTAAATCCATCCACAGGTGTGTCTCTATTTAACTCAGATGTTGCCGAGAAACCTAAAAGAAGCTTCCAAACACAAGACATCATCATATGGGCAGTCCAGAATTGTTTAAAGGCATAGTAATCTTAGTGTATGTAAACTTTTGACATTGTAGAAAGTAATAAAAATGCCTTAAAACATTCTCTCTCTCTCATTATTCAGGCATTTGGCAAATGATAATAATTATGATAATCCTAATTGACCAAAAGCAGGAAAGGTTTATTCTGATTTCATGTCAGATATTGAGAAAAACATGCATATGTGTCTTTTTATATAGTGTATGTAAACTTCTGGTTTCAACTTTACATAAATACACCATCTACACACTACACACACATATCACCCAACTTTTAAAAAGCCCAAGGATCTAATCTATGGAATGGAAGTGCTCGTCTCCGGCTGCCGCTGGTAACACGGTTCTCCGATCTGACTGAAATCTTAACAACCAGATCTGGAATACCCAAGGGAACTGGCTGAGTCCCAGGCCTGAATACAGGTGCTTAATTGTCATATGTACCGACCTGCTGAGTGCCACACACTGCTGCAAAGTGGTAACTAAAGAAGCTAAAAAGGGTGAAAATTATACTGTTTGCATTGATACTACTAGAATAATTAAAGATGAGCGAATCGAAGTTGACAAAGTGGAATTCGATCCGAATTTCAGGAAAAATTCGGTTCGCACCGAAGCCGAATTTTCTCACGCTTCGTGGTAACGAATCACATTTTATTTTACAATGGCTGCTGCACTTGTTAGGACATGTAACAGAGAACTCTGGGAACGAGGGATCACCAACAATGCTATGCATGCAGCCAATCAGCAGCCAGCCAGCCCCTGTGATGTCACAGTCCTATAAATAGTCTCTGCCATCTTGGATTCTGCCATTTTCCAGTGTGCATAGTGCAGGGAGAGATGTCAGCAGGCGCTAGGGACAGTGCTAGGAAAGACTTCATTGTGCTGAAAAAGAAAGATTTACAAGTTCAGGGAAAGATTGTTCAAGGAATCAAGGTGTAGGGAAAGGAAAGGGAGGCATCATCTACAATATAAAAGGAGAACAGGGTGCAATAGGAGAGTGTACAGCCTGGGTAATAGGAGCGATTCTGTTACACCTTGCTGCACTAATTGGGGATCCAAATTGCAGTTATATTGCTGCTTTTAGGTTGTTTACACTATATGATACATCAGTAATTTCATCAAACCTTGCTTGTGATTGGGGTGCAAGCTCTGTGATACAGCCATTTACGGGGTGTATTAATAACAAAGATATGTACGTCATATTCACTGTTCTGTGTTAATCTTACATTGTTTAACTTTTTTGAGGGGGGAGGGTTATTAATAGGGAAAAAAAATAAAAAAAATAAATGTCGTAATTGCCATTCAGCGGTGAAGTTACATTGTACTACAGCCATTTACGGGGTGTATTGAAAGGAAATAAACCTACTTCCTATTATCCGTTCTGCGCTGCGGGCGCCATGGCCGCGGGTGGCCGCCTGCTTCTTATAGCAAACACCAGCGGCTCATGTCCGCAACCGGCAATAATGCTGATCGCAGACATTTAACCCCTCAGATGCCATGGTCAATCCTGACCATGGCATCTGAGCATGCTGAAAACCTCAGGTGCCATGGTCAATCCTGACCATGGCATCTGAGCGTGCTGAAAAAAGTGCTCCGGCTTCCCCGTGCGGCGATCGGAGGAGCAGGAGCTTGTGTGCAGCAGCCCCTGTCTTTGTGAATGACAGGAGGCTGCTGCATAGTATTTCCTTGCCTATAATAGGGCTCCATAGGAAAGTAGTAAAATCATCATAGACTTCAATGCAAGTGCATTGGAGTCTATGATAATAGTAATCAGATGATCGATTGTTATAGTTCCCTATGGTAACTATAAAAAAGTGTAAAAAAGTAAAAACCATTACAAAACGTGGTGTGGTGTTCAACAAGCAGGATATGCCCAACCCATATGCAGTTGTGCATGTATATAGGGAAGCACATCCTGCACTTGTAGTCCGTCGCTAGGGGCAATCAACAGCAAAAAATGCATACAATGGAAGATGCCAGCAACGGACTACAAGTACCACAACAACCATCCTACATACGATAATGACAATGTGAACGTGGAGAACAATCAAAAACATAACCATAGCAAAGGCAGGTTCACTCTGTGGCAATACCAAACCCTCACACTGATAAAATTGAGGGGTTAGTTCGACATATTCTACTAGGAGGACATGTCTTAAGCTCGGACACCACGGCAAGGTCCCTCAAGTAGCCCGAGGCCCTACCACTCAACCTACCTGTGCCATATGGGCGATACCAGGGGCCGTTGGGCATTACGGGAGCGTAAGGCCTGACTCACAGACAGCTCACCAGTGACCTCCAGCATGTAACCATGCTTGCAATGGGAGGTGGAAGGTGCCTGTGAGCCCCACCCGAGACCGGCTGATATGGCCTAGAGCCTCCCAGGTGCACCTGAATGTAGCCTGTAGATGAAAAGCAGGCACATTTAAATCGGAGTTTATACACCTCCAAACATATTATACAAACCATTAGAAAACGTGGTGTGGTGTTCAACAAGCAGGATATGCCCAACCCATATGCAGTTGTGCATGTATATAGGGGAGCACATCCTGCACTTGTAGTCCGTCGCTAGGGGCAATCAACAGCAAAAAATGCATACAATGGAAGATGCCAGCAACGGACTACAAGTACCACAACAACCATCCTACATACGATAACGACAATGTGGACGTGGAGAACAATCAAAAACATAACCATAGCAAAGGCAGGTGCACTCTGCGGCAATACCAAACCCTCACACTGATAAAATTGAGGGGTTAGTTCGACATATCCTACTAGGAGGACATGTCTTAAGCTCGAACTAACCCCTCAATTTTATCAGTGATTGAATTGCTACAAGTACTGCACTATAATTATGTAAAATAAAAGTAAAAAAATAAAAAAATAAAAAAACATAAAAATTCAAATCACCCCCTTTTCCCAAGATAAAAATAAAAGAACTTAAAAAATGTAAAAAATACACATCATCGGTGTCACAAAGTGCGAAAATGCCCTTAGTATAAAAATATATTCCCCATACGGGAAACAGCAAAACGGAAAAAAATGTCCAAATGGCCGATTCGACCTTTTTGGTCGCTTCATTTTCTACAAAAAATTAAATAAAAAGTGATCAAAAAGTCGTACACACCCCAGAATGATATCAATGAAAAGTTCAGATCGCCTTTCAAACAATGAGCCCCAATACAGCTCCGTAAACATGATTACAAAGAAGTTATAGGGGTCAAAATATGGCGACAAAAAATAAAACAGATTTTTCCTCACTTTAGAATTTTTTTATCACTTTCAAAACTCTAGAAAAACTATACATATGAGGTATCGCCGGATTCGTACTGACCTGTAAAATAAAAGTAACTGGTCAGTTTTATCGCAAATCAAACGTCATAAATAAAAAACCAGTAAAACATTTTTTTGAAATTTAACCACATTTGTAATTTTTTTCCCGCTTCCCACTACATCATATGCAATATTAAATGGTGTCGTTGGAAACTACAACTGTCCCGCAAAAAACAAGCCTTCATATGGCTATGTGAACAGACAAAAATAAAAAAGTTATGGATCTGGGAAGGCAGGGAGCGCAAAACAAAAACGAAAAAAAAAAAAAAAAAAAAAAACGGAGGTGAAAGGGTTAATCAGAAAAAAAAATATGTCTTAATTGCCTATCAGTGGTGAAGTTAAATTGTGCTACAGCCATTTACGTGGTGTTTTAAAAGGAAATATACGTACATCCCATTAGTTGTTCTGCAGTGAATTGTGATTGTTATATTTCTTTTTGGGGGGTTTAGTAATAGGAAAAAAACTACGTCTTAATTGCCGTTCTGCGGTGAACTTACATTGTACTATAGCATTTTTTGGGGGGTATTATTTTTATTTTAATTTAATTCTTTTTTTATACAGTATGTCAGACAGACAGGTGACAGGCCCTTTAAAGGGATCGGGCAGTGGCCAAAATGTTTCTGTCTTAGGCAGCAGAAGAAGGGGAGGTGACAGCAGGAGTCGCAGCGAGCGGCCTGAGCTCCCGGTGTCATGTAGCGGTCGTGTCTTAAACAGCAACCTAGCGGTGCTTGAATGGTTGACTCAGTCTTCAACTTCGTCGCAAGTGACATCAGAAACCCCCAGCCAAGAGTAGGTGGGTTCCTCTGACACGATGCTTAGTTGGCATGGCCGAGAGCAGGCCCTGTGCCCCCAACTGACTTCAACCTCCCTCTGTCATTTTCAGTGCCCTCAGCGAGAGAAGTATTATATGCCACAGATTTGGCTCCACTTTTCAGCGAGGACGAGATACTAGAGGACAGTCAGCAGCTACTGTCCAGCCAAGATCTGGAGGAGAGATTCGCCGCTTCCTCTGGTAGGTAGCCAAGTAGTGATGAGGAGAATGACGTTGGAGCAGGTGTTGCGAGCGGACAGGCTCCTGGCCCTAAATCCCTTGAGAGGGACATCAGTAACGTGCAGACATTAGCGGATGATGATAATGTAGCTGATCACACTTGGCAGCCGGGTGAAGAAGGGGCTTCATCATCGTCATCAGGAGAAGAGGGTGGCTTCTTGCGCGTGAGGCAGCGGCTGAGTCAGGAGGGTGGTGGCGTGACTGTGAGTCATCAGGGTGGCAGCAGTGGGAGGTCGGGAGCTAAACGCGCCCGGGATAGACCACCTGCTTCGCAGGAGCCTACCGTCCCAAAAAGTAGCAGTGCAGGGGTCCGCGGAGGAAGCGGTAGCAGGCAGTCAGCATGGAGTGTTGGGAAGAAAATGCCATACTCGGCGGTGTGGCAATTTTTTGTTAGGCCACTGGAGGAGGTGATCATGGCCATTTGCCGAATTTGTGGGCAGAAGGTGAAACATGGAAAGGGTGCCAATGTTGGCACCATGGCCCTGCGTCAACACATGCAGCGTCACCATAAAGTGGCCTGGGTGAACCATGAATCCCATGTGGTGGTCCAGCCTGCTGCAGCAATCGCTGCATCACCCAGTGGCATGCACCCAATTTCATGCAGTCAAGGCTCCAGCACCTCAGCTGAAAGGAGTTGTCTGTTCTTCCCATCATCTGCTGGTCCTGATGCTCCTGCTCCTCCTCCTTCACGTCAGTCATTCCGTCAGCAATCGATCACCGAAGCAATTGCCAAGAGACAACAGTATGCGTATGTAATGCCCCAGAGGTGCATTACCACATTTGCACCCCACTACTATCTCTTATAGTTAACCTAATGTCATCAATGTATTTATTTCCAGGGCCTGCAAAATATGTATTCCCATTTCCATGTAACTGTTATGTTTAAGTGTAATGTACCTGGTTCATCAGCAGCTGGCGGCATACATAGCAGAGCTATTTTACCTAGAATTAGAGATGTCCCAAACTATTCACCGGCGAACAGTTCCCGGCGAACATAGCGTGTTCATGTTCGCCCCGGCGGGCGAACATATGCGATGTTCGGTCCGCCCCCTATGCATCGTCATTGAGCAAACTTTGATTCTGTACCTCACAGTCAGCAGACACATTCCAGCCAATCAGCAGCATACCCTCCCTCCCAGACCCTCCCATCTCCTGGACAGCATCCATTTTAGATTCATTCGGAAGCTGCAGTCTTAGTGAGAGGAGGGACAGTGTAGCTGCTGCTGATTTAATAGGGAAATCGATAGCTAGGCTAGTGTATTCAGTGTCCACTCCAGTCCTAAAAGACTCATCTGATCTCTGCTGTAAGGACAGCGTCCTGATAGCACCCCAAAAAGCCCTTTTTAGGGCTGCTACATAGTCTGCTTTTATATTTTTTTCTCCATATATATATATTGCAGTTGCCTGGCCTGCCCGTGTGTGAGGAGCTGCAGGCCCACAGACTGTAGTGTGCCCACTGCCAGTGCCCACCACTCATACCGTGTGGCACAGGACTTTGCATAAAAAAAAGGCATTTAATTTTTACCATTTAATCTAAGGTTAGTTGCCTGCCAGTGTGTGTCAGGCCGACTTCCACAGACTGTAGTGTGCCCACTGCCAGTGCCCACCACTCATACCAGGTGGCACAGTAGCTTGCCGATAAATAAGGCATTTTATTTTTACACTTTAGTCTAATTTCAGTTGCTTGCCTGCTGCCATTGTGTTTCAGGCCGACTTCCACAGACTGTAGTATGCCGAATGCCAGTGCCCACCACTCATACCGGGTGGCACAGTAGCTTGCCGATAAATAAGGCATTTAATTTTTACACTTTAGTCTAATTTCAGTTGCTTGCCTGCTGCCAGTGTGTGTCAGGCCGACTTCCACAGACTATAGTGTGCCCTCTTATAGTGCCCAACACTCATACCGGGTGGCACAGTACCTAGCACGTGTAGTACCACTTATCTAAAAAAATGACAGGCAGAGGCAGGCCTACCCGCATGCGCCGTCGTGGTCGTGGTGCTGTGATTTCCACTGGCCCTGGAATAATGCCCAGTGTTCAGAGGCCACGTACCCTGAAAATTCTGAGGACATAGTTGACTGGCTAAGACAGGACACCCAATTTTCAACAGCTTCCGCTAAGAACCTTGACACACCATCCTCCTCCAGCTCAGCTTCGGTCACCAGCTCTCAAGTTACCACGCTCCCGCCCACCGCCACCACCACCACTACCACCACAGCCACCACAGCCGCTTCACTTGATCCGTCAGAGGAGTTATTTACACATAAGTTGGATGCAATTAGTGATGCGCACCATTATTGCGAGATGATGTAGATTACAGGGATATGTCTCAGTCAGGCAGGATTACACACATGGACGTACAGTGTGATGATGATGATGATGTTGTACCCGCTGCTGCTTGCTTTGCTGAGGTGTCAGATACAAGTGAAGTGGTTGATTATGATGATGTGTCCACGGATGCCACGTGGGTGCCTGCTCGAAGAAAAGAAGAGGGGGAAAGTTCAGAAGGGGAGACAGAGAGAAGGAGGATACAAATTTCGAAGCAGGGGGAGGTCGTCGCAAGGAGTTAGTGGCACAGTCAGAAAGCATGTATCGGCACCCGGGGTCAGCCAGACAGCACGCCAGTCAACGCATGCTGTTGCCACCACCAGAATGCCGTCATTCAAAGCTCAGCTGTGTGGCATTTTTTTGTGTGTCTGCCTCTGATAACAGCAATGCCATTTGCAACCTGTGACAAAAGAAACTTAGTCGTGGGAAGTCCAACACCCACCTCGGTACAACTGCTTTGCGAAGGCACATGATCTCACATCACAAACGCCTATGGGATCAACACATGAGTACAAGCAGCACACAAACTCAAAGCCACCATGCTCCTCCTGGTCCAGCATCTTCAGCCACGTCAACCACAGCTGTCCTCCCTGCCCCCTCTCAATCAACCGCCACTCCGCCACTCACCTTCAGCAGTTCCTGCTCATCTGCCCACAGTCAGGTGTCTGTTAAGGAAATGTTTAAGCGTAAGAAGCCAATGTCACAGAGTCACCCCCTTGCCCGGTGACTGACAGCTGGCTTGACGGAACTCTTAGCCCGCCAGCTTTTACCATACCAGCTGGTGGAGTCTGAGGACTTCAAAAAATTTGTCGCTATTGGGACACCACAGTGGAAGGTACCCGGACGAATTTTTTTTTTCAAAAAAGGCAATCCCAAACCTCTACTATGTTATTGAAAAGGAAGTCATGGCATCTCTGGCATACAGTGTTGGGGTAAGGGTCCATCTTACGACTGATACCTGGTCTACAAAGCACGGTCAGGGCAGGTATATCACGTACACTGCGCATTGGGTCAACCTGCTGACGGCTGACAAGCATGGAAAGCGTGGCTCCGCAGCGGAGTTGATGACACCGCCACGACTTGCAGGCAGACCTACTGCCACCTCCTCTACTCCTACTCCATCCTCTTCGATATCCTCCTCGGCTGAGTCCTCTTCTGCTGCGGCGTCTGGCTGCACATCAACTGAATCCCTCCAGCTCCCCAGGGGCTATTCCACATCCCGGATACGACAGTGTCACGCTGTCTTGGAGTTGACTTGCCTGAAAGCAGAGAGCCACACAGGACCAGCACTCCTGTCTGCCCTGAACGCACAGGTGGATCAGTGGCTGACACCGCACAAACTGGAGATCGGCAAAGTGGTGTGTGACACTGAAAATGGAACAAATTTGTTGTCGGCATTGAATTTGGGCAAGTTGTCACATGTGCCGTGCATGGCACATGTGTTGAATCTCATCGTACAACGCTTTGTGTCTAAGTACCCAGGCTTACAGGATGTCTTCAAGCAGGTCTGGAAGGTGTGTGGCCATTTCAGGCGTTCCTACACGGTAATGGTGCACTTTTCCGATATTCAGCGGCGAAACAACATGCCAGTGAGGCGCTTGATTTGTGACAGCCCGACACGTTGGAATTCAACACTCTTAATGTTCAACCGCCTGCTCCAACAAGAAAAAGCCGTCAACGAGTATTTGTATGACCGGGGTGCTAGGACAGCCTCTGCGGAGATGGGAATTTTTTTGCCACGTTACTGGACGCTCATGCGCAATGCCTGTAGGCTTATGCGTTCTTTTGAGGAGGTGACAAACCTAGTCAGTCGCACTGAAGGCACCATCAGAGACCTCATCCCATTTGTTTTCTTCCTGGAGCGTGCCCTGCGAAGAGTGCTGGATCAGGCTGTAGATGAGCGTGAAGAGGAAGAGTTGTGGTCACCATCACCACCAGAAACAGCCTTGTCATCACCACTTGCCGGACCTGCGGCAACGCTGGAAAAGGAGTATGAGGAAGAGGAGTCAGAGGAGGAATGTAGCTTTGAGGAGGAGGAAGACCAACCACAGCAGGCACCCCAGGGTGCTCGTTGTTGTCACCTATCTGGGACCCGTGATGTTGTACGTGGCTGGGGGGAAGAACAGACCGTCAATGACATCAGTGAGGACGAGGAATGGGAAGTGAGTAGCTCTGCATCCAACCTTGTGCAAATGGGGTCTTTCATGCTTTCATGTCTGTTGAGGGACCCTCGTATAAAAAGGATGAAGGAGAACGACCTGTACTGGGTGGCCACGCTACTAGACCCCGGGTATAAGCAGAAAGTGGCAGAAATGTTACCAAATTACCGAAAGTCGGAAAGGATGCAGCAGTTCAAAACCAAACTAAAATACAGCTTATAAGGGGGATGTCACAGCACAACGGAATCTAACTGGGGAAGAGGTGAATGTAATCCTTCTCCTACCACGGTGGCAAGGACTGGACGATTTACAGATGTGTTGTTGATGGAGGACATGCGGAGCTTTTTTAGGCCTACATATCGCCATAGCCCTTTGGGATCCAGCCTTAGAGAACGACTCGACCCACAGGTAGCAGACTACCTCGCCTTAACAGCAGATATCGACACTCTGAGGAGCGATGAACCCCTTCACTACTGGGTGTGCAGGCTTGACCTGTGGCCTAAACTATCACAGTTTGCGATAGAACTTCTGGCCTGCCCTGCTTCAAGTGTCCTGTCAGAAAGGACCTTCAGTGCAGCAGGAGGGATTGTCACTGACAAGAGAAGTCGCCTCGGTCAAAAGTGTTGATTACCTCACCTTCATAAAGATGAATGAGGCGTGGATCCCGAAGGGACTAACAGTGGGGGATACGTTTCACTAACAAAAGGCCTGATGACATGCCTTGGCCTCAAAATGGTCCCCACGCTGCTGTATTTAATGTCTGCATACCGGATGACTTTCATGAATTCTCCACCACCAACTAGGGTTCAAGCCGCAATGTTTTAGTCACTTTTCTGCCTGGAAAACATCAATTTTTCAGGCCGTTGCTACAAAAGCTGCTGCAACAATGCCATTATTTTTTAGGCATGTGTACATGCTTAATTTTTCTGTCCAATGGTGCAGCACTGTGGCTGCAAAAACAAAACAAAACAAAAAGGCACATACAAGTGTCAATTCCCCTTCGTGATCGTTACCTTGTTGTGGTGAAGGAGCTTGCGTATCACAATGAAGCAATCATCACCTCTATGAGTGTGTTGGCAAGGGTGCCACACCCCAGATGATAAGGCCGTTGCTTCATTATGGTCAGACCAAAAGCGATCAGCTGGATAATATTTCATAGAAAAAACATTATTTACCTTTTTTTTTTTTTTATGTTGTATGGGTTTTTAATGCATAAAATAAAAAATCATAATAAAGTCTCTTAATAGTTTATTAGAAATAATGCAGACAATTAAAAAAATCCCCATCAATTCCAATACAAAGCAAGTACAGAACTCAGAACTAAATTATTTCATGATGTCGTAATGGTTCGTTAATTCGACAGTGGTTAATCAATTCGACACACGTCCCCGGATAGGGTACGTAACAGGGATTAAACTGATAGGAATAGTACTAGTTAAGACACCACTCATATAGGGTGTCACAGCACATTGCTCTGTGCACGCGCAGTGCCCCAATTTGGGAGTAAGAGGACCGACCAAGCTGCTTTTTCCATCTCCCGGTTCCTAAAATCAATTCAGTTTGGTGTATGAGAGTTTGGTCTGTCACTGTGAAGGCAGTGGAAGGTACCCGGCCTAAATTTTTTTTCACAAAAGGCAATCCCTGATATGGGACGTAACAGGGATTTAACTGATAGGAATAGTACTAGTTAAGACACCACTCATATAGGGTGTCACAGCACATTGCTCTGTGCACGTGCAGTGCCCCAATTTGGGAGTAAGAGGACCGACCAAGCTGCTTTTTTCATCTCCCGGTTCCAAAAATCAATTCAGTTTGGTGTCTGAGAGTTTGGTCTGTCACTGTGAAGGCAGTCGAAGGTACCCGGCATAAATATTTTTTTCACAAAAGGCAATCCCTCATATGGGACGTAACAGGGATTAAACTGATAGGAATAGTACTAGTTAAGACACCACTTATATAGGGTGTCATAGCAAATTGCTCTGTGCACGTGCAGTGCCCCAATTTGGGAGTAAGAGGACCGACCAAGCTGCTTTTTCCATCTCCCGGTTCCAAAAATCAATTTAGTTTGGTGTATGAGAGTTTGGTCTGTCACTGTGAAGGCAGTCGAAGGTACCCGGCCTAAATATTTTTTTCACAAAAGGCAATCCCTGATATGGGACGTAACAGGGATTAAACTGATAGGAATAGTACTAGTTAAGACACCACTCATATCAGGTGTGACAGTAAATTGCACGGCGCAGACGCAGTAACCGTGGATTAAAACAAAGGGCAGAGCCAGCGTTTGTTTAACCATCTCCCCGTTCGAAAAATCAATTCAATAAATGGACCCCAGATTGGGGACGTAACAGGGATTAAACTGATAAGAATAGTACTAGTTAACACACCACTCATACCGTGTGGCAGAGTACATTGCACGGCACACGCGCAGTGCCCCAAATTGGAAGGACGCACACAGATAAATCACATTTCTTCAAGGAGTTTGTCAACTTTTGACAACTGTTTGCGGTTGTCTAAAATCCATTCAATACACGTCCTGATAGGGGACATAACAGGGATTAAACTGATGAGAATAGTAATACAGAAAATACCACTCCACTCATATCGGGTGTGACAGTAAATTGCACTGCGCAGACGCAGTGACCGTGGATTAAAACAAAGGGGAAGGAGCCAGCGTTTTTTTAACCATCTCCCCGTTCGAAAAATCAATTCAATTCACCTTTCGGGGACCCTTGGTGTTGTACGTGGCTGGGTGGAGGAAGAAACCTTCAATGACATCACCGGGACATGGCTAGCTTGGTATCCAACCTTGTGCAAATGGGGAGTTTGCGGTTGTGCAAATGAACTGTTGCGGTTGTTTGCGGTGCAATAAAAGGGGAGTTTGGTCTGTCAATGTCTGTGAAGCGGGCGTAACCCTTACACTACCTGATCGTTACAACATCATACCTGATGTTGGATGTTATTCCAAACAATTTAGGAATGTTAGTTGATTTATGCCCTTTATGGATTAAAACCCGACTCTGCGTCAACTACGTAATTTTCCATGGGAGTTTTGCCATGGATTCCCCAACGGCATGCCACAGTCCAGGAGTTAGCCCCCTTGAAACAACTTTTCCATCACTATTGTGGCCAGAAAGAGTCCCTGTGGGTTTTAAAATTCGCCTGCCTATTGTAGTCTATGGCGGTTCGCCCGGTTCGCCCGTTGGCGAACATTTGCGGAAAGTTCGCGTTCGCCTGAAAATTTCGACTGAAAATTTTATGTTCGCGACATCACTACCTAGTATGGAACCCTTCTTTCCATTCTAGCTTGCTCCCTTAAGGAGTTCAGAATAGAGGTCAGAATAGAATACCCCCTGTAAGGGGAAGACTGTGTCCAATCCAACAGAGCACCTCCAGCTCTGCTGGATCAGGAGGCCAAAGCAAAGAGCCACAAAAGCCAGGAAGAAAGTCCCCTGGATAAACCTAAAGCCAGACCAGATTATAAATCTAAATACAGAAGAAAGGAAAAGATTCCTATTTAATCCTATTAGCACAGCAGGCCCAGAGAGCAACTGATGTAGCAGAGCCGAGTTTGTTTGCATGCCAAATTTTTTTCCAAAGCTGGCTAGAAACCAAGACAAAGCCTGTAAACAGTTTGGAAGAAAGTTTATTGAAAGTAAAGTTGCTGTTAAACTATATCCAAGGTCTGGACTCAATCATTTCTTCAAATCTCTCAACTATTCTCCTATTTGCTCTGCTTCGTCTGGGGTCTGGCTTATCCAGGTAGGAGCACTGTGACACGTGCAACAGTATTAAGGAACATTATAGGCCACCCTACACTACTCTGGCATGTTAGCCAGTGGCAGCTCATTTGTGACACCTGCCATTTTCGCTGGCCCTTTGAGGAGGCCACTTTATTTGTCAGTCGCCAGAACTACGGGATGAACAACATCATTCCACTGATTCATGTTCTGGAGAAGATGCTGCTAAATCTGGCTGGCCAGGGGACAGGAGATGTGGCAACTACATCCCACAGCCACATGAGCCCTGTGGGGACTGAACTAGAGGAGTAGGAGAAGGAGGACATTCGAGCACAAGCAATGTGTAGAGAAATGGATGGTTCTACACAGATGTCAGGAGAGGGGGAACAGGAGCAGTCAGAGCAGCTACAGGGCGATGAGGAAGACGAAGCAGAAGACCCAGACACACTGTGGCAGTATATTGTTGAGATGGAGGCAGGGAGTCCCTCTTAGTCACTTGCACAAATGGCCCGATGCATGCTCACTAGTGATGAGCGGCAGGTGCCATATTCGATTTCGACGAAATTCGCGAATATTCGATAGAATATTCGTTTCATATTCGTTGAAATCGAATATTCGTCATTATTCTAGTTATTGCGATTAATATGCGATTTTAATAATCGCGTATTGCGATTGTAACTTAAGGCTACTTTCCTATTGGTTTGATATTTAGAATTAGCGAAGATGACGAATGTATTCATCATATTCCTTAAAACGAAGAGAACGAAGTATTCTCCATCTTCGTTTTAGCTACCTATTCGTCATCTTTGCTAATTCTAGCAATCAAATAGAAAAGTTGACTATAGAGACAGCTGTGTTTAATTCGCTATGCGATTATATTATTATTATTATATTTTTTTTAATAAATAGAATAATTATAATAATTATCAAGTATTATAATTATTCTATTTATTTAAAAACAAAGCAAAGTAATATAATCGCATAGCGAATTAAACACAGCTGTCTCTATAGTCAACCTTCCTATTTGATTGCTAGAATTATCGAAGTTGACGAATATGGAGCAAAAACGAAGATGGAGAATACTTCGTTATCTTCATTTTGAGGAATATGACGAATACATTCGTCATATTCGGTAATTCTACCAAGCCAACCATAGTAAACCAGGTCCTCTAAGTTGAAATCGCAATGCGATTAATTCAAGTTATATTAATCGCATTGCGATTTCAACTTAGAGCTGGGTTTCTAATGGGTCAGCTTGCTAGAATTAACGAAGTTAACGAATGTGGAATATAGCAGTGCTAAGTTGAAATCGCAATGCGATTCATATAACTTGAAGTAATCGCATTGCGATTTCAACTTAGCACTGCTATATTCCATATTCGTTAATTCTAGCCTAATATGTAATATAGCAGTGCTAAGTTGTAATCGCAATGCAATTAATATAACTTGAATTAATCGCATTGCGATTTCAACTTAGAGGACCTGGTTTACTATGGTTGACTTGGTAGAATTAGCGAATATGACAAATGTATTCGTCATATTCCACAAAACTAAGATAACGAAGTATTCTCCATCTTCGTTTTTGCTCCGTATTCGTCAACTTCGATAATTCTAGCAATCAAATGGGAAGGTTGACTATAGAGACAGCTGTGTTTGATTCGCTATACGATTATATTACTTAGCTTTTTTTTTTATAAATAGAATAATTATAATAATTATCAAGTATTATAATTATTCTATTTATTAAAAAAAAAGCAAAGTAATATAATTGCATAGCGAATTAAACACAGCTGTCTCTGTAGTCAACTTTTCTATTTGATTGCTAGAATTAGTGAGGTTGACGCATAGATAGCTAAAACGAAGATGGAGAATACTTCATTATCTTAGTTTTGAGGAATATGACGAATACATTCGTCATATTCGCTAATTCTACAAAGCCAACCATAGAAACCAGGTCTAAGTTGAAATCGCAATGCGATTAATATAACTTGAATTAATCACATTGCGATTTCAACTTAGACCTGGTTTACTATGGTTGGCTTGGTAGAAGAAGATGACAAAATTATGTTGTAGAACTACTTTTGGGAAGTGGGAAAGAAAAAAATATAAGAATAAAAAAAAAACGAATATTCCAAATAGCGAATATATAGCGCTATATTCGCAATATTCGCGAACTAGCGAACTGCCAATATTCGCTAAAAAAATTCGCTATTCGAATATTCCCGCTCAACACTAATGCTCACTTGCTTGCGTAGTGACAGCCGAATTGTCACCATTCGGCAAAGGGATGACTTCTGGCTCTCCACCTTGTTGGACCCTCGCTACCGGTCCAAAATGGGGGCCTTTATTACAACTGTTGAGAGGGAGGACAAACTGAACTGCCTATGTGTACCATCGCCCATCCTCACGCAGGTCTGCCCGAGGAGGCACACTGCGCTTATGTTCCACTGCCATGACTGCTGGGGTGGGAGGTGGGGTGGGCATACAGGAGCAGTAGCAGCTCCATCAGCAGCAACTTAAGTGTAGAGTCGCTGATGAGCAGTTTTCTTGACCCGCCTACTAAATAAACTACTCATCAGCAGCAGCTAGACATAGAGCAGAACCTGAAACAGCAGGTTGTGGCATACTTGAAGTGCACCCTACCACCCCACATCGAAGATTCTCTAGACTACTAGGCAGCCAAACTCGATTTGTGGCCGCAAATTACCAAGTTTGCCCTGGACAAGTTTTCCTGCCCTGCCAGCAGTGTGTCATCAGAGTGCATGTTAGTGCTCAGACTTCCAGCCACCATCTTCATCTGGTACTGGTGTTTCCCTCCTCCTTCTCACTCTGTCACTGGGCTACTCTGTGGTCTCCTCATGCTGCTGCCACATCAACACTATGTTACTGGACAACTGTGTGGTCTCCTCATGCTGCTGCCACCTCAACAGTATGTCACTGGGCCACTCTGGTCTCCGGATGCTGCTGCCACCTCAACACTATATTACTGGGCCACTCTGTGGTCTCCTTATGCTGCTCCACCTCACCACTCTGTGGTCTCCTCATGCTGCTAGCATGTTAACACTATGTCACTGGGCCACTGTGTGGTCACCTCATGCTACTGCCACCTCACCACTCTGTGGTCTCCTCAAGCTGCTGTCACCTCAACACTATGTCACTGGGCAACTCTGTGGTCTCCTCATGCTGCTGCCACCTCACCACTCTGTGGTCTCCTCATGCTGCTACCACGTTAACACTATGTCACTGGGCCACTGCGTGGTTTCCTCATGCTACTGCCACCTCACTACTCTGTGGTCTCCTCATGCTGCTGCCACCTCACCACTCTGTGGTCTGCTCATGCTGATGCCATTTCAACACTATGTCATTGGACAACTGTGTGGTTTCCTCATGCTGCTGCCACCTCACCACTCTGTGGTTTCCTTATGCTGTTGCCACCTCAACACCATGTCACTGGGCCACTCTGTGGTCTCCTCATGCTGCTGCCACCTCAACACTATGTCACTGGGCCACTCTGTGGTCTCCCCATGCTGCTTCCACCTCAACACCATGTCACTGGGTCACTCTGTGGTCTCCTCATGCTGCTGCCACCTTAACACTATGTCACTAGGCCACTGTGTGGTCTCCTCATGCTGCTGCCACCTCAACAGTATGTCACTGGGCCACTCTGGTATCCGGATGCTGCTACCACCTCAACACTATGTCACTGGGCCACTCTGTGGTCTCCTTATGCTGCTGCCACCTCACCACTCTCTGGTCTCCTCATGCTGCTACCACCTTAACAGTATGTCACTGGGCCACTCTGTGGTCTCCTCATGCTGCTGCCACCTCACCACTCTGTGGTTTCCTCATGCTGCTGCCACCTCAACACTATGTCACTGGGCCACTGTGTGGTATCCTCATGCTACTGCCACCTCACCACTCTGTGGTTTCCTCGTGCTGCTGCCACCTCAACACTATGTCACTGGGCCACTCTGTGGTGTCCTCATGCTGCTGCCACCTCAACACTGTCAATGGGCCTCTCTGTGGTCTCCTCATGATGCTGCCATATCACCACTTTGTGGTCTCCTCATGCTGCTGCCACATCACTACTCTGTGGTCTACTCATGCTCATGCTGCTATCCCCATTTATTGCTCAAATTGCTATGTTAGATATATTTCAAGCTGACAGCTCAGATGGCATGCACCTTCTCCGAGGGGTGTCCTTTCTACAGCAGCTGGTGGCACTTGAAGGATAGAACTGAGCATGTGGGTCAACCTCAGTTAGCTGGACAGATAATTTAGTAAAAGTCCAAACAGCAGGTGGCGCTATACAGATAGATTTCAGGAATAACTCAGTGGCTTTACAAAATTTTTAATTACATTCAATTACAAAATTATTCAGTTGCTGGTTTGAAAAATGAACATTGTTTTTCATGGGACAACTCCTTTAACTCCCAACCTGCTTTCTAAAGGCTTTATCTTCTCATGTAGAGGAGATAATGCTTATGGTCTTTTTTTAAATCTTAGAGTGGCAGCTTTCAAACAAGACCAGGCCATATCTCTGTCTACTACAGAACCTGAGATATGAAGGCTTAAAGCAGCCACCCTTCAGGTGGCTGTAATCCCATTCAGGCTGGAGAAGGAGAGGGTGGCAGTAGGGGGGCGGACCACCTACAGTATAGGAGAGAAAAAATATCCTCTCTCGTGATTACTATTATCACTAGAGAGAAACATCTAATATATTAGCCCTCGGTTATGTTGTCAGAAAAATAAAAATGTTCTGGGTTTTGGAATTTGGCAATACAAAAACAGATTATATTGTAAAAGCAAGTGCTTTTATTATGTAATAAATAAATCTATATTAATAAAGTTACATAATAATAATAATAATAATAATAATAATAATAATAAAATAATCATAGTAATAACATTCCACAGTGCACAAGAGCTAGCAATGTAAACAATATAAGTTGCAAATATAGTTGCCATGGCTACATATATCTATGCATATAAATAGTAAAATAAATATGGGATAGATTTAAAAAGGAGAATAAAATTTAACCATTTTACTATTACAAACTGACATTTTTGACCAAAAAACTTTATTTTTTTAGCCTGTTATGCCTTAGTAAATGTTCATTGCTGCAAACAGGCAGTTAAAACTTGGCGTCATAGTGTTATGGTGGTTCAATGGTGTGAGCTCAGAAGCATATATAGGTACTAATGTGAATAGTGGAAGTGATGGCTTAGAACTAAAAAATGCAATAAACAGTTAAAAAAAAGTTTTTGGAAAATATGAAAGATTCAAAAACACTACATTACAACTTTTCCTGTTTTATTTTGTTAATCTTTTTGTCACCTTGCCTTTGCCTAAACATTGACTGAAAATGATTAAAACTTCACATGTATTCCAAAATAGTATCAACAACAAGTACAGATGGCTAAGGACTCTTTCACACTTGCATATTTCTTTTCCGGCATAGAGTTCCGTCGTCGGGGCTCTATGCCGGAAAAATCCTGATCAGGATTACCAATGCATTCTGAATGGAGATAAATCCATTCAGAATGCATCAGGATGTCTTCAGTTCAGGACCGGAACGTTTTTTGGCCGGAGAAAATACCGCAGCATGCTGCGCTTTTTGCTCCGGCCAAAAATCCTGAACACTTGCCGCAAGGCCGGATCCGGAATTAATGCCCATTGAATGGCATTAATCCGGATCCGGCCTTAAGCTAAACGTCGTTTTGGCGCATCGCCAGATCCGACGTTTAGCTTTTTCTGAATGGTTACCATGGCAGGCAGGACGCTAAAGTCCTGGTTGCCATGGTAAAGTGTAGTGGGGAGCAGTATACTTACCGCCCGTGCGGCTCCCGGGCGCTCAGAGTGACGCCAGGGCGCCCCACGCGCATGGATCACGTGATCGCATGGATCACGTGATCCATGCGCATGGGGCGCTCTGACGTCATTCTGGAGTGCCCCGGGAGCCGCACGGACTGTAAGTATGCTGCTCCCCCGCTCTCCACTACTGCTATGGCAACCAGGACTTTAATAGCGTCCTGGCTGCCATAGTAACACTGAAAGCATTTTAAAGACTGATCAGTCTTCAAATGCTTTCAGTTCACTTGCGTTGTTAGGATCCGGCGGGCACTTCCGGCGACGGAAGTGCACGCCGGATCCCAACAACGCAAGTGTGAAAGAGGCCTAAAACAGAAAAAAAAGTTATGTGTGTATTGAAATGCAGAGATGAAAAAACTAAAAAGAAAACTAAAACAAACTCACCATTTCCTTAAGTGCCAAACGAGGCACGCGCGGCCCCTGCTCCCATTCATTTCCATGTTACAGACGGAAATAGCTGGGCCAACGTTCGGCTATTTTCTGCGGCCCTATAGAAATAAATGGAGTGCGGCTGATCTTGTAGAAGGCTTGTACAGTAAAATATCAATTTTTGTAGATGACACTAAACTGTGTAAAGTAATTAACATGGAAGATGACAGTATACTGCTACAGAGGGATCTGGATAGATTGGAGGCTTGGGCAGAGAAGTGGCAGATGAGGTTTAACACTGACAAATGTAAGGTTATACACATTTGAAGGAATAATGCAAATTACCCATACATACTAAATAGTAAAACACTGTTTAATACTGACAGCGAAAAGGACTTAGGGATTTTAGTGAACAGCAAACTAAGCTGTAGAAATCAGGTCCGCCCCGGGGATCAGGGCTATAGCTAAACAGGTCGCACTGTCCAGGCAGCAAAGTGGCCGGTCACAGTTTATTGTGTCACAGTGTCAGTAATTGTAGCGGTGGCGCCAGCGCATCCTGATTCCTGCCCTGCCATTGTGCCATGGCTTGGGTCGGGACCGGGTGTGAGCAGCAGCGCAGCCGCCGCAACGCAGCCCAGAAGGTCAGACGGAGTGAGAGAGATGGAGGAGGGGGCGGGCTGGCGCCCCTGACTGACAGAAAGATGGAGGAGGGGGCGGGTCTGACTGGGGGGTCTGGAGTGGTCTAATGACTGACTGAGGGGTCTGGAGGTCTGATTGCAGGTCTGGAGGTCTGACTGGGGGTCTAGAGATCTAATGGGGGTCTTATTGGGGGTCTGGATGTCTAATGGGGGTCAGATATGGGGGTCTGGAGGTCTAGTGGGAGTATGGAGGTCTAATGGGGGTCTGAAGGTCTCAATGGGTGTCTGGTCTGAGGTCTGATATGTGGGTCTGGAGGTCTAATGGGGGTCTTATGGTGGTCTTATCGGAGGTCTGATATTGGTTCGGGGTCTTACATGGGGGTCTGATCTGAGGTTTAAAACTGGGGTCTTATATGGGGTCTGACATAGAGGTCTAAAAGGGGTTTTATATGGGGGTGTGATCTGAAAGGAAGATGTTTTTTTTTTATTACTAGAGCACAATATAAAGGGGTGTTTTTGTACTGACACACTATCTGTGTGGTATCAGTATTTTTAAGGGGACTGTTTCTTCAGGAAAGTATTGGGGAGCACAGTGGACACAGTATTGTGGGTGGCAGGATGGGGTGGAAGATGGGAGGATGATGGAAAAGTGAGATAGGAAAGTAAGATGTCTGTTTGTTAAACTCTGCAGAGACGAGGCGCGGCTGAAAGAAGTCACTATGGTGGTCTGGTCTAACAGTAGAAGAAGAAGAAAGAGAATATCTACATCAGAGAAGAGAAGTCACTGGATGTAAGAGGTATGTGGCGCTGTATGACCCTGTAGGTTCTGTAGCGCTGTATCTAATGTTTTCCAAATATGTCTTTAAAGGGGTTGTCCGCTGCCTTCTCTGCTCTGTTTACCTGCTCATCACTGCAAATGCTACGGCAAGCAGGTGAACAGAACAGAGAAAGCATCTCTCATATGAGCGATGCCCTCTCTTCATACAGCTGTGGCACAAAGGGCATTATTACTATGGAGTGCGCACAATGGGCATTTCTACTATGGAGGGGGCACAGAGGGCATTACTAATGTGAAGAGGGTACAATGGGCATTTCTAGTATCGGGGGGGGGGGGGGGCACAGAGCCGGAGGGCATTACTACAATGAAGGGGGCACAGTGGGCATTATTACTGTGAAGGGGGCACAATGGTAAAGGGGGCACAGCGGGGATTATTATTGTGAAAGGGGCACAGTGGGGATTATTACTGTGAAGGGGCACAAAGAGGGAATAACTACTGTGAGAGGGAACAATGTGGGCATAACTACTGTGAGGGGGCACACATCTGTACAAAACTACTGTGAAGGTTGTACAATGAGGGCAATACTACTGTCAGGGGGTAAAAAATTTTTAAAGTATGGGGGGGGGGGGGGGCAGAGAAAGGACCTGCCCCGGGTGCCAAACACCCTAGGCACGCCACTGCTAATAACTATGTATAAATATATCAGGGGTCAGTACAGAGATCTGTCCCATCATCTATTTATCCCCAGGACTGTGACTGTGACGAGGGGACATCCTCTACGTCTGGAGGAAAGAAGGTTTGTACACAAACATAGAAGAGGATTATTTACGGTAAGAACAGTGAGACTATAGAACTCTCGGCCTGAGGAGGTGGCGATGGTGAGTTCACTAAAAGAGTTCAAAAGGGCCTGGATGTATTTCTGTAGTGTAATAATATTACAGGTTATAGTTAGGCTGAGTTCACACTTCAGTTATTTGGTCAGTTATTTCCATCAGTTATTGTGAGCCAAAACAAGGTGCAGGTCAAAAACACAGAACAGGCGCAGATCTTTTCCTTATACCTTATCTCTGTGTAGGCTTTACTCCTGGCTTTGGCTCACAATAACTGATGAAGATAACTGACCAAATAACTGAAGCATGAACTTGGCCTTATTAGAGAGGAAAATAGTTATTTTTTTGCCTTCCTCTGGATCAACTTGCAGGATAACAGGCTGAAATAGATGGACAGATGTCTTTTTTTGTCTTTTTTCAGCCTTATAAACTATGTTACTATGTGTTACAGGAAAAAATTGATTAAAATGGAAAATCTGCCAAAAAATTTGCAATTTTTCTCCAGTTTCCTTTAATTTTTGCGGAATACCTAAAGGGTAAAACAGTTTGTAAAATCAGTTTTGAATAACTTAAGTGGTGTCGTTTATAAAATCGGGTCATTTATGAGTGATTTCTACTAGGTAAGTCTCACAAAGTGACTTCACAAGTGAACTAATCCTTAACCACTTCCTGACCGGTCGGGTTTATCTCTGAATGGACGATCTGGAAGGCCCTTTCAGAGGTGGCAGCTGCACGCTAATCGTGCAGCTACTGTGCGGGAGGCCCAGTGACAGCAGGACACCCCAGGGAGAAGGCAGGGACCGTTCCTGTATGTCCCTGCCTTCTAGATAGCTGTATAGAAAGCACTCATCGAGCGCTGTGTATACAGATCAGGAAGCCAAAACAGATTTTTTTAGTTAGCTCACCTCCCAAAAAACATAATGTTAAATCAAAAATGGTACCCCAAAATGGTAGCAACAAAAACATCCCCTCATACCGCAAGAAATGAGCCCCCCAAACATGATTTTATTTCTAAAAATGCTCTTATTGTGTAAAATGTAAAAAAAAAATTATAGACATATTTGGTATCGCCGCATCCATAACAATTGGCTCTACAAAAATATCACATGATCTAACCCATCAAGTGAAAAACAGTGTAAAAAAAACAAATAAAAATTATGCCAAAACAGATTTTTTTTGTCACCTTACAAAATCATAATATCAATCAATCAAAAAGTCATACGTACCCCAAAATGGTAGCAATAGACGTCACCTTGTCCCGCAAAAAACAAGCCCTCACATGATCTACCCCATGAAGTAAACGGTATAAAAAATGGAAAAATAACACCAGTTTTTTTGTGACTTCACCTCTCAAAAAATGAGATAAAAAGCAACCAGAAAGCTAAATGTACCCCAAAATGGTGCCAATAAAAACTACAGCTTGTCCCACATAAAATAAGCCCTCACGCAGCTCATTCTACAAAAAATAAACAAGATTATCACTCTTAAAAACCCTGACAGAAAATTCCATGTTAGAAAATCAAGATGCCGCTCCATCCCTGCTGAGCCCCGGTGTATCCCCAAATAACAGTTTACGACCACAGTTGCGGTGTTACTATATTCAGGAGAAAGTGGGTAGAAAATTGTGGGGGATATTCTCCTGTTATCTTTTGTGAAAAAAAGTTTGGGCCTAAAGCACCATTTTCTTGTAAAATAAAAAAATGTAATTTTTTATTTTCACACCCAAGTAGTAAAAATTCTATGAAACACCTTTTCAAACACCCCTTAAAAATTCTTTGGGCGGTGAAGTTTACAAAATGTGTTTTTTGACTGTGAGGGAACCTCAGGGTCTCTTCAAATGCAACATGGTGCCCAAAGACCATTCCAGCAAAATCTGTCCTCCAAAAACCATATGGGCTCCTTGCCTTCTGTGCCCTGTCGTGTGCCCAAACAGTGGTATAAGACCACATATGGGGTGTTTCTGCAAACTGCAGAATCAGGGTAATAAATATTGAGGTTTGTTTTGTTGTTAACCCTTGCTGTGTTCCAGAAAAAAATTGACTAAAATGGAAAATCTGCAAAAAAAGTGAAATTATGAAATGTCACCTCTATTTTGCTTTAATTCCTATAGAATACCTAAAGGGTTAACAACAGTTATAAAACCAGTTTTGAATAGTTTGAGGAGTGTCATTTCTAAAATGGAGTCATTTATGGGTTGGTTCTATTATGTAAGCCCCACAAAGTGACTTCAGAACTGAACTGGTCCTTAAAAACGTTGACTTTGTAAATTTTCTAAACCTTCTTACGTCCTATAAGAATAAAATTACATCACCAACATGATGCCCACATAAAGTAGACATATAGGGAATGTTAATTAATGAATATTTTATGAGGCATCACTATCTGTCTTAAATTATCAAGTATAGTGGACGCAGCCACTATGCAAGCGATTAACAATGTGGGCTCAACCATTGATATCAAACAATTAGCAGCAGTCGCAGCCGCCAAGGATCTTTTGGATTTTTTTTATAAAAATGTAAAACATATTGACTCCAAGCGCTATGCCAAAGTTATTACCACATACAGATGGAGCAGGGGTAACACTCCCACCCTCAAATTTCATTATCTCATTGCGTTATCCTGAAACAAAAGCCATTGAGAAGCAATTGTTTCACTAGTTTAGTTAACTAAACTGAACTTAAAGAATCTCAGAAAAAGTGTTAACCCTGCTACATCTGTAAATTGATACATGTCAGATTTGCTAAATTAGGCCTGGTCAGGAAGGGGGTAAATGGCCCCATCTGGAAGTGGTTAAAAAGTGGATTTTGGAAATTTCCTTAAAAATTTTAAGAATTGCTTCTAAAATTCTAAGCCTTTTAACATCCAAAAAAATAAAATTACATTTTCAAAATGATGGCAACATAAAGTAGACATATGGCAAATGTTAAGTAATAAATATGTTTATGACTGTCATGAAGTACAATGTGTCACGAGAAAACAATCTCAGAATGGCTTGGATAAGCAAAAGCGTTCCAAAGTTTTTCCCACATAAAGTGACACATGTCAGATTTGCTAAACATTGCCTGGGCAGGAGGGTGAAAACTGTCCTGGGTGGAAGGGGTTAATAACAAATAATAATAATAATAATAATAATAATTAAAGTGTATTAAATAAAACTATTTTTGCACATTTAGAATAGGATTTAATAAAGTCTAGTTAAAAGTTTACAGTTGTGTTCAAAATTATTCAACCCCCAATGCTGTAAAGGGTTTTAGGGAATTTAGTGTACATTTGTAATTGTGTTCAGAATTAAATCTTACAAGGACTTTATAAAGAACCAAATGCAACTAAAATGACATCAATTGTTTTTGTAATACAGTATTAAATGTTTTTTTTGAGATTTCTTCATTGACACAATTATTCAACCCCTTAAAAACTACCACTCTTAAGAACAGAGGTTCATTCAAGTGTTTTCGATCAGGTATTGAAAACACCTGTGGATGTCAAGGAGCAGCAATCAAGCATAATAAGCACCAATTAGGCAGATGTAAAATGACTGTGATACTCAGCTCCTTCTAGACACTTACTGGTGTGTTTACAGACATGGTGAAGTCAAGAGAATGGTCCAGGAAGACAAGAGAAGAGGTGATTTCTCTTCACAGGAAGGGCAATGGCTATTACAAGATTGCAAAGATGTTAAACTTACCAAAAGACACCATAGGAAGCATTATTCGCAAATTCAAGGCAACGGACACTGTTGAAACGCTACCTGGTCGTGGCAGAAAGAAGATGCTGACTTCGACTGCTGTGCGCTACCTGAAGCGCAAAGTGGAGAAAAGCCCCGTGTGACTGCTGAGGAACTGAAAAAAGATTTGTCAGATGCGGGTACTGAAGTTTCAGCTCAGACAATAAGGCGCACACTGCGTAATGAAGGCCTCCATGCCAGAACTCCCAGACGCACCCCCTTGCTGTCTCCAAAGAATAAGAAGAGTCGACTGCAGTATGCCAAAAGTCATGTGGACAAACCACAAAAGTTTTGGGATAGTGTTCTGTGGACTGATGAAACAAAATTAGAACTGTTTGGGCCCATGGATCAACGCTTTGTTTGGAGGAGGAAGAACAAGGCCTATGAAGAAAAGAACACCTTGCCTACTGTGAAGCATGGCGGGGGGGTCAATCATGCTTTGGGGCTGTTTTGCTTCTACAGGTACAGGGAAGCTTCAGCGTGTGCAAGGTACCATGAATTCTCTTCAGTAACAGTAGATATTGGATGAAAATGTGATGCAGTCTGTCACTAGAGATGGCCCGAACTATCCGCCGGCGAACAGTTCCCGGCAAACATAGCTTGTTTGCGTTCGCCGCGGTGGGCGAACACAATCAGCAGACACATTCCAGCCAATCAGCAGCATACCCTCCCTCCCAGACCCTCACATCTCCTGAACAGCATCCATTTTAGATTAATTCGGAATTTGCAGTCTTAGTGAGAGGAGGGACAGTGTAGCTGCTGCTGATTTAATTGGGAAATCGATAGCTAGGCTAGTGTATTCAGTGTCCACTCCAGTCCTGAAAGACTCATCTGATCTCTGCTGTAAGGACAGCGTCCTGACAGCACCCCAAAAAGCCCTTTTTAGGGCTGCAACATTAGTCTGCTTTTTTTTTTCTCCATATATATATTGCAGTTGCCTGGCCTGCCCGTGTGTGAGGAGCTGCAGGCCCACAGACTGTAGTGTGCCCACTGCCAGTGCCCACCCCTGTCATCCCGTGTGGCACAGGACTTTGCATAAAAAAAAAAGGCATTTAATTTTTACACATTAGTGTAATTTCAGTTGCTTGCCTGCTAGTGTGTGTAAGGCCGACTTCCACTGACTGTAGTGTGCCCACTGCCAGTGCCCACCCCTGTCATCCCGTGTGGCACAGGACTTTGCATCAAAAAATGCATTTCATTTTTACACTTTAGTGTAATTTCAGTTGCTAGCCTGCTAGTGTGTGTCAGGCTGACTTCCACTGACTGTAGTATGCCCACTGCCAGTGCCCACCACTGATACCGGGTGGCACAGTAGCTTGCCGATAAATAAGGCATTTCATTTTTACACATTAGTCTAATTTCAGTTGCTTGCCTGCTGCCAGTGTGTGTCAGGCCCACTTCCACTGACTGTAGTGTGCCCACTGCCAGTGCCCACCACTGATACCGGGTGGCACAGTAGCTTGCCGATAAATAAGGCATTTCATTTTTAGACAGTAGTCTAATTTCAGTTGCTTGCCTGCTGCCAGTGTGTTTCAGGCCCAATTCCACAGACTGTAGTGTGCCCACTGCCAGTGCCAACCACTGATACCGGGTGGCACGGTAGCTTGCTGATAAATAAGGCATTTAATTTTTACACATTAGTCTAATTTCAGTTGCTTACCTGCTGCCAGTGTGTGTCAGGCCCACTTCCACAGACTGTAGTGTGCCCACTGCCAGTGCCAACCACTGATACCGGGTGGCACAGTAGCTTTCTGATAAATAAGGCATTTAATTTTTAGACAGTAGTCTAATTTCAGTTGCTTGCCTGCTGCCAGTGTTTCAGGCCCACTTCCACTGACTATAGTGTGCCCACTGCCAGTGCCCATCACTGATACCGGGTGGCACAGTAGCTTGCCGATAAATAAGGCATTTAATTTTTACACATTAGTCTAATTTCAGTTGCTTGCCTGCTGCCAGTGTGTTTCAGGCCCACTTCCACTGACTGTAGTGTGCCCACTACCAGTGCCCATCACTGATACCGGGTGGCACAGTAGCTTGCCGATAAATAAGGCATTTCATTTTTAGACAGTAGTCTAATTTCAGTTGCTTGCCTGCTGCCAGTGTGTGTCAAGCCCACTTCCACTGACTGTAGTGTGCCCACTGCCAGTGCCCACCACTCATACCGGGTGGCACAGTACCTAGCACGCGTAGTACCACTTATCTAAAAAAAATGACAGGCAGAGGCAGGCCACCCCGCAGGGGTCGTCGTGGTTGTGGTGCTGTGATGTCCACTGTCCCTGGAATAATGCCTAGTGTTCAGAGGCCACGTACCCTGAACCCGAAAAATTCTGAGGACATAGTTGACTGGCTTAGACAGGACACCCAATCTTCAACAACTTCCGCTAAGAACCTTGACGCACCATCCTCCTCCAGCTCAGCTTCGGTCACCTGCTCTCAAGTTACCACGCTCCCGCCCGCCGCCACCACTACCACTACCACCACAGCCCCCACAGCTGCTTCACTTGATCCGTCAGAGGAGTTATTTACACATAAGTTGGATGCAATTAGTGATGCGCAACCATTATTACCAGATGATGTAGATTACAGGGATATGTCTCAGTCAGGCAGGATTACACACATGGACGGACAGTGTGATGATGATGATGATGATGTTGTACCCGCTGCTGCTTCCTTTGCTGAGGTGTCAGATACAAGTGAAGCGGTTGATGATGATGATGTGTCCACAGATGCCACGTGGGTGCCTGCTCGAAGAGAAGAAGAGGGGGAAAGTTCAGAAGGGGAGACAGAGGGAAGGAGGAGACGAGTTGGAAGCAGGGGGAGGTCGTCGCAAGGAGTTAGTGGCACAGTCAGACAGCATGTATTGGCACCCGGGGTCAGCCAGACAGCACGCCAGTCAACTCATGCTGTTGCCACCACCAGAATGCCGTCATTGCAAAGCTCAGCAGTGTGGCATTTTTTTTTGTGTGTCTGCCTCTGATAACAGCAATGCCATTTGCAACCTGTGCCAAAAGAAACTGAGTCGTGGGAAGTCCAACACCCACCTCGGTACAACTGCTTTGCGAAGGCACATGATCTCACATCACAAACACCTATGGGATCAACACATAAGTACAAGCAGCACACAAACTCAAAGCCACCATGTTCCTCCTGGTACAGCATCTTCATCCACGTCAACCACAGCTGTCCTCCCTGCCCCCTCTCAACCACCCGCCACTCCGCCTCTCACCTTTAGCAGTTCCTGCTCATCTACCCACAGTCAGGTGTCTGTCAAGGACATGTTTGAGCGTAAGAAGCCAATGTCACAGAATCACCCCCTTGCCCGGCGACTCTGGCATACAGTGTTGGGGCAAGGGTCCATCTGACCACTGATACCTGGTCTGCAAAGCACGGTCAGGGCAGGTATATCATGTACACTGCGCATTGGGTCAACATGCTGACGGCTGACAAGCATGGAATGCGTGGCTCCGCAGCGGAGTTGGTGACACCGCCATGACTTGCAGGCAGACCTACTGCCACCTCCTCTACTCCTACTCCATCCTCTTCGATATCCTCCTCGGCTGAGTCCTCTTCTGCTGCGGCGTCTGGCTGCACATCAACTGAATCCCCCCAGCTCCCCAGGGGCTATTTCACATCCCAGATACGACAGTGTCACGCTGTCTTGGAGTTGACTTGCCTGAAAGCAGAGAGCCACACAGGACCAGCACTCCTGTCCGCCCTGAACGCACAGGTGGATCAGTGACTGACCCTGCACCAACTGGAGATCGGAAAAGTGGTGTGTGACAATGGAACAAATTTGTTGTCAGCATTGAATTTGGGCAAGTTGTCACATGTGCCGTGCATGGCACATGTATTGAATCTCATCGTACAACGCTTTGTGTCTACGTACCCAGGCTTACAGGACGTCCTCAAGCAGGCCAGGAAGGTGTGTGGCCATTTCAGGCGTTCCTACACGGCCATGGCGAACTTTTCCGATATTCAGCAGCGAAACAACATGCCAGTGAGGCGCTTGATTTGCGACAGCCCGACACGTTGGAATTCAACACTCCTAATGTTCGACCGCCTGCTCCAACAAGAAAAAGCCGTCAACGAGTATTTGTATGACTGGGGTGCTAGGACAGCCTCTGCGGAGCTGGGAATTTTTTTGCCAAGTTACTGGACGCTTATGCGCAATGCCTGTAGGCTCATGCGTCCTTTTGAGGAGGTGACAAACCTAGTCAGTCGCACCGAAGGCACCATCAGTGACCTCATCCCATTTGTTTTCTTCCTGGAGCGTGCCCTGCGAAGAGTGCTGGATCAGGCTGTAGATGAGCGTGAAGAGGAAGAGGAAGAGTTGTGGTCACCATCACCACCAGAAACAGCTTTGCCATCATTGCTTGCCGGACCTGCGGCAACGCTGGAAGAGGAGTATGAGGAAGAGGAGTCAGAGGAGGAATGTGGCGGCTTTTGAGGAGGAGGAAGACCAACCACAGCAGGCACCCCTGGGTGCTCGTTGGTGTCACCTATCTGGGACCCATGGTGTTGTACATGGCTGGGGCGAAGAACAGACCATCAATGACATCAGTGAGGACGAAAAAACAGGAAATGAGTAGCTCTGCATCCAACCTTGTTCAAATGGGGTCTTTCATGCTGTCATAAGTCTAGATACAAAGTCTTGAATCGTTGTTCACACTATGTTATTTGAATACCTTTCTATTCCCCACCCGGTTACTCCGGTCATATATTATCTGCCAAAAGTTCATAAAAGCACCACCAATCCCCCCGGCCGCCCGATAGTGTCAGGGATAGGTTCCCTGACATGTAGGATTACTGAATATATAGATTTTTTCCTCCAGCCATATGTAGTAAAAAATCCCTCATATCTTAAAGACACCAATGATGTAATTAACCTTATAAAGGAGATAGGACCCTTAACAGATGAAGTTTGGTTGGCAACTGTGGATGTGTCCTCATTGTATACAATAATCCCAAAAGATCTGGGCTTAAGGGCGGTGGAAAATAGGCTTAAGAATGATGAGAGTATGGAGGAGGTACAGAAGAGATTTATACTTGATCTTTTGAGATTTTGCCTGGAACATAACTATTTTTGGTTTGATGGTGACTTCTTCCTACAATGTGTCGGGACGGCGATGGGGGCGAAATTCGCCCCCAGTTTTGCAAACATCTTCATGGGCCATTGGGAAGAGAGCCACATCATACCTAAAATAGGGACAGTCTCCTCCGGAGGGCAACTTACCCTCTGGAGGAGATATATCGATGACTGCCTTCTGATATGGGAGGGCAATGAGATGAGCTTGAGAAAATTCATCGCTGATTTGAATATTAATAGTTGGAACCTACACTTCACTGAAGAAATCAGTAAAACATCTATTAATTTCTTGGATTTAGAAATATTTAGGGAGGACAACAGACTTAAAACCAGGGCTTTTTTCAAAAAAACAGATGTTAATTCCTATATAGATCTCAGTAGCTGCCACCACCGCCCCTGGCTTCGTAATATACCCAGGGGACAATTTGGGAGAATATCCAGAAATTGTATGGAGGTGGAAGACTACAAAACACAGAGTAAAGTTCTTAAAGATAGATTTATGGAAAAGGGGTATGAAGTTGAGGAACTTGACAGGTGTATAGAGAAGATAGAGGAAGAAAGAGATACTGAAAAACCTGAAAAAGGAGTGAAGAATGAAGGCAGGGACTTTAGATTTTCTTTCTTAACTCAGTACAATACTAGAGCCGGTGTAATGAAGAACATCCTGAGAAAAAGTTGGAGCATATTAAAAAGTGATCCGGTTATTGGTAAAGAGATAACTGATGCACCGAATATTATCTACAAAAAAGCCCCTAATATAGGAACAAAAATAACACACAGTGCCATTCCCCCTAAAAAAGGGGGTCAATTCACATGGTGTGGTTTCTGTGGTCCGTGCAAAAACCGGACCTCCAGGGAAAGACAGCGGACATGTAGCACTATAATCTCAAATAGTAATGGCAATAAATTCGAACTTAGAACAGCAGGTAGCTGTGAAAGTGAATGCATCATTTATATGCTACAATGCCCGTGTGGGTTACAATATGTGGGCCGGACCCTTAGGAAGCTGAAGGTCCGAGTTCAGGAGCATGTACGTAATATTAAAAAGGGCTTACAATCCCACAGTGTCTCGGCACACTTCAAAGTTAAACACCAACAAGACCCGAGAGGACTGAAGTTCATTGGGATAGAAGTGGTGAGGAGACACTGGAGGGGAGGCGATTTCGTAAATCAAGTGAATCGCAAGGAGGTGGAATGGATATACAAACTTGGGACATTACAACCGGCAGGACTTAACATCGAATTTGACCTGAAGCCATGTATAATTTAGCTAGTAACATCATGATGCTTGAATCAAATTCAAGGACCTGTGAGAGCTCCGGTCATGAGACAAAACACCGGAGAGTGTGTAGAATGTGATTGGAGAACGAACTGAATTTTATGAATGGTAGGAGGTTCCACTGTGTCATGTGAGAGGGAGGTGACTTCTATGAATGACTTAAGGAAGTTTAGGGAATATTGTACTATTGGTTCACTAATGATCGCCTTGATACAAAATAATGGAGATGTTGCAGTATGTATTGAATAAGGTTTCTACTATTTTATTATTTTGTTATGGAAGATTTATATATTGTAAAACTTTTTAAAACTTTATGTGGAGGATGAGGATATATTAGCCCGTCCCCGGATGTTAGCTTGTGACGCCCCTGACGAAGCTCTGGCGAGCGAAACCCGGGTCGGGACACGAGGACGCCGAAGTCCGAGATATTTATGAATTTTATGGACGTTTGACTATTGACTTTCCTGTAAGTGTATTTTTTATACCTTATTAAAAAACTAGAAGATAATGCACTATTGTGTGGTCTATATCGGTACTTAGGAGACAAGTGAAAATAAGTACTTGATTTACACTGGAGAGGAGGAACAGTTTGGTCAGAAATATTGGATCGGTGAAAGGGTGCGCGGTTCTGTGAACTTTACACTTTCATGCTGTCATGTCTGTTGAGGGACCCTCGTATAAAAAGGATGAAGGAGAACGACCTGTACTGGTTGGCCACGCTACTAGACCCCCGGTATAAGCAGAAAGTGGCAGAAATGTTACCAAATTACCGAAAGTCGGAAAGGATGCAGCAGTTCAAAACCAAACTAAAAAATATGCTTTACACAGCTTTTAAGGGGAATGTCACAGCACAGCGGGAATCTAACAGGGGAAGAGGTGAGTGTAATCCTCCTCCTACCACGGCGGCAAGGACTGGACGATTTACAGATGTGTTTTTGATGAAGGACATCAGTCCTACACATCGCCACAGCCCTTCGGGATCCAGCCTTAGAGAACGACTCGACCGACAGGTAGCAGACTACCTCGCCTTAACAGCAGATATCGACACTCTGAGGAGCGATGAACCCCTTCACTACTGGGTGTGCAGGCTTGACCTGTGGCCTGAGCTATCCCAGTTTGCGATAGAACTTCTGGCCTGCCCTGCTTCAAGTGTCCTGTAAGAAAGGACCTTCAGTGCAGCAGGAGGCATTGTCACTGACAAGAGAAGTCTCCATGGTCAAAAAACTGTTGATTACCTCACCTTCATAAAGATGAATGGGGCATGGATCCCTAAGGGACTGACAGTGGGGGATACGTTTGACTAACAAAAGGCCTGATTACATGCCTTGGCCTCAAAATGGTCCCCACGCTGCTGTATTTAATGTCTGCATACCGGATGACTTTCGTGAATTCTCCACCACCAACTAGGGTTCAAGCCGCAATGTTTTAGTCACTTTTCTGCCTGGAAAACATCAATTTTTCCGGCCGCTGCTACAATAGCGGCTGCAACAATGCCATTATTTTTCAGGCATTTGTAGATGCCTAATTTTTCTGTCCTATGGTGCAGCATTCTGGCTGCAAAAAAAAAAAAAAAAAAAAAGGCACATACAAGTGTCAATTCCCCTTCGTGATCGTTACCTTGTTCTGGTGAAGGGGCTTGCGTATCACAATGAAGCAATCATCACCTCTATGAGTGTGTTGGCAATGTTGCCACACCCCAGATGATAAGGCCGTTGCTTCATTATGGTCAGACCAAAAGCGATCAAATGGCTGGATAATATTTCATAGAAAAAACATTAATTTACCTTTTTTTTTTTAAGTTGTATGGGTTTTTAATACATAAAATAAAACATCATAATAAAGTTTCTTAATAGTTTATTAGAAATGATGCAGACAATTAAAAAAATCCCCATCAATTCCAATACAAAGCAAGTACAGAGCTCAGAACTAAATTATTTCATGATGTCGTAATGTATCGTTAATTCAATGTTTAATCAATTCGACACACGTCCCCGGATAGGGTACGTAACAGGGATTAAACTGATAGGAATAGTACTAGTTAAGACACCACTCATATAGGGTGTCACAGCACATTGCTCTGTGCACGCGCAGTGCCAAAATTTGAGAGTAAGAGGACCGACCAAGCTGCTTTTTCCATCTCCCGGTTCCTAAAATCAAGTTTGGTATGTCACTGTGAAGGCAGTCAAAGGTACCCGGCCTAAATTTTTTTTCACAAAAGGCAATTCCTGATATGGGATGTAACAGGGATTAAACTGATGAGAATAGTACTACAGAAAATACCACTCATATCGGGTGTGACAGTAAATTGCACGGCGCAGACGCGGTGACCATGGATTAAAACAAAGGGGAGGGAGCCAGCATTTTTTTAACCATCTCCCCGTTCGAAAAATCAATTCAATTCACCTTTCGGGGACCCTTGGTGTTGTACGTGGCTGGGTGGAGGAAGAAACCTTTAATGACATCACCGGGAAATATCTAGCTTGGTATCCAACCGTGTGCAAATGGGAAGTTTGCCGTTGTGCAAATGGACTGTTTGCGGTGCATTAAAAGGGGAGTTTGGTCTGTCAATGTCTGTGAAGTGGGCGTAACCCTTACACTACCTGATCGATACAACATCATACCTGATCGTATACACACACTGGATGTTTTAAAGCATGTTATTCTAAACAATTTAGGAATGTTAGTTGATTATGCCCTTTATGGATTGAAACCCGACTCTGCGTCCACTACGTAATTTTTCATGGGAGTTTTGCCATGGATCCCCCTACGACATGCCACAGTCCAGGTGTTAGTCCCCTTGAAACAACTTTTCCATCACTATTGTGGCCAGAAAGAGTCCCTGTGGGTTTTAAAATTCGCCTGCCTATTGAAGTCTATGGCAGTTCGCCCGTTTGCGAACATTTGCGGAAGTTCGCGTTCGCCGGTCGCGAACGGAAAATTTTATGTTCGCGACATCACTATCCGTCACAAACCTGAGGCTTGGGAGACTTTGGACCTTTCAACAGGACATTGATCCCAAGCATACCTCCAAGTCCACTAGAGCATGGTTACAGATTAAAGGCTGGAACATTTTGAAGTGGCCATCGCAGTCACCAGACTTAAATCCGATTGAGAACCTCTGGTGGGACTTAAAGAAAGCAGTTGCAACGCACAAGCCTAAGAATGTGATTGAACTGGAGGCTTTTGCCCATGAAGAATGGGCGAAGATACCTGTAGATCGCTGCAAGACACTTGTGTCAAGCTATGCTTCATGATTAAAAGCTGTTATAACTGGAAAAGGATGTTGTACTAAGTACTAAGATTGAATGTCACTTGGGGGTTGAATAAAACTGATAATGATGTGAGCACCGAAAAGTCATTTGTGGTTATTTCATTATAAATGTTATGTTATATTTGTCTGACTTACAAGTGCCTCTTTGATTTAATTGTAAACAAGATGACTGAAATGATCAAAATCAATGTCAAACTGGCCAAAACACTCAATTTCAGTGGGGGTTGAATAATTTTGAACACAACTGTAGGTACACATTGATTATATTGATATATAGAAAGGATATGAAACACATACGAAAGTTTGAATCATCATCCTATCATAATAAGGGCTCATGCACATGGCCGTTGCCTGGCCATGGCCGTACTATGGCCCGCATACTGGGGGTCCGCAAAACACGGGCATCGGCCATGCGGGGGCACAGATCTGAACCCCACGGATGCACTACGAAATGCTTCCGTGGTGTTTCTGGCCGTGCCTCCGCACCGCAAAAAAGTAGTGCATGCACTACTTTTTGCAGTGCAGACCGGCGGATGCGGATCGTGGACCCCATTCAAGTAAATGGGTCCGGGATCCGCATGCGGCTGCCCCACGGTCATGCCTTTGCATGCCCGGCACATGGCCGTGTGCATGAGCCTTAAGTGTGCTATTCAGGCTATGAAAAGCTGTAAAAAGCTGTAATGACTAAGCCCTATAATCATTTGTATTAAAGGATGCTGGCAAAGGTTTGTGCAGCTCTTTCAGTCTGATTCTGCAGATTTTCAGTCTGTAATCATTTTCATGTCAAACCTCAGTAAACATACTTGTTTACAGGGGTTGTCCAAGATACCAAAAAATGGGCCCCATGCCATTAAAACCCTTTTTTTCCACTATCTGTTCTCTTTGCTGCAGCCTTGATCATCTTTGCGCTGTTTTTATACAAGGCTTCAGTGGTAACCAGGGTCGGACTGGCCCACCAGAGTTCCAGAGGATCCTTAGGTGGCCTTAGGCTCTAATACTATAGTGGGCCTTAAACACCTGGGAAAAAAATAAAACTTTGCTGCCTTTGGAGCCTATCACTTGCCACTAAAGTCCACCTCTTTGATTCAAAACCTATTAGACCTTATTAATGATGTGAGGGTTGTTCCTCAAGAATAATTTCATCTGTTGGGCCAAGAATCCCCAGTCCGACATTGGCAGTGACGTGCATGTATTTATCACATGACCTCTGCAGCTAATCACTGTCCTTAGTGGTCTCATGTGCCACTTAGAATAAATACTGGCTGCAGCCGTTGCGTGCCATATACCTGCATTTTACCACTGCAGCCATGTATACAAAAACGAGAGGAGGGTATGCACTGTGGTGCCTAGATTAGCCAGAGAGAAAGAGTTGAGTATAGAATGTTTTTTATTTTAAAGCATTTAGGTAACTTTGACAACCTCTTTTAGCTCCTAGCTAAATAGCTGGAAACAGTTTTACCCCTTTTGAAGAAAACTAGGTATTCTTTACTGATAACTTATTGCTTGCAGATATGTTACTTGTTGTGGTGGTCATTCCACCTAGGTTGAATTGTTGATGTTACAGTATGTGACCATAACATGGCAAATTAGTTAAAAATAATCCATATGTAATGTTTATTACTAGTGTTGAGCGCAAATATTCGAATTCCGAATTTTTATTACGAATATCGGCACTTCGAAAATTCGCAAGTATTTCAAATATAGTGACATATAGAACATCTTGAATATGAATATTCGCCAATATATGACCAATATTCTAACGAACATTCGCAAAATATCGCAAATTCGAATATTGCCCTTGCCGCTCATCACTATTTATTGCATGCACTTGGTATGCCAGGTAGCAAGCACCCATGTGTGATATGCCATGTAACAGCACAATGTATTATAAACCATGTGATATACGCAGAGGTAACACACACACTTGGTGAGTTATCACATCTAGTGTTATGCAGCATCTGTATGTGCCATTAATGGGAATCTGTCACCAGTTTTCTGCTGCCCTCACTTTAACAGCTCTTAACAGCTCCTTAAAAAGTATAAATTACAAGTTTTCCTGACTCTTTTCCCACCAAACTACATATCAATTGGCTCAGCTCCTCCTGCTCTTTAAAATGCTGAATGCAGAGTGCACTACATTTTGTGGTGCCAGTGCCTCTTTAATTGACTTACTCTATAGGTACTCACTTGTATTTGTTTCTTCTATATATTCTTTGTTGTCTTAAATACTTTATATCAGGGATGCTCAACCTGCGGCCCTCCAGCTGTTGCAAAACTACAACTCCCGGCATGCCCAAACAGCCTACAGCTATCAGCCTACAGCAGGGCATGGTGGGAGTTGTAGTTTTACAACAGCTGGAGGGCCGCAGCTTGAGCATCCCTGCTTTATATTATCTCAAATGCAGCCATTTCCTCCCTTTCCTCCCATCTTATGTGTTATTTTTCACCCCAGTTCTAAATTATAACTGTATATAACAGTGATGGTGAACCTTTTAGAGACCGAGTGCCCAAACTACAACCCAAAACCCACTTATTTATCGCAAAGTGCCAACACGGCAAGTTACCCTGAATACTACAGTCCAATATAGTATATCTTCCATGTACTTTATCTTTAGCTATAATAGCTGCCTACATTCAGGACACTGCCTGTGCTGTTCATAGCATGTCCTGCGCTGATGAATGGCAGGAAAAGTCTAAGGCATATTGGTACACCATAGACTTTTTCCAGGCTGTGGGTGCCCACAGAGAGTGCTTTGAGTGCCGCCTCCGGCTCACGTGCTCTAGGTTCGCCACCACTGGTATATAACATCTAAAAGAACAAAAAGCCAGGAAACAAACAATAGTTCATAGGTCATAGCATTTGTATGTCTCCATTTTGGTGGTCTTTGTGGTGTAATTGCTTCTGATATTTTAACAAAGAATGTTTTTACTCTATTTGCCTGAGTGTTCCCATGGTTGCAACCAATTAATTTTCTCTTAGCTTTAGCTTGCCTTAGCTTGGTAATTGGTTAATGTAGTTTTGTGAATTCTTGATAAAGATTACTAATTATTTCAGAAGCCACAATATTTCTGCTTTTATGCAACCATAAAGATGCAGCAATTACCAATCCAGGCTGCAATATTTTACATTATAACTAGGGATTAGCTAATCGACTTTGGATGAAACATCGGAAGTCGATTCGCATAAAACTTTGTTCTAATACTGTATGGAGCAGAAGCTCCTTACAGTATTAGAATGCATTGGCTCCGATGAGCCGAAGTTATTGCTTCTTCTTAAATTAATTTGTACTGTAAAAAAAACATTTCCTGAACTTGGGTTTGGTTCCAAGTGGTACCTTGGAACCGAACCCGAGTTCGGGAAATGTTTTTTTCACCGTATAAATTAATTTATGAAGTTATTGCGCGAGGTCTCGCAAGACTTCGTGAAGCAAAAACTTTGGCTCATCGGAGCCAACACATTCTAATACTGTACAGAGCTCCTGTGTCCTCATTTTCAATGGGGACAAAACTGAATGGAATGCTCCAAAATGCATTCCGTTTAGTTGTGTTCCCATACCGGAGAGAAAACTGCAACATGTTGTAGTTTGCTTTCCGTCCTGGGATGCGGAGCAAGATGATTCTGGCATAACCCCCAATGCAAGTCGGGGACGAATCCGTTTTCTCTGCCACAATCGAAAACTGATCCATCCTCCATTGACTAATCCATCTTGGCAATGTTAAAGATAATACAACCAGATCCGTTCATAACGGATGCAGATGGTTGTATCATCAGCAACGGAAGCGTTTTTGCTGAACCCTGCTGGATCCAGTAAAAACGCTAGTGTGAAAGTAGCCTTACAATGATCTAGAGTCTAGACCAATGGTTCTCAACCTTTCCATGCCAAGTACTCTTTAGTGTCAAGAAGTTTGAGCTGAGTTCTCCCACGTAAATAAACAGTTTTAAATGTTAACCAAATAAGGCTATTCTCATAGACTCTGTTTCAGCAGTTCCTTCAAATTGGACATAAAGAATTGAGCAGCATACAGCACTAATCTTCCTATCAAAATGACAGACATCACATTAGGAGGATGGGGATGACTATCACTGCCTATTACTTTTTAATTATATTAAATATTTTTAAATTACATTCTGCCCTTCTAAACATACAGGAGAAAACAGCACCACATACCTCTTACATTCAGTGATGTCTCCTCAGATATATATGTTCTCTTTTCTGATCTTCTCCATTTGACCAGACCTCCATGATAACTTCTTTCAGCTACAGTATGTCTCATCTCTGCCGAGTTTTTCACGAAGACATTTTAGATTCCTACTTTTCCATCCTCCTCCTCACCTTATACCTTCCCCCACCTTTTTATCCTGCCCCACCAATAGTGTGCCCACTGTGCTCCATAATACTATACTGCAGAAACAGATAGTCTCCCTGAAAAAACTAATATCACACAGACCTATTATTGCCACACAGTGCCCTTAAAAAATAATTGCACCAAGTGCAGCAAGTAGTGCCTTTGACAGGACTTGTGCCATAAACATAGTGTACCCCAAAAATAACTTAATAGTAATAGTGCCCTTACAGTGCCCCAATAGTAATAATGCCCCCCATTGTGCATCAAAACTAATAATTCCAGGATAGTTTCCCAGTAGTAATAAAGCCCATCCAAGTCCAGTAGTATTAAAGCCCACCACAGTGCCCTTCAGTAGTTATGAATCCGACCATAATCCCCCTCCAGTAATATTAAAGCCGCCAGTGTTCCCCAGCAGTACTGACACCCATCTTAGTATGCCCCAGAAGTAATAATTCTGGCCTATAGTGCCCCAAATAAAGTCCTCATATGCCATTAGAAAAAATACCACCTTATAGAACCCCGGTAGTACTAAATCCCCCTTATAGTGCTGCGTATATAAAATAAATGCCCCCCTATAGTGCCCCCAGTAGTACTATTTTCCTCCTTATGTATACCAGTACAAAATATACCTGTGCAAACAGCATGGTGCAAAAGAAAATAACAAACACAAATACTTACCTCCACACCACTGTCAGCGATGCAGTGCATCTTCTGGCCAGTGTCCTGATCTGCTTGCAACCCAGCTCAGGCGGTGAGATGAAGATGATGTCATTGCGTCACTTGCGCCGACCTCTAACCTGTGCCTGTAACCTTTTAGAGTGAGTCGCGGGAGACATTGACTGCCATGCCCCGCCACAGCATTCAAATGTATCGCTGTCCTGAAGATGACAGTACAGCTGAATTATGAGAGGCCCTCCCTCATACCCCCTCAATTTGCAGTGTCTACCCCTTGGGGTTCTTATAATGCAGGTTGAGAAACACATATCTAGCCAATATATAGCCACTGACCCTCTTACAGCAGTCTCTCAGACTGACCAGTCTCTGTGGCACCTATTCTCTCTGTCTTACCATCCTCACATGGTGGTCTTAGGGATTTCACTCCTCATCAGGAATTAGTCACTCTCTCTCATAGCTAACCGGCATGATCATTGGTGGCTGACTAGGTCAAGACTTCTGCTCAGCATCATTGCAGGTCTCAATGTCTTTCATGCACCCACAGCGTACACACCGACCCAAGCGGCCAACACTATCCTTTATACCAGATCTTATACGATCTTCGATGTTGGCTTCTCATCCACTGTACAGCGATACATATAGATCTTTCATGCTCCTAGTTTTACATCAAAGAAAAAATGGAGAAAGGAAATATGGCGCAGACCATCCAGCAATGATAACGTGAAGTAATCTCTCTTTTATATAGTGTTGGACTGGAATGCTTGTGGCTCACCAGTAAAATGAATTCTGGGGCCACTGTAAAGCTACGTACAAATATTATTTGCTCACACATGGTTGATTATGGGGGTCCCTGCACAGACTTTGAGAAGGCAGGTCCATGATGAAAGAGGATACTGGCTTTCCTGCCTCTGTACCTAGAAGACATTTCAGCCACCAGATGCATCTATAATAATACTTTGTGTAATTTGTTAAATAATCCTCCCTGTTCGTTATATGAACATAAATTGGTTGAGATGCTGTTTTCTGCCTATCTATATGTAGAGCAATCAGTCTACTGGGCCATGGACTACTTGTGCAGGAGTTGAGGGACTAGGGGCCCACCATGTTCAGGGGCCCACCGGTGGGGTCACCTGTTCCTCTATGGGACAGTCCGAGCTGGCTTCTATATATGCACCAAGAAATAAGAAAAATTGGCTACTCAGATTAAATCAAACATAGGAACCTTCATGCCCAACCTTGGGTTTCACCTATGGAGCGGCTTTCTCTGGGGCATGGTTTCAATTCATGTGTGTACTTTATGGGGCGCATTTATTAAGACTGGCATTTTAAATGCTAGTCTTAATAAAGGCCCTGCTCTGGTGGTAGATCCGCCAGAGTTATGAAGAGGCGCTGGCCTCTCTATAACTTCGGTGCATCCAGTGCAAGTTCTAAATGTAAGAGCTTCTGTGACACATCAACACTGCAGCCAGCCATTGGCTACAGCAGTCATGTGACCCACATTGACACAGTCAGACCCAGAAGCTGTGGCAGAGATGGGGAAACGAAGGAGCAGGAACACAGTGGCAGGAACCAGGTAAGTATGATTTCCAACGCAGATCTGACCACCCAAGGAGCTGTCACAAATGGTCACCAAGGTTGAACAACCTCTTTAATAACTGTCACTGAGTATCTCACACATTGTACCACTAGGAACCGAACCCCAGTTTGGGAAATGGTTTTTTACAGTATAAATCAATTTCTGAAGTTATTATGCGAAATCTCGTGAGACTTTGCAAAGTAATAACTTCGGCTCATCAGACCCACTACATTCTAATACAGTACGGAGCACTCGCTCCGTACAGTATTGAAATGATGTTTTATGCGAATCGACTTTGGATGTTTCATCCGAAGTCGATTCACTCACCCCTAACCATAAACTGTGTTGCTATAGCAACATAGTGCAGCTAACCCCACTTGATAAGTTGTTATAGCAACATCACAACCATTTTCATTCTATTCTGTGCATATGAGAGAAAATAAGTCATGAAAAGCCTCTCACACGGTTTCACTAAGATGCTACATGCATTGTGACCCCTAGAAGTGGAAGTTCATGCACACTTGTAAAAGGACATAAATATGTTTTTCATCTCTAAGCGTTGTATCTTATTTGATATTGCCTTAAGCTTTCAGTAACTTTTTTATTATCATCCTGTCTGTGTATATATATATAAAATTGTTAATATACAGTAGATAAAATTGTTAAAAGTGTGGAAACATTGACAGATACTACTACAAGTCCATATGTGTACACTGTCACTTACCATGTCCCAGGGTACTATTGAAGATGGTAGCTAAGCTGAACTAGTACTGCTAGTATACCTGCCAAAATGGAGATATTATTGGCAAAAAAAGTGCAGGAAATAATTTGAAAATGGCAACCTTCCTTGAATCAATCATTGATGGACCTACAACTAATTTGACCAGAGAGAGGGAAAGAAAAAAAATAGAGAGAAATTAAAAAAGTGAGAGACTAGAAAGAAAAAATATAAGCCCTAGGAGACCTCATAGTGTCATACATACATTTTCATTCCAGTTGGAGCACTTTGTATTCAGGTAGGATTGTTTCAAATCCTAATTCAATCACTGACTCAAATGAACCCAAATGAAATGTGGGGCTATTTGCTCATCTCTGTTTATCTGTCAATAGTGATCTAATGGTCAGCAGCCTTTAGATCACTAATACATGTGATAAGTGTGTAAAGAAAAAATCTAATCAAATGCATAAATAAATGAATAGTAATTTAAATAAAAAATTATGGACCTCCTGTATTATCAAGAGCTAAATATTTTACCCTAAATCCACATAAATGATTAGCATAGGATAAGATATCAAGTATGGATCAAGTAGGACATGCACAGATGCACAACAAATCAATTTTTTGTAATAAAATAGCAGTAGTTTTAGCTTCTAGAGATACTTCCAATAGTCTTTTATATTTTTCCTTTATTCTCAAGCATCTTTAGAATAAGTTTCCTCCTCAGTCTCTCTTAATAGTTGTTCATACTTGAGTAGAGTTCACAGTTAAGTCATTGTCTATGGATGGATATTTGGCTTGGCCATTTTCCCTTGTTATGTCCCAAGGCTTGTTAAAAATGTGAACTTTGACTCACAGGGGACTTCCAAAAGGTGGCGCTAGTGAGGTGGTCTGCTTTCCCTGGGATATAGTTCTTTGCATGTTATTTTCCCATGGAGCATTGTCAATAAGTCTCCGTACACAGCTTCTCTCTTTAAAGATAGCCAGTACCCTGCCTAAGGATAATTTACAAATGCAACACTCTTTTAAAAAAATACATATTGTCCATTTCTTTTTTTGACTAATATCATTCATTTTTTAGAATTAATGCAATTCTTCAACAATTTTAGTCTTTGAAGAAAGAAGGTAAAATACTAAATATCAAAGTCTTTAAACACTCTAGTCTTTGAGAAGACAAGGTAAATACCAATTACAGTCTTTTAACCATTGTAAGCCAAACGTTAAGGCTAATTGATGTAGAATAATTGCCCTAAAAAAAAAAAAAAAAAAAAAAAAATATATAACAAAATATGGAGGCCAAGTATGGAGGACAACTTCTTTAAATTATAGCATAAAATGAGGACGAATTTATTTGCACTATGGCAGTTCTTCAGAATACCGTACCATATTTTTTGCCCCAACAAGACTCACTTGCCAAACTTAGGTTTTAGAGGAAGACAATAAGAAAAAAAAATTCTTCATCAGACCTCAGATCAGATTTTCAAACAGACCCCCAATGTTTATTAGACTTCAGCTCAGACCCTCAATGTTAATCAGACCTCAGCTCTCAGCCCCAATCAAACCCCCAATGTTAATAAGATATCAGATCAGACCCTCAATGTTAATAAGACCCTCAATCAGACCTCAGATCAGATCCCAATGTTAATAAGACCCCCAATCAGACCTGTGCTCAGACCCCTGATATTAATAAGACCCCCAATCAGACCTCAGATCAGACGTCCAGATTAATAAGACCCCTAATAAATCAACTGAACTCTCCTGTTCCAGTCACCGCCACTCCTGAGATCCACTTATTTTCCTGCCACGTTGCTGCAGTGACCCAACATCGCACAGTGGGAGGTCACAGAGCATGCCGACCTCCTCATGCTGTTTGCAGGTCACGGCACAGCACGCAGCAGATGAAGACCAGGAAGCAGTGAGTACAGAGCCTGCATGAGGAGCGCAGCATTCACTGCTCCCTGGTCCTACTGTACTAATGAACGCTTCCATAATGGAAGCGCTCATTATTAATCACCCTATAAAATGCATTGACATTTTTCCTTTACCTTGGGGGGGGGGGAAGTGAGTCTTATATGGTGAAAAATATAGGCTAAGTATATCTCAGTCCCTATAAAAACATGCCTGTCCTGAGGATGGGTAGTGATGTCGCGAACATAAAATTTTCAGTTCGCGAACAGCGAACTTCCACAAATGTTCGCGAACAGGCGAACCGGGCGAACCACCATAGACTTCAATAGACAGGCGAATTTTTAAAACCAAAGGGACTCTTTCTGGCCACAATAGTGATGGAAAAGTTGTTTCAAGAGGACTAACACCTGGACTGTGCCATGCCGGAGGGGGATCCATGGCAAAACTCCCATGGAAAATTACGTAGTGGACGCAGAGTCGGGTTTTAATCCATAAAGGGCATAAATCATGTAACATTCCTATTGTTTGGAATAACATGCTTTAAAACATCCAGTGTGTGTATACGATCAGGTATGATGTTGTATCGATCAGGTAGTGTAAGGGTTACGCCCGCTTCACAGACATTGACATACCAAACTCCTTTTTTAATGCACCGCAAACAGTCCATTTGCACAACCGCAAACTCCCCATTTGCACAAGGTTGGATACCAAGCTAGCCACGTCCCGGTGATGTCATTGAAGGTTTCTTCCTCCACCCAGCCACGTACAACACCAAGGGTCCCCGAAAGGTCAATTGAATTGATTTTTCGAACGGGGAGATGGTTAAAAAAATGCTGGCTCCCTCCCCTTTGTTTTAATCCACGGTCACTGCTTCTGCGCCGTGCAATTTACTCTCACACCCGATATGAGTGGTATTTTCTATAGTACTATTCTCATCAGTTTAATCCCTCTAACGTCCCCAATCTGGGGTCCATTTATTGAATAGATTTTTCGAACGGGGAGATGGTTAAAAAAACACTGGCTCCCTCCACTCTGTTTTAATCCACGGTGACTGCGTCTGCGCTGTGCAATTTACTGTCACTCCCGATATGAGTGGTATTTTCTGTAGTACTATTCTCATCAGTTTAATCCCTGTTACATCCCATATCAGGGATTGCCTTTTGTGAAAAAAAAATTAGGCCTGGTACCTTCGACTGCCTTCACAGTGACAGACCAAACTCTCATACACTAAACTGAATTGATTTCAGGAATCGGGAGATGGAAAAAGCAGCTTAGTCGGTCCTCATACTCCCAAATTGGGGCACTGCGCGTGCACAGAGCAATGTGCTGTGACACCCTATATGAGTGGTGTCTTAACTAGTACTATTCCTATCAGCGGCGGGCGGGTGCGTGGTAACTTGAGAGCAGGTGACCAAAGCTGAGCTGGAGGAGGATGGTGCGTCAAGGTTCTTAGCGGAAGCTGTTGAAGATTGGGTGTCCTGTCTAAGCCAGTCAACTACGTCCTCAGAATTTTTCGGGTTCAGGGTACATGGCCTCTGAACACTAGGCATTATTCCAGGGACAGTGGAAACCACAGCACCACGACCACGACGGCCCCTGCGGGCCTGTCATTTTTTTTTCGATAAGTGGTACTGTGCCACCCGGTATCAGTGGTGGGCACTGGCAGTGGGCACACTACAGTCTGTGGAAGTGGGCCTGACACACACTGGCAGCAGGCAAGCAACTGAAATTAGACTAATGTGTAAAAATGAAATGCCTTATTTATCAGCAAGCTACTGCGCCACCCGGTATCAGTGGTTGGCACTGGCAGTGGGCACACTACAGTCAGTGGAAGTGGGCCTGACACACACTGGCAGCAGGCAAGCAACTGAATTTAGACTAATGTGTAAAAATTAAATGCCTTATTTATCGGCAAGCTACTGTGCCAACCGGTATCAGTGGTTGGCACTGGCAGTGGGCACACTACAGTCTGTGGAAGTGGGCCTGACACTCACTGGCAGCAGGCAAGCAACTGAATTTAGACTAATGTGTAAAAATTAAATGCCTTATTTATCGGCAAGCTACTGTGCCACCCGGTATCAGTGGTTGGCACTGGCAGTGGGCACACTACAGTCAGTGGAAGTGGGCCTGACACACACTGGCAGCAGGCAAGCAACTGAAATTAGACTAATGTGTAAAAATGAAATGCCTTTTTTTATGCAAAGTCCTGTGTCAGCCGGTATGAGTGGTGGGCACTGGCAGTGGGCACACTACAGTCACTGGAAGTCAGCCTGACACACACTGGCAGGCAACTAAACTTAGATTAAAGTGTAAAAATTAAATGCCTTTTTTTGATGCAAAGTCCTGTGCCACATGGGATGACAGGGGTGGGCACTGGCAGTGGGCACACTACAGTCAGTGGAAGTCGGCCTGACACACACTAGCAGCAGGCAAGCAGCTGAAATTACACTAAAGTGTAAAAATTAAATGCATTTTTTGATGCAAAGTCCTCTGCCAGCCGGTATGAGTGGTAGGCACTGGCAGTGGGCATACTACAGTCAGTGGAAGTCAGCCTGACACACACTGGCAGGCAACTAACCTTAGATTAAAGTGTAAAAATTAAATGCCTTTTTTTGATGCAAAGTCCTGTGCCACACGGGATGACAGGGGTGGGCACTGGCAGTGGGCACACTACAGTCAGTGGAAGTCAGCCTGACACACACTGGCAGGCAACTAACCTTAGATTAAAGTGTAAAAATTAAATGCCTTTTTTTGATGCAAAGTCCTGTGCCACATGGGATGACAGGGGTGGGCACTGGCAGTGAGCACACTACAGTCTGTGGGCCTGCAGCTCCTCACACACAGGCAGGCCAGGCAACTGCAATATGTATATAAAGGAAAAAAAAAAGCAGACTAATGTTGCAGCCCTAAAAGGGCTTTTTGGGGTGCTGTCAGGACGCTGTCCTTACAGCAGAGATCAGATGAGTCTTTCAGGACTGGAGTGGACACTGAATTCACTAGCCTAGCTATCGATTTCCCTATTAAATCAGCAGCAACTACACTCTCCCTCCTCTCACTAAGACTGCAAATTCCAAATGAATCTAAAATGGATGCTGTGCAGGAGGTGGGAGGGTCTGGGAGGGAGGGTATGCTGCTGATTGGCTGGAATGTGTCTGCTGACTGTGAGGTACAGGGTCAAAGTTTGCTCAATGATGATGTATAGGGGGCTGACCGAACATCGCATATGTTCGCCCGCTGAGGCGAACGCGAACAAGCTATGTTCGCCGGCGAATAGTTCAGGCCATCTCTAAGGATGGGTCATTAAGATAAAAATTCTGGACAAACCTTTTAAATTGACAAAGAGTTGGAATTGACAAAGAGTCAAGCAGCATATACCCCATGAATGTAGACACCCTAATGTTAGGTTCACACAACCTAAATACACGTTGGAAAAATCCAATGTATATTGCCATGGCAGGCTGACTTTCTTATTTCTTCCACAGTTTTGCAGTTTGCAGATCGACCCCTGGCTTTAGACCCATGGAATATGATGCAGATTCCCATTTAACTGAATGGACAATTACGTTAAGCTTTTTTGGATTTTGGCAGGAAAAATTCTCTGTAATCCATGGCTATAAAACAGGTATGTTTACACTGGGCAGATATGCTATGGAGTTTATGTCTGGATTTAGCAGTAGGAAAATTTAGAATATTACAGTAGGATCAAAGTGATTGGGATTTTTCTGAATCTGCACAGAAATCGACTTATGGCAGAGATTTTAAATCCACAACATGTCAATTAAGACATCTATGCAGGAAATGATTCTTTAAAGTTAGTCAAACGATGGAATGCCCTAATCCAAGAGGTAATAATGGCAAATACTTTGTCAGCATTATTAAACCTGCTCGATACATATCATTGACACTTTTGTGTCATTGAACTTGGGTAATTTTTCAACCTAGCTATATAATTTATGTTGAAGATTTGCAATGTAAATTTCACTATGCAAATTCCATGGCAAATCTGCATGCAGCAGATCTTGCTACAGATTTGTTGCCAAGGTTTTTTTTTTCTTAATGCAATTTACTATGTGAATGTAGTCAGTGTTTTGGTCAGTGATTTCCATTAGTTTTTTTTAACTAAAATCTGATGCAGGCCAAACACATTATTATACCTTATCTATGTACAGCCACCACTCCTGGTTTTGGCTGACAATCACTGATAGAAATAGGATAGGCCTTTAATATATGATTGGCAGGGGTCTGACACCCCACACCACCGCCAATCAGCTGTTCTGCCATATCTCCAGTGCCGGAAGTCCCTGCCAGAACTACACAGCTCCATTTATTGTGTAGTGGATGGAGCTGGTTACTGCAACGCTGCTCTCATTTACTTCAGAACATGTTTCGTATTAAATATTTGTTGACGACCAAGAATTATTGAATAATGAATACTTCTATAACATCCAAATGAAACCTTGCCTGTTAAAGAACTGTCAGTGCAGTTAAGTTCAGCAATTTACTGTAGACAAGCAGGTGGAGGCTGTCAGTATGTGTTATATGTTACTTATTGGCCAGGCAATAATTTGATTTTGTGAGTTATTTTAAGACCCTCAAGTTCATTTGTTTAGAGCTTGCAGCTCGCTATATTACATGTTCCTGTTGATAATGAGTGCCGAGGTGCCTAATGATTTTCCGACAATAGAAATAATACAAGTGAAAGTGATGGAATAGGGCTTTAAATAGATTTATTTTGAAACTTGCTGACTTGATTGTTTCATTGTAAAATAATAAGACATCAAAGGCTCATGCTATGTAATAACCTGTAGTTGATTTTATTTTTGAAGTGTTTACCATATTTTTCGCTTTATAAGATGCACCTTTTGATAAGACGCACCCCGGTTTTAACGGAGGAAAATAATAAAAAATATTTTTCATCATAACTCATATCGGATCCTCAGATCAGACTCCCATATCAAATGCTCAGATCAGACCCCCATATTAGAGCCTCAGGTTAGACCCCATATCAAATCCTCAGATCGGAGTCTCAGGACATTACATTACACCCCCAAAACAGGATATCACATCAGACCCCCATATCAGGACATTACATGAGACCCCCATATCAGGACATTACATGAGACCCCCATATCAGGACATTACATGAGACCTTCATATTAGACCCTCATCAGATGCCCATCAGACCTTCTTTAAATCTTATATCAGTCCTCCACTTCAGACCCCCATACTAGACCCCCATCAGACCTCAGATCAGACCATAAAATAAAAAACTTTTCTTACCTCCCCTGAGCCATGGCTCTGCTCTGGATCCGGCGGTCTCTTTAGAAGTCGCACTCCTGTCTTCTCTGGCCGGTGCTGCACAGTCACCTGATTGCATGAAACGTCGGGTCATAGTGTGCGCACTACTGCCTAACACTGTACGAGGTCAGGACAGTGTGCCCGTGGCCCCAGAAAAGAGGACCAGGGAGGGTGAGTACAAGGAGCACTCACAGTGCTTCACTCCCCCCTCCTGGCAAATAACGCACACTAGCGAGCGCTTCCATAATTGACACGCTCACTAGTATTTGCTTTAAAAGTGCTTCTTATAAAGCGAAAAATACAGTATGTTGCTGTTACAATTTTACTGTTTGCAGTATTATTTTTTTTCCTCCTATATCTTATGTTGGATTTAACCCTTTCCAGATCTCCACGGAACATGTATGGTCCAGTCTTTAAAGATGGCACCTGCAGCATAGTTCTGGATTGTAGGCTTCCATCTATGACTGTGCATACAGAGATAGCTGTCAATCACTGATAGGACCGCCTCCTTGACTTCAGAGCCCAGAATGTGCAGGAATTTAAATGAATAAAAAGTTATAAAAGTTATAGTTATCCCATAAAACTATACATAGATCTGCTCAGCTCCTCCTGCTCTATAACCTGCTGCTTGAAGATTATTTCGGATTTTAATGGAGGTGACAGGTAGAGATGAGCGAACATTAAAAAAAAGTCCGTTGTTCGGCGTTCGGGTGGTTGTAAGTCGCGCATCCCGTTATGGATTCCACTATAGCGGCATATGGAATCCATAAGGGGCGGCTGCCACCAACCCGAACAGCCGAAGGACCTGGGGTGACGTCACTGTCATGTGATCAGTGAAGGGGGCGTGGCTCAGCACATAAGTTTGTATGTTTATGAAATATGCAAAACTATAATCTAGAGTCAAACCTTGAATTAAAATATGATTCAATAGATCTCAAGGCTTTATATCATACATCGTTGATAAACTGTTGGCCAAATAGAACCAGAGGATGCTATATCCTCAATAAAAAGTCTCTTGAATTTAAATGGGTTATCCAATATCAATAACTGCCCCCTACATGTGCCAGGCCCCTCACAGGGAATATACTTACCTGAGTCCTCACTCCTTGTGCCACCCCGGTTCCTGCACTGCCGCTGATGCTTCTCCAGGTCTGTGGATGAAAACATCTGGTGTCGGGGGTAGCAGCCAATGGCAGGCGGGGGCGGGCATGAGCATCCCTAACATCACTGGTCTTACTCTGCATTTATCTTACAGAGAGCTATATAATATTAGGAACACCCATTAGCAAGGGGTATTTTTTAAACTCAATATTACTAGGATATTCATAGAAAACTATTTTTAAGAATTTTTGGCTGCTTTTTTCCTATGTTTCAGCAGTACTATGTCATTAAAAATGAAATACAAAATACTGTCCTTCTTTAGCAGTCAACATAGAGAGCACTGTTATAAAGATAGTGTTACGATGTGGAGTGGGGGAAAACTCCTCTCCATATAACGTAGGTAAACGGGGCAGCAACTAGGCCTGGACACCAGGAACAGGGAGCAGGTCACCTCCCATTGCATTCCTAATACTTGCCCTTACTCCTCACTGTATGAGCGGACCTGGATGGTAGGTCGGTTCATACCCAGGAACCTAACACCCTGAGTGGCCCTGAAAATCCCTCAAACAGAGAAATGGCTGAGACGACCTGTTCATCACAGACACGGATGAACAGGAGTCTCCATTGGCCTAGCTGCAAGGAAAAGTGGAAACAGAGAGAAGCACTGGATAGGCAGGTAAGAACCCAGAATAGCAAGCACTTATCTGCCACAGCAACAAGGACTGGAACCCATGCAATTGTACCGGAGTGGATACACCATACAGGACCCAGTACAAACACCACACATGGTATCCAGCACACACCAGCTACTGCCTGGACCCTCACATAAAACAAATGCAAGGCGGCCTCAGGCAGAGCAACTCTCTGACTTGTAGTTCCCGCTCTGGGGAACCACTGAGACGCCCTTCCGGGGGTAATAACGAAAGACAGGGGAATGTCTAGCAAACATGCTGGACAACAAAAACCCCACTACACATGTAACAATGGCTAGACATAAAACACCAACCCACATAAACAACACGACACATATAAAAGGGTAATGAAGGGAAAGGCGACACCGAGACATTGTAGAGACCTTGATGTTTCACAAGGTGGCCCTCAAGCACTGGGCAGATAGAAGAAGCCAGACAAGAACAAAGCTCCAGCACACACCAAGGCTGGAGGACAACTAACTTCAGCCTCAAGGCCATAGGCAATGTAAACCAAGTGGCCACACCCAGCCAGCACCAGACAGGGAAGGAACCAGGATATAAGGGTCAGAGAACACACATGCTGCATAAATGACACGTTGCCCATGGCAACTAGCAAGCACGTCAAAGCGTGTCACGGCGCATAGCAACAAGACGATGAACTAGCCGTGACAGATAGGAGGCCATTGTTATTTTTGCTACTGCTCAGAGGGAAAGATGGTATCTGTTAATATAATAGTACTAGACCCACAGATGAGCAATGCACTTATCAGGGTACGGTGTGACACTCTAATTGAGTCACACATTCTCTTCCATCTCTGGTCACAGTAAATGGTCTGAGAAAGTCAAACAAGACTGTTTGATGTGCAAAAAGTCCAAACAAAGGAGTCAGGATGGGAAGTAGAATACCATCCAGCTTTTGTAAAAAAAAAAATACATACAATATAGACATATAAACTTTTAATATGTGAAAAAAAAATGTGGTGATGTAGTGTCTAGAGACGAGCAAATCTCTCCAAAATTTAACTTGGCCGGTTTGCCGAACTTTTAGAAAAAATTTATTCGCGGCGAATTGCGTTAAAAAATGGCTTTTTCCTGGCTGCAGAGAGTCTTTATAGTGGTGTAGAACACTATGCCTTGCAGTAACAAGCATACAGAGTCTGCTGTGGTAGTGAAATAATACTGTGAGTCAGTGAGATATGCAGACTTCGCCTATTTGGGCAGTCACGGGGCCAAAACTGACCAAATAACTATGAACTTACAGGTCGATGTTAGTGTCAAGAAGAAGCACACTCCTTTTACACCGTCATCAGCTGATTCCACATAGATGTCTACAGAACCTGTTCTATTAGACGCTTATACAAATAGAGCCCACCGACAGAGTGGAGAGGGTGTAAGCAGTAAGTTTGTGTTGAAGTCACAGATTATTTTGCCCTTCCTCTGATTCGTCAGAAAAATAACCCCCCAAAAAAGGATCCTGTCTGTTGAGCATCCGCCTTCACTCGGTCAGCATTTGCTTAGTAATCCATCAGTATTGCTAATGCCAAAAAAAACAGGAGTGGATCCAAAACATAGGTCACACGTGAATGGAATATTTGCATGTCTTATGTGTTTTGTACCCACTCCTGCATTTGGCTACTAAATTATAAGCCAATTCTGATGGAAACATACAGGCCTTAGAGCTGCTACACAGACAGGATCCGTTGTGCGTCCCATTTTTCCTTCTTTCTGACAGATCAGAAGTAGGGTTAAATAAATGATGATGTCAGCCAGACCGAAATGCAAAATAGTGGCCGTGTCATGAAGTGGGGTGGGTGGGAACAGCATGAGAAGTCCACAGAGTGGCCCTATGACATAGTGGTGAGACGGAGGCAGCATGAGGAGACCACAGAGCGGCCAAATGACAAAGTCTGGAGGTGGCGGCAGCATCAGGAGGAGGCCACAGAGTGGCACAATGACAGTGTGGAGATGGCGGCAGAATCAGGAGGGCACAGAGCGGCACAATAACAGAGTGTGGAGGTGGCGGAAGCGTCAGGAGGCCGCAGAGTGGCACAATGACAGTGTGGAGGTGGCAGAAGCAGCATCAGGAGACCACAGAGTGGCAAGGCAACATAGTGTGGAAGTGGCAGCAGCATCAGGAGACCAAAGAGTGACTCGGTGACAGAGTGGGGAGGTTACAGCATCCGGAGACCACAGAGTGGCAAGGTGACATAGTGCAAAGGTGACAGCACATTCATGAGACCACAGAGTGACCCAGGTACAGAGTGGGGAGGTGGCAGCAGCATCAGGAGACCACAAAGTGGCAAGGTGACATAGTGTGGAGGTGACAGCATCAGGAGATCACAGAGTTTCCCGGTGACAGAGTAGGGAGGTGGCAGCAGCATCAGGAGACCACAAAATGGCAAGGTGACATAGTGTGGAGGTGACAGCAGCATCAAGAGACCACAAAGTGACCCAGTGACAGAGTGGGGAGGTGGATGGCAATACCCGTATTAGCTGAAGATGGTGGGCAAAAGAAGGAGCACTTGGCATCAGAAGTGTGGCATCAGGTGGGTGGCAGCATCAGAATAGTAGCTGTGGCAGGCAGCCAGAAGAAAGCAGTCTCTTTTGTTAAAGTGTTAGTGTGGCACCATGGATGATCTAGTCTGATGCATTAGGCATTGGTGGGTGGAAATCCTGGTAGTGATGAGTGGGAGGTGCCATATTCGATTTCAACGAAATTCGCGAATATTCGCTAGAATATCCGTCTCATATTCGGCATTATTCTAGTTATCGCGATTAATATGCTATTTAAATAATCGCGTATTGCGATTTTTAACTTAAGGCAACTTTCCTATTGCTTTGATATCTAGAATTAGCGAAGATGGCGAATATGACGAATACAATACATTTGTCATATTCGCTAATTCTACAAAGCCAACCATAGTAAACTAGGTCTAAGTTAAAATTGCAATGCGATTACTTCGAGTTATATTAATCGCATTGCGATTTTAACTTAGAGCTGTGTTTCTAATGGGTCAGCTTGCTAGAATTAACGAAGTTAACGAATATGGATTTCAGCAGTTCTAAGTTGAAATCGCAATGCGATTAATATAACTTGAAGTAATCGTATTGCGATTTCAACTTAGCACTAGCAAGCTGACCCATTAGACTTATTAGCTCTAAGTTGAAATCGCAATGCGATTAATGAAAGTAATAATATTCGTATTGCGATTTTAACTTGTAGCTGCTGCTGGGTCAATGGTCCTGGTCCTGGAATGGCTCACCTGCTTTATCGAATAAACGAAGTTAACGAATAAATAAACGACGATTCGAATATGGAATCTAGCAGTGCTAATTTTTAATCGCAATGCGATAATATTTGCTATTATTATTATCCGCATTGTGAATCCAACTTTAATCCACTATAGTACGATATTTCCATATCTCTGATTTTGACATTGACTTGATACTTGGTTTGAAGGAGCTACACATTTTTATTCATATCCCCTGGACAGAATATTCAAATATCCGATTATTACATGTACTGAATGTTCGCGTTGAAGTAAATGGGTCTGTGATCTGTGGGCATGAGCTCCAAGACATGTGCTATTCTTTAATATATAACTCCCAAATTAAAACAAGCACGCATTACCATAATTATAAAAAAAAAATATTAAACAAAAAAAAAAAAAGCACTATGGCAACTGTTTGAACTGCTCAAACATGTCCTCCATTTTTGAAATGCCTATGAGCATTTTATTGTCCATTTCGCTGACCTTTACAGATGCTATACTGGAGTTTTTTTAACAGACATCATGTCCCTCTTGTATTCCGCCTTCAAGGCCTCCAAATGCCTGACGCAATTGTTGATGACTGGAAAAAAAATAATAATAATCACTTCGGGTTACTTTCAAGACAATTATCGCAGTGTGTGCAATTTGTTTTTATACACTACAGATTTATATCAAAACACACAAACTCTATATCGTCTCGTTAATTATAATTTTTTTTGACTTGGTGATATTTTATATAGAGCATAATGTATTTTTTTGTAATAGTTATTAAATAACCATTTAGAAGACTAATTCGACCCAAATTAAGGCCCTTACTGGTGCTGAGGGCTGACTGCAGCCCCATAACCATCAGACGGCATCTGAGACGGAAGGGACTTCTTCCAGGACAATAACATCACTCTTCGTGTTCCCCTGATCTACAGTAAATCCAATTGAGAACCTTTTGGAGATGGATGGCAAGGGAAGTTTACAAAAATAGACAACAGTTCCAGACAGTAGATGGCCTTCGTGCGGCCGTCTTCACCACTTGGAGAATTGTTCCCACTCACCTCATGGAAACGCTTGCATCAAGCATGCCGAAACGAATTTTTGAAGTGATCAGCAATAACAGCGGAGCTCCTCATTACTGAGTTCATGTTTGGAAGTTGGATTTCTGTTTTGGGGGGGTTTAGGCTTTTTTAATTGTTTTCGTTGTTTTCATTAAATTGAATGCTCAAAAAATGTTTTGTCTCACTCCCATTTCTTCTTGTTGCATGTTGAAGCTCTACTTGGAACCTTGTTAAGTTCCAGCCATGCTAAATATCATTTTTAAAGTGGTCTTAAACTTTTGATCAGGACTGTAGTTGGAACTTTTCACCATTTCATGGCCGACCATTAGGATTGGGCCTCAGCGGGAAGTGACTTCACACAAAGGGACAGTGTAATACGGACCAAAAGATACCCTGCCCCCAGGCATAAACGTTTGTGAGCTGGGGTGCAAATAATACTTAGCGACATCGCCAGAAATATTTAAAGAGGGATGCTATTTTTCGGATTTATCAAACAAGAGCAATGCAGCTCCGGAGATGCAGGTGGGGGGGAATGTACTGAATTATAGTGATGTATGCATATACAGTATTTATCTTCCTGGTGGGGGGTGTAGACCACCTCTTCCTCCTCTTCTTCTGGATCCGGGGGGGGTCGAAAGTGTAGCCTGGGAAGGTCCAGCCTCCCCTTCCATGACCTCCAGGGGAATGCTGCCGACATCCTCGGGTGAGCTGGCCTCATCACTGGTTGAGGTTCCCCACTCCTCCGTTTCCACCACAACCACAGCCTCTGCTGCTGTTTTTGAGGGTCCAGCCTTCTCCTCACTGTCCTCCTCCACTACCTCTGTGGACGCCATTGTTTTCTTCTGACGGCGGCGAACAGAGTGAATGGTTTTACCTATAATAATCACAGTATGTTAATATCAACCAATATCTCCGAAATCTTAATTAATGTCAAGATCCTTTAATTTCATAGGGATAGGGAAATTACTTAAAATAAAATAAAATAAATAAAACACGACCATGTCCGCATCCCTTATTAGATGTATTCCTCATTGTTACCGTTCACCACAATAAGAAAAAAACTACATATTTGACCCAATGTATTGAGTTCAAATTTAGGCCTTTTTTTTTTACAGGCACCTAACACTATCTGGCTATCTATTTATGTACCGTATTACACTAATCCAGGCACAGCAGAAACCAAAGATTTAGGGCAATAAGCAATAAGGCATACCTGGGCACAGTCTTGTGCTCTGTTCCTTGATGCACTCCATCTTGTAGCGCTTCAAATCGCACCATTTCTTTTGTATGGCTGGTTTGCTTTAATTCTTTTGGAACACCTAAAGGGTTAAGAAAGTTTGTAAAATCAGCCTTGAATACCTTGAGGGGTGTCGTTTCTAAAATGGGGCCATTTTGTTACTATTATGTAAGCCTCACAAAGTGACTTCAGACCTGAACTGGTCCCTAAAAAGTGGGTTTTGGAAATTTTCTGAAAAATTTCAAGATTTGCTTCTAAACTTCTAAGCCTTCTAACATCCCTAAAAAAAGAAAATGCCATTTACAAAATGATCCAAACATGAAGTAGACATATGGGGAATGTAAAGTAATAACTATTTTAGGAGGTATCACTATCTGTTTTTAAAGCAGAGAAATATACATTTTTTAAATTGCATATTTTTCAAAATTTTGGGTAAATTTGGTATTTTTTATAAATAAAAATGAAATATTTTGACTCAAATTTACATTAAGTACAATATGTGACGAGAAAACATTCTCAGAATGGCTTGGATAAGTAAAAGCGTTTTAAAGTTATCACCACATAAAGTGACACTTCAGTTTAGCATAAAATGGCCTGGTCCTTAAGGTGAAAAATGGCAGGGTTCTGAAGGGTTTAATTTGCAAATTAACTTTTTTATCAGCCACTTAGAAACATTGGTGGGATTTGGCATGCCAATTTTAAGCATTATGAAAGCTAAATCTGTGCATTTATCATTAAAGGGGTAGTCCCTTCTCAGACAAGGGATATTCCCCCAATGTCTGATAGGGGCACGTCCCACCTCTAGGAAACTTGTAAATTGAACTGGCAAAATGAAGGAGGGCACACTGCACATGCACAGCCATTCTCCATTCATTTCTATGAGGCTGCCGAAGATAGCTGAGCGCTGGCTCGGTTATATCCCTCAGCCACATAGAAATGAATGGGACTACACCGCACTTGCGTGGACACGTGTAACGAGGGGCCGGCGACGCGTGCTTCCTTCGCAGCACCGCAGGCACACTACGTGAGGAGAGGGGCAAGGACGTAGCCTGCATCCTCGTCTCCATGGCAGCAGGCGAGCAGCAGGGGAGCCGAGTGCTGATAATGATGATCGGTGCTCGGATAAGTTGGGCTGCTGTGAGTCACGTGATGCTGGCCACGTCATGTGACTCACCAGCCAGGCCTATTTAAGCAGGCAGTGCTGGCCACTGGTTGCCTGTGATTAAGGTCTTTATACGCTCCTGTATTCCTGGTATTGTTTTCCTGTATCCTGACCTTGGCTCTGCTTGTTTGACCTCGCTCCTGCTCATCCCCTATTGCTTGTCGTGATCTCCTAGTTCTGACTTCTGGCTCTTATTTGGACTCGCTCTTGTTTTCTCCCTGGTACTGACTTAACTTCCTGGTATTGACTTCAGCTAGTTTGACTTGCTTTGTGTTCTGTTTGTCCTGTCTTTTGTTCCCCTTCACTTACTTAAGTCAGGGACTGACGTCCAGTTGCGCCCCATTACCTAGGACGGATTGTGAAAGTAGGTAGGGGCTGAGGCGTTGGTGGCAGTCAGGGGCACACCCTTCCCTACTCCCGTCCATGACACACCGCTTCCATTCACTTCATTTGCGCCTGTTGAAAGAGCCGAGCCAGCGCTCAGCTATTTTCCGCGGGCCCGTAGAAATGAATGAAGGGCGGCCACACATGCGTAGTGCACGTCCTGGAGGTGGGACCCGCACCTATCAGACAATGGCAGTATAACCTAGCAATATGCCCCGATTCTGAGATGGGAATACCCCTTTCAGGCTTCAAAAGATGGAAAAAGTAAGAATCCATCATAAGGATCTTTTCTAATATGCTGTCTTTATGTACGTTTTGGCACCATAGTAGACAATTGCCTTGCTTCATGGCACAAAGACGTTGCCAATTTATCCTTGATGAAACATGTAAATTGCCAAGTATGATTGACTCCCACATGTTATCAATTCATTCTATACAGTGAGGTAGGAAGTGAACAATTTTCCATTTATTCAGAGCTCAATACATCTTTTTTTAGAAAGATGAACTACTGTGACAAAAGAATGATTGGGTATGGGTAATTCATATCTGCAGTAGCAAGGACAATGGTTTTGAATGATGCGCTGCTAAGATGCTTCAATTCCTTGAAAGAATAATCTTCAAAAGTGTTGTGCATGATCCATCAGGAAGCAGGCGCCTTACAGATTAGAGCCTTTATCTGACCTCCAGTTAGGTGAAGGGCAGAGAAATAATTGCATGTTTCGCGTCATCACTCTAAGGTCTTGCTTTACCAGATATCTTACATTCCTCTGGTTGTAATCATTAAGGCTTTTATAGCAACCTATGCTGTTTATAGAATTTGTAATCACCCCTGTAAGTACATCATATTGCCATAAAATATGGGACAGTGGAAAGGAAATTAAAAGTGCTGAAAACTTCATGTGTCAAGAGTTGTGTTGAACGAATCAAAGCTAAAAGAATTCAGGTAAATATCAATTTGTCACGAAGCCGAATTTCCTGGCACTTCATGGTAACTAATCAATTTTTCCTGAAATGGCGGTAAAAAACCACACCTCATCCATTTGCTCGCAGAGGTGCCGTTGCGGCCATCTTGATTGAAGAAAACGGCCAAATCTTATGCATGGTGAAGTGTGACGCTGGCAAGGTGACGATGACATCACCGCGTCAGCCCAGCGTGATGACATCACCACATGAGAGATTTGGCACCTTTTCTTCAATCAAGATGGCCGCAACGGCCTCTCCACGAGCAAATGGATGAGGTATGTATTTTTTTTGTTTTTTAACCCCTGAAGGTCCTCAATGACGGAGATCACTGTGGAGATTGCATATTCTCCTCTGGTACATGTGGTACATGCTTTAGCCCTACCACGTTTTCCACATTGAGTTCCCCCAGTTGCATTCTGTCAATATTTATCAACATTTTTGCATCATATACATTTTTACCAGCAGGGGGCACTTCTCCCCTGACCACCCCCTGCAACGGAAAAGGCATGTCATTATTATCACATATTTCACATGACATTACATTTTTATTATGCATTTCGACAAACCGTCACTTTGCACCTTATCAGCTCCACTGTTTCTAATGGTCACTTCATTTAAAGGGCTAGGTACCAGTTCTGCGGCAGTTATGTGACAGACTGCAGAAGTGTTTTCACTACCCCACGAATCACAGAACACCATTTTCTCATGTACAGGTGTATTTATGGCTGCAAGTCCATCAGTCCCAGCTGTCACCATAGCCTCACGCTTAGTGAGAACTACCTGACAGTCCTCACTAACCGCATGTCTGTCCAGCGTATTTATCACTTTATCCACTTTATCAATCTCAGGTTTCTATATCGTGCTACCTCTTACCTGGGCCATCATAGGGTCTTTAATTTTCGCCACCCTATGCCTAGCCTTGGTCACGGGCATTTTGGGCAACACAACCTTCTCCCCTGCAAAGTCCTGCGAGGGAGCAATCATAACAGGCTTACCCACCTGTTCAGACCCTGCATTTTTCACACTGTCACTCATTTTCGAGACAGTTTTTGCCTCAGTGCTTTATCACTCACCGGCCCGGCAGGTAGCAACTGTCGCCGGCTCACTGTCACTGGGACTGCCACAACATTAATCAACAGGAACCTTCCTACTGCCTGACGTCGTGGATTTGGTAGTCTCGGGTGACGATAATGTTCCCAGGCCATCTCTACCGTTGCCACCGGAAACAACATGACCTAGAGTCCAGAACTCTCCCAGACAGTCACTCCAGCCGCACCCTTGAGGACGCTGTGCACAGTCGCAGGGAATGTAGGAACTCCTGAGAACCGCACTGCTCTCCACCTTCTTGTCTTCCCGACGGTTGCCCTTGGCAACAGCATACCTCTGTGGTTCCTTGAATTCTCCAGGTACCCGATCTGTAGCCTTTTCTCCGCTCCACAGCTGCCAAAAATATGGGAAGTCTTTGCCGAGCACAAACTGCACTTCTAGGGTCTCACATTTTAAGAGCTCCCATTGCACAGAGCCATAGTCAGTTACAAAGGTCAGAGACACAGTGACATCTGTCTCTGGCCCCCTTTCTATATAGTCCAGTATTATGGGCAGGACCCGAGACACCTGCTGGCGGGAGTCTAGTATAACCCCCAGTGGGATCCCCCCGATCACCAACTGGCAGGACTTTTCCCACGGACGATACCAAGCAGCAGCCATTTTCACAGGTCAGTTTTTTTCTTCTTTTGTGCTTCTGGCCCTTTTAATCCCCAGAGTTTGCACCACAGAGGAAAAAAAAGTCCAGATTATCACCATCAGATCTTTTACAACCCAGCAAAGTGTCCAGCACAGCACGAGCAGCACCTGTTCCACCAAACAAACAGGCTTCCGGGACTTTAAGTCCACACATGGCAAAAACAGCTTTCAGAAGCCCCTAGCAACCAACTGTTGCCCTTCTCTCATGGACAAAATGCACGCATCCTCTACCAATTGTAAGGGATCACTTGACTTTGGGGGTCAGTCTCACTATTATCTTCGCCAGACACCACGTTTTAAGGTCCAAACAGTGCATTTATTGTGGCACACCAGCAAAACAGTACATCAAAACAATAAACACTTGCACGTCCAAGCTCTAACTAAAACATAACGTATTCCTCACTCACCTAGTGGGCACAGTTCACACCCTGTGAACCGATGCGGTTTTCCCAGCCCAAATTACAACCAGCCTCCTGGCTGTTCAGAGCACTGTTCACACACGGTCTCAGTTCCAATGTCGCTTGGGGGATTTGGACTCACTAGTCCGACTGACTAGGACCCAGAAACCAACTACCAGGTGTCGCTTTGTCCCCCAAGTCCAGGCTATAACCAAGCCTCGTGGCCCCTCAGCCTTGCCCAGCTGAGACCACAGTCACAGAGCCATCCCAGGCCTCTGCTTCAAACTCTCTCCCCCCGATACACACAGAGAGGGTTGCTTTATCTCTCCCTGATTAACCCCGCTGGCCTCACCTGGGATTTCCTCAGCTACAGGATAGGTTTGTAATGGACTATGGGTGGGGACTAAGAGATTCCCAGCACTTACACTGTTCACCTTACCACAGTTATTTAAGTACTTTATAATCACTCTGAGAGGTATATCTGACGCTTAACCAATAGTTCTATTTGCGCAGTTTGTGCATAGTTTGGTGGAACTATTTGGCCTCTTGTTCCCATAAAACACAGCTCTAACTGGAAATGTCTGTCCAGCTCCTCTTCTTTGGTCTATACCAGTGATGGGCAAAGTGCGGCTCTCCAGCTGTTGCAAAACTACAACTCCCACCATGCCCTGCAGTAGGCTGATAGCTGTAGACAGTCTTTGCATGCTGGGAGTTGTAGTTCTGCAACAGCTGGAGAGCCGCACTTTGCCCATCACTGGTCTATACTGACTCCAGGAGATTCTGCTAAGGGATTTCTCAGACATACTCAGTGTGAGGTTGGCTGTGATTGGGTAAGACTCCTGGGCAGTAACAACAGTTTAACTCTATGCTTTCTGTTGTTAATTCTGCTGTGTCATTGAGCTTACCTTACATTCATTTACTGAATCTTAAAGGCATATTATCTTTTCAGCTTCTGTGAACACAATGTATAACTGTTATATGACATCCAGAAACATGAAGTCACTGTAACTAACTCTCTTTCTGTCTCTAACATACAAACGTAGGAACTGAATACATTTATTGGCAAGTCTAGCTATATAAACATATAAGTCATATTGGCAACCTAGGACAGTTCTTAGCTGGCCAGCTACAGGGGGGTTGAATACTGGCACCCCTCTGATCAATTTCTTCATAATATGCTAATCATAGCGCCATACATTGTATAGTGGCTATGCTAGGTATTGCAGTTCAGTCTAATTCATTAATGTGTGGTCAATGAACATGATGTTACAGTGCACAACCAAGTGCAATGGCCTCAACCAACAGCTGATTGTTAGCGTGCCAGAATTTGGACTCCCACTATATGGGACTATTGTTTCAGGAATGTATGGTTCCAGTGTGTGCTGGAAATTGGGCTAGGATTAGTGTTGAGCGAACCTCTGTTTTCAAGTTCGGCGTACAAGGTTCGGGTTATCTAAGAATTCTGTTACGGATTCCGCTACCATGGACTATAAATGTTATGGTCTGGGGTAGCGCAATCCATAATGAAATTCTTAGATAACCCGAACCTTGTATGCTGAACTTGAAAACAGAAGTTCGTTCATCCCTAACTAGGATTAGATAATTATAGATGAACTGGTGTGGTTTAAAGGCTTTTCCTATTGTGTGGCTAAAATGAGATTATAACGTTTTCCTGCCATGGACGGATCCATCTACTACCTGTCCAAAGTGTGTCTTGAATGTGCCTTCAGTCACTCCTGAGCTTGTAGGTCGAGACCTCAGGGTCACTAACAATGTTATAGTTAGAATGGAACAATATCAAGTGTAAGGGATCGCTTTCTCTCAGGGGTTTTCAAGTACAGATTTCTTCCTCAGACAAGGGTTTTAGTGTCCAAACAGTGCTTTATTGTTGCACACCTGCATAAACAAAGTAAAAAAAACAAACACCTGCCCGTCCAGGCACTACCTATTACACAAATAACGTATCCCTGTCTCACCTGGTATAACATAGTTGACACCAATTAATTGTGTGAGGTACACCTGCACTGAGGTACACCTTCCGTGACAGGGAAATTAATATAGTTAATCGGTCTGTTAGTTCGGTGGGTGACATATACAAATTTTTTGTGTGAGGTACACCTGCACTACATTCGTGTCCAAACAGTGCTATATTGTTGCACACCAGCATAAACAAAGCAAAAGAAACAAACACCTGCCCGTCCAGGCACTACCTATTACACAAATAACGTGTCCCTGTCTCACCTTGTATAACATAGTTCACACCCGTGATCAGATGCGGTTTTCCCAGCCCAACCGTCCAGGCTGATCCCACACCAGTGTCTCTTGGGGGATAGTGGTCTAGTCGTCCTCCAGACGCTGACCGTGTGACCCTCTTACTTAGGCGTCTCTGGATCCCCCAAACCTCAGGTTAAACCCAGCCTCGTGGTCTCTCAGCCCTCCTGGCTCAGACCACACAGAACCACTCCAAGCTTCTGTGGGCAAGACAAACCCCCCCCTACCCTTATCCCCAAGTGATTACTGCACCTGGTCTTGCTTCAGACCTGGTGATTATGGGAAAGACAAGGCAAATCCTGCCATATATCTCCCCTAACAACCATAAGGCCTGTCACGGCCTCGCACAAGTCGTCTTTCTAAATTTTAAGTCAGTCTGTGTGTTTATGTACCTGAACCCGGGGTTCGATATACCTGTTTCCACCAAATATTAATTGAGGACTGCGATATACCTGCTTCCACAAAATACTGTATATACATAAGACAAAGACCATTCTTTGTTCTGGGTGGTGGCAGATATGTGTGGGCTGGCATGAGGAAATTCAATTACACGTGGTCGTCACAGGTGTTGAATTCCTCCGAGATCCATGCCTCATTCATTTTTAGAAATGTGAGGTAGTCCACATTGTCGTGAAATAGGCGAATGCGCTTATCGGTCACAAACCCCCCTGCTGTGCTGAACGTCCTTTCGGACAGGACACTCGACAAGGGACAAACCAAGAGTTCCATGGCAAATTGTACCAGCTCTGTCCACAGGTCAATCCTGCACACGCAGTAGTCCACACCCTCGCTTCTCAGAGCTTCCACATCGGCTGTTAACCTGATGAAGTCGGACACCTTTCGGTCTAGGCGTTCCCTGAGGATGGATCCGGAGGGCGGCTGTCGATGGGTTGGCTGCAAGAATGATCTTATATCCGAAGCGAGATAAACTGCCCTCTTCTTGCAGGCGCAGTAGGATTGGTACCCGTACCTGTTCCGCTGTGGCTGGAAATTCCTCTGCCAGAGTCCGCAACAGCAGAATGCAGCATCTCTCGCAGCAAGGACTGGAAATGCTGCATTCTGCTAGCCCTCTGTGATGCTGGTAATATGTCTGCTATTTTGTGTTTGTTTTGTGTTAGACTGGGGGTCTAAGTACGTTGCCACTCAGTACTGGTCCTTGCCCTTTATACTTTTTATACGGGGGACCCTCTTCAAAAACTGGAGCATGAAGGCCCCCATTTGGACTAAATTGGATGTGGTTCAGCGCCCTGGCTCCTGATCATCGCCTAGGACAGGCATGTCCAAACTCTGGCCCTCCAGATGTTGCAAAACTACAACTCCCATCATTCCTGGACAACCTACAGCTATCAACCTACAGAGGGGCATGATGGGAGTTGTAGTTCTGCAACACCTGGGGGGCCAGAGTTTGGACATGCCTGGCCTAGGAGAATGTTGTCCTCTGTCTCCTCCCCCCAGCCACGGACAACACCAAGGATCCCCGAAAAGTTTAAAGTCCCCCTCAAAGACTGCTCTTCTTGCTGCTCCTCCTCCTCCCCCCAGCCACAATCCTCCTCTGACTCCTCTTAAGACTCCTGCTGACTTGTCTCAGATGGAGTAGCCCCCCTGGGAATTCATTCAGCATTTCAACTTCCTCATCTTCCAGCTTGCACGCTCCAGAAAGAAGGCGGGAGGTACGATGTCACTGATGGCGCCCTGGCTGCGACTGACCAGTTTGATGATCTCATCATGGCCAGAAATCTGCATGCATCGTGCATGAGCAGCCACTGGCATGGTGAAAAGAAACCAAGCTCCCCACAACCTGTCCTGCCGCAGAGTTCGTACAGGTAGTCGTTAACGGCACGTTGTTGTTGGAGCAGCCTATCAAGCATATACAAAGGGGAGTTCCAGCGTGCAGGGCTGTCACAAATCAGATGTCTGACGGGGAAGTGGTGTCGCCGCTGAACATCAGCAAGGCGAAACATGACCGTGTAAGATCTTCTAAAATTGCCAAAGATGTCCCTGTTTCTGCACGCTCAGCAGATTAGCACCGTTGTCGCACACAACTTTACCAACTGTCAAATTGAGTGGGGTTAGCCACTGATCGGCCTGTGACCGCAGAGCTGAAAGCACAACAGCTTCCATGCACAACAGCCACAGCACAGCATGGCAACGTCTCACCTGGGACATTGAATAGGTTCTGGGGGGCTTGGGGGGCGCAGCAGAAGAGGCGGTAGCAGTGGAAAAGGAGAAGTCAGCTGAGGAGGAGACAGAGGAGGGAGTAGGAGGAGGAGAAGAAGAAGCAGGCCTTCATGGAATCCTTGGCGGTAACAACAAATCCACACGGGAGCCGTGAATTACATGCTTGACGGCCGTCAGAAGGTTTACCTAGTGGGCAATAAAAGTTATGTACCTTCCCTGCCTGTGTTTGCTGGACCACGTGTCTGTAGTCAGATGTATCTTGGCACCGACACTGTGTGCCAGAGATATATTCACTTGCCGCTGAACGTGGCCATATAGCTCTGGGATGCCCTTCTGGGAGAAATATTTCCTTCCAAGGGCCTTCCATTGTGGTGTGCCAATGGGCACACCTGCCAGATGAACGTGACGACTGCTCGGTAGAAGGTGGAGTGGAGGACAAATGGGAGGAGAGAGCAGAAGGAGAAGAGGTAGGGCGTGGAGCGCTGGGAGTGTGGCTTTGTGGGTTCTGACGGCGTTGCTCCCAATGGGCTCGGTGCTGGGAGGCCAGGTGCCTTCTTAAGGCGGTCGTCCCTAGGTGAGTGTTGGGCTTACCGCGACTTATGCGTTGACCGCACAGGCTGCAGATGGAAACACTATTGTGAGCAGCTGACACGTTAAAAAAAGCCCACACTGCAGAGCCATGTTTCGGCATCCTGGGAGCGCCAGAAGTGACCATGCATGGTGGATGGATCGCTCCACCAATGACATTTGAGATCTCGGAGTAGGCAGCAACAGCTGCCCCCCATTTAGTATAATGATCCCCAATGACCCTCTATTCAGTATGATGACCACCAGAGCCCCCATTCAATATAATTACTCCCAGTGACCACACACACAGTATAATGGCCCCCAGTGCCCCCTCCATACAGTATAACCCCCAGTGTTGGGGTCATTATTCTAAATGGGGGGGAACTGGGGGTTATTATTCTGAATGGAGGGCCACTGTGGGGTCATTATACTGTGTGTGGGGTCACGGGGGATCATTATACTGTGTTTGGGGGCATTGGGGGGGTCAGTATACTGTGTGAAGGGCCACTAGTAGTCATTATACTGTATAGGGGCCACTGGTGGTCATTATACCGTGTGGGAGCCACAGACGGACATGTAAATGTACAAAAATGCCTCAAGGGGGTCCACTGGGATTTATCGCCCAAGGGCCCAAATGACCCTAGAGCCGGCCCTGCCTCCAGCCACATAATCACAAGTTCTTTTCTGTCAGGTGAATGCCTAATTTTTGGGGCCTGTACTCCCGTGGCCAACAATAAAAATTTTCTAGGCTCCAGCAGGGCACATTTTTGAGAGTTTCCCTTTAAGATGCATAAAAATGGCCCCTGATTAAAATACATATTTTTAATAGGAATTTTTGCCTATGATCCCCCTCTGGTATGTCACTGTCCATGTTGTGGGACTATTTGTTCACTTCTAGTAAATATTTGGTGGCTACAAATATGACCTGAAGGTTTTTCAGGTTCGCCTGCCATTAAAGTCAATGGGGCTCGCCAAGAACTCGCAGTTCGCGTACATTTGATCGCGAACGCGCGTTCGCGAAGCATCCCAGCCGAACTTCGTCCATCGCTAATTAGAAGCTGCAAGACAAGCAATGCAAGCATGTTAATAGAATAGCGATATCTAAATGATCTTGAGAAATGTCAGAGGTCTTTTAATTATCCACAAAGTAATGGGAAAAAGTGCCTTGATATAAAATAAGACTGTACAAATATGCAAAAAATAATAAAAATATGAAAAATGAAAACACAATGGTTCAGTGAGGAGAATTGTCAGAACATTTGCAAAATGGGCTGCTATTGTAATACAGATGCAGCAGAGCTAATCTTAGGAAATTCATACTAATCAGCAGTCATATTATATTTAGTATTTTTAGTTATCTGTATATTGTACATTATGATTGTCTCCCCTTGATGCAAGTTTCTTGTGTGCCACCATTTTATTTTTGTCTTCAACTTCACAAACAAATCAACCACTGACAATTTGCATTCATATGAAATCACACGTCTGTTTTCAGAACCAATTACAGTCTAACCCTGGGTTCACACTTGAGCGTATTTGATACGCGCGTATTACGCGCGTTTTTGTCGCGCGTAAAATGCGCGTATTACAGTGCGTTTTCGAAATAGGAAACGCGCGTCATACGCGTGTTCGTGACTCTGGAGACCAATTAAAAAAAGGCATATCTACACTTAACGCGCGTAAAACGTGCGTTTTACGCGCGTTCCCATTGAAGTCTATGGGTGCAAACGCGCGACAAAACGCCCCAAAGAAGCTTAAGAACTTTTTTGAGCGTAGGGCGTTTTACAGCGCGTTCAAACACGCTGTAAAACCCTCAAGTGAGAACCAGGGCCATAGGGAAGCATTGGTTTTCATGTGTTGAGCGTTTTACAGCGCGTTTGAACGCGCTGTAAAACGCTCAGGTGTGAACTGAGGGTAAGAGGTTATTCAAATGGCCGTGTTTTTAATGGCCAGTGAATAGCTGCAGTCAGAAATAGGACAGGCCTTATTTTTGGCCTTTTTCATGACTAGACATACCTCACTGAAATCAATGGGCCTGATTTAAATCTCCGTTTAGTCAGGAGTGAACCCCTAACGTTTATTAACAATTGATACACTATGTAAAAAAATGGCCTTTCATGTTTAAATAAAAAAAAAATATGAAAAAATACTCACCTCACCACTTGCAAGCAAAGGAACACTAAGGGTACATTCACATGACCGTGTTGCCTCCATGCCCTTGTTGCAGACCGCAAACCGCTAGCACAGGCAGTGGGAATGTCGATTTGCAGTGTGGATCCATTGCCTTCAATGGGTCCGCAATCTGTAACATATAACGAAAGATAAGACAAGTCCTATCTTTTGCTGTGTGGAGGCACAGACCCTGAGGCCCATGAAAGGGCCTCTATGTGTTTCCTGGTCCATGCCTCTGCACTGAAACACATACTCCATGTCCTATCTTTTACTATACTGTATCTTGCAGATCACGGACCCATTGACAGGATGCGGTGGCCACACTGCCGGTGCCCATGTTTTTGTGGACCTACAGTTTACTCTCCAAAACATGGGCATGGGGCAACACAGTCGTGTGAATGTACCCTTACTTTGTATTGAAGGCAGCAGGACCTGACATTCCCTGTGTGATGACATCATGATGTGATGATGTTTGATGATCATGCTGGGAATGTTGGGTCCTGCTTCTTCCACTGAGGAGAAAGTTCTCCTGTATATGCAAACGGTTAGGTGAGTTTTTTTTGGCACCAGCAAAGTGGGGGGAGGGGAAAAAGAGGGACATTATTCATAATGGAGGGCACTAAGGGTACATTTTTCATAAAAGAGGCCACTATGTGGGCCATTTGAAGTCCAGGGGGCACTATGTGGGGCATAATGTAGACTGAGGGCACTGCAGAGGTTGGGATTGAAAAAAAAAAGCCTATGAAAATCATCATTTTTAATCACCATATTTAACTGCCATTAAAAACTGTTGCAAAATGGATGCAAAATGGCAGTTAAAAACTGATAGGTGGACTGAAGATTGATGCACACTCATGCAGAATGGTCATGAAAAATTGGCAACGTATGCATTTTTAATGGCTCTTTTTTTTTTTTAAAGCCTTAGGCCCCTTTCACATGGGCGTGATTTCCACTCTGGTGCAATGCGTGAGGTGAACGCATTGCACCCGCACTGAATCCGGACCTATTCATTTCAATGGGGCTGTGTACATATGCAGTGATTTTCCCGCATCACTTTTGCGTAGCGTGAAAATCACAGCATGTTCTATATTCTAAGTTTTTCACGCAACGCAGGCCCCATAGAAGTGAATGGGGCTGTGGGAAAATCACAAGCATCCGCAAGCAAGTGTGGATGCGGTGCGATTTTCCCGCATGGTTGCTAGGAGACGATCGGGATGGGGACCCGATCTTTATTATTTTCCCTTATAACATGTTTATAAGGGAAAGTAATAGCATTCTAAAAACAGAATGCAAAGTAAAAAGGGTGATTGAGGGTTAAAAATAAAATATAAAATTAACTCACCTTCTCCAATTGATCGTGTAGTTGCCTGTTTCCTGTTCTGTCTTCAGCTGGGGGCGGGGGGGTAAAGGACCTTCGGTGACATCACTGAGTTACATGGTCCAATGACCTGCTTTCATGATTGGACCATGTGACCCAGTGACATCACCAAAGCTCTTTTACCCCCCCCCCCCCCAGCTGAAGACAGAACAGAAGACGTGCAACTACGCGATCAATTGGAGGAGGTGAGTTAATTATTATTATTTTTTTACCCTCTATTGCCCTTTTTACTTAGCATTCTGTATTTAGAATGCTGTTATTTTCCATTATAGCTATGTTATAAGGGAAAATATACAGAATACTCAACCCGAAACCGGACTTCAGTGATGAAGTCCGGCTTCAGGACTGGGTAGCAAACATGCCGATTTTTCTCACGTGCATGTAAAACGCATTACAACAGTTTGCACACGTGCTGAAAAATCGTGCATTTTCCCACAATGAACATGCCTCTTATCCGGGTGTCAAACATGAAGCCCGTGTAAAAGAGGCCTTAGGCTATGTTCGCACATTTAAAAAAATGTGAAAATAAAGGATAAACTGTGAGTTTTTCATGTCCAATTACATCAGTGTGTGCATCCATTCTCTGTCCATCTATTCATTTTTAATATCCATTTTGCATCGATGTTTAATTTCTGTTCAAAATGGACATTTAAAGCAGATGGATTTCATTGGCTTTTTTTTAAGCCCAACCCCTGCAGTGCTCTCATCTATTATGCCCCCCCCACAGTGCCCTCAGTATACATTATCCCCCCTCCCACAGTGCCCTCAATATATAATAATGGCCCTTAGACAGTGCCCCCAGTCAAAATAATGCCCCATACAGTGCCCCAGGACATATAATGGCCCCCATACAGTGCCTTCAGTCTAAATAATGCCTTCATACAGTGCCGCAGGCCTATATAGTCATACGGCATACGGTCATGTGAATGCACCCTCAAGGTTAAAACAGTGCTTTCTCCTTCTCCAGATTTAAGACACAACCTGAAACAGGACTTTGTCTGAAACGTGTTGTTTTGGTTACAGGGAACCATGATTCAAGAATAATCATTTGATGAATTATTTGATGACAGCACCATGATACATTGATTTTACTCCACTGTTAGAATTCATCTGAACGGTGCTTGCAAAAATCCATGCATCTTCTGCAAAAGTAACTTCTGGAAGTTATTACATGTGACTATACCCAACATCAACGCAAGTGAAGTGAGTAACCACAAGTAGGACAGAAGTTTGCGTTTAGGGGGAAAATGAAAAAGATCTGGATATTTGATCTAGGCTGTAGGATAATGAAAGAGTTAATGGTGGACTAATGTGATGATTGGATAAGGCCTCTTTCACACTGGCATTTTTCCTTTCCGTCCTAGGAGTTCCGTCCTCGGGGCTCTAGGGCGGAAAGATACTGATCAGGATTATCACAATGCATCCTGAATTGAGAGAAATCCGTTCAGGATGCATCAGGATGTCTTCAGTTCAGTACTGAGACGTTTATTGGCCGTAGCAAAATCCGCAGCATGCTGTGGATTTTGCTCTGGCCAAAAATCCTGCAGGTATGCCGGAAGGACGGATCCGGAATTAATGCCCATTTAAAAGCATTAATACGGATCCGGATTTAAACTAAACGTCGTTTCGGTGCATCGCCTGTTACGACGTTTAGCTTTTGTGAATGGTTACTATGGCAGTCAGGACGCTAAAGTCCCGGCTGCCATGTTAAAGTGTAGTGGGGAGGCAGGGGAGAAGTATACTTACCGTCCATGCGGCTCCCGAGTCCCGGGGCGCTCCACAATAACGTCAGAGCGCCCCATGAGCATAGATGACATGATCGCATGGATCACGTGATCCATGCACGTGGGGCGCTCTGAGGTCACTGTGGAGCGCCCGGGAGCCGCACGGACTGTAAGTATCTGCTCCCCTGGCTCCCCACTACTTACTATGGCAACCAGGACTTTAGTAGCGTCCTGGCTGCCATGGTAACCTGAAAGCATATTCAAGACTGATCAGTCTTCAAATGCTTTCAGTTGTCTTGCGTTGTGACGGATCCGGCGGGCATTTCCGGCGACGGAAGTGCACGCCGGATCCTCCCAACGCAAGTGTGAAAGAGGCCTAAGGGTGCATTCACATCACCGTTTAGCTTTCCGTTCTTCTGGTCCGTCAGAAGAAGAGAAAAAAAAACCCAGGATCCTGTATAAAAACGGATCCTGTTGCATCAGTTGTCATCTGTTTGAGCCATTTGCGTCTGAGAACCATTTTTTTGGAAAGAAACAAAAGTACTGCAAGCAGGACTTTTTTCCCCATCTAAGGCCACTTTCACACTTGTCGTAGCCTTTTCCGGCAGGCTGTCCCGGCGGGGTATACAACCTGTTGGATCCGTGCTACTGCAAGTCCACCGTGCTGGCGGAAATCTGCTCCGGCCCCTATTACTATAATGGGGGCCGGAAGGAGGTCTGGCTGCAGCACGGCAAACATGCCGAGAGGAGGCTGGTCAAAAGCCACAGCATTCTGTAGTTTTATTCCGGCCACCCCTCGGCATGTTTGCCGTGCTGCGGCTGGACATCCAGCCCACCCGCATTATAGTGAATGGAGTCGGAGCGGACTTCCGGCGGATGGTGGACTTGTGGTAACACCGATCTGGCAGGCTGTTCCCCAGCTTGAACAGCCTGCCGGATAAGACTACCACTAGTGTAAAAGTGGCCTTAGATGGGGAAAAAAGTCCTGCAAGCAGTACTTTTGTTTCTGTCTAAAAACTGATGACAACTGATGCAACAGGATCCGTTTTTTTTACAGGATCCTGTTTTTTTTTTTTTCTCTCTCTCTCTTCTTCTGACGGATCAGAAGAATGGAAAGCTAAATGGTGATGTGAATGCACCCTTAAAGGAGTTGCCCCTATTGTCCATGGGTTGTAATTAGTATTCCAGTTCAGCCTCATTACAGTGACCACAGCTGGGCTGTAATACCAAATACAACCTATGGTCAAGTGTGGCGCTTATTCTAACAAAAGCAGTCATTTTTATTTGAAACAATTCCTTTAACAGTAATATCTGTTTACGGAAGTGAATTAGTTATTGTTAATATCTGATGCATCCTGGGCTACTGACTTCTTAAAGCTCCAGTGATTTCCTTGTAGCCGGTTACAAGAAACTGAATATTGTTTCTGTCCTGTGCTAATCATTGATATCAGTGGAAGACGATTGGACAGACTACATCATGGGTGCTCTGTTTGATCATTATGGAAGTAGCCTGACAGACCAGTACGACCAGTTTCCCTGGCCAGTCTGAACTGACTTTCATGGTGAATATGATCTCATGTTGTTGATTGTTTGCAGACGGATGTTGATCCTTTAATGCAATTTCAGATTTCTAATAAAGAAGAGTGTGCTTGTGCCTACATTTCAGCATGGCTACACATGGCTGGGGTCATTATCTCACAGTACTCAGGAGACTCTTTGTCATAATTACACAGTCTAATTCTTAAATTTAATTTGTGAAGATCATAACTCATTATTTCACCGAGCATCTCACTTTTGCCTGAAGGATTTTAATTGACAGAGATGTAATGATTATAATTAATGATCCAACCATCAATGATGATTATTAGCAGTAATTGTTTTGGTACTAATTAGTTCATGCAGTTATTAGAATTTCTTTTACACTTTTTCATGTTTTTAGAAGTATAAAGTTACTTTAGTATCATTTATTTTACTGTTATCTGAGGAAAATGCATGAGAGGTTAATATGACTGTACGGTATTCGGGCAGGAAGCTAATATTTTACCCACGTTTGCTGAGAATGTTCATGCTTTTGGTCATCGTAATAAATAAAAAATAGTCATGCAAATGAATACTTTATTTCGAGTTATTTAGATTCAGTTCACTTACAGTATTTTGCATGTACAGGAGATAAATGTGATATGCAGCAAACCCCTGAGCAGCCAGTGCAGAGGATGGATGGCCCTGATTAGATGATGTGTCACTGTGTACTCACTCAGGCAGTTGCTCCTTGGGGATTGGTGAAGTGACAAGGTGGTATAGGGAATCAGGCCAGAAGTAGAAGAATAAAAGTCTCTCTTTACTCAGGGCAAAAGATAAATTGTAGTAGATCCAGCAGTAGTTTGGGCAAAGTACAATTTCTCTCCTCAGTTGATCGTGGCACCTGAGGGGTTTAATCACAGGGGAGGTGCGATCGCCAATTCCTGTTAGTGCGGATGGGGCAGTAAAAAATGCAATTCTTACAGGTTTTTATTAAAAAAATTTTTACACCATACACTATACAGTAAAATTGACCTGTTATCTACATTCTCCAGGTCAGTGCGGTTACAACGATACCACACTTGTATAATTTTTCTTGCGTTTTAATACTGAAAACATTTTTTACAAAAAATTTAAAATTGTATCACCATATTCTGACCCCTATAACTTTTTTTTGTAGTTATGTGTACGAGGCTGTGTGAGGGCTCATTTTTTGCGGGAAGATCTTTCAGTGATACCAATTTGAAATGTGTGCGACTTTTTGATCACTTTTTATAAAAAAATTATTGGGGAGTTAAAGTGACAAAAAATAGCAAATTAGGCCATTAGTGATATGCCATTAATATTGTTATATTTTAATTGTATGGGCATTTTCGGACATGGCGATGCCCATGATGGCTAAATGGTTGATTGGTTAAGTATTTTTATTTTAAGGAAAGGGGGATGATTTGAACTTTTATATTTTGTTATTTTTTTGCATTTGTAAAAACGTTTTTTAACTTTTTATTTTTTTAAGTCACTTTGGGTGACAATAACTGGCAATCATTAGATTGTCATTGTGTTCATTGATGGCTATTTAGCCATCATTGAACAGTTCATTTGCAATATAACAATACAATGCTGCCAACTAGTGGCCTGTATTGGTATATTCCTGAAATAGACTCCAAAGCCTGCTTGAGGCTTTGGGCTATTTCAGCAAAGTATCAGGTTCCCTGATCTCAGCCGGGGAACATTGTTACCGGAGCAGAAGCGCCCGGATTCAATAGGCAGGCGAATTAAAAAACCCGCAGGGACTCTTTCTGGCCATAATAGTGAAGGAAAAGTTGTTTCAAGGGGACTAACACCTGGACTGTGGCATTCCGGAGGGGGATCCATGGCAAAACTCCATAAAGGGCATAAATCACCTAACATTCCTAAATTGTTTGGAATAACATGCTTTAAAACATCCAGTGTGTGTATACGATCAAGTATGATGTTGTATCGATCAGGTAGTGTAAGGGTTACGCCCGCTTGACAGTGACAGAACAAACTCTGACTGACCAAACTCCCAGTTTAACGCACCGCAAACAGTCCATTTGCAAAACCGCAAACTCCCCATTTGCACAAGGTTAGATACCAAGCTAGCCATGTCCTGTTCCTTGTCCTCACTGACGTCATTGAAGGTCTCCTCCTCCACCCAGCCACGTACAACACCAAGAGTCCCTGAAAGGTGACAACAAGCCCACTGGAACGCCTGCTGTGGTTGTTCTTCCACCTCCTCAAAGCCACCTTCCTCCGCTGACTCCTCCTCTTCAGACTCCTCTCTCTGCGTTGCCGCAGGTCCAGCAATCGACGACGACGAGGCTGCTCCTGGTGGTGATGGTGACCACTACTCTTCCTCTTCATGCTCATCTACGGCCTGATCCAGCACTCTTCGCAGGGCACGCTCCAGAAAAAACGCATATGGGATGAGGTCGATGATGTTGCCTTGGGTTTGACTGACCAGGTTTGTCACTTCTGCAAAAGGACGAAAGCCTACAGCTATTGTGCATGAGCATTCAGTAACGCGGCCAAAAAATACCCAGCTTCGCAGAGGCTGTCCTCTTTTTTTAAAATTAAAAAAATCTGTTCTTACCAGTTTAATCTCTGTTTTTTCCCCTATCAGGGGCCGGTGTATGGAATAGATTTTAGGAACCGGGAGATTGAAAAAATGATTGGTCGGTCCTCTTACTTCCATTTTTTTTTTTTTGCGGATACAGGCCAAAGAAAAAGAAACTTTAGCTATTTTGGAATCACTGGACACTTTGGAGGAAGGTGCCCAGGATTTAATTGAGGCACCCCTGTCATCATTAAAACCACAATCAAAGTACACCCCTCCTTTTTGTCAGTATGGTAATATTGATACCTTTGTCCAATTGGTGACAAGAGACCTGAAAACCTTGAATACCAAGATACCTTCCACATTGCTGAACCTGGAGCTGAATGAAAAACAAGCACTGGATGAGCTGAGTGGGAATGATGACTTGGTAATAAAACCATCGGATAAGGGTGGTAATGTGCTCCTTATGGATAGGTTGGATTACAAAAAGATGGTTGAGGCCCTTGTCAGGCAAACTAATACCTATCAGAAATTGGACTGTAATCCAACAGAGAGGTTTCTGGGTGAATTAAAAACGATACTGACGGCAGCAAGGGATGATAAACTCATCTATAAGGATGAATATAAATTCATTTTTAAGATGCATCCAACGACTGCCACTATCTATGCCACCCCTAAGGTGCATAAGTAGAGGCGACCGGTGCCAGGCAGACCTATAGTGTCAGGTAACAACAGTCTTACTGAGAATATCAGTCAATATGTGGATGAATTTATTGCACCGTTTGTACCAAGCCTACCATCTTACATCAAGGATACTAAGGATGTGGTCATCAGGCTCCAGGATATACAAGTTACCTCACAAACTAAACTTGCCAGCCTCGATATTGAGGCATTGTACACAAATATTAGACATGACTTGGGGATTAAGGCAGTTTCTACCTTCCTTTCTACTAAAAGCACCCAATTTCAGGCACATAATGAGTTTCTTTTGACTCTTCTCAGATTTTTACTCACGCACAATTATTTTCTTTTTGATGGACATTATTATTTACAGTTGGTTGGCACCGCTATGGGAAGTAAATGTGCACCAAATTATGCTAATTTGTTCTTAGGGTGGTGGGAAGACACTATTGTTTTTACACATGATCTCTCTTTATTTACTCAGCACATTTTTTTTGGGGGACGATACATGGATGATATATTAATTCTTTGGGATGGCACTACTGATATGTTTCACCAGTTTGTTTTGGCACTTAATACCAATTCCATTGGTATGATAGTCACGGCTGAGATTCACGAGAGCACTATCACGTTTTTGGATCCCACACTCACTCTGGACCCTGATGGCCACATCCAGACAGAGATCCATCGAAAACCAACATAGACGAATAATCTATTACAGTGGAATTCTTATCATCCGAGACCACTCAGAAATGGAATACCTTTGGGACAATACATAAGAGCCCACAGGAACTGTTCAGATGACGTTAGTTTTGCTAAAAAGAGCAAAATGTTATATGACCGCTTTCGTGAGAGGGGTTACCCTAAAAAAGTTTTGCATCATGCCTATGCCAGGGCAAGGAACACCAATCGGATGGAAGTGCTTAACTCCACACGTAAAGAGACCAAGACACATGCCGTTAGATGCATTGGTACCTTTGATGCTCAAAATAAATCGATCTTTCAGATCCTGAAGAAGCACTGGCATATTCTGTGGGCAGACAATGATCTAAGGGCAGTTATCACACAAAATCCAAGCGTCACCTACCGTCGAGGTAAAAACTTAAAGGACCTGTTGGTCCACAGCTTCTACCAACCTACATTGCCTAAAACCACCTGGCTTACATCCAATACAGTGGGTACTTACCCCTGCGGAGACTGCATTTTCTGCCCCCTTGTTAAGAGATGCCGGTCCTTTGTTAATCCTGTGGATAATAAGGAATACCAAATAAGACAATACATTAATTGTAAGACTAAGGGCATTGTGTATGCCATTCAATGTTCATGCCCTAAGATTTACGGTGGTAAAACGTCCCAGGAATTTAGAAGAAGGATCTGTCAGCATATAAGCAGCATTAATACCAAGACGGATACATCAATATCTAATAACGTCAGGGCCTACCATGGTGGTAATCATAAGGAGCTTAAATTCTGGGGAATATGCAAAAAAACCCTGGGTGCCAGGAAGGGAGACCTAGATGCTATTCTATTGCAAGAAGTGGATCTACCCATGGGACTCAATGAGGGCTTTGCGTTCACTGCTTTCTTATAAGAATTATGGAGAGGTTTTGTTGATTGTCATTTTTTCTTTTCTTTCATTTTCAAGGTATTAATGATATACCTATACGAGTGTATATATACGCAATGAACCAAAGAACAGTGTGTACCCCTTCTGCTGTTCAGATCGTTATCAATGGATACAAATATACTGTACTGGTAAAAATATGCCGCCAATTTAACTACTACTGTAATTTTGACAATTATGTTATTGCACTGGCCCTATGTCCATTTGTCCCTATGGCTAATACACTGCGATAATTCTATTCTATCGCATCATACCTAATAACGTTATGTATTTGTCTCTTTGCCCATGGCGAAAAATTTTTTATTTTATTTTTTTTTAATTTTGCTTAATTTTTTTTTCTCAACATTTTTTTTTTGCAAGATGCGCAAGTCTGTGCCAATCTTGCACAGCGCATGCGCATTTTAAGTAATAATAGTTCGCGGTTCTAACTCCATACGCATCTTTTTAGTGCGCAGGACGTCACTGATTACAAAAGTGGGGATGCCCATGATTGGTGGCTCCCCTACCTTGTAAATGTTTGGGAACTAGTGCTATTGGCTGGCTATTTTGCTCCTTTCAGTGCGATAGGATGACAAAGTTATCAATCAGAATACAGCTTTTTTAACTCTCCAGCTTGATGGGGACACTTACTGCCCGTCTGGGCATCTGTTAAATAATATTTGTGTTAAATAACCTTACCCAGGCTAGGTCCCATAGATGATTACTTCCAATTTGGGGCACTGCACGCGTGCGCTGCGCACTGTACTGTGCCACCAATACAAATAGTGTGAACTACTATTCTTACCATTTTAATCTTTGTTAAGTCCCCTATCAGGGAAAGTGTATTGAATTAAATCCTTGCATGGGGAGATAGAGAAAAAAGCTTGCTCTGTCCGCCAATGCAACTAGTGTTAACTAAGTACTATTCCTATCAGTCTGACTGTGAGGTACAGGGTCAAAGTTTGCTCAATGATGACGTATAGGGGGCAGACCGAACATTGCATATGTTCGACCGCCCCGGCGAACGCGAACATGCGATGTTCACCGGGAACTGTTCGCCGGCGAATAGTTCGGGACATCTCTACTCAGATGTCATGGTCACATTTAACTACGGCATCTGAAGGGGAAAATGTATGAAATCAGCAGATTTCTGCTATTTAAAATAGCAGAAACCAGGGGGCTATGGCGCCCTCTGCATGTGCAATCGGGTACAATGTTTAAAGACCCTACATATATACGGCGGAGGTCCTGAAGGAGTTAAATAGTGTGGAATTAATAAAAAAAAAACACTATTGTTTTATGGGTTTCATTTTTACACCGTTCCCTATGCAGTAAGAATGGCATGTTAACTTCATTGTACTGGTCAGTATTATTACAGCAATACAACATTTTCATAGTCTTTTTTTTGTTTTAATACTTTTTAACCAGTTCCTGGCTGCCCATAGACTATAAACATCATGGGGGTCGGGATTTATCTCTGTTTTATAACATCCATCCTGAGATCGCAGCCGCACACTAGTTGTGCAGCTTAAGGCCGACGATTCTAGGTGAAATGGGGCCCTGGGGCAAAAAACAATAAGGGCCCCCTCCATGTCACATCATCACCCCCTCCTTTTACATCACCCCCTTTGCGTCACATTATCCCCCCCCCCTCCGTGGTAGCATACTTCCCACCCTTCACCCCCCCCCCACCCAGAATGGCACATTTCTCCCCCTCCATGGGCCAGACCACTGGCAGCAGGCACAGAACATTGACACCCCCCCCCCCTTAGAACATTTCTCCAGGCTAGCAGCACATCTCTGCTCCCACTCTTGTTATTTGTACCTTGGTCCCACCATGGCTGTGCTGTGTGTGGTCAGAACTTGGTCCTTGGCTTTGTGTGGACAGAGTCACCGCAGAACGAAATTGAATGGCACGCACGGCAGGCGTCAGCCACGCTGAGGGAGGGCAGTGGCTGGCGCTCGATGCTTCTTATTCCCGGGGGGGCAGAGCTAGCAACGTCACAGATGCGAAGATGTGCCTGTGCGCCGGCATGCTCCGAGCACCAGCAGCCACTACTCTCTTAAAGAGGCAGAATGGGGCTCAGAGTGGCCACGGGCCCGCTAATATTGTAGACTTTGTAGTTACTTGCAGGCCGGCCCGGCGCCGGTGTCAGGAGGGTGGTGGGCTCCTAAGGACTCGGGGACCTGGGGGCAATTGCCCCTTTGCTAATATGGAAGTGCCGGCCCCGGTGCAGCTGCTGAGTAGGGGGCCTGCTGTCAGTGACAGGCACCCTAGAGAGAAGGCAGGGACTGTTCCTCATTGTCCCTGCTTTCACTGTGTACACAATGCTGAATGAGCACTGTTCCTGCCGGTCACATGACAGCCAGGGCCCGGAGACTGCAGGAGTTGCCAGGTCTTCCTTAGACCTCGATCAGCCTTGCAGTGAGGCTGTACAACATAGTATAGTAGAGCTGCATTCTCCCATACCTGGGTCTACTATGTTACTGGAGAAATCAGCATGAAAAAATTTAAAGTCATGTTAAATGTCCACCAGTGGTCTAGTATGGCCTTATGGGGGACACAAAGTGTAAAAAAAAAAAAGTGATATAAAAGTGCTAAAAATGCTATTTTTGGTCACCTCACGTCCCAAAAACATAACATCAAGCAATCAAAAAGTTGCAATCAAATGTTATCAATGAAAACATCACTTCATCCTGCAAAAAACGAGCCCTCACACAAGACTAACGTAAAAACAATATATATATATATATTGTAAGAGGGTGCAAGGTATCATATGCGATGGCAGGTACGTGTCACCGAGGTTGCTGGCCTCGGTGAGGTGAGAGCCGGGTTTTTTTGTCTGCAGCAGCTTATGCTGCTAGACTTTGTTACTTAGTTTGGCTGCAAAGCTAATATGGGCCGGCTCTTACTGGGAGTAGGTAAAGTGTAGGGTGGGTGCCTACTCCCCACGGTCCAGTCCTGGTTTTGGGCTGGCTATAAAACACAGCCAGCAGCTGTGTCTGGGTGGTGATTATCCTGGAGCCTGCTAACAGGGCTGTGGGGTTCTCTGTGCTGGAGGACGGAGCTCAGCAAGGTGGTGTTTCCCTGCAACCTGAAGGTGGAATCGCCTGCGGCTGGGCCGACTGCTAGGTGTGAACCCGCACCTAAACCACCCAGGTGACTGGACCCTGTGTTGGCCTGTTTTTGTTTTGCCACGTTATTTCCGTTGTGTGTGAACTGTCACCAAAGAGACTGTTTTTCATTTATGGTGTGCAAGTGTGAATAAAACACTGTTTGTTGCACAATCTGGACTCCTTGTTTTGCCTCTAAACTGCACCCGCACCGCTGTCTACCAGAGCGACTCCCCACATTTGGTGTCGGATGCGGGCATGCGCAGTGAGGCTGGCGTGAACGCCGAAGTTTTGTTTTTCTAAAGTGCATGGAATATATTAAGCCAGCAAAGCTGCAAGCAGGAGTTTCTGGCAACATGGAGGCTGCTGTGAAGGCTCTCATAGAGGCTAACGTGCAGCAGCGGGAGACCAACCAACTACTGCTACAACATGTGATGGCGTTACAGGCGGCAGGAGCGTCCCACCACGTCCATGATGCCCGAAAGCGGTCCGTGCGGCGATCCCAAAAATGACCCCCGCAGACGACGTTGAGACGTACCTAGCGGCTTTTGAGAAGGTCGCCGTGAGGGAAAAGTTACCCCGTGACCAGTGGGCTGAGGTGGTCGCTCCGTTCCTGGCTTCCGGACCCCAGCAGGTGTTTTTCGACTTGTCGGACGACCAAGCGGCAGACTATGACACCGTGAAAGGAGAGATCCTAGCCAGACTGGGCGTGAACGTGCTGGTCCGCGCCCAAAGAGTCCACCAGTGGGACTTTAAAACGACTGAACCCGCTAGGCCGCAGTACTACGATCTGCTGCACAGGCTGCAAAAGTGGCTGCAGCCTGATCTACTAAGTCCCACTGCCATGCTGGATCGACTGTTGGCGGACATCTTTTGGAGGGCCCTGCCTTATCCCCTGTCCGCATCGGGATGAGCCGATGGATATGAACTACGGGGGTCGTCACTCCCTGTATGCACGGAAGCTGTGCGCAACTGGCACCCGTGAGGTGCAGGACCATAACCACCTGTGTCAGGTAGAGGTGGGAGACTCTCTGGCGGTGGCTCTGCTGGACTCCGGGAGTTTAGTCTCCCTGGTAAGGGCTGCACTTGTACGGCCTGCGGAGTATACTGGCCGTAAAGTCGGGGTCCTGTGCATCCACGGAGACCTGAAAGACTACCCCACTGCACTAGTGACTTTGTCCACCGCGGCTGGTAGGTGGACCCACGAGGTGGCTGTCGCTACTAAACTCCCACACAAACTGATACTTGGGAGGGACTTCCCGGTTTTCCGGCGCTGTGGCCGGTAATAAAGGTATCTGAGGGACCCGAGACAGGGTGACCCTAGTAGAGTGGCCTGATACCACTGGAAGGCCAGAACCCTGGGAGCCCGAGTCTGAAGGGCCGGCGGTAGGGGTGACCACTGCTCCAGCGGTAGAGGGAGACAACCCCACTGAGTGTAATGGTGGGAGACACGGAGGACTTGCCACCGGGACCTGAGTTGGCAGACCTTAATGTCTCCGGGGAAAATTTTGGGACCGCACAACACCGGGACCAAACCCTAACCAGGGCCTGGGAGAATGTGCTGGAAATTGATGGGAAACCCCAGAAACCAGGGGCTGAATTAATGTTCCCACGATTTATTGTTCTGCAGGATATGTTGTATCGGGTGAACCAAATCTGAGGCGAACCTGTTGAACAGTTGGTGGTGCCCACAGCGTATTGCAAGCTTGTCATGGAGCTTGCCCACCAACATGTTCTTGGGGGACACCTGGGGTGGCAGAAAACCCAGGACCGCATACTGCAGCGATTTTATTGGCCCAGTGTGTTCAAGGAGGTAGAGAATTATTGTAAGTCCTGTCCGACCTGTCAGATAACTAGCCCCCAGCCACATTTCCGTAGTCCTCTGGTACCTCTGCCAGTATTGAAGTACCGTTTGAGCGAATCGCTATGGATTTAATTGGGCCTGTACCAAAGTCTGCCAGGGGCCACCAACACATTCTGGTAGTTCTCGACTATGCCACTCGGTATCCGGAGGCGGTGCCTCTGCGACATACCTCAGCTAAGCTCATTGCCAAAGAGTTAATGGAGATGTTTTCCCGTGTAGGCCTGCAAAAGAGGTTCTGACAGACCAAGGGACCCTTTATGTCCAAAGTAATGAGGGAACTGTGTAAATTGTTGCGTATAAAGCAGTTACGGACGTCCGTTTACCATCCATAAACAGACGGTCTTGTGGAGAGGTTTAACCAAACTCTAAAAAATATGTTAAAGAGGGTGGTGTCTAGAGATGGGAAGGACTGGGATCTGCTTCTGCCCTATCTCATGTTCGCAGTGCGAGAGGTGCCCCAGGCCTCTACTGGGTTCTCGCCCTTCGAACTGCTTTATGGCAGACACCCTCGGGGCCTGTTGGATATCGCCAAGGAAGCATGGGAACAACAGCCTGTCCCCACAAAAGTGTCATTGAGTATGTCGCCCAGATGCAGGAACCGGATGGAAAGGGTGTTGCCCTTGGTCCGGGAGCATATGGAGGCAGCGCAACAAGCCCAGAGTAGGGTGCTACAGCTCGTCAGGCTCGAGTACGGGACTTCAATCCGGAGATCGGGTTTTGGTTCTGGTACCCACCCTTGACAGCAAATTCCTAGCTAGGTGGCAGGGCCCCTATGTCACATCATCACCCCTCCTTTTACATCACCCCTTTGCGTCACATTATCCCTCCGTGGTAGCATACTTCCCACCCTTCACCCCCCACCCAGAATGGCACATTTCTCCCTCCATGGGCCAGACCACTGGCAGCAGGCACAGAACATTGACACCCCCCTTAGAACATTTCTCCAGGCTAGCAGCACATCTCTGCTCCCACTCTTGTTATTTGTAACCTTGGTCCCACCATGGCTGTGCTGTGTGTGGTCAGAACTTGGTCCTGGCTTTGTGTGGACAGAGTCACCGCAGAACAAATTGAATGGCACGCACGGCAGGCGTCAGCCACGCTGAGGGAGGGCAGTGGCTGGCGCCGATGCTTCTTATTCCCGGGGCAGAGCTAGCAACGTCACAGATGCGAAGATGTGCCTGTGCGCCGGCATGCTCGAGCACCAGCAGCCACTACTCTCTTAAAGAGGCAGAATGGGGCTCAGAGTGGCCACGGGCCCGCTAATATTGTAGACTTTGTAGTTACTGCAGGCGCCCGGCGCCGGTGTCAGGAGGGTGGTGGGCTCCTAAGGACTCGGGGACCTGGGGCAATTGCCCCTTGCTAATATGGAAGTGCCGGCCCCGGTGCAGCTGCTGAGTAGGGGGCCTGCTGTCAGTGACAGGCACCCTAGAGAGAAGGCAGGGACTGTTCCTCATTGTCCCTGCTTTCACTGTGGTACACAATGCTGAATGAGCACTGTTCCTGCCGGTCACATGACAGCCAGGGCCCGAGACTGCAGGAGTTGCCAGGTCTTCCTTAGACCTCGATCAGCCTTGCAGTGAGGCTGTACAACATAGTATAGTAGAGCTGCATTCTCCCATACCTGGGTCTACTATGTTACTGGAGAAATCAGCATGAAAAAATTTAAAGTCATGTTAAATGTCCACCAGTGGTCTAGTATGGCCTTATGGGGACACAAAGTGTAAAAAAAAAAGTGATATAAAAGTGCTAAAAATGCTATTTTGGTCACCTCACGTCCCAAAACATAACATCAAGCAATCAAAAGTTGCAATCAAATGTTATCAATGAAAACATCACTTCATCCTGCAAAAACGAGCCCTCACACAAGACTAACGTAAAAACAATATATATATATATATTGTAAGAGGGTGCAAGGTATCATATGCGATGGCAGGTACGTGTCACCGAGGTTGCTGGCCTCGGTGAGGTGAGAGCCGGGTTTTTGTCTGCAGCAGCTTATGCTGCTAGACTTTGTTACTTAGTTTGGCTGCAAAGCTAATCTGGGCCGGCTCTTACTGGGAGTAGGTAAAGTGTAGGGTGGGTGCCTACTCCCACGGTCCAGTCCTGGTTTTGGGCTGGTATAAAACACAGCCAGCAGCTGTGTCTGGGTGGTGATTATCCTGGAGCCTGCTAACAGGGCTGTGGGGTTCTCTGTGCTGGAGGACGGAGCTCAGCAAGGTGGTGTTTCCTGCAACCTGAAGGTGGAATCGCCTGCGGCTGGGCCGACTGCTAGGTGTGAACCCGCACCTAAACCACCCAGGTGACTGGACCCTGTGTTGGCCTGTTTTTGTTTTGCCACGTTATTTCCGTTGTGTGTGAACTGTCACCAAAGAGACTGTTTTTCATTTATGGTGTGCAAGTGTGAATAAAACACTGTTTGTTGCACAATCTGGACTCCTTGTTTTGCCTCTAAACTGCACCCGCACCGCTGTCTACCAGAGCGACTCCCACATTTGGTGTCGGATGCGGGCATGCGCAGTGAGGCTGGCGTGGAACGCCGAAGTTTTGTTTTTCTAAAGTGCATGGAATATATTAAGCCAGCAAAGCTGCAAGCAGGAGTTTCTGGCAACATGGAGGCTGCTGTGAAGGCTCTCATAGAGGCTAACGTGCAGCAGCGGGAGACCAACCAACTACTGCTACAACATGTGATGGCGTTACAGGCGGCAGGAGCGTCCCACCACGTCCATGATGCCCGAAAGCGGTCCGTGGCGGCGATCCCAAAATGACCCCCGCAGACGACGTTGAGACGCACCTAGCGGCTTTTGAGAAGGTCGCCGTGAGGGAAAAGTTACCCGTGACCAGTGGGCTGAGGTGGTCGCTCCGTTCCTGGCTTCCGGACCCCAGCAGGTGTTTTTCGACTTGTCGGACGCACCAAGCGGCAGACTATGACACCGTGAAAGGAGAGATCCTAGCCAGACTGGGCGTGAACGTGCTGGTCCGCGCCCAAAGAGTCCACTCAGTGGGACTTTAAACGACTGAACCCGCTAGGCCGCAGTACTACGATCTGCTGCACAGGCTGCAAAAGTGGCTGCAGCCTGATCTACTAAGTCCCACTGCCATGCTGGATCGACTGTTGGCGGACATCTTTTGGAGGGCCCTGCCTTATCCCTGTCCGCATCGGGATGAGCCGATGGATATGAACTCACGGGGTCGTCACTCCCTGTATGCACGGAAGCTGTGCGCAACTGGCACCCGTGAGGTGCAGGACCATAACCACCTGTGTCAGGTAGAGGTGGGAGACTCTCTGGCGGTGGCTCTGCTGGACTCCGGGAGTTTAGTCTCCCTGGTAAGGGGCTGCACTTGTACGGCCTGCGGAGTATACTGGCCGTAAAGTCGGGGTCCTGTGCATCCACGGAGACCTGAAAGACTACCCCACTGCACTAGTGACTTTGTCCACCGCGGCTGGTAGGTGGACCCACGAGTGGCTGTCGCTACTAAACTCCCACACAAACTGATACTTGGGAGGACTTCCCGGTTTTCCCGGCGCTGTGGCCGGTAATAAAGGTATCTGAGGGACCCGAGACAGGGTGACCCTAGTAGAGTGGCCTGATACCACTGGAAGGCCAGAACCCTGGGAGCCCGAGTCTGAAGGGCCGGCGGTAGGGTGACCACTGCTCCAGCGGTAGAGGGAGACAACCCCACTGAGTGTAATGGTGGGAGACACGGAGGACTTGCCACCGGGACCTGAGTTGGCAGACCTTAATGTCTCCGGGGAAAATTTTGGGACCGCACAACACCGGGACCAAACCCTAACCAGGGCCTGGGAGAATGTGCTGGAAATTGATGGGAAACCCCAGAAACCAGGGGCTGAATTAATGTTCCCAATGATTTATTGTTCTGCAGGATATGTTGTATCGGTGAACCAAATCCGAGGCGAACCTGTTGAACAGTTGGTGGTGCCTACAGCGTATTGCAAGCTTGTCATGGAGCTTGCCCACCAACATGTTCTTGGGGGACACCTGGGGTGGCAGAAAACCCAGGACCGCATACTGCAGCGATTTTATTGGCCCAGTGTGTTCAAGGAGGTAGAGAATTATTGTAAGTCCTGTCCGACCTGTCAGATAACTAGCCCCCAGCCACATTTCCGTAGTCCTCTGGTACCTCTGCCAATTATTGAAGTACCGTTTGAGCGAATCGCTATGGATTTAATTGGGCCTGTACCAAAGTCTGCCAGGGGCCACCAACACATTCTGGTAGTTCTCGACTATGCCACTCGGTATCCGGAGGCGGTGCCTCTGCGACATACCTCAGCTAAGCTCATTGCCAAAGAGTTAATGGAGATGTTTTCCCGTGTGGGCCTGCCAAAAGAGGTTCTGACAGACCAAGGGACCCCTTTTATGTCCAAAGTAATGAGGGAACTGTGTAAATTGTTGCGTATAAAGCAGTTACGGACGTCCGTTTACCATCCGCAAACAGACGGTCTTGTGGAGAGGTTTAACCAAACTCTAAAAATATGTTAAAGAGGGTGGTGTCTAGAGATGGGAAGGACTGGGATCTGCTTCTGCCCTATCTCATGTTCGCAGTGCGAGAGGTGCCCCAGGCCTCTACTGGGTTCTCGCCTTCGAACTGCTTTATGGCAGACACCCTCGGGGCCTGTTGGATATCGCCAAGGAAGCATGGGAACAACAGCCTGTCCCCACAAAAGTGTCATTGAGTATGTCGCCCAGATGCAGGAACGGATGGAAAGGGTGTTGCCCTTGGTCCGGGAGCATATGGAGGCAGCGCAACAAGCCCAGAGTAGGGTGCTACAACCGTCAGGCTCGGGTACGGGACTTCAATCCGGAGATCGGGTTTTGGTTCTGGTACCCACCCTTGACAGCAAATTCTAGCTAGGTGGCAGGGCCCCTATGAGGTGATCGAGAAGGTAGGGTAAGTGAATTACAAGGTACACCAGCCAGTGCGGCGCAAGTCGGAGCAGGTGTACCACGTGAATTTACTTAAGCCGTGGAAAGATAGGACGCGGCCGACGACCACAGCCCTCGGCCAGGCTTCTAGGTGAAAAGGGTCCAGCCCCACAGTTCGAGGCCTGTGAAGCCGTAACCACGGTAAAAATTGCAGACAGCCTGTCTTCCAAACAAGTTCAGGAAGTCAGGAGTTCCTCAGTCGGAACACGGATGTGTTCTCGGACCTCCCTGGCCGCACGTCTCTCATCCGACATGACATCGTCACTGAGCCTCAGGCCAAGGTCCGGTTAAAACCATACCGGGTACCCGAGGCTCGGCGGCGGGCCATCGCGGAGGAAGTGCAGTTAATGTTGAAGCTCGATGTCATTGAGGAGTCGAAAAGTGAGTGGGCCAGTCCCATAGTCCTAATACCTAAGCCGGATGGGACGTTGCGGTTCTGCAACGACTTTCATAAGTTAAATGAAGTATCCAAGTTTGACGCGTATCCCATGCCCCGAGTAGACGAGCTTGTTGAAAGTTTAGGACAAGCCCGTTATTTTTCTGTGCTGAACCTCACTAAAGGGTACTGGCAGGTACCCTTAACGGAGTCGGCTAAGGAAAAACCGCATTTGTTACCCCGCAGGGCCTGTATCACTACAAGGTGTTACCCTTTGGCCTGCATGGCGCCCCGCCACTTTCCAAAGGTTAATGGACATAGTGCTGCGACCACATCGTCGGTACGCCTCGGCCTACTTAGATGATGTAGTCATCCACAGCACCGACTGGGAAAGCCATTTACCCAAGGTGCAGGCGGTAGTGGATGCCCTGAGGAAAGCGGACTGACCGCTAACCCAAAGAAGTGCTCCATAGGGTTAGAGGAGACAAAATATCTGGGATATGTTATTGGGCGGGGAGTCATCAAACCTCAGGTAACTAAGGTAGAGGCCATTCGTAACTGGCCCCGACCGGTCACCACCAGGCAGGTAAAGTCGTTCCTGGGGATTGTAGGATACTACATGAGGTTTGTGCCCCACTTTGCCACAATAGCAGCGCCATTGACAGACCTGTTGAAGGGGCGAAAGTCTGGGAGGGTTAGCTGGAGTGAGAAGGCGGAGGAGGCTTTCTCCGCGTTGAAGTCGGCCCTGTGTGGGTCCCCGGTTTTGGTGACACCCGACTTCAACAAGGAGTTTGTCGTACAGACCGACGCCTCGGAGGTAGGCCTCGGTGCGGTACTGTCGCAGGAGGTCAACGGGGAAGAACATCCCGTTGTCTTCCTGAGCCGTAAGCTCAGCCCCGCCGAGTCCAGATATAGTATAGTGGAGAGGGAGTGCCTGGCTATCAAGTGGGCACTCGAAAGTCTCTGCTACTACCTGTTAGGGAGGAGGTTCCGTCTGGTGACCGACCATTCCCCCCTCAAATGGATGAGTCAGGCCAAGGAGAGGAATGCTCAGGTCACCAGGTGGTTCCTATCGCTTCAAAATTTCAAATTCTCCGTGGAACACAGGGCAGGCCGCTTGCAGGGCAACGCAGATGCCCTGTCCCGCGTCCACTGCCTCACGTGTGTTCACCCCTCAGGGTTGAACAAAGGGGGGTGTAAGAGGGTGCAAGGTATCATATGCGATGGCAGGTACGTGTCACCGAGGTTGCTGGCCTCGGTGAGGTGAGAGCCGGGTTTTTGTCTGCAGCAGCTTATGCTGCTAGACTTTGTTACTTAGTTTGGCTGCAAAGCTAATCCGGGCCGGCTCTTACTGGGAGTAGGTAAAGTGTAGGGTGGGTGCCTACTCCCCACGGTCCAGTCCTGGTTTTGGGCTGGCTATAAAACACAGCCAGCAGCTGTGTCTGGGTGGTGATTATCCTGGAGCCTGCTAACAGGGCTGTGGGGTTCTCTGTGCTGGAGGACGGAGCTCAGCAAGGTGGTGTTTCCCTGCAACCTGAAGGTGGAATCGCCTGCGGCTGGGCCGACTGCTAGGTGTGAACCCGCACCTAAACCACCCAGGTGACTGGACCCTGTGTTGGCCTGTTTTTGTTTTGCCACGTTTTTTCCGTTGTGTGTGAACTGTCACCAAAGAGACTGTTTTTCATTTATGGTGTGCAAGTGTGAATAAAACACTGTTTGTTGCACAATCTGGACTCCTTGTTTTGCCTCTAAACTGCACCCGCACCGCTGTCTACCAGAGCGACTCCCCACAATATATATATATGGCTCTAAGAAAATAGCAACACAAAAACATGATTTATTTAGAAAAATGCTCTTATTTTGTAAAACATTAAAAAAATATAAAAAAATAGACCACATTTGTAACGACCTACTCTATAAACATATCACATGATCTACCCCATCAGGTGAAATTTGTAAAAAAATAAACAAAAATGATGTCAAAACATTTTTTTTGTCCCCTCGCCTCCCGAAAAACATAATATCAAATCATCAAAAAGTCTTATGTAACTCAAAATAGTACTGATAAAAAGTACAGTCTGTCCTGCAAGAGGCAAGCCCTTAGACATCTACGTTGGCAGAAAAATAGAAATGTTATGGAGGTTAGTATATGGTGATGCAAAATAAAACAGATGTTAATAAAAAGTCATTTAATTATGCGAAAGTAGTAAAACATGAAAAAACTATATCAATTTAGTATCACAAATAACCGTATCAACCTACAGAATAAAGTTATCATATCATACTGTATAAACTACATGGTGACGCTCATAAAAAGTAAGTAAAAGTAAAAATAAAAAACACTGATAGAATTTCAATTTTAGCCAACCTCACCTCCCAAAAATAAGGCAAAAAGCGATCATAAAGCCCAAATGGTGCCAATAAAAACTAAAGTTTGTCCCAGAAAAAAATGAGCTCTCACACAAAAATTAAAAAGTTATGGCTCTTAAAATGCATTTCAGCAAATTCCATGTTAGAATATCCAGATGCCGCACCCTCCCTTCTGAGCCCTGGCACATCCCCAAACAGCAGTTTTACGACCACAAATGGGGTATTACCATATTCAGGAGAAAATGGGTAGCAAATTGTCGGATCACCTTTTTTTTGTAAAAAAGAAATGTAACTTTTCATGTTCACATCTAAGTGTTATACATTCTATGAAATGCCTGCTGGGTCAAAGTGCTTCTACACCCCTTAAAAATTATTGGGTGGTGTAGTTTCCAAAATGTGGACACTTTTTGGGTGTTTCCACTGTAGCGGTACTTCAGGGTCATCTTAACCACTTCAGCCCCCCTAGCTTAAACACCCTTAATGACCAGGCCACTTTTTACAATTCTGCACTACACTACTTTCACCGTTTATTGCTCCTTCATACAATTTACCACCCAAATAAATTTTACCTCCTTTTCTTTTCACTAATAGAGCTTTCATTTGGTGGTATTTCATTGCTGCTGACATTTTTACATTTTTTGATATTTTACTTTTTTTGATGACATTTTTGCAAAAAAATGACATTTTTCACTTTCTGTTGCAATTTTTTTTTTTAAACTACATTTCTATATACATTTTTCTCTAAATTTATTGTTCTACATGTCTTTGATAAAAAAAATACAATAACTGTATATTTATTGGTTTGGGTAAAAGTTATAGCGTTTACAAACTATGGTGCAAAAAAGTGAATTACCACATTTTGAAGCAGCTCTGACTTTCTGAGCACCTGTCGTTTCTTCAGGTGCTAGAATGCCAGGATAGTATAAATACCCCCCAAATGACACCATTTTAGAAAGAAGACACCCCAAAGTATTTGCAGAGGGGCATGGTGAGTTCATGTATGATTTCATTTTTTTTCACAAGCTAGCGGAAAATGACACTTTCTGAGGAAAAAACAATAATAATAAAGTTTCCATTTCTGCTAACTTCTGGCAAAAAAAATTAAATCTCCCACAGACTCACTATGCCCCTAAGTGAATACCTTGGGGTGTCACCTTTGCGAAATGGGGTCATTTGTGGGGTGTGTTTACTGTACTGGCATTTTGGGCATGGCTAAATTGTGAGCAACCCTGTTAAGCCTAAAGGTACTCGTTGGACTTTACGCCCCTTTACTAACCTAGGCTGCAAAAAAGTGGCACACGTGGTATCACCGTACTCAGAAGAAGTAGGGCAATGTGTTTTGGGGTGTATTTTTACATATACCCATGTTGGATGAGAGAAATATCTCTGTAAACTGACAACTTTGTATAAAATGTTTTTAAAAGTTGTCATTTACAGCAATATTTCTCACACAAAGTATGGGTATATATAAAAATACACCCCAAAACACATTGCCCTACTTCTCCTGAGTACGGCGATACCACATGTGTGACACTTTTTTGCAGCCAAGATGCGCAAAGGGGCCCAAATTCCCATGAGTACCTTTAGGATTTCACAGGGCATTTTTACGCATTTGGATTCTCACACTTTAGGACCCCTAAAATGCCAGGGCAGTATAAATACCCCACAAGTGACCCCATTTTGGAAAGAAGACACCCCAAGGTATTCCGTGAGGGGCATGGCGAGTTTACAGAAAAAAAAAATTTGGGGCCCTAGTTAGAGGAAATTGATTTTTTTTTTTTTTTTTGCAAAGTCTCATATTCCACTAACTTGTGACAAAAAATAAAATTTTACATGAACTCACCATACCCCTCACGGAATACCTTGGGGTGTCTTCTTTCTAAAATTGGGTCAAATGTGGGGTGTTTGAACTGCCCTGGCATTTGAGGGTCTCCGCAGTCATTACACGTATGGCCAGCATTAGGAGTTTCTGCTATTTTCCTTATATTGAGCAGATGGGTAATGAGATTTTTTTTTTCCGTTCAGCCTCTGGGCTGAAAAAAAAAAAAAAATGAACGGCACAGATTTTTGGGGTGATCAAGGGTTAACAAGGGGTTAATAAGTGAAAGGGGGGGGGGTTTGTGTAGTGTGGTGCTTGGTGCTACTTTACATAGCTACCTAGTCCTCTGGTGGTCGATCCCATCAAATGGGACCACCAGAGGACCAGGTAGCAGGTATATCAGACGCTGTAAACAAAACAGCGTCTGATATACCTCTTTGATGCGATTTATTTCGCATCTACAGCCTGCCAGCGATTGATCATCGCTGGCAGGCTGTAGTACAACTCCTGAGACGTGATCCTCTGTGAACGCACGCGCGTTCACAGCAGATCTCGCCTCTCGCGAGATGACGCGCCGCCGCGTCAAGGAGGAACAGACCGGCCGCCGCCTGGACGCATCCCTGCGTTAGGCGGTCGGCTGGTGGTTAAAATGCAGGTTTGTTTTTCTGTTAACCCTTGATGTATTACAGGAAAAAAATAGATTAAAATGGAAATTCAGCAAAAGTGAAATTATGAAATTTCACCTCTGTGTTGCTTTAATTCCTGTATAATACCTAAAAGGTTAACAACATTTCTAAAATCAATTTTGAATACACTGTAGCTTAAGGGGTGTAGTTTCCTAAAATGAGGTAATTTAAGGGTGTTTTCTATTGTGTAAGCCCCTCAAAGTGACCTCCGAACTGAACTGGTCCTTAGAAGAAGAATTTCCAAAATCAACTTTTTTAATGTCTTTAAAAAATTACATTAAATTAAACATTACCAAAATGATACCAGCATAAAGTAAACATATGGAGAATACCATATTACGAAATACCTATTAATACCTATTTTATGAAATATCACTGTCTTAAAAGCAGAGAGATTTAAATTTCGAAAATAGCACAATTTTCCAATTTTTCAGTAAATTTGGGATTTAAAAATAAATAAACAAAGGTAAAAAATGTTGACTCAAATTTACAATTAACAATTTAACATGGTGTTCAATGTATCACAAAACACAATCTCAGAATGGCTTGGCTAAGTAAAAGGATTCCAAAGTTATTGCCACATAAAGTGGCACATGTCAGATTTGCTAAATTAGGCTTGGTCAGGAAGAGGGTAAATGGAGTGGTCTGGAATTGGTAAAAAAAGCAAAAACTTTATTTTCTTTGCACTGCCATGGCACCATGTGGGATTGGGTGTGTATGACTTTCATATCGTTCATTAAGCTTTTCACCAAATTGGATATTTTTATTTTTATTTTAATAGTTCAGGCATTTTGGAACATATGATCTTCCTTTTTATATTGTTTTTTTTTTCAAATTTTTAAAATTGGAAAAGGGGGGTGATGAGAATGTTTATAAGTTTTTGTTCTTTTGCATGTTAGGGGACTATAACATGCGATCATCTCTTTCTTAACCCATAGACTGCAATGATTCACCATTGCAGTCTATGGGAGAATCACTACATTCCTATAAAGTGCTGCCACAGCATGCACTCAGCAGCATGTAAAACAGCATGCACTCAGCAGCTATGGCATCCACTCATCTTTAAAGACTTAACATAGGAATGTAGTTTCACCTTTATAATGGAGATCTATTTTTCTGATAAATACCTCCAAATTTCCTCAATAGTCATAACCTATACATACTGTTTTACCTTACACTCATTAATAACACTTTATGCACTCTGCTTGTAAACTCCCTCTACTGGATGGTAGCTGAATGATAGCAGAGCTCCAATTACTATAATGCCTCGTTCACACAGTCAGGTGCGGCTCTAAACACAAAGCAGTTGCAGATCTTTCCCTTATACCTTATGTCTGTGGAGGCTCTACATCTGGTTTTGGCACACAATCACTGATGGAAATCACTGACCAAAACACTGACATGTGAATGAGGCATAAAGATATATTAAGAGTCTTAGAAACATAGAATGACAGAAGAAAAAGACCATATGGTCCAGCTCATCTGCCCCAATATTATTTTTCTCTTAGGATAGATATTTTCTTATCCTCGACATGTTTAGATTCGCATACTGTTGATCTTCCAACTGCATCTGCTGAAAGTATTTTCTAGGCAGCTGTTATTCTTTCAGTAAAACAATATTTGCAGACATTGCTTCCTATTGCTTCTTTCCCCCGAACAATTTGGGCTTCTGTCCCCATGTACTCATATTCAGTTGCTTATTAAAGGATGTTTCTGGCCCTTTTATATTTATGGCCTAGATTTAAGATAGACCATCAATAGTTGATTTGCAGTAGCAGGTCCAGCCCTTCACACCCACGCTGATCAGCTGTTTTGCAGTAGCTCCGGCCCACCAAAACTACAGCTCCAATTATTGTGTGTAGCAGAAATTGCTGATTGCTGCAGTGCTGCCCTGACTGAAGTGAATGGGAGAAGCGCCCCATCAACCAACTCCATTCACTACACATAATGGACGAAGCCATAGTTTCGGTGCTGATTCCAGTGCTACAGCTACTTCAGAACAGATGATCAGCAGGGATATTGATGGCTATTGATGGCCTGCCCTGGAGATAGCAATGTAATAAACCGTAAAATGAATATTTCTGGGAATGTGATGCATTCCAAACATGAAACAAAAACCAAACATTTTCGCATTTTCTTTAAGGAAATGCATGGCAGAAAGTTCTTTTCTTTTCAAGTATCTTTTTATAGATTTTTCACTAAAACCATATAGTACAAAAGTGGTAGAAACAGGTTTGTTCAAAAGACAGTACAATATGTACATATCGGTAGAGCACTATTCTGTAAAGTTACTCCTCGTAAAACAGATTGTGAAGATGAAGAATGGTATCAAACCGGAGCAAACTTGACCCATCAGTTTTAATATTGTATCAGCAACTAAAACTATGAAACTTCCAGTCAAACAAAATAGGAAAATCAAAAGAAGGGTAATGGGAATGTAGGGTAAGGGGATACAGGAAAATAGAAGTTGGGAATGGTGTTGCTGTGAGCATCATGGGGTAGAACTCATCTCTGAAAGATTGTTAAGGAAATCATTGGTATGATATCCAGTCTGACCAGGCCTTTGTGAAACTGGAGTGTGCCCTGGATTCCCATGCCGAAAGCTCCTCAATATGATAAACGTGGTCTACTTTTTGCAACCATTACAACAGTGTGGATGAAGTCGGTTAATTCCAGTGCTGCAGAATTAGAGATTTTGCCGTTTAGTGTAGGGAATGTCTTGTAGTCTAATATTTAGCAATACAGAGATAGAAGAAGGGGTCTTACTCAGAAAGCATAAATGTCTGATCGTCAATAGGATCCCAGTCCAAAAACGCTGTATTACCGGGCGTGTGTCAGAGCTCAGACATTTCATTTGTGAAATACCACCTGGTGATCAGTTTAAATATATTCTCCTGAAGTCATTTTTAACGGGAGATGCCGTGAGAGTGGCTGTACAGTTGTTTTATGTCAGACTCTGTCCATGTTACTTTGAAATCCCTGCCCCAGTCAGACACATACCCTCTGTTATGTGGGTGTTTAAGCTGTTGGAGAATGCTATACAACTGTGACAGTAGATGCTTTGCAGGTAGCTTCTCAAACTGCGTAAATGTCTCTACTAGATTCAAAGTTTGTAAGGTAAAGAGTCAGTAATAATTGGATGTGGGTTTTATGAATGGAATGCAGAGAAGTGGAAGAGAGTGGATCCTCATTCGCCAAATGGGGATAGATCTCAATTTTGTAACATCTAAATTTGTGTCCGAATATTTGGGGAGGTATAAATCCGGGAGATCTGCTATTTAAATAAGTAGGGAGGGGGTGGGACTAAGATTATCTTTTTTTGACTCCCAACAAGTGTTGTTTTGGTTATAGCATTTCATGTATGCTGGCTAAGCAGTATATGACCTATCACCTGCACCGTAAGGGAGAGCAGCGGGATATCTGCCAGGTGTTCTTCCAGTGATATCCATAGTTTATTATGCTCTGCTCTTGCCCAATGTATAGATCTAGTTAAATGTACTGCTTTGTAGTAAAATCTCCAGTCTGGTATCGCCACACCGCCTCGTGTTTTGTGTTGAGTAAGGAGAGTGTGATTAAGACATGGTTTGTTATCTTGCCATAGGTACCTATTTGTGAACTTCCTAAATGTAGAGAAGAAGGAGAGCGGGAGAGAATTGGAAGTGTCTGGTATAAGTATAGGCTATAGAATTGCCTTTATGAGTTTTTTACGGCCCATCCAGGAAAGGGCAGAAAGTTATCTATTGCATAAATCAAGTTTTTTATTAATAGTATGCATATACACTCACCTAAAGAATTATTAGGAACACCATACTAATACGGTGTTGGACCCCTTTTGCCTTCAGAACTGCCTTAATTCTACATGGCATTGATTCAACAAGGTGCTGATAGCATTCTTTAGAAATGTTGGCCCATATTGATAGGATAGCATCTTGCAGTTGATGGAGATTTGAGGGATGCACATCCAGGGCATGAAACCCGTTCCACCACATCCCAAAGGTGCTCTATTGGGTTGAGATCCGGTGACTGTGGGGGCCATTTTAGTACAGTGAACTCATTGTCATGTTCAAGAAATCAATTTGAAATGATTCGAGCTTTGTGACATGGTGCATTATCCTGCTGGAAGTAGCCATCAGAGGATGGGTACATGGTGGTCATGAAGGGATGGACATGGTCAGAAACAATGCTCAGGTAGCCGTGGCATTTAAACGATGCCCAATTGGCACTAAGGAGCCTAAAGTGTGCCCAGAAAACATCCCCCACACCATTACACCACCACCATCAGCCTGCACAGTGGTAACAAGGCATGATGGATACATGTTCTCATTCTGTTTACTCCAAATTCGGACTCTACCATTTGAATGTCTCAACAGAAATGAGACTCATCAGACCAGGCAACATTTTTCCAGTCTTCAACAGTCCAATTTTTGTGAGCTCGTGCAAATTGTAGCCTCTTTTTCCTATTTGTAGTGGAGATGAGTGGTACCCGGTGGGGTCTTCTGCTGTTGTAGCCCATCCGCCTCAAGGTTGTGCGTGTTGTGGCTTCACAAATGCTTTGCTGCATACCTCGGTTGTAACGAGTGGTTATTTCAGTCAACGTTGCTCTTCTATCAGCTTGAATCAGTTGGCCCATTCTCCTCTGACCTCTAGCATCCACAAGGCATTTTCGCCCACAGGACTGCTGCATACTGCATGTTTTTCCCTTTTCACACCATTCTTTGTAAACCCTAGAAATGGTTGTGCATGAAAATCCCAGTAACTGAGCAGATTGTGAAATACTCAGACTGGCCCGTCTGGCGCCAACAACCATGCCACGCTCAAAATTGCTTAAAGGGAAACTGTCACCTCAATAAACTGTCCCAAGCTGCCGGCAGCACCATAGAGTATCCAGGATCGTGTTTCTAATCATCCTTTTCTATCTGTTGTCCGATCTGGTAAAAGTGCTCAAAATGATCTTTTATTCCCGGCCGGCGCACACCTCGAGTCAGGCTTGAAGTCATGGAGGCAGCAGCCTCCTTGCTTCAAGCCGCAGTAACCACGCCCCCTTTCCTGCCCCTTCGCTGTGACTGACAGCCGGCTGTCGTGCATAAACGCTGTCAGTCACAGCGAAGGGGCAGGAAAGGGGGCGTGGTTACTGCGGCTTGAAGCAAGGAGGCCGCTGCCTCCATGACTTCAAGCCTGACTCGAGGTGTGCGCCGGCCGGGAATAAAATATCATTTTAAGCGCTTTTACCAGATCGGACAATAGATAGAAAAGAATGATTAGAAACACGATCCTGGATACTCTATGGTGCTGCCGGCAGCTTGGGACAGTTTATTGAGGTGACAGGTTCCCTTTAAATCACCTTTCTTTCCCATTCTGACATTCAGTTTAGAGTTCAGGAGATTGTCTTGACCATTACCACACCCCAAAATGCATTGAAGCAACTGCCATGTTCCTAATAAGTCTTTAGGTGAGTGTATATCCTACACAAAATTAAACAATGTACGAATGAAAATATATAAACACATAAATCACTGAAAATAAGTGCACCAAAATGATAAGCAACTGACAACACTGGCTAATCCCTCAAGCTGATGTTAAAAGCTGAGACTTTCGGCAATATCTTCCAGTCAGGAACATATTTTCATCTGCACATTGTTTCATTTTGTGTAGGATGTTTTTATGGTGCATGTGGTTTGCGCCTGCCTCCTCCATTGTATGCAATATTTGCTGATCCAACACTGACAATGGATAATGAACACAGCTAATCTCCTCCTCCCTGCATATTCCTCTCCAGATCTCAGTTTCCTATAGTTACAGTGGTCAAATGTTTTTCTTTATAACTATTATGGGATTCCTGTGACTGTTATAAGGCTCCTGTGTCTGACACAGTGGGTTGAATGCATGAAGCTTTTATGCTTACACTGGTGTACAAAAGTCACTTGCTTTGCACCAATATTTGTGACTTTGTTTTTTCCACCACCTTCACCACTTTTGCAAAAAGGGGTCAGGGCATGGGTGGGAGGAAGTGGGCTGGACTCATTTAACAACATGTGGCTAGAAAACTAGCATACATTACTCCTGAAATCTATACCAGCTCACTTGCTGGTATAGATTTTATTTTCTGGTGCACAAAACTCCTGAAAACATGCCAGAATTATCACCTTGTATGCCAGTGGGGTTTGTTATTATGATTAGTGTAAAAAAAAAAAAACAGTCTTAAGGGATTTTTGTTATCAAATATGTTGTAATAAAACTGGCTCACCTGAAATGTGCACTTGACAGCTGAACATCATAATCTTGGTCCCATCTTCCTACTGTAGGTGCACACATTCTTGAGAAAATTGTAGTTTTATAATATGCAATCTTTTCTGTGGGGAGCAACCAGACTGTTACCTAATGGGAAAGTCCTGGTGTGGTTGACAGCTGAAGGATATGGAAGCATGCACACTGCAGAATGGTGAGTAGCATGGAGTCTGTGCCCACTGAGAGCACCGCAGCAGTAGCCATGGGCAGCTGTGGTAACAGCTCAGACAAATCTTTTAAATGTTATTTATATTTAGCCCAAAAGAAGTGTATTCCCGGCGTTTTTGACATCTTGATACTCAAATTTCCCCCCAAAATGATTGTTAAAGTGGACACACTCTGTCTCCGATTAAAGGCATTCTGTTTCTCTGTTATAGCCTAATTCCAATTAAAGGGAATCTGTCACCTGCTTTTAGCATTTTAAGCTTTCAACATTGCCATGTTCAATAAAGTACCTTATTTCCTGCAGTGGTCTTCTTACTTTATTTTGTTTTGTCATTTTGATAAAAAAGATCTTTTTCTGATATGCTAATGAAGCTCCAAGGTGCCCAAAGGGGCTTTTTTTCCTCTCTGGAGCCCAGTAACGCCCCCCTGCAGTGCCCAGCCCACCTTAATTTGAAGCCCAAGAATGCCTGCTGATCCTGAAATAACCTCCCACAGCCACGGAAAATGGCCCCGCCCCCTCCTCTACGTCATCTTCTACCTTAAAAAATCGCCCTGTTCTTCTTCCTGTCAGCCGCCGAAAATCTCGGGCAGGTGCAGTACCGCCTGTGCCTGCGCGATCATCAAGCGCTAAGATTACATCACTGGGCTCGGCGCATGCCCAGTGACACTTTTGAGGCTGTTGCCCTCAGGAGTTTGATGATCGCGTAGGCGCAGGACGCAGGCAGTACGGCGCCTGCGCGAGATTTCCGGCCCTGAAAAGTATCGGTAGGCTACAGGTAACCTCTTTAGTTCATATACAAAAGTATCTAGAAGGCATGAGATACATGTGTGTGATCCTCACACTCTACAGCTGCTCTATGCCCCAGAGAGCAATATAGTCACATTTCTTCTGTTTCCTTGATGAAGAAAATAGTGTTCTGTGGAGTCACATATATGTTTATTTTTGGTCTCCTTCACCCTAAAGACCTGCTACCACCGGTAATCACTGTGTCAGCTCCATGTTATTAGGCAAGATGGATAAATATATTCTAATAAGTGATATCCTCATCAAACAGTTTCTTATATCTAAACTTTATTGTCTCTTGTAAGTATGGTAAGAATGATATTAGTGTTACAGGGATTGTCTCATCTGAAATGCCTCCAATAGGGCATTCAGCATTCCCAAGAAACAGCTAGTTTTGCCATAAAAACGCTTTGGCCATACCTACATTTGCATTGCAGAAACCTGTGTAGGGAAAATGTAGTATTAAACAGTGGCCATTGAGATGGACGTCCACTAGAGTGCGTCAGAATTGGTACTGTCCCGAGCAGGACACCCATTCTTTGGTTATTTTCATGAGACAACCCCTGTAACTGCTGTCACTTATGATGCACAGCACACCTTGGGCAATATCATATGTATAGGGTGTGAGATGGTTCACCTTCGGTGGTTGTGCTAAAAACTGGCACAACTCTATTGTAGACAAATATAAAGTATCCCAGGTGCGGTGTAACCCTGTGGATAAAGATTCACATGAACAAGAAGAGGTAAGTTTGGACTCAACTGCGCTACTGGTACTGAGAGTGCTTCAATAAAGCATTTTAGAATGCGTAATGACCTGGAATGAGGAGGGCACTGGTTCTTTGCTGAAATGCATAGTCCAAATAAAGTTTGTAAGTTAATTTTGTAAGAACTTTATTGGAAGACCTCTCAGTACCAGTGGTATGGTCAAGCCCCTACTTACCTCTTTTTGTTCATGTGGTAAAGTTCTAGATGAGGTCATACTATAATCAACAGTAGAGCTTCATTACAGGCTTTTCGTGCTTTGTAGGGCAGCCATGTTTATCCTTAGTAATACAATATAGAACTTAAAATTATACTCACAAACTAGATTTAAAGCATTTAGATATTTGTATTAGTCTCCATTCTACTCTAAGACAACAAGTTACATGAGGTTAACTAAACATAATTATCCATTTAAGCCCATGGATTTGACCTTTGGGAAGGTTCTAGAAAATATGCAATGTTTTGCTTGTGAACTTTTATAACAATGAACTACGCTTGACTACTGTAGTGAGCTAAGCTTTCTTTAGTGAATTAAAACATTACAAAAGCTCATTGCACCTGTTGTGCATGAATTTATAGATTTAATAAACTAATGTGTGTGAATCAAGGCTACTAATGGACCTGGCAATACCTTACTACACATTTTTTGAAAGAGAATTCATATGTATCACAATATATGATGAGGCATTAAACAACTCGACCTGGGTTAATGTGTGGAAATATAAATGGTAATTGTGCATATTGTTGCATGCTTAGTTAATTTTATTACTATGTCCTTGAATGATTTTATCTCATTGATTTCCTCAGCCACTGTTGCAGGAGTTGGATTTGTAGGAGATTTGTTCATTTACTGTATGAATGACATTTTAGCCAAATAATTACTTAGAGTAAGCTTGTTCATCTCCATTACTTTTGTTTTGGTGGTGACTTCCCTCATTTCCAAATCATTGTAAAGGCCAAGGATATCGAATTTGTTAAGGACAAAGGAGCAGCACATCCATACTAGCATGTACTTTAACTTATAACTGAAGATTGCATGGAAATACTGTAATAAAGACTCTTAGTAGAATACAATTGCTCCTGTTTATTATGTCAAGAACTAGGGCACCATAACCTAAAACTATTTCAGGTTATTAGATCCTCTCTTTCTGTTGTTTTACAAAAATCCAGCATTATAGATAGATATGCTGGATAATTGCAGACACATTCTGGGTCGGACCACACTGGGACAGATTTTGACTTTAGATTTAGTACTAAACTACTCTACTCAACATTGAAATTGCAACAGCAAGAAGGAAAAGTCATGGACTTATAAAAATCACAGGAGCGATAGACATGTTAATAATATGCAAATTATAAAAAATGGAAAAAAAAATATTCATCCTAACTTAGTTAATATAAAATATGAACCCCACATGCAGGACTTGCCTTGGCATTCTATCAATAATGTTAATAATGGTTGTGTGAGGAATGTTCTGCCATGCTGAATGCACTTGCACTTAGATCCACTGCAGGCAGCAACCTTTGCAAGTGCCGACCAATGACGTTTGAGATGAGCTCGATGGGAGACAAGTCCAGAGATGCGGCCATTATATTATGTTTAGGCCCTGCAGGCAGCTCACAGTAGTATGAACAACATGTGGCCCGGCATTGTCTTGTTAAAAACAACTCCTTTGACACTTTGGAGAAATTACCATACCACTGGCTCCACGACAAAATCAATGTTACGCCAATATGTTAGAGCACCTGAAATGAAGACTAGAGGGGGTCTGACTACTGTACATTATGCCTCCTCACACCTTAATTCTGGGAGTAGGACCAGTAACCAGTGTTACCTTGTGAAGGCACTTGATGGCATGGCTCACGTGGTCTCCAGACCAATCTCTGGCTATTATTGCATCCAAGACAAAAACAGGACTGATAGCTGGATAGACCTCCATTCCAGCCTCCACTGCAGTCTTGCCGTACACCACAGAAGTCTTTGAGAGCAGTGGTATGAGGTCAATAGAATATCTGTAGCTATTTGTTTGGCTTGTAGCCCATTGTCATGTAAATGCCTTCTGATGGTTTGTGTAGACACTGTTTTCCACCTTAGTCTTGGGATATGTTATCCAATTTCACTTGCAGTACAGAAAGGATGAATCCATAGTATGCCGTTCTCCTAATCAGATGATCTGTCCGTGTAGACATCTGCCTCTGTGCACCTCTTGCTATCATTCCAGTTTGTCATTGTTCTCCCAACCATTGGGACACGAAACATTGAACCGTGCAGACATCGCATCCTAGGCACATAGCAATCTGCCAGAGTGAAAAATCAAGGTCTCTCAGTTCAAGGCTTCTGTCCCTCTCAGTTTGCGACAAGGAGTAATAACTGGCATGTCGACAAACAGGAGGTATAGCACAATTATACCACATGACTTGATACAATTTAAAAAAAAAATTTCAACCTGGCCTTTATGCCTCTCTACATGCCACAAATCGGAGCTAAGTGCTTGAAAATTTGAGCATCTGCAGATTTTGGCAACACCTGCAGCCTTAGCAATTTGTATAACATTAAGACATGTCCTTCTCAGAGTTGCGATTTCAATGTTAAGGAGTGTATATAATGTGGCAAAGTCCGATATTCTAATAACTTATATTGTACAATTATGACTCAAGAACTAAACAAAATAATTATGGACATATGTTCTTAAAGGGGTTTTCAGGGATTAGACTTTTACGCCCCCTTAAACTTCGCCTTGGCCAGACCAGCAAATCTCAAATATAGTTTTATATAATTAAGTGGTGTAGAACACTGTGTTTGCAGTAACACGAATAGGGAGTCTGCTGTGGTAGTGAAATAATACTGAGAATCAGTATGACACGCAGATGACAAGCGTCGCTCTTAGAATCACTTCACACACTTTACTCATTTGGTCAATTACGGGGCCAAAACTGACCAAATAACTCAAGTGTAAACAGCAAACAGCAAACTCCTTTTACACCGCTGCCAGCTGATTCCACATAGATGTCAACAGAACCTGTTCTATTAAACAAAGCCCCCCTGACAGAGTGCAGAGGATGTCAGCAGTAAGTTTGTGTTGACGTCACTGATTATTTTGCCCTTCCTCTGATCCGTCAGAACAATTACCCAAAAAAACGGATGCTGGCTGTTGAGAATAAGCCTTCACTCGGCCAGCATTTGGTCAGTAATCCATCAGTATTGCTAAAGCAAAAAAACAACAGCACAGGAGTGAATCCAAAACAGAGTTGACACATGATTGGAATATTTGCATGTCTTCTGTGTTTTGTACCCACTCCTGCTTTTGGCTACTAAATCATAAGCCAATTCTGATGCAATAATAGGGAGCATGTCATACAGGCATTACAGCTGCTACATAGACAAGGATCCATTGTGCGTCTCAATTTTCCTTCCTTCTGACAGATCAGAAGAAGGGTCAAAAAATGAAGATGCCAACCATGCCAAAAGGCAAAATAGTGGTCCAGTCATGGAGTGGGGAACGAGGGAACAGCATGAGAAGTCCACAGAGTGGCCCAGTGTCAGAGTGGTGAGGTATAAGCAGCATGAAGAGACCACAGAGTAGCCCAGTGACATAGTTTTGAGGTGGCAACAGCATGGGGAGACCACAGAGTAGCCCAGTGACATAGTGTTGAGGTGGAAGTAGCATGAGGAGACTACAGATGGGCCCAGTGACATAGTAGTGAGGTGGCAGCAGCATGAGGAGACCACTAAGTGGCCCAGTGACAAAGTGGTTAGGAGTAAGCAGCATGAGAAGACAACAGAGTGGCCCAGTGACTTAGTGTTGAGGTGTCAGCAACATGAGGAGACCACAGAGTAGTCCAGTGACATAGTGGTGAGATGGCACCAGCATGAGGAGACCACAGAGTGGCCCAGTGACATAGTGTTGAGGTGGCAGCAGTATGAGGAGACCACAGAGTGGCCCAGTGACATAGTGTTGAGGTGGCAGCAGTATGAGGAAACCATATAGTGGTCCAGTGACATAGAGGTGAGGTGTCAGCATCATGAGGAGAACACAGAGTGGTGATGTGGCAGCAGCATGAGGAGACCACAGAGATATGAGGTGGTAGCAGAATCAGGAGATGACAGAGTTGCCCAGTTAAATAGTGGTGAGCTCGCAGCAGCATGAGGAGACCACCGAGTGGCCAAGTGACATAGTGATGAGCTGGCAGCAGAATAAGGAGACAACAAGGTGTTGAGGTGGTAGCAGCATGAGGAGACCACAGAGTGGCCCAGTGACATAGTGGTGAGGTGGCAGCAGCATGAAGACTCCACAGAGTTGCCCAGTGACATAGTGTTGAGGGGGCAGCAGCATGGGGAGACCACAAAGTAGCCCAGTGGCCTAGTGTTGAGGTGGAAGTAGCATGAGGAGCCCACAGAATGGCCCAGTGACATAGTGGTGAGGTGGCAGCAGCATGAGAAGACCATAGAGTGGCTCAGTGACATAAAGCAGAGCTGGCTGCAGAATGAATAGACTAAAGAGTGCATATGTGGCAGCAGCATGAGGGGAACACAAAGTGGTGAGGTCGCTGCAGCATCAGGAGACCACAGAGTTTCCAAGTGACATAGTTGTGAGCTGGCAGAAGCACGGAGAGACTGCAGAGTGGCCCAGTGACATAGTGGTGAGCTGGCAGCAGCATGAGGAGACCACAGAGTAGTAATGTGGCAGTAGCATGAGAAGACAACAGAGTTGTGAGGTGGCAGCATTATGAGAAGACCACAGAGTGGCCCAGTGACAAAGTGGTGAGGAGACAGCAGCATGAGAAGACCACAGAGTGGCCCAGTGACATAGTGGTGAGGTGGCAGCAGCATGAGGAGACCACAGAGTGGCCCAGTGAGATAGTGGTGAGGAGGCAGCAGCATGAGATAACCATAGAGTGGCTCAGTGACATAGTGCAGAGCTGGCTGCAGAATGAAGAGACTAAAGAGTGCTTATGTGGCAGCAGCATGAGGAGACCACAGAGTGGTGAGGTCGCTCCAGGATTAGGAGACCACAGAGTTTCCCAGTGACATAGTTGGGAGGTGGCAGAAGCATGCAGAGACTGCAGAGTGGCCCAGTGACATAGTGGTGAGCTGGCAGCAGCATGAGGAGACCACAGAGTAGTAATGTGGCAGTAGCATGAAAAAACAACAGAGTTGTGAGTTGGCAGCATCATGAGAAGACACACCTGATAAAGACCCCTGGTCGCGTCGATTTCACGTGGTGGAAAATTAGAAGACCTTGGAGTGCTGATCTTCTTTCATCTGACCATGGAGCTAAGACCTACATCCGGACGCCGGCCATCGGTGTGGTCTCACTGATTTATTTTGGTGACGCAACATGAGTGAGATGAGAGTGAGGCAGAGATAGCACAGATAGCACAGAGTGTCAAGGACATAGAGGCAGCAGCACAGAGTGACCCAGTGACATAGTGTTGAGGTGGCAGCAGTATGAAGAAACCATATAGTTGTCCAGTGACATAGTGGTGAGGTGTCAGCATCATGAGGAGAACACAGAGTGGTGATGTGGCAGCAGCAGAACCAGGAGATAACAGAGTTGCCCAGTTAAATAGTGGTGAGCTGGCAGCAGCATGAGGGGACCACAGAGTGTTTATGTGGGAGCAGCATGAGGAGACCACAGGGAGGCCCAGTGACACAGTGGTGAGGTGGCAAGAGCATGGGGAGACCGCAGAGTAGCCCAGTGACCTAGTGTTGAGGTGGAAGTGGCATGAGGAGACCACAGAGTGGCCCAGTGACATAGTTCTAAGGTGGCAGCATCATGGGGAGACCACAGAGTAGCCCAGTGACATAGTAGTGAGGTGGCAGAAGCACGCGGAGACAACAGAGTGGCCAAGTCACATTGTGGTGAGCTGGCAGCAGCATGAGGATACCACAGAGTTGTGAGGTGGCAGCATCATGAGAAGACCACATAGTGGCCTAGTGACATAGTGGTGAGGTAGCAGCAGCATGAGGAGACCACATAGTGATGATGTGGCAGCAGCATGAGGAGAACACAGAGTTGTGAGATGGTAGCAGAACCAGGAGACCACAGAGTTGCCCTGTTAAATTGTTGTGAGGTGGCAACAGCATTAGGAGACCACATAGTGGCCTAGTGACATAGTGGTGAGCTGGCAGCAGAATCTTGAGGCCAACGAGTGGCACAATGACATAGTGGTGAGCAGGCAGCAGCATAAGGAGACCACAGAGTGGTGATGTGGCAGCAGCATAAGGAGACCACAGAGTTGTTAGGTAGTAGCAGAACCAGGAGACCACAGTGTTACCCTGTTAAATAGTGGTGAGCTGGCAGCAGCATGAGGAGACCACAGGGTTGCCCAGTGACATAGTGGTGTGCTGGCAGCAGCATGAGGAGAACACAGAGTGTTTATGTGGCAGCAGAATTTGGAGACCACAGAGTAGCCCAGTGACATAGTGGTGAGGAGGCAGCAGCATAAGGAGACCACAGAGTGGGCCAGTGACATAGTGTTGAGGTGGCAGCAGCATGAGGAGATTACAGAGTTGACCAGTGATATAGTGTTGAGGTCGTAGCAGCATGAGGAGATCACAGAGTCGTCCAGTGACGTAGTGATGATGTGGCAGCAGCATGACGAGACCACAGAGTTGTGAGGTGGTAGCAGAACGAGGAGACCACAGAGTGGCCCAGAGACATTGTGGTGAGCTGGCCGTAGCATGAGGAGACCACAGAGTTGTGAAGTGTCAGCATAACCAGGAGACTAAAGAGTTGCCCAGTTAAATAGATGTGAGGAGGCAGCAGCATGAGGAGACCACAAAGTGACCCAGTGACATAGTGGTGAGATGGCAGCAGCATGAGGACACCACAGAGTGTTTATGTGGCACCAGCATGAGGAAACCACAGAGTGGCCCAGTGACATAGTGTTGAGGTGGCAGCAGCATGAGGAGACCACAGATTGGCCCAGTAACATAGTGGTGAGCTGGCAGCAGCATGTGGAGACCACATTGTGGTCCAATGACATAGCGGTGAGGTGGCAGCATCATGAGGAGAACATAGAGTGGTCCATTGACTAGTGGTGACCTGGTAGCAGAATAAGGAGACCCCAGAGTGGCCCATTTACATAGTGGTGAGCTGGCAGCAGCATGAGGAGACCAAAGAGTGTTTATGTGGCAGCAGCATGAGGAGACCACAGAGTGGCCCAGTGACATAATGGTGAGGTGGCAGCATCATGAGGAGACCACAGAGTGGCCCATTAACATAGTGTTGAAGCGGTAGCAACATGGGGAGCCCACAGAGTGGCCCAGTGACATAGTGTTGAGGTGGCAGCAGCATGAGGAGACCAAATTGTGGTCCAATGACATAGCGGTGAGGTGGCAGCATCATGAGGAGAACACAGAGTGGCCCACTGACTAGTGGTGACCTAGCAGCTGCATGAGGAGACCACAAAGTGGCCCAGTGACATAGTGTTGAGGTGGAAGCAGCATGAGGAGACCACATTTTGGTCCAATGACATAGCAGTGAGATGGCAGCATCATGAGGAGAACACAGAGTGGCCCATTTACTAGTAGGGACCTGGCAGCAGAATGAGGAGACCACAGAGTGGCCCATTGACATAGTGGTGAGGTGCCAGCAGCATGAGAAGACCACAGAGTGGCTTAGTGACATAGTGTTGAGGTGGCAGCAGCATGAGGAGACCACAGAGTGGCCCAGTGACATAGGGTTGAGGTTGCAGCAGCATGGGGAGACCAAAGAGTAGCCCAGTGACATAGTGTTGAGGTGAAAGTAGCATGATGAGACCACAGAGTGGTCCTGTGACGTAGTGGTGAGGTGGCAGCAGCATGAGAAGCCCACAGAGTGGCCCATCGACAGACTGTTGCGATGGTATCAGCATAAGGGGACCACAGAGTGGCCCAATGACACATTGGTGAGGTGGCAGCAGCATGAGGAGACCACAGAGTGGCCCAGTGACATTTTGGTGAGCTGGCAGCAGCATGAGGAGACCACAGGGAGGTGAGGTGGCAGCAGCATGAGGAGACCACAGAGTGGCCCAGTGACATTTTGTTGAGCTGGCAGCAGCATGAGGAGACCTAAGGGAGGTGAGGTGGCAGCAGCATGAGGAGACCATAGAGTGTTGAGGTGGCAGCTATATGAGGAGACCACAGAGTTATGAGGTGGTAGCAGCATGAGGAGACCACATAGTGGCCCAGTGATACATATTGTTGAGGTGGAAGCAGCATGATGAGACCACAGAGTGGTCCATTAACATAGCGGTGAGCTGGCAGCTGCATGAAGAGACCATGATCAGTTCAGCAGCAGGCCCTCAACCATAATTTTTTCAATGGTCAGCTAAACAGCAGGCACTCTCCCATAATTTTTTTAATGTTCAGCTAAGCAGCAGACCCTCAACCATAATGTTTTAGAGGGCCAGCTCAGCAGCAGGCCCTCAACCATAATTTTATCAATGGTCATCTCAGCAGTAGGCCCTCAACCATAATTTTTTCGATGGTCAGCTAACCAGCAGGCCCTCAACCATAACTTTTTTCGATGGTCAGCTAAGCAGCAGGCACTGTCCCCTAATGTTTTAGAGGGTCAGCTAAGCAGAAGGCCCTCAATCATAATTTTTCAAAGGTGTGTATGATGCCCTCCTTTATGTATAACAAAGGGTGTATTGTAGTGCCAGTCCCTTGTCATTTTTGGCAGCCCTTTCATTTAGTGCATAGGCTTTATGAGTGTAGGAGTCCCACTACCTGAACAATGTACCACAATGTGAATGAGGCCCTCCTTCATGTGATATACAGGTGTTATCTGAGTGCCTCTTGCTTGTCATTTTTTGCAGCACTTGTACTGTATATACAAGTAAATATACAGGAAAGAATGTTTCCTAACAATTTTTCCTCTAAAATCGATTTTATCTTTGGTTTTGTGCGTATTATTGTCAGTCTGTAAAAGTGGCGTACTACTCAGACAACATCGTTCCCAGCAGCGACCAGGGAGTCCAAGATGCATCCAGAAATCCTCCCCATGCTGTTCCCGAACCATTTCGGTGGTGTTTCCATCAATTTCTGACCTTTTCCTATTAACCAGGCGCCCTCCCCTCTTCAGAGCAGGGGGTGCCTGGTTTTTTGCTCGGGTTCTCCCATTGACCTCCATTATACTCGGGTGCTCTGTAGAGCACCCGAGCATCCCGATGTGTTCGGCCCGAGCACCCAAGCACTTTGGTGCTCCATCAACACTAGTGACCACGCTATGTATTCTTCTGTATCTCTCTGCAGCATTTGACTCTATAGACCACCATTTCCTACTTGGTATGTTCCAGTCTATTGGTCTTAAAGTGGTTTTGTCACTTCAGCAAATAGCATTTATTATGTAAAGAAAGTTAATACAAGACACTTACTAATGTATTGTTATTATCCATATTGCTTCCTTTGCTGGCAGGATTAATTTTTCTATCGTATTATATTCTGCTCGTTTCCATATTTATGACCACACTGCAATCTATCTGCGTGGCTGTGCTTGCATACTATAAGGAAACACCAGCCTCTGTGTGCTCCCACGGTCCCGGTCACCAGAGAGCCCGACATTTTTGCCTATATTTTGCAAGCACGAGCACCACTGGTGGATTGCAGGGTGGTCGTAACTATGGATGAGCAAATCGAATCCCATGAAGTGGAATTCGATCCGAATTTCAGGATAAATTCGCTTGGCCTTCCTTGAAGCCAAATTTCCTCGTGCTTCGTGTCAGGGAATCGATTTAGCCTGAAATAGTGAAAAAAACAAAAAAATTCATCTGCTCCATCTGCTTGCGACAGGCCGCCAGCCTCCATTTTGATTGAAGATCTTGGCCGAAATCCCAGCCAGCATGATGACATAATCTCGCGCCACGCAAGATTTCGCTCCAGATCTTCAGGCAAGATGGCGGTAGGCGGCCCGTTGCTAGCAAATGGAGGCGGTAAGTTTGATAAAAAAAATGTTATTGTTAATTTTGCACTGTTTTTACACTCAGATACAGCGATCATGTATGAACGCGGTATTTGAGGAGTACAATGACGGGGACGGGGCTATTACATCTCCCAGTGATTGAATTCGCTGCTTACAAAAAAATGCGCTTCATGACAAGGTAATTCGTTACAAAGTAAATATTTTGGTAAAATTTGCAAAATCCGTCGAATCAAACATTTCAATTATTTGCTCATATCTAGTCGTAACTATGGAAATGAGCAGTGTATAATTTGATGGAAAAATGAATTCAACCAGCAAAAGAAAGCAATATGGAGAATAGCAATACATTAGTAAGTGCCTTGTATTAACTTTCTCAACATAATAAATGCCACTTGCTGAAGTGACAAAACCCATATAAGGAAACTCTTCTCTCTTGTTTTTCTTCCTATCTCTCTGGCCGTTCCTTCAGTGTCTCATTTCATTTGTTTGTTCTACTTCTCTCTCTTTCTGTTGGCGTTCCTCAGGGTTTAGTCCTAGGCCCTCTGATGCCCTGATCCTTTCTCAAATTGATTACTGTTACTTATTACTAACTGATCTTCTTCCACACCAAACTCTGCCCTACCAACCCTTTCTGAATGCCACAGCCAGACTCATCTATCTGTTTAACCGCTACTCCAATGCATAAACACTATGCCAGTTATTCCACTGGTTGCTCATACAGTATAGGATTCAATTTAAAATTCTCAATCTCAACCATAATGCTCTCCATGGTACTGCACCTCCCTTCATCTCCTCCCTCATTTCTGTATGCCATCCTACCTGTGTTCTCCATTCTGTTAACCGCTACAGGACCGCCTAACGCACGGATGCGTTCAGTGGGCGGTCAGGTTATTCTGGGTGGACGCAACCGTGCGTCATCTCACGAGAGGCAAGATTTACTGTGAACGTGTGCGCTCACAGGATCGCATCGAGAGGAAGTTAAACTACAGCCTCCACGCACTGATCAAGCGCTGGCAGGCTGTAGTAGTTCAAAAAAATCGCATATCAGACGCTGTTTTGTTAACAGCGTCTGATATGCCTGCTGCCTGCTCCTCTGGTGGTCCCTTTTGCTTGGGACCACCAGAGGAAACATATGTAAGTGCACCAATCACCCCACAGACCCCCCCATCCACCTCCCCATCACTGATTAACCTCTGAATAACCCCTGTGGTAAGGTGCAAGGTGTCATATGTGATGGCAGGTACGTGTCACCGAGGTTGCTGGCCTCGGTGAGGTGAGAGCCGGGTTTTTGTCTGCAGCAGCTAGTGCTGTTTGACTTTGTTAAATAGCATGGCTGCAAAGCCGATCCGGGCCGGCTCTTACTGGGAGCAGCTAAAGAGTAGGGTGGGTGGCTGCTCCCCACGGTCCAGTCCATGTTTTGGGCTGGATATAAAACGCAGCCATCAGCTGTGTCTGAGGGTTGTGATTATCCTGGAGCTGCTAACAGGGCTGGGAGTTCTCTGTCCTGGAGGAAAGAGCTCAGCAAGGAGGTGTTGTGTTCCTGGCTACCTGAAGCTGGATTCTCCTGCGGCTGGGCCGACAGCGTGGTGCGAACCTGCACCTACACCTCCCAGGTGACTGAACCTGTGTTGGCCTGTTTTTGTTTGGCCACATTATTTCTGTTGTGTGTGAACTGTCACCAAGAGACTGTTTTTCGTTTATGGTGTGCAAGTGTGAATAAAACACTGTTTGTTGCACAATCTGGACTCCTTGTTTTGCCTCTAAACTGCACCCGCACCGCTGTCTACCAGAGCGACTCCCACATTTGGTGTCGGATGCGGGCATGCGCAGTGAGGCTGGCGTGAACGCCGAAGTTTTGTTTTTCTAAAGTGCATGGAATATATTAAGCCAGCAAAGCTGCAAGCAGGAGTTTCTGGCAACATGGAGGCTGCTGTGAAGGCTCTCATAGAGGCTAACGTGCAGCAGCGGGAGACCAACCAACTACTGCTACAACATGTGATGGCGTTACAGGCGGCAGGAGCGTCCCACCACGTCCAAGATGCCCGGAAAGCGGTCCGTGCGGCGATCCCAAAAATGACCCCCGCAGACGACGTTGAGACGTACCTGGCGGTTTTTGAGAAGGTCGCCGTGAGGGAAAAGTTACCCCGTGACCAGTGGGCTGAGGTGGTCGCTCCGTTCCTGGCTTCCGGACCCCAGCAGGTGTTTTTCGACTTGTCGGACGACCAAGCGGCAGATTATGACACTGTGAAAGGAGAGGTCCTAGCCAGACTGGGCGTGAACGTGCTGGTCCGCGCCCAAAGAGTCCACCAGTGGGACTTTAAAACGACTGAACCAGCTAGGCCGCAGTTCTACGATCTGCTGCACAGGCTGCAAAAGTGGCTGCAGCCCGATCTACTAAGTCCCACTGCCATGCTGGATCGACTGTTGGCGGACATCTTTTGGAGGGCCCTGCCTTATCCCTCCAGCACTGGATCGGCCAGGTATCGCCCACCAATGCCCTGGAGATGGTCGACCTGGTGGAGCGCTACGAGGCCACCAGAAACCTGCAGGGGACTCTTGCGGGGAAGGGGTCAGTCAAACCCCGGAGGCCTCTGCCCCAGTTCCGACGTCCGGCGACAGAGCGGCCTGCCCGGAATATACCCCCTGCGAGTCCGCCTCCCGTGGTATGCTGGAGGTGTCAGGAGCCAGGCCACATCAGGGCCGACTGTCCGCATCGGGATGAGCCGATGGATATGAACTACGGGGTCGTCACTCCCTGTATGCACGGAAGCTGTGCGCAACTGGCACCCGTGAGGTGCAGGACCATAACCACCTGTGTCAGGTAGAGGTGGGAGACTCTCTGGCGGTGGCTCTGCTGGACTCCGGGAGTTTAGTCTCCCTGGTAAGGGCTGCACTTGTACGGCCTGCGGAGTATACTGGCCGTAAAGTCGGGGTCCTGTGCATCCACGGAGACCTGAAAGACTATCCCACTGCACTAGTGACTTTGTCCACAGCGGCTGGTAGGTGGACCCACGAGGTGGCTGTCGCTACTAAACTCCCACACGAACTAATACTTGGGAGGGACTTCCCGGTTTTCCGGCGCTGTGGCCGGCAATAAAGGTATCTGAGGGACCCGAGACAGGGGTGACCCTAGTAGAGTGGCCTGATACCGCTGGAAGGCCAGAACCCTGGGAGCCCGAGTCTGAAGGGCCGGCGGTAGGGGTGACCACTGCTCCAGCGGTAGAGGGGGAGACAACCCCACTGAGTGTAATGGTGGGAGACACGGAGGACTTGCCACCGGGACCTGAGTTGGCAGACCTCAATGTCTCCGGGGAAAATTTTGGGACCGCACAACACCGGGACCAAACCCTAACCAGGGCCTGGGAGAATGTGCTGGAAATTGATGGTAAACCCCAGAAACCAGGGGCTGAATTAATGTTCCCACGATTTATTGTTCTGCAGGATATGTTGTATCGGGTGAACCAAATCCGAGGTGAACCTGTTGAACAGTTGGTGGTGCCCACAGCGTATCGCAAGCTTGTCATGGAGCTTGCCCACCAACATGTTCTTGGGGACACCTGGGGTGGCAGAAAACCCAGGACCGCATACTGCAGCGGTTTTATTGGCCCAGTGTGTTCAAGGAGGTAGAAAATTATTGTAAGTCCTGTCCAACCTGTCAGATAACTAGCCCCCAGCCTCATTTCCGTAGTCCTCTGGTACCTCTGCCAATTATTGAAGTACCGTTTGAGCGAATCGCTATGGATTTAATTGGGCCTGTACCAAAGTCTGCCAGGGGCCACCAACACATTCTGGTAGTTCTCGACTATGCCACTCGGTATCCGGAGGCGGTGCCTCTGCGACATACCTCAGCTAGGCTCATTGCCAAAGAGTTAATGGAGATGTTTTCCCGTGTGGGCCTGCCAAAAGAGGTTCTGACAGACCAAGGGACCCCTTTATGTCCAAAGTAATGAAGGAACTGTGTAAATTGTTGCGTATAAAGCAGTTACGGACGTCCGTTTACCATCCGCAAACAGACGGTCTTGTTGAGAGGTTTAACCAAACTCTAAAAAATATGTTAAAAAGGGTGGTGTCTAGAGATGGGAAGGACTGGGACCTGCTTCTGCCCTATCTCATGTTCGCAGTGCGAGAGGTACCCCAGGCCTCTACTGGGTTCTCGCCCTTCGAACTGCTTTATGGCAGACACCCTCGGGGCCTGTTGGATATCGCCAAGGAAGCATGGGAACAACAGCCTGTCCCCCACAAAAGTGTCATTGAGTATGTCGCCCAGATGCAGGAACGGATGGAAAGGGTGTTGCCCTTGGTCCGGGAGCATATGGAGGCAGCGCAACAAGCCCAGAGTAGGGTGTATAATCGTCAGGCTCGGGTACGGGGCTTCCATCCGGGAGATCGGGTTTTGGTTCTGGTACCCACCCTTGACAGCAAGTTCCTAGCTAGGTGGCAGGGCCCCTATGAGGTGATCGAGAAGGTAGGGAAGTAAATTACAAAGTACACCAGCCAGGCGGCGCAAGCCGGAGCAGGTGTACCACGTGAATTTACTTAAGCCGTGGAAAGATAGGGACACAGCCGACGACCACAGCCCCGGCCAGGGCTTCTAGGTGAAAAGGGTCCAGCCCCACAGTTCGAGGCCTGTGAAGCAGTAACCACGGTAAAATTGCAGACAGCCTGTCTTCCAAACAAGTTCAGGAAGTCAGGGAGTTCATCAGTCGGAACACGGATGTGTTCTCGGACCTCCCTGGCCGCACGTCTCTCATCCAACATGACATCGTCACTGAGCCTCAGGCCAAGATCCGGTTAAAACCATACCGGGTACCCGAGGCTCGGCGACGGGCCATCGCGGAGGAAGTACAGTTAATGTTGAAGCTCGAGGTCATTGAGGAGTCGAAAAGTGAGTGGGCCAGTCCCATAGTCCTAATACCCAAGCCGGATGGGACGTTGCGGTTCTGCAACGACTTTCGCAAGTTAAATGAAGTATCCAAGTTTGACGCGTATCCCATGCCCCGAGTAGACGAGCTGGTTGAAAGTTTAGGACAAGCCCGTTATTTTTCTGTGCTGGACCTCACTAAAGGGTACTGGCAGGTACCCTTAACGGAGTCGGCTAAGGAAAAACCGCATTTGTTACCCGCAGGGCCTGTATCACTACAAGGTGTTACCCTTTGGCCTGCATGGCGCCCCGCCACTTTCCAAAGGTTAATGGACATAGTGCTGCGACCACATCGTCGGTACGCCTCGGCCTACTTAGATGATGTAGTCATCCACAGCACCGACTGGGAAAGCCATTTACCCAAGGTGCAGGCGGTAGTGGATGCCCTGAGGAAAGCCGGACTGACCGCTAACCCAAAGAAGTGCTCCATAGGGTTAGAGGAGACAAAATATCTGGGATATGTAATTGGGCGGGAGTCATCAAACCTCAGGTAACTAAGGTAGAGGCCATTCGTAACTGGCCCCGACCGGTCACCACCAGGCAGGTAAAGTCGTTCCTGGGGATTGTAGGTTACTACATGAGGTTTGTGCCCCACTTTGCCACAATAGCAGCGCCATTGACAGACCTGTTGAAGGGGCGAAAGTCTGGGAGGGTTAGCTGGAGTGAGAAGGCGGAGGAGGCTTTCTCCGCGTTGAAGTCGGCCCTGTGTGGGTCCCCGGTTTTGGTGACACCCGACTTCAACAAGGAGTTTGTCGTACAGACCGACGCCTCGGAGGTAGGCCTCGGTGCGGTACTGTCGCAGGAGGTCAACGGGGAAGAACATCCCGTTGTCTTCCTGAGCCGTAAGCTCAGTCCCGCCGAGTCCAGGTATAGTATAGTGGAGAGGGAGTGCCTGGCTATCAAGTGGGCACTCGAATCTCTCCGCTACTACCTGTTAGGGAGGAGGTTCCGTCTGGTGACCGACCATTCCCCCTCAAATGGATGAGTCAGGCCAAGGAGAGGAATGCTCGGGTCACCAGGTGGTTCCTATCTCTTCAAAATTTCAAGTTTTCCGTGGAACACAGGGCAGGCCGCTTGCAGGGCAACGCAGATGCCCTGTCCCGCGTCCACTGCCTCACGTGTGTTCACCCCTCAGGGTTGAACAAAGGGGGGTATGTGGTAAGGTGCAAGGTGTCATATGTGATGGCAGGTACGTGTCACCGAGGTTGCTGGCCTCGGTGAGGTGAGAGCCGGGTTTTTGTCTGCAGCAGCTAGTGCTGTTTGACTTTGTTAAATAGCATGGCTGCAAAGCCGATCCGGGCCGGCTCTTACTGGGAGCAGCTAAAGAGTAGGGTGGGTGGCTGCTCCCACGGTCCAGTCCATGTTTTGGGCTGGATATAAAACGCAGCCAGCAGCTGTGTCTGAGGGTTGTGATTATCCTGGAGCTGCTAACAGGGCTGGGAGTTCTCTGTCCTGGAGGAAAGAGCTCAGCAAGGAGGTGTTGTGTTCCTGGCTACCTGAAGCTGGATTCTCCTGCGGCTGGGCCGACAGCGTGGTGCGAACCTGCACCTACACCTCCCAGGTGACTGAACCTGTGTTGGCCTGTTTTTGTTTGGCCACATTATTTCTGTTGTGTGTGAACTGTCACCAAGAGACTGTTTTTCGTTTATGGTGTGCAAGTGTGAATAAAACACTGTTTGTTGCACAATCTGGACTCCTTGTTTTGCCTCTAAACTGCACCCGCACCGCTGTCTACCAGAGCGACTCCCCACACCCCCGATTAATCCCTGATTAACCCTTGATCACCCCATGTCACCCCTTGTCACCCCCACTGTCACTAATCACCCCACTGTAAGGCTCATTCAGACGTCCATATGTGTTTTGCGGATCCACGGATCCGCAAAATACGGACACTGGCAATGTGCTTTCCGTATTTTGCGGATCCGCACATTGCCAGAACTATATAGAAAATGCCTTTTCTTGTCCGCAATAGCAGACAAGAATAGGACATGCTCTATCTTTTGTGGAGCTGCGGCTGGATGTTTCGGGGCCGAAACCCGGAAGTTCGCGGCCGCAGCTCCGCAAATGCTGATGCGGCAAGCACATAGTGTGCTCTCCGCATCACCGCCGGCCCCATTCACACTGAATGGGTCCGCATCTATTCCGCAGAATTGCAGAATAGATGTGGACATTTTTGTGGACGTGTGAATGGGGCCTTACTTCTTTTTTTTTTTTTTTGCACGTTTTTTGGCAGAGATTTTTTCATCCACATTGATTGATGCGAATGAAGAAATCTGTGCCGTTCATTTTTCTTTTTTCAGCCCAGAGGCTGAACGGAAAAAAAAAATCTCATTACCCGTATGCTCAATATAAGGAGAATAGCAGAAACTCCTCATGCTGGTCATACATATAATGATTGCGGAGACCCTGAAATGCCAGGGCAGTATAAATACTCCACATGTGACCCCATTTTAGAAACTAGACACCCCAAGGTATTCTCTGAGGGGTATGGTGAGTTCATGTAAAAAAAAAAATTTTGGTCACAAGTTAGTGGAATATGAGACTTTGTAAGAAAAAAAAAAAGTAAATTTCCGCTAACTTGTGCAAAAAAACTTCTATGAACTCACCATGCCCCTCACAGAATACCTTGGGGTGTCTTATTTCCAAAAATGTGGGGTATTTATACTGCCCTGGCATTTTAGGGGTCCTAAAGCGTGAGAAGAAGTCTGGAATCCAAATGCGTAAAAAGGCCCTGTGAAATCCTAAAGGTACTCATTGGAATTTGGGCCTCTTTGCGCACCCAGGCTGCAAAAAAGTGTCACACATGTGGTATCGCCGTACTCAGGAGAAGTAGGACAATGTGTTTTGGGATGTATTTTTACATATACCCATGCTGGGTGAGAGAAATATCTCTGTAAATGACAACTTTTTAAATTTTTTTATACAAAGTTGACAATTTACAGAGATATTTCTCTCACCCAGCATGGGTATATGTAAAAATACACCCCAAAACACATTTCCCTACTTCTTATGAGTACGGTGATACCACATATGCGCCACTTTTTTGCAGGGGTAAAGTCTAACGAGTACCTTTAGGTTTTACAGGGTTGCTCACAATTTAGCCCCGCCCAAAATGCCAGAACAGTAAATACACCCCACAAATGACCTCATTTCGGAAAATAGACACCCCAAGGTATTCACTGAGGGGCATAATGAGTCCGTGGAAGATTTTTTTTTTTTGGCCAGAAGTTAGCAGAAATGGAAACTTTATTTTTTATTTTTTTTCCTCAGAAAATGTCATTTTCCGCTAACTTGTGAAAAAAAATGAAATCATACATGAACTCATCATGCCCCTCCGCGAATACTTTGGGTGTATTCTTTCTAAAATGGTGTCATTTGAGGGGTATTTATACTATCCTGGCATTCTAGTACCTGAAGAAACATGACAGGTGCTCAGAAAGTCAAAGCTGTTTCAAAATGCAGAAATTCACTTTTCTGCACCATAGTTAGACGCTATAACTTTTACCCAAACCAATAAATACACACTTATTGGATTTTTTTTTATCAAAGACATGTAGAACAATAAATTGAGAAAAATTTATATAGAAATGTAGTTTAAAAAAAAAAATTACAACAGAAAGTGAAAAATGTCATTTTCTTGCAAAAATTTTGGTCATTTTTGATTAATATAATTTTTTTTTTAAATGTCAGCAGCAATGAAATACCACCGAATAAAAGCTGTATTAGTGAGAAGAAAAGGAGGTAAAATTCATTTGGGTGGTAAGTTGTATGACCGAGCAATAAATCATGAAAGTAGTGTAGTGCAGAATTGTAAAAAGTGGTCTGGTCATTAAGGGTGTTTAAGCTAGGGGGGCTGAGGTGGTTAATTATTTTACGACTTACATGTACCATAATCCAAACTTCTCACTCCAGTCTTCAAGACTTCTCCAAAGTTGTACTAGTTCTCTGGAATGCCCTACCCCAATCAGGTTAATTTCCAACAGTTTTAGGCGATCCCTAAAACCACATCTTTTTAGGGCCTCTCACACCCTCTAGTTGAACTCTTCTCCCTTCACTGCCCCCCACTTCAGTCTCATTCCTCAGGCCCTGATAACCATCAAAGTGTATCCACGATATCCGGTGCACTTAGAAGCACTACAGATAGCAGCTGGTGACTGGCTTATGCAGCTTTATATACTCTCTTGTTTTGTTAAGATGGCTGGGCAGTTGTACAAAACAAGTACTTTTTACATTTTTTGTCAACCCTTATGTCTCTTAGATTGTAAGCTCTTGCGAGCAGGGCCCTCATTCCTCTTAATTGTTATTGCTATGTAATGTATGATTCGTTACATAAACCCATATAAATAAATATTATTATTGATTGTAGTAAGCTAGAAAATAATTTGCACAGGGACTTTGAAAAACTCCCTGAGCACTAACTATTGCAATGTGTCTTTTGTTACAAAGGGTTTATGTGCCACATTAACAGGTACAGCAAAAAAGGTTTTCATTATGTTACCATTCTAAATTTCATAAAATATTCTTTATGGACTCCTGATTATGTCCATATTGCATTAGGGGAAACAACATTAATTTACAGCCCTGTAATACTTATTTTAATGGTGCACAGAAGCGTGACTAGGGCAGTAAATAATATTGTTTTGCTTTATGATCGGCTTATAAAAGATTTAGAATAAACACATATTTCAGACACCTTTCCAGCCGCATAGATGTTGGTAATAGAAGCTGGCATCATGGGTTATAACATTGTTCTAGCATTAAATTTCTGCCTCATTCCATCGCACTCATTTTCTGTCTTTCAGCCAGCTTTTGCTCATAACTTTGCAGCAAAAACTAAGGTCATTAAAACAGAGAGCAGCGTGACTATATTATGGCCACAAGTCTTGGCTTGACCATCAGTCTAGTGATCAGCATTCTGCACGAATTGCATCATAGATCGCTAAAGTGAACTTGTATTAGTCATAAAACCTTACAGTACTACAAAGTCACAAAACATTATTAGTAAATGCCTTTGATACATATATGAATTTATACTGTAATATGAATGTCTTCCACTTTGCTGCTACTGTAAATGCTGCAGATTTTCCACATGCACATCCACTATGAAGAATTTGCCACATTTATACCACGAGTGGCCGTACTCTGACTGGGGATATTCTCAAGCAGTTAAATTATGCTAAAGTGCACAATTTAAGGCTGGGATTGCAAACTCCAGCTTCCGCTTCCGAATGAAACTGCACTTACGTGAGGCGGCAAAATTGTGGCCAGTGGCCACCATAGGCGGGCAGCGTTTTGTCCACATGCAGTGACCTGAGTGTGTAAACAAACCTCAAGAGGTTGGCACTGATTTAATTTTCTTTGTCAGATGTTCCCATACTTTTGGTCTTATAGTGTATACACCGTGTTTGCATTTGTGGGATCTCTCCAGAGATGTCTTATAGTGTATACACTGTGTCTACATATGTGGGATCCCTCCGGAGATTTCGGTTCAACAAAACTTTTTCACATGCGCCACTTGATTTGTGTATATAAATTTAGTATATATATATATATACACATATATATATTTTATAAATATATTTTTATATACCGGTATATATATATATATATATATATATATATATATATGTATATATATATATTGGAATATTATACAACCTTTATTTTCCCAGTCTATCTCTGTATAGTCTCCACACAATTGGACTTGGTCCTGACTCTGTATGCCGGAAATATAAAATTATAAGTCTAAATGACATCACTATTGCTGAGTGAATCAAAGCATCCAAAATTCGATCTGAAGTTTAAAAAAAATTATATTTGCAACAGATTTTCTTGCGCTTTGTGGTAACAAACCTTTTTTCTTCTTAAAATGGCAGCTACATGTGTTAAAAAGTAAATGAAAGAAGCCAGGGAATGCAAGATCACCCATAATGCCATGCAGACAGCCAATCAGCAGCTACCATCCTCTGTGATGTCACAGGCCTTTAAAAGCCTCATCCTGCACAGTCTCCACCATTTCACTGTGAGCTGAGCATAGGGAGAGATGTGACAAGTGCTAATAGCTTTTAATTGCGGAATATTGCATAGGAAGACATTGGGATAGTGCAGGGACAGTGTAGGGAGATCATAGGGAGAGTTTTTGCATACTGTAGGGAGAGCATAGGGAGACTGCAGGGATAGTGCAGGGACTGTAATCTGAAGCTGAAGGGGTCAATAGGAGACAGCGCAAGTTTGTATCAATTCCTATGTATCTAATTAAATAGTGCCCTCCTTGTTTAGATAAGCAATTGTATTAGGCCTTGATTCTCAAATTGGGGTAGAATAAGCTGTCTAGTTCTACTGATATTAGCTCCGTTTTTCAGCACGTAAGATATTATTGAGGGTAGTCAGCAGCTACTGCCAGCCCAGATTTGGAGGAGAAGTCTGCAGCTTCCTCCTGTAGGCGTGCAAGTAGTGACAATGAGAGTCGTGTGGGAACAGGTGTTACTAATGCCAGGGACGCGGCCATGAGACTAGCGAGGGTGATATAAGTGATGAGTAGGCAGTAACATACTAACATTTTTTTTATAGCTGAAAAAACATATCTGTCCATCCAGTTCAGCCTGCTATCCTGCAAGTTGATCCAGAGGAAGGCAAAAAACTCCTGTGAGGTAGAAGCCAATTTTGCTCACTTTAGGGGAAAAAATTTCTTCCCAACTCCAATCAGGCAATCTGAATAACTCCCTGGATCAACGACCCATGTGTAGTAGCTATAGCCTGTAATATTATTACACTCCAGAAATACACCCAAGCCCCTCTTGAACTCTTTTAGTAAACTCACCATCACCACCTCCTCAGGCAGAGAGTTCCATAGTCTGACTGCTCTTACCGTAAAGAATCCTCTTCTATGTTTGTGTACAAACCTTCTTTCCTCCAGACGCAGAGGATGCCACCTCGTCACAGTCACAGTCCTGGGGATAAATAGATGATGGGAGAGATTTCTATACTGCTCCCCCTATACTGCTACTTCTCCCCTCAGTCGCCTTTTTTCTAAAATGAATAATCCTAATTTTGATAATCTTTCAGGGTACTGTAGTCCACCCATTCCAGTTATTAATGAGGAGATGGGTAGGCTCACAACAATGAGGTAGGTGGAAATAAGTGCTACCAAATCCTATTGACTCACCTAGTCAATAAAAATCGTGTAAATGAGACAAAATCAAGGATCGAGCACTCAAACTCCAGGATATGTGTCTAAGATAGATTGGCGGTGCTAATAAACCTTATACCAACATAGTATTTAATAAAACAACATAAAATACACATAAAATGTAATAAAATATTGAACAGGTCCAATCAGTACATATGTATCTACGGCGTTTCATGGGCTATTGTGGGCGCTCATATTATGCATAGTTCACCCGTGGTATGGTTCACAAAGTCCCTAAAGAATACTGTGTTGGGTTATAATATGCCAGGCAATCAAGCTGTAATATGCTCCAATATTTTTTCCGATAAATTGCTTATGTATGCATAATTCAATCCTCTAGAGCAGAATGGAGGTAGAATGGAGCCAAACTGCTGCATTCTGAACTGATCCTTATGCATTCAGAATGCATTGGGGCTAAACTAAACAATTTTTGAGCTGCTTGTGAGCGGACCCAGAAAAGGCAGTGTGAAAGTAGCCTTAGTAGAAGGGTATACTATCAGTTGTATTGGTGTATATAGGCCTACCTGTTACCACTCCCATTCCTCCTCAATTCCTTGTTCAGAGATTGTATTCTATTGTGGGTACTTCAGAACTTGTACACAGCTTAAGTGAGAAAGGTCAGTTGCATCTCTTCGTTGGTTTGAAAGAATTGTTTGTAAGAAAGTGACTCCATCTCTGAAACAATCTTGGGAATTGCATACACCAACTGTGGAAATCACATTTAATGTACACATTGCCTGTTCGATGTATCCACTGACTGTTGCAGTAAAGTACAGTAAAGTTGTTGCAACTAACATGGCAAAGAACACTGCAAAGTGTTGGCATCATGACAACCACGACTCTGCCTTGCACCTCAAAACCTTCACCACCAAGAACACCTGACACAAGAGAACCCCAGAACCTGACTGTGCCCGAAGGGAAGAAAAGGTATGTCCACTGCCCACTGGCAAAGGGATCTCCAGAACCATACCACTACTACACCGATAGGGCCATTGACTCACACACGCCCCTGCAATCTGGTCTTTGCACTTTTACTCAGAAGCTTGCACTTGCCATAGGTTTCTTTTATGTTCTTTACCGGCAGGTCAGGGCAGCAAGGAACATGGTATGTAAGATAAGGAAGGTATTCAACAGAGAATGTGGCAGGCTAGAGAATACAGAGCTGCCACCATTGTAAGTGGTTCAGATTCACATAAAGCCTGAATTACTAAAGCACATACAAATATAATCATTCATTTTTTTTAAAATATCTTTGTAAATCAGTAAAAAGTAATAGTTCTTTGTAAAGTTAAAAAATAAATTCTTTGGGAAATCTCAAGATTCAAAAAAAATTAATAAGCTCATGTTCAACAAATAGTTTGAACAGATTTACAAAATGAAGTAAAAGTAAAAATAGATTTAGAAACGCTATACAATTGTCAGTTGGATTAAATGAAAAGCTTCAAATTCTTCACAATCTGCTATTGAAATCATGTGCATGAATGTACTGTAAAATGGTTCATTCATTGGTGAAAGGATATAGAGAGGATGAACATGATTTAACCAGTAATGCAGTTTAAATGTCTTCTTTTATCATTAAACACTAGAAGAAATTGCATTTTAAAGTTGTAAACTCTTTTACAAATTATGGCCCTGCATCAGGATAAGCCATCTTGCGCAAGAACTGGAGGAGCCAAGCGAAGGATGGCAATGGTAACGGCTCTGGCTACAAAAGTTATCCACAGTGACAATCCTCACACCGATGCTCCCTAGTGCTGGGCAATGACAGGAGGGCATACCTTTTCTTGTCTCTGGGCACACCCTGATGTAGGGGCTCCTGCCTGATGGTAGTTGGTTTGCCCTTGGTGTTATAAGTGTTGTATGTGTGGAAGTCAGCAGATGTAGGGGCTGGTGAATGGTACTGGAATCAGTAACCTGGCCATTTGTAGAAAATAGATGTCTCTCTTTAAAGACATGGGAGTTTCAGTACATCTAACAGGATCAAACACAGTTCCAAAGAGTTCATAGTGCAAATATTCCCTGATAGCAATGTAATGTATGGATATTGCAGTGGCCAGCTTTGGGGTGGCCCCAACCCTATGCTGGGTTCCTGGGACACCGTTGAGGTGTCACCATGTGTTGCTGCTCTCTGGAAGGAATGGTAAGGCGTGGTGCACCCCAATGGGAAATAAGTCCAGAGAGTCCTGGTCTGCAGTAAACCAGTGTACTTCTTTACTGTTGGAATTCAGGTGCAAAACAATACAGGCGAGGCGTAGGGCTGGATATTTCAGTCTCCTCCCTGGCAGAAGAAGGGTTTGATGCTTAGGAAAGGCCTGAGCTATCTCTCTCTCTCTCTCTCTCTCTCTCTCTCAGAAGGCTGGTACCCTGTTCAAAGGTTTGAGGCCCACGACCTGGAGCTCAGAAGTCATGGTAGCTCCTTGGTCACAGGGCTGGTGTCTGTGTCTCAGCATCCCCATTTCAGAGTTTTCTTCTGGTCACTTATGCAGACTGGCAGAGTCCAAGCAGTAGTCCCTAACTGCAGAACACTAGGGGCTCTGACTACTCTCCTTATGTACAGTTTCTCAGTTTCTGGCTAAACTAGAACCTTCTAGTAGAAAGAGTGTAGTGGAGAAACTAAGCACAAAGATACATTGCTACAATTTCCATATGTCATGGACATACATTAGAGCTTCAATGATAATGGAAATGACACAGGACACAGCAGTTTTTCCAGAAAAAATCAAGTTTCCAGACATAACAATATAGCTAAACCAGACATTCAAAAGGTCTGTCCGTCTGGTTTTGGTGGTAAATAATTCTGTCTTTTTCCGCCCAAAACATGCTCTTCTGTAAACCCTATGGCAGCTGAGAAAAATTGCCAGCTTCACTTTCAATGTCCTAAAAGTCTTTCAGTATTCACGAACCCCTTCCACAGAGCCTACAAACATAATGCAAATAAGCAGGATATGTATCACAACATATACAATGCAGTTGCACTGTATTAAACAGTGCACATTAACCATTTCAAGTGAAATAAATTAAGAAGTTGATGTCTTTGTGTAGGGGGAACAGGGTAAATGCTCACAAATGCTCATACTTCAAAGTAACCCTGCTGCAGGCCACTATAATATAAACAAGTATGGGGGTTCTAGTAGTCCTTTCCTCTATTTCTCCAAAGTCTCTCTCTTGGTAAACTCTGGGCTGGCAATAAGGTTCTTGAAAAAGGGACTGTAATTTCCAGCTGAGGGGCACAGGATTAAGATATGGCTGGCTAAGACTGGGTCAACGTGTAGAAGGGTGTATTAGCAATGTTCCTTTCACTGCAGTACAGTCTTTATCAGTCTTAATTACTGAATGCCTTACTGACTGTCTGACGCCAATGCTCAGTCAGGCAGATTTAGATTCTTCCTATTTAATGCAAAGCCCCTCTCACTTCCTCAGCTAACACTAGAGTCATGCTTACTGAATTAAGGGTGGGCCTAAGTCCATCATTTAGCTTAATACAAGAGCAGAGTCAGGATTGTTAACCCCGTCTGATCCATACAAAGCTATGCAGGTTGTAATGCATCAGAACAGGAAACAATTTCAAGTACCCTTTATGGTCCTCAACCGTACTAATTAAATTTGTATTTCCCTCAAATGTTAGTTCTTAGCAAAGTTGCTTTTCTGGCAGCTTTCACACACAGGGATTGCGTCTCCCTGGACAAGGTTTCTGTCTTGGCAGAACACACACAGCAGGTCTTCTCTCTGGCTTGTTAGCGTGAACACTCACTAACCAGTGGTGGGGCATGCTACCTAGCAACTAACACTATTAACTGGCAGTTGACTATTTAGTACCCATATACATAGTCTTTTGGACCACTTAGTGCATAGTTGGCATGGTTTGACAGTAAACCATAGCATTAACTCTTTAGCAGTAAATTAGCAGGTCACTGATTACATGGCAGCAGTGATTACATGCTGTATTGGCACATGAATACTATTGCCAGTTACTCTCCACTGGGGTAATGACAGTAAATAGGATATGTGTCTGCTGCAGTCAGTGAATGGCTCCAGTGGTCATATGATCATCTCGCATGTCATAACTGTTTTCATGTAAGCATACTGCAGCAGGGGACAACAGAACCATTGATGGTGGTCTCTCTTTCCTTTACTTGAGTCCTGCGATGTATAGATAAGTTCTCTCTTGGTAGATCATCCAGAGTTGGTTAGTCTCTGCAATTTAAGTCCTTGTCCTATATGGAGTGAGCACAGGGATCATCTCTCACTTGCTCTGCCATTTACAATCTGACTGCTAACTCAGCTAGGGGTGGAGCTAAACAGTACACACCTCAGTACATACCTCAGCTGTATCAGGGTCGGTTAACCCACGTAGCACCCATACAAGAACCATACTGGGTATACATGACATTAAATCACAATAAGTGGCATTAAATACAATGATAAATATGAACCAAACAATTTTGTAACTACCCAGGTCTGCTGTACTGCATGTTTAACATGTGTCCTTCGTATAAATGATCTGTGTGCAGCATGCGTTTTACGTGTGATATGTTACTTATGCCTGACTTCTGCGGCATGATTTCTATGTATGAGTGGTGTGTATGTTGCATGTGTCCTACTCGATGTAAGTGAATAATGTGCAAAATAGGCCCTATGAGTGAGTAGTGTGTATTCAGCATGTGCTTTTTGTGGCATGCATGTGAAATATGTGCAATCAAGAAAATCCACCTTAACTATAAAAGCCGGAGGTCAAATAGATTATCCATGAGTTTTTATTTAGCAGATTCATTCCACTGTTGTACATGTACAAAATAACAGGGTAAAAATGAAATAAACTTAGGCACTCCATAGGAATTCCAAGAAGTATCGTGTTGATCTTTATTTTGGTTTTCACATGCAAGGCAACTTATTCGTGTACATGTGACGTTTCGGTCCCACATGGAACTTATTCGAACACTGGATAACAAATTACAAAAGAGTACATATAAAAATCAAAAGATTACATAATTGCAATATGGTATAACAACATCTGCCTGTGCTATGTTGGATACAATAATGGGATGGCCATAGCATCAGTAATCAAACATTGTATAGGATACATAGTCAATTGTATATCGCATAATGGGTAATTATAAGTAGAGGTAGTATACGATAGTAACACTAAATAGCAAAAGTCGCTAAGATAGCAAAAGTCTTGCCAAGTTACAAAAGATGAATGGGACGATTCAGAAAATATGCAAAATAATGCAAAATAAATAAGAACATCTATTGCAAACAGATCTTTTGATAATATGTATCTGGAGAGTGGTACACTGTGAATACAAGTTAAGGATGACAGCTCTATAAAATCTGTTGACATACACAAACAGCAATCACAAGGGATATGTGATATAATAGTGGTAATATTAATGAACCGGGTCCCCTGGATGAAGAGAGGACAATAAAATGGCCTCACCTAGTTGCCATAAAAAGGAAAGAGGGAAGAAATGGTTTGAGGAAGGTGACTCGTCACCATGTGGTCTCCTAGGGTATGTTAGCACTGGATAGGATTTAAAAACTGTGTAGGCAGGAAGTGTTACCCCTGACCAGGAAATGTTTCCGGCAAGTAGAGTAAAGATAGGTGAAAATTAATAAAAATTGAGTAGTATTGGAAAGAGGGGGGCGGGGGTGGGGTTGTTATCTTATGTTTATATTCAGAAATTAGATGTGCTAAAATGCACAAATAGGGTGATATAAGGTGTTTGAGCCTTGCAAAGATGGCGGTGTGTTCAAGCGTGGAATGCACTGCAATAAAACGCATCGCTAAAAGAAGGGGTAGGACCTTTTTTTGATTATGGTGGCCAGTGTAGGGTTAAGTATAGGGGTGGAAGGGTTGGTGGTGTAGTGTCAGAGGTAGTACGCTCTATCCAGGAGCGTTGTGGCCTCGTATCAGATGCGTTCCACGGTGGGACACACCGTAACCTCCAAAGATGGCTGTGCATTCCACCGTGGTAGAGTAGGTGGAACGCATGGTAAAGTGGTGGGTGTGTCTGCGGCCCGACACAGGAGGGGCCGATGCGCTCCACAGTGGTGCGCATCGGAGCTATGTGGTTAGGCGCTACTGAGACTAACTGGTGATAGGGTGCTGGATAAGAAGGGAGGGAGGAGATAATGGAGGAACAGACTAGCATCATCTTAAGAGAATTGCAGCTATACATGTAGGACATGGAGGAGAGGGAGAAGGAGGGGTAAAGATGGTTAGAAAGGAAGAAAACTTAGTCTTCATCTAAAGAGCACCTTTATGCCCCCTAAAGCCTCTCCAGGGGTGGAGGCATTCATCGCTTTGGTCTATAAAGATACTGAATCACTTATCTGAAAAATGAAAGAGGGTGATTATTGCGCATCACCCAATCTTAGCAATATGGAGAGGCAAGCACTCTCCACTTTAACAGAAAAACGAAACTTTATTATCAAACCTGCCGATAAAGGAGGAACGATCGTTGTCATGGACTTAATGGACTATATCGCGGAAATTCGTCGGCAGCTAAATGACACCACTGTATACACCAAGCTCAATTACAACCCTACCACAATAATCGCCAATAAGATTAAGACAACCCTTACACAACACTACATGAAGGGCACAATTAATGAACAACTAATGTCTTTCTTAACTAATCCTTATCCCATTACTCCAGTTTTCTACACGCTTACCAAAATCCACAAGACTTTGGAGAAACCACCAAGACGACTTATATTGGCATCCACAGATTCTATTCTATCCCCTCTATCTATCCTCTTAGAGAAGGTTCTGACTCCTTTCATTAAAAACACCCAGTCATTCCTTCTAGACACCTCATTTTTCCTCCAATTGATAGGTCAGATAGGTCCACTCTCTGAGACATCTTATTTGGTCACTTGGGACGTCACTAGTCTCTACACTTCTATAGAACATGACAAGGGGATTAGAGCAACCAAACTTTTACTGAAAGAGTCCAATACACCAGAGACACACATAGACTTCTACCTGGATCTTCTAACCTTAGTACTTAAAGAAAATCACTATATGTTTGAGGATACATTCTTTCTACAGAAGCAAGGGACAGCAATAGGCTCACACGTAGCGCCCCCATATGCAAATGCATATATGTCATGGGTATAAATTGAACACATTTACCCTAACTCTCTCTTTACACTATGTGCCAAGATTTGGAAGAGATATATCGACGATATATTCTGTGTTTGGGATGGCTCTCTCGAAACCTTACACATATTACATCAGTTCATCAATAACATATACCTGAAACTCCAATTCACCATACATCACGACAAGCACTCTATCAGCTTCTTGGATACCTTAGTCCTCAAAAATTCTGATGGTACACTTACCACAGATCTATATTGCAAACCAACAGACCTTAACCTCTTACATTATGATAGCTGCCATTCCACCTCCACCAAATGCTCCCTTCCTAGATCTCAATTCACAAGAGTCAATAGAATAGTCACCAATGAACAAACAAGAAAAGAGAGAACACAAGAAATGACAGAGAAGGAGGTTACCCCAAACCATAATCAAAAAAGGCCTTTCCCCCACCATCAATCAACCAAAAAATCCCAGAATACCCTTTGTACATACATTTCACCCCTACTCCTACAAAATAATACCAATACCAATATCAATATTATAAAACATCATTGGAACATACTAGCCAGGTTCCATCCCCGAATTGAAGCGTTTCAATCACCTATTCTTTCATGCACCCGACGTCCTAGGAACCTTCGTGATCAACTGATTAGGGCTGATATAGGCTTGAATACTAAAAAAGGCAACAATTCCTAGGGACCACAAAGAAAGGTACCTTTCTCTGTCTACATTGTGCACAGTGTTCTAAAATACAGAAGGGAGATAAGATAAGACATCCACACACAGATAAATAATACCCCATCAAAGGTTACTTTACCTGTGATACAAACTATGTAGTTTACATTCTCAAATGGCCGCACAGTCTACTATATGTGGGTGAAATAACACAAACCATTCGCAACAGAGTCTGTCAACAAAAATCTACCATACGTTGTCAAAATCTACTACTTCAGTTCCGGCTCACTTTCATAAATACAAACATAACATATCACAACTATGTTTCCAGCTTATTGAACATATTGTGACTCCAAGAGGAGGGGAGACAGACAGAAAAAATTGAAACAAAGGGAGGCTTTTTGGATGGATACACAATAGGGATCAATAGGGATTATGAACTATTATCCTTTATTTAACATAAGGTCTATGTTTTTAACACTACTGTATCAGTATAACTTTTCATCTCTGTTTTTCAGGCACGATAATTGATAACCGGATCCCCATCAACATTGCCTTCCCTTTATATCCTTTTTTCCCCCATTTATTTCCTATGTAAGTATATATTCCCCTATACTGTATCTTATTCATTCCATTTTAATATTTTTTTCTAATTTTCTTTTTTATTCCTTTCTAACCTTCTTTACCCCTCCTTCTCCCTTTCCTCCATGTCCTACATGTATAGCTGTTATTCTCTTAAGATGATGCTAGTCTTTTCCTCCATTATCTCCTCCCTCCCTTCTTATCCAGCGCCGTATCACCAGTTAGCCTCAGTAGCGCCTAACCACATAGCTCCGATGTGGAGCGCATCCCGCCCATCCTGTGTCGGGCCGCAGACACACCCTCCACTTTATGTAAACAGATTTTATAGAGCTGTCATTAGAGATGGCCCGAACTATCCGCCGACGAACAGTTCCCGGCAAACATAGCTTGTTCGCGTTTGCTGTGGCGGGCAAACACATGCGATGTTCGGTCTGCCCCCTATACATCATCCTTGAGCAAACTTTGACCCTGTACCTCACAACCACTGCCAGTGCCAACCACTGATACCGGGTGGCACAGTAGCTTGCCTATAAATAAGGCATTTAATTTTTAGACAGTAGTCTAATTTCAGTTGCTTGCCTGCTGCCAGTGTGTGTCAGGCCCACTTCCATAGACTGTAGTGTGCCCACTGCCAGTGCCAACCACTGATACCGGGTGACACAGTAGCTTGCCTATAAATAAGGCATTTAATTTTTAGACAGTAGTCTAATTTCAGTTGCTTGCCTGCTGCCAGTGTGTGTCAGGCCCACTTCCACAGACTGTAGTGTGCCCACTGCCAGTGCCAACCACTGATACCGGGTGGCACAGTAGCTTGCCGATAAATAAGGCATTTCATTTTTAGACAGTAGTCTAATTTCAGTTGCTTGCCTGCTGCCAGTGTGTGTCAGGCTCACTTCCACAGACTGTAGTGTGCCCACTGCCAGTGCCAACCACTGATACCGGGTGGCACAGTAGCTTGCCGATAAATAAGGCATTTCATTTTTAGACAGTAGTCTAAATTCAGTTGCTTGCCTGCTGCCAGTGTGTGTCAGGCCCACTTCCACAGACTGTAGTGTGCCCACTGCCAGTGCCCACCACTCATACCGGGTGGCACAGTACCTAGCACGCGTAGTACCACTTATCTAAAAAAAAAGACAGGCAAAGGCAGGCCACCCTGCAGGGGCCGTCGTGGTCGTGGTGCTGTGATTTCCAGTGTCCCTGGAATAATGCCTAGTGTTCAGAGGCCACGTACCCTGAACCCGAAAAATTCTGAGGACATAGTTGACTGGCTTAGACAGGACACCCAATCTTAAACAGCTTCCGCTAAGAACCTTGATGCACCATCCTCCTCCAGCTCAGCTTCGGTCACCTGCTCTCAAGTTACCACGCTCCCGCCCGCCGCCACCACCACCACTACCACCACAACCACCACAGCTGCTTCACTTGATCCGTCAGAGGAGTTATTTACACATCAGTTGGATGCAATTAGTGATGCGAAACCATTATTGCCAGATGATGTAAATTACAGGGATATTTCTCATTTAGGCAGGATTACACACATGGACGTACAGTGTGATGATGATGATGATGATGATGTTGTACCAGCTGCTGCTGAGGTGTCAAATAAAAGTGAAGCGGTTGATGATGACGATGTGTCCACGGATGCCAAGTGGGTGCCTGCTCGAGGAGAAGGAAAGGGGGAAAGTTCAGAAGGGTACACAGAGAGAAGGAGGAGACGAGTTGGAAGCAGGGGTAGGTCGTCACAAGGAGTTAGTGGCACAGTCAGACAGCATGTATAGGCACCCGGGGTCAGCCAGACAGCACGCCATTCAACGCATGCTGTTGCCACCACCAGAATGCCGTCATTGCAATGCTCAGCAGTGTGGCATTTTTTTTGTGTGTCTGCCTCTGATAACAGCAATGCCATTTGCAACCTTTGCCAAAAGAAACTGAGTCGTCGGAAGTCCAACACCCACCTCGGTACAACTGCTTTGCGAAGGCACATGATCTTACATCACAAACGCCTATGGGATCAACACATGAGTACAAGCAGCACACAAACTCAAAGCCACCATGCTCCTCCTGGTCCAGCATCTTCAGCCACGTCAACCACTGCTGTCCTCCCTGCCCCCTCTCAACTAACCGCCACTCCGCCTCTCACCTTCAGCATTTCCAGCTCATCTGCCCACAGTCAGGTGTCTGTTAAGGAAATGTTTGAGCATAAGAAGCCAATGTCACAGAGTCACCCCCTTGCCCGGCGACTGACAGCTGGCTTGACGGAACTCTTAGCCCGCCAGCTTTTACCATACCAGCTGGTGGAGTCTGAGGCCTTCAAAAAATTTGTCGCTATTGGGACACCACAGTGGAAGGTACCCGGATGGAATTTTTTTTCAAAAAAGGCAATCCCAAACCTCTACAATGTTATTGAAAAGGAAGTCATGGCATCTCTGGCATACAGTGTTGGGGCAAGGGTCCATCTGACGACTGATACCTGGTCTGCAAAGCACGGTCAGGGCAGGTATATCACGTACACTGCGCATTGGGTCAACCTGCTGACGGCTGACAAGCATGGAATGCGTGGCTCCGCAGCGGAGTTGGTGACACCGCCACGACTTGCAGGCAGACCTACTGCCACCTCCTCTACTCCTACTCCATCCTCTTCGATATCCTCCTCTGCTGAGTCCTCTTCTGCTGTGGCATCTGACTGCACATCAACTGAATCCCCCCAGCTCCCCAGGGGCTATTCCACATCCCGGATACGACAGTGTCACGCTGTCTTGGAGTTGACTTGCCTGAAAGCAGAGAGCCACACAGGACCAGCACTCCTGTCCGCCTTGAACGCACAGGTGGATCAGTGGCTGACCCCGCACCAACTGGAGATCGGCAAAGTGGTGTGTGACAATGGAACAAATTTGTTGTCGGCATTGAATCTGGGCAAGTTGTCACATGTGCCGTGCATGGCACATGTGTTGAATCTCATCGTACAACGCTTTGTGTCTAAGTACCCAGGCTTACAGTACGTCCTCAAGCAGGCCAGGAAGGTGTATGGCCATTTCAGGCGTTCCTACACGGCCATGGCGCACTTTTCCGATATTCAGCGGCGAAACAACATGCCAGTGAGGCGCTTGATTTGAGACAGCCCGACACGTTGGAATTCAACACTCCTAATGTTCGACCGCCTGCTCCAACAAGAAGAAGCCGTCAACGAGTATTTGTATGACTGGGGTGCTAGGACAGCCTCTGCGAAGCTGGGAATTTTTTTTCCACGTTACTGGACGCTCATGCGCAATGCCTGTAGGCTCATGCGTCCTTTTGAGGAGGTGACAAACCTAGTCAGTCGCACTGAAGGCACCATCAGCAACCTCATCCCATTTGTTTTCTTCCTGGAGAGTGCCCTGCGAAGAGTGCTGGATCAGGCTGTAAACAGCCTTGTCATCTTCGCTTGCCGGACCTGCGGCAACGCTGGAAGAGGAGTATGAGGAAGAGGAGTCAGAGGAGGAATGTGGCAGCTTTGAGGAGGAGGAGGAAGACCAACCACAGCAGGCACCCCAGGGTGCTCGCTGTTGTCACCTATCTGGGACCCATGGTGTTGTATGTGGCTGGGGGGAAGAACAGACCATCAATGACATCAGTGAGGACAAGGAACGGGAAATGAGTAGCTCTGCATCCAACCTTGTTCAAATGGGGTCTTTCATGCTGTCATGTCTGTTGAGGGACCCTCGTATAAAAAGGATGAAGGAGAACGACCTGTACTCGGTGGCCACGCTACTAGACCCCCAGTATAAGCAGAAAGTGGCAGAAATGTTACCAAATTACCGAAAGTCAGAAAGGATGCAGCAGTTCAAAACCAAACTAAAAAATATGCTTTACACAGCTGATAAGGGGGATGTCACAGCACAACGGGAATCTAACAGGGGAAGAGGGGAGTGTAATCCTCCTCCTACCACGGCGGCAAGGACTGGACGATTTACAAAAGACCTTGGGATTCCCCCAATAACAGTGTCATCCTCAGATGCCCCCAATAACAGTGTCATCCTCAGATCCCCCCCATAACAGTGTCATCCTCAGATCCCCCCCCCAATAACCGTGTCATCCTCAGATGCCCCCCAAAACAGTGTCATCCTCAGATCCCCCCCCCCAATAACCGTGTCATCCTCAGATGCCCCCCAAAACAGTGTCATCCTCAGATCCCCCCCATAACAGTGTCATCCACCACAGATCTCCCCCATAACAGTGTCATCCACCACAGATCCCCCCATAGCAGTGTCATCCACCACAGATACCACATAGCAGTGTCATCCACCACAGATCCCACATAGCAGTGTCATCCACCACAGATCCCCACATAGCAGTGTCATCCACCACAGATCCCCCATAGCAGTGTCATCCACCACAGATCCCCCATAGCCGTGTCATCCACCACAGATACCCCCCAATAACAGTGTCATCCTCAGATCCCCCCATAACAGTGTCATCCACCACAGATCCCACATAACTGTGTCATCCACCACAGATCCCCCATAGCAGTGTCATCCACTACAGACCCCCCCCCCCCAATAAGTGTCATTCTCAGATCCCCCCAATAACAGTGTCATCCTCGGATCCCCCATAACAATGTGTCACCCATAGATCCTCCATAAGTGTCATCCATGGATACCCCATAAGTGTGTCCTCCACAGATCCCCCATAACAATGTCATGCACATATCCCCCATAACAGTGCCATCCACAGATCCCCCATAACAGTGCCACCCACAGATCCCCCATAACAATGTCATCCACACATCCTCCATAACAGTGTCATCCACAGATCCCCCCATAATAGTGTTATCGAAAGTTCCCCCCTTAATGGTGCCATCCACAGATCCCACATTACAGTGTTGTCATCCACAGACCTGCCCTATCTGGAGATCGCTCAGGGAGTCCCATCCTGTGGATGGGGGATACATTTTTTATAACAGGACAACCCCTTTAAAGTCATACAAGTCTGTCATACTACATTTATTTACATTTCCCTCCTCTGTGCCCCCATATAGTACAGCCCCCATATAGTACAGGCTTCCCCATCTCTACTGTCATATAGTACAGATTCCCCTTCTCTGTGTTGCCATGTTTAGTGGGCTTTATTACTGTGTGGGGCAATACACATTGGGAGTTTGTACAGAGGTGGGGATGGTGCTGAAATCATGGAATGAGAAGCTTAAACTATTAGTTTTGCAAATTCTGCGGAGACGAGTGGTGGCCAGAAAAAGACTGATTCCAATCAAAGAAGACGTCGCCTTTGATTCACCTTTGAGTCGCCCTGTGAGTCAATATTTATGTACTTTTAATCACTTATGGTTTGCAGAATCTGTGTAGTGTATTTTCCACTATATTGTCATATTGGTTTTTATTTAGTTACAGTGTGGTGTTAGTATCCAGTCACTATGCGGGGGTAACTCCTGTTAGATTCTATGCGGCCAGCGACGCAGACTCTGCCAGGTCCGCAATCGTACCGGCCAATGCTGTTGTCCTATTATAATTACGCAATGCTATGGGGCTGGTATTAAGATTAAGAATATGTGGTTATTGTCTTATATGACTTGTTTTTGCACTTTATTTCTATCTTTATATGGATCTAAAGAGATTGTGCATTTGTTTACAGCTATAGTTAATTGGTACATTAAACTGCGCATACTTATGTGTGATTACAACAGTAAGTATTTAGTAATGACTCCACAAGTTGGGGGGGGGGGGGCGCACTTGGGCAGCTCAGCCTCTGTTGGTGGTGGACCTTGTCCCAGCCCTAAGGCCGTTGCTTCATTATGGTCGGACGGCTGGATAATATTTCATAGAAAAAACATTAATTTACCTTTTTTTTTTTTAAATAGTATGGGTTTTTAATACATAAAATAAAAAATCATAATAAAGTCTCTTAATAGTTTATTAGAAATAATGCAGACAATTAAAAAAATCCCCATCAATTCCAATACAAAGCAAGTACAGAGCTCAGAACTAAATTATTTCATGATGTCGTAATGGTTCGTTAATTCAACAATGTTTAATCAATTCGACACACGTCCCCGGATAGGGTACGTAACAGGGATTAAACTGATAGGAATAGTACTAGTTAAGACACCACTCATATAGGGTGTCACAGCACATTGCTCTGTGCACGCGCAGTGCCCCAATTTGGGAGTAAGAGGACCGACCAAGCTGCTTTTTCCATCTCCCGGCAGTCGAAGGTACCCAGCCAAATTTTTTTTTCACAAAAGGCAATCCCTGATATGGGATGTAACAGGGATTAAACTGATGAGAATAGTACTACAGAAAATACCACTCATATAGGGTGTGACAGTAAATTGCACGGCGTAGACGCAGTGACCGTGGATAAAAACAAAGGGGAGGGAGCCAGCGTTTTTTTAACCATCTCCCCGTTCGAAAAATCAATTCAATTCACCTTTCGGGGACCCTTGGTGTTGTATGTGGCTGGGTGGAGGAAGAAACCTTCAATGACATCACCGGGACATGGCTAGCTTGGTATCCAACCGTGTGCAAATGGGGAGTTTGCTGTTGTGCAAATGGACTGTTTGCGGTTGCTTGCGGTGCATTAAAAGGGGAGTTTGGTCTGTCAATGTCTGTGAAGCGGGCGTAACCCTTACACTACCTGATCGATATAACATCATACCTGATCGTATACACACAATGGATGTTTACAAAGCATGTTATTCCAAACAATTTAGGAATGTTACGTGATTTATGCCCTTTATGCATTAAAACCCGACTCTGCGTCCACTACGTAATTTTCCATGGGAGTTTTGCTATGGATCCCCCTACGGCATGCCACAGTCCAGGTGTTAGTCCCCTTGAAACAACTTTCTTCACTATTGTGGCCAGAAAGAGTCCCTGTGGGTTTTAAAATTCGCCTGCCTATTGAAGTCTATGGCGGTTCATCCGTTCGTGAACATTTGCGGAGGTTCGCGTTCGCCGTTCGGAAAATTTTATGTTCGCGACATCACTAGCTGTCATCCTTAACTTGAATTCACAGTGTACCATCGGGTATACTCTCCAGATACATATTATTGCAATAGATGTTCTTATATATTTTGCATTATTTTGCATATTTTCTGAATCGTCCCATTCATCTTTTGTAACTTGGCAAGACTTTTGCTTACCTCTCTATTTTTCTACCTTAGCGACTTTTGCTATTTGCTTTTACTATCGTATACTACCTCCACTTATATTTACCCATTATGCTATATACAATTGGCTATGTATCCTATACAATGTTTGATTACTGAGACTATGGCCATCCCATTATGGTATCCAACATAGCACAGGCAGATGTTGTTCTACCATATTGCAATTTTGTAATTTTTAGATTCTATTTTTATTCTGTTTTTATTTGTCATTTTAAGAATAAACATTTAGAACAGTTCAAAGAACCCAATTCACATAGATCAATGAGATAAGTTAACAACTGTATTATACATTAGATCAATATCAGAAAAATCTGTCAGTGTAATTCCTTCAAGTCTACATTTTTGCCGTTGCTTCATAGTAATTGTGTTATACAATTTGATATCATTCACTCACTCGTACACACCACCGCAGCGCCGTTGAACTCCCACCTTCTTTTAAACTATCGATGTTCTAGCATTCAGCCATAATCCCCATATTTTATTGAATCTCTCCGGAGTGTTTGTAGCTAGATATGTCATTTTATAGATGGCCCAACAAACTATTTTCAGGGGAACATACCGCCGGCAATCCCAGTTTTAGGTTCAAGAATTTATGATTTGCTGACCAAAACTCCGCAATTTTTGGGCATTCCCATATCATGTGTATCAGAGTGTCAATCACCCCATTACACCTGGAACATGAGCTATTAAGTTGTCACATTCGTTCCAACCTGACCGGAGTTAAGTAGACCCTATGCATCCATTTTACTTGTATAGATTGGTCCCTAGCACTTATGACTGTGTCCCTCCAGTTATGCTTAAGTTCCCTTTCATGTCTATTTTCTATGTTCCTTCTGCCATCTTGCCATGGCTCTGGTTAACAGAGATAATTGGGATATAAATACTATATAAAAGGAGGATACTGGTTTGCATAAATTTGTCTACCAATTTTTTCCACCTCTCCATATTCTATCTTAACCCTTCCACTACCAAATTGTTCTGTACAGGCATGTCTTAATTGGACATACCTAAAAAGGCTATTCTTGGGTAAACTGAACTCCTCTCTCAGCTCGGGAAAGGTTTTAAAAGCACCCTCTGAATACAACTGTGGCACGTATTTGATCCTATGTTTTGGACAGAATTAAAAATCAGAAAGTGAATCTAGTTCCGTTAGTTTTACATTCTTCCATAACGGCAACACAGGAGACCATCCATCTTCTTTTACCCTATTGCCCCAAACCCACGCGCTTTCTGTCCATATTTTTATTACCGCACTCATGTTAGAAGTGAGGTGTTCAACTGGATATTTTCCCATTCTGTACAGAAATATGATCCAAGAAGTGCCACTTCCAGCACCACTGCTGGGTTATTAGCATCCGCCCTCACCCACCAGCTTACGTATGTCAACTGAATAGAGCAGTAATATCTGTACATATCAGGCAGGGCCAGGCCACCCCGAGTGTATGACGCTTTCAGAGTCTCACTAGCTAGTCTGGGTTTCTTGTTAGCCCAAAGGTGTCAATAGTCTGTCAATTTTCACGAAATAGGATTTTTCGAGGATAACTGGCGCTGCCCTATACACATACAATAGTTTGGGTAGAATTATAATTTTGAAAATATTAATGTGTCCCACCAAAGATAGAGTAAGGGTTTCCCATGCCTTCAATTTTCGATTGATGTGCTCCATGATCGGTGAAATATTAAGTGGGGCAAATTGCTGCATATCTTTGTATATGGTGATTCCCAGATATTTAAATTGATCGACTACCATTAACTTGGATCTGGGTAAGACCAAGATCTCTTTCCCTCCATCCTCAAGATACAGCACTGATTTAGCCCAGTTAACCATCAGACAGAAGAACCTGCCATATTCATCCACTACTTCTAAAAGAGTTTCCAGCGACCTTCCTGTGTCTCCCAAATACACCAACATATCATCTGCGTACAAGGACAGCTTTTCAGTTATCCCTGCTATGTTCCAACCTTCTATAGGACTACAGCAATTTAGGAGACACTACAAGGGCTCCATCAACGATGCATATATCAAAGGGGATAAAGGGTATCCCTGTCATGTGCCTCTGTGTATGAAAAAAGGTTCTGACAGATGTCCATTAACTCTAACATGAGCTGTGGGTTGTCGATACAGAAGTCGCAGCCACTGCAAGAAGTTTCCCGGGAACCCAAATCTTTCTAGAATTTCCCAGAGAAAGGTCCATTCCACTGAGTCGAAGGCCTTTTCATTGTCTAATAGTGCTATGGTTCTATTTCCCATGTTATCATGTTTAATTTGTAGGTTGGTGTACAGGCGTCGAAGATTAATATCCGTAAACTTCCCCTGCATAAAGCCAGACTGGTCCGTCCCCACAATAGATAAGATAACCCCCGTCATTCGTATGGCCAACACTTTAGCCAAGATTTTAGCATCTAAATTTATAAGTGAACAAACAAGAACAAATACAGTAGGCACTCCTCCTTTCTGTTGTAGTGGTGCTCGCGTCCAGGGCTGGAGACCCAAAAGAATCTGAAGAAAAAAGACCGGCACTTCACTTGATGCAAAAAAGGTGAACTTTATTCACGCATCAGCGGGACAAAGCGCTGAGCGACACGTGTTTCGGCTCAAGCACGAGCCTTTCTCAAGCGTAAATTTATAAGTGAAATGGGTCGGTATGAACTGCATTGATCCGGAGGCTTCCCAACCTTATGGATAATTACTATTCTAGTCTCAGAGAAAGATAATGGTAATTCAGAATTTTGCAAGGCATATGTGAACAGTTTACTCAGCTGGGTACTAAAACCCTTGGCATATAATTTGTACCACTCGGCAGGGAAGCCATATGGCCCTGGAGTCTTATGCAAGGCCATAGATCCTATTGCTGTCTGGATCTCTGCAGCCAATATTGGGGGAGTCTAATACCTCTCTACCCTCCCTAGACAGTCTCGTGAATTTGACCTGATCTCGGAACACCTTCAAGCTATCAGTTATGGGAGTAGGTCTCGATGTGTAAAGTTTAGTGCAATAAGATGCAAATTGGCACATATCTCTTTGGGCGTAGACATTTCCACAACAGATTCAAGTTTAATCGCAGCCACCACCGTTTGAGGGGTTTCTGTCCTTGCCAAGTAAGCAAGGGTTTTTCAATTTTTGTCGCAATCTTTTGATTCTTTTGTAATTTGTTATCCAGTGTTTGTAAAAGGTCCATGTAGGACTGAAACGTCACGTGTACTTCACGCAATTCCTATAGTGTTTCTAAGTTTATTTCATTTTTGCTTGTTACGGGGGGGGGGGGGTGGGGGGGGGCACAGCTAGAGCACCCAACCAGCAAGACACGAGTGCCACATCCCACCAAAATAACAGGGTTTCATAATTAAACAGGAACTGCTTTAGTATATGCTATTCAATCGTACCCAATGGAGGAATGTGTGCCTGCTTCCACTAACTCAAAAATAAGCTGGCCTAGGAGGGGCATACAGTGCACCCCTAGTGTTACCCAAACCCTATTTTATAAAATACTCTTTAAAAAGTTTATAAATTTTGCTTCAATGTTACATTCATAAAATTTAGTAAAACAGAAAAATGTAGTTGATCAGATGTCAATTAATAGTCCAAAAAATTAGATGATGGACCCCAGATCATCATGTGCAATGCTGGTATATAGGAATGATATATCTTACGTGCTAATTAGGTTCCTGATGGTACAATTAAAACCTTTAACTGTTCCATCAGACGCATCAAGTTATGTACATACAGTTATGTTCAAAATTATTCAACCCCCAATGCTGTAAAGGTTTTTAGGGAATTTAGTGCACATTTGTAATTGTGTTCAGAATGAAATCTTACAAGGACTTTTTAAAGAACCAAATGCAACTAAAATGACATCAATTGTTTTTGTAATACAATATTAAATGTTTTTTTGTGTGATTTCTTCATTGACACAATTATTCAACTCCTTAAAGACTACCACTCTTAAGAACAGAGGTTCATTCAAATGTTTTCGATCAGGTATTGAAAACACCTGTGGATGTCAAGGAGCAGCAATCAAGCATAATAAGCACCAATTAGGCAGATTTAAAATTACTATGATACTCAGCTCCTTCTAGACATTTACTGGCGTGTTTACAAACATGGTGAAGTCAAGAGAATGATCCAGGAAGACAAGAGAAGAGGTGATTTCTCTTCACAGGAAGGGCAATGGCTATTAGAAGATTGCAAAGATGTTAAACATACCAAGAGACACCATAGGAAGCATCATTCGCAAATTTAAGGCAAAGGGCACTGTTGAAACGCTACCTGGTCGTGGCAGAAAGAAGATGCTGACTTCGACTGCTGTGCGCTACCTGAAGCGCAAAGTGGAGAAAAGTCCCCGTGTGACTGCTGAGGAACTGAAAAAAGATTTGTCAGATGCGGGTACTGGAGTTTCAGCTCAGACAATAAGGCGCACACTGCGTAATGAAGGCCTCCATGCCAGAACTCCCAGGCGCACACCTTTGCTGTCTCCAAAGAATAAGAAGAGTCGACTGCAGTATGCCAAAAGTCATGTGGACAAACCACAAAAGTTTTAGGATAGTGTTCTTTGGATTGATGAAACAAAATTAGAACTGTTTGGGCCCATGGATCAACGCTTTGTTTGGAGGAGGAAGAACAAGGCCTATGAAGAAAAGAACACCTTGCCTACTGTGAATCTGATTGAGAACCTCTGGTGGGACTTAAAGAAAGCAGTTGCAGCGCGCAAGCCTAAGAATGTGACTGAACTGGAGGCTTTTGCCCATGAAGAATGGGCGAAGATACCAGTAGATCGCTGCAAGACACTTGTGTCAAGCTATGCTTCACGTTTAAAAGCTGTTATAACTGGAAAAGGATGTTGTACTAAGTACTAAGATTGAATATCACTTGGGGGTTGAATAAAACTGATAATGAAGACATTTGTGGTTATTTCATTATAAATGTTATGTTATATTTGTCTGACTTACAAGTGCCTCTTTGATTTAATTGTAAACAAGATGACTGAAATGATCAAAATCAATGTCAAACTGGCCCAAACACTCAATTTCAGTGGGGGTTGAATAATTTTGAACACAACTGTATGTAAGACTCCATTCTCAACACAAAAGGTTATAGATGGTAGTCCAACTAAATGTACAGTAGGCCTTTTTACTGAAACCTCTCTGTCTAGGGAACATTGTAAACTAGTACTTCTAAACATTGAAAACTAGTACTCATGTTTAATGATGATATACTGATTGTAGTAACCATTTTTCTTTCCTTTTAAATTCCACAAGAGGGTATAGGGATGGTAGGACAGTATAATAAGATCCATTATCCAACTGTCTCTTGCTCAGATATCGATCCACAGGCCAATGTGTCACATTGCCACTCTTGCCTCTTCCTTAATAAAAAAAGGTCCTATTTCCACTTACTGACATCAGTGATTACTGTTCTATAATATTCTCTTGCCTATTTCTATCATGTTTTAGACCCTGAGCATCCCTTGAAATAGAGATGCACAAACCAGACAAGATTTGTTTGAAGTTCACCACATTCAGTCACGGACAGATAGAGCGAGAGTAAGAGCTAAGTACATGAATGTGTGTTTCTAAAGAATATATATGCATTGTCTAAGGGGTACTTTTTTTTATTATGGAGAGCCCATGGTGTGTGAAGTACTTATGTGCATTATTGAAGTCCAGGTGATGCGCCTGGTACACCGAGTATGTGTGCACACTATCGTAGGCCAGGCGATTTCTGGGAAAAATATTCAAATTAGCTTTCCTAAACCTATCTCATGCCCGAAGATGTGAAACATGATCATTTGCATATATTTTATCCAGAAATCCAGAGGAGCATTGTCTAGCCTACAATAGTCATCACATATATCAACTAGTCTCCATGATAGAAATAGTTCTCCCTAAGTTCTCACAACTAAAAAGGCTGTTCTTATTTGCTTTTGCTTTTTTGTGTGTTAAGGGCTTTTGTCCTGAAAGAACTACTTGAAGATGTGAGGCTGACTTAGCTATTTTCCTTGCTTTGCTACATAATCATGCTTAAAAGGCATGAAGGCATCTCTGCCAATTTGCTGTGTGAAAATAATGTAGTGATCAAAGTGCTGCTGTGTTCTTCTTACAGCTCTCTGCTGTTCACCTGAGCATATATCACCTGTACAGCAAAAAAACAAACACCTTTAGCAATTTTCTTTCACCATTTTGATTCAACATCATATGAACCAGAGAGACCTCGAAAGTAACGTTGAACTAAAAGTAAGATACAAGAATTACAACGTCCCACAAAACTTATACACATCTCAATAAAACGTGCAAGCTAGTTTTATTTCTAGACAAACAAGAGAAATAGAATGCCACAAGATAAACTTTGTTTTACATGGTAGACATACCTTGTGGCGTTCTCTTTGGGTTGCTCTTTATCATTAGGGAGACTAAAAAATATGCCTAAGTATTGGATGTCTGGCGACACTGATATATGGGATGTAGAGGTTAAAGTCACTGGAGATGGGGCTATAGTTGTGGTGTGGCTTTTGTTGGTGTTTTTTTTTCCTTTTCACTTTGTACTTTCCAAAAGGTCATACAAGTCCTTTGGGGGACATTTAACATTACATTTTCGTTTTATTGTGTTACTGATTTCTCATGTAATAGGGCTAACATATTAACACTAGTTAGGGGGGTTCACAAAAGTGTTCTGATTTCTGTTATAGCATTCCATAATAACATGCTTATAATGGAAAATAACAGAATTGCTATAACAGAAACCAAAAGGAACACTGTCCGTTTTACTCCATCCTAATATAGTTAAATGGGAAATAAATAAGGGAAACCAGCATTTTACCTCCATGAGCAGTAGGAAAGTGGTTATAATGTGTTTGGTTTAACCGCGCGGCACACTACATGTGAATCCTAACTTATACTTTCTCTCCCTTTATGTGTAACACCTGGTTTTGACTTCACAAACTACATTAAGTGAAATCCAGGTGGATACAGGCAGATACAAGGAAAATGTGAAATGAGGAAACTTGCTGTGCAGAAAAAAAATCCTAGCTAGTTTGCCCATCTTATGTGTACCAAGACCAACAACAGGACTTCATGAAGAATATGCTCTGGACAGAAGAGGCATCACAAGAGCTATTTGGCTACAGTACCAGAAGGGAAGGCTGTAATCAAACAAAGAAAACATGATAATTAGGGATAATCAAAGCATGCTTCGGATCCTAGATCTGAAGTTGCTTCGCTCAAAGCTTCGGATTAATGCTGGATGAAGTTCTGTCTCGTAAAGCATTAAAATGTGCGACCTCCGATGAGGCAAAGTCCACCTAATGTCAATACCTGGTACGAGTTATAAGAAATGTCTGCTTCAAGTTGTCACTGCAAAAGGGAAAATATAAGATATTCGTTTACATACTTTTTACACTGAATGAAATATCTGAGAATTTTACATTTAATAAATTATTACAAAGTCATTTTTGTTTTATTGTTTCATTTCATTGCATTTATCCTCATACATAGTTGCAATGAAGATTAAATATTGATCTGTTCACATTTGTAGATACCAGCAGGGAAAGGAAATGGCTCATAATATTTAGGTTTACCAGCAGGATTTTAGGCAGATACCATTGACTGATGCCACTTTTTTTTCACCACCACCCATTAAGCAGTGGACCCACTATAAAGGATGTGTCATTGTCGGCATATTATAATTAGTGTCCTAATTTGCAATTAATCCAAATTTTCTTGCACTTTGTGGTAACGAATCAGGTTTTCCTAAAATGGCGGCTGCACGTGTTACAAAGCGAAAGTTTAGAGATGACAAGCCTGGGAACATGAGATGACCCATAATGCCATGCAGCTAGCCAATCCACAGATAGCCATCCCCTGTGATGTCACAGCCCTATAAAACCCTCATTCCACGTGGTCCCTGCCATTGTCCTGTGAGCTGAGCATAGACAAGCACTCATGATCTAAGGACAGTGTTGCTGAGAGCGATTAATAAAAGAATATTGGAGAGGGAGAGTACAGGGAGACTGCAGGGAGACTAATTCTGCATCAGTTTTATTTTATTCCTACATCAGCCATAAAGTAAGATACGGAATTCAGTATCAATAATATAGAAGCCTTTATTTTTCCATTGCCAGTGTGCCAACCAATACCAACCATCCAGTCTGCCCCTCTTAGGGGTGTCAGGTCTTAATGATGACCATTCTCATCTTTTGCTGGCTTTACTTAATCCAAATCATCCCTCAAAGTCTCCATGTCCTAGAAAAGTCAGCAAGATTCAGAGAGAGGAGGAGCTGGATGTTCCTGATGACATAGGTTCATCAATATTAGATGATGTGGAAAAGGAGGAAAAGCATATGGCAGAAGAAGGGCTCCCAACTGTACGGCAGGAGAGTGCTGGTGTCGGAGAAGTGGGTACAGCCCGTTTAAAGGTGCATCAAAGTTAGCCATTAACAATGAAGACCGACTATACAGTGCAGTCTTCATTATTAAATGAAAGCTGCAGACTAATTAACCGCGTGGTTATTCACCGCAGCATAGCCGCAACCAGCAGCACGGCCACTCTGTGTGGCCATACCCTAAGGCAGAGTGGTGATTTATTAATTCATAAGGAATCAAATTTCTTGTCGATCTGTGGCAAAGCTACTGAATTGAGTTTTTCAAAACTTCACTCATCTCTTATTATAACGGATGAGACATAGTTTCAAAGTGTGAGTTATCTGCTACATAGGATTCTGTGTAATATCTATTAGTGCAATAAAGAAGATTACATTTTCTGTCTTTAAGACAGTCTCTTATAGGCCAACTGTATTAAGCGCTATTACAGTTTTGTGATATTGATTAGTGTTGAGCGAGCATGCTCGGCGGAACTCTAGTTGGGCTTGAACACCATGTGTGCTCGAGCCATTGTACATTTTCTGTCTTTAAGACAGTCTCTTATAGGCCAACTGTATTAAGCGCTATTACAGTTTTGTGATATTGATTAGTGTTGAGCGAGCATGCTCGGCGGAACTCTAGTTGGGCTCGAACACCACGTGTGCTCGAGCCAGTGTATTTTAATCGAATTTAGCCTCTATTACTATGCAGAAGATTTCTGTACAGTGGGGAAATCCTCCAGTGTGAGTCCATGGCTAAGGAGTCCCTTCTTTGACTCCATATATAGCTATGTCCATTTATGGAGTCAGTGCTTGGGGACACCTAGTGTATTTAAATCTAATTTAGTCTGTATTTCAAAAAGGTTTCTGCCAGGATTTAAACTCACAACCTTCTGCATTAGAGGCAAGCATCTTAACCACTGGGCTATACAACCCAATGATAAACTGTGCGGGAAAAACCTCAGAGTAGTCTCTAAAGTAGTAAGCATTCCTTTACAGAAGGAATACTTACTAATACAGGAACAACTATGAGGTTTTTCCATAGCTATATATGGAGTCAGAGCAGGGACTCCGAAGCCCGAACTAGAGTCCTGACACCCTCCCATCTTCAGAGCACCGGGTGCCTGGTTTAATGCTCGGGTTCTCCCATTGACTTCAATTGTGCTACAGAGCACCCGAGCAGCGGGAAGTGTTCTACTCGAACACAAGAGCACAAGAGCATTTTGGTGCTCGATCAACACTAATATTGATGAACTATCCTCAGGGTAGGTCAGCAGTGTGAGATCATTGGTGGGGGGGTCTAGCTCTTGGCACCCTGTGATAGGCTATTTACAGGGGTTGCAGCACTAGTGCAAGACCTGGATTCTCATCAGTGTTTACCTGCATGCTGTCCCCACTTGTAGTGGTAGTGCACAGTAATAGCAACTTCCTTTCCCATTCCCTTGAACTGCACAAACAGCTGTGATTACACTGCACCATCACTACAATGTAGACGGCATGCAGGTAAACATTGAAGAGAAGGCAGACTAGTGCCACAGATCCTTTAAATAGCTAATAACTGAGGGTGTGAGAGTCATATTTCCACCAATCTGATATTGATGATCTATTCCGAGAAGTGTAATAAGATAAAGTGTAGAATATAACTTTAGAAAAGGCTTGTGGTCATGGAGAGTTTGATTTTATTTTTTATTTTTTTGCCTACAGTTATAGTTATGATATGATTGCTATATATTATTGGCCTACATTGCTACTTTTTACAATATCGACAGAGTGAGACCTAAGAACTGGGAAGGCTGGTAAATATGTTCTCTTGTACAATCAGAGTATGCAATATTGCTGTAGAGGTGTTTGTAATATATGTTTGTTATACATCTGTATATATGTCTTAAATAGCTGTTGCCTATCCAAAGACTATGGGGGTCATTCACGAACAGATATTTGACACTTTTGTGGCATATATCTGGCACAGGTTCTTTCGCATGCCATGTTGCGGCAGAATCTGCGACTTCTTCCCTCCTCACATCAGGTCTAAAAAAAGGGGGCATGGGCGGGAAGGGGGTGGTCCAGCAGGACCCTCTCATTCAGCATTTACTACGCCTGGTTTAAGTGAAGAAAATTGTCTAAATGTAAGACAGCAATGAAGCTGTCTTACATTTAAAATTGGCGGTGGATACGCCGAAATTATATAGAGGCCAGCACCTCTACATAACTTCAGCGTTCCTCTATCAGCGCAGAGGCTTATTACGACCGGCGTATATAATGCTGGTCTTAATAAATGTTCCCCTATACGCCTAAGTGTTCCACAACTATCTCTGCAAGGACATTTTCAAATGTCCGTAGCTAGACTGAGGGTTGCTCTTGGTACTCACAGTTTGTAGTAGACTCTGGGCAGGCGTGCAGTCAGTGATGGAGAGGTGGCACGTGGATCCTCTGGGGCATTCTCTAGGTATAGGGACCAGGCCAGGTGGTAGGTGAGGTGCCCTGGGTGTTGAAGGTTTAGCGTGCTGGTGGCAAGGTCCCTAACACTGATTTGCACACCAATTGTTAGTAGGAATAATGGAGGTACACACGATTGCAGTGAACCAGAATCCTTCTTTACTGAACAGTTCAAATATGTACAAACTCCACAAGAAGACAATTAGTTACATGCAGGCTTTACAAAGGTGGCAGGTAGGATCCTAGCAAGGCGACTCAGAGGGAATTGTAAGTCACAGATCAGGCTATACTTTTTGAAGATCCTGTCTGGCATTCATCCAAGGCCCGTATGCCCTATAGCTGCCGTTATCCTTGGGTAAGGGAAACCTCCTCTGGAATATATTCTCTTGCTGGCAATGAACTTCTGCCTCTCAGCTCTATACTTAGCTGGATAACATTAGCACTGCTGTGGACTCGGTAGGTGGCAGGATGAGGAGTTACTTCTGCGTACCCCAGGGTTAAACCTAGTTCCTCTGTACTCTGTCTCTGCAGGAAGGGTACCTCCAGGACTTCTCTCCTGGAATGACTTCTAACTTTACTAACTCAGGACTTCAGGCAGGGTGGACTGCCTTGCTTAGCCTCCTGGGCTAGACTGAGCTAACTTCTTCCTGTTTGGACCTAACTAACTTGACTAGGGGATCCCTAGCTCTCTCTATAGCTCAGGAGGAGAAACTACACACCCCATTAGCAGGCCTGGCACACAGGAAATCCATGAGAAAATGCAGTATAATACATTACATAATACATTGACCAATCTCCCACAGGAGGTGGGGAACAACGTGACCCAATTGACCTTTAGTAGTGCCCACTTTTACGTAGTGGGACACTACATACCCCGCTGCTTTGGAGGTTGCCCGACCTCGGCGCAACACTGGGGGCCCGCCCAGCTGGAAACTGAGACCTGAAAGACAAAAAATGCAAAGCAGGCACATATAACAATCACTACGTTTGCAATAAGATTATCAGGCAGCTCCGCTGGCAAAGGATAAGTGCGGTGAAAAGGGGCGTTGTTCTCTTCACAAGATGGTAAATCTGGGAACATGTGCGCTGACCTGGTACAGCGTATCAGGAGTAACCAGGATAGGCCATAGTAATAAAGTACAACAACAACAAAAGTTCATGGAGGCTCAAAGGAAAACATGAGTTCATACCCGGGTCTTGCAGGCAATTAAACAGGAGCTTCCTGTGGGGGATTACTCCTGTCACACACATAATCTCCAAACCTCACAGGTGGGCACCCCCTGGTAGGCCGCGTGGACCTTCTTACTGGCAGAGACTCTTCCTGCCTTGGCTCAGGGGGGCCAGAGGGATCCACAGACTCTGAGGCCCTTTCAGGTACACCCTGGGACAGGCCTTCCTGGGGTTGAGGCCTAGCTGGAGCTGGAGCCGGGACAGCAAAGTTCAACCAGGGTGTGAGGAACCAATGAAGTGGCTCCTTGTCATGTAGCTTGCATAGGATCAACAGGTTTAGCTGATGACTCTGGCTCAATGTCCTCTGCTGCAGTTTCTCCGTCTATGCAGGGCTTTAAGTGGTTCCTGTGTATGATCTGGGAGCCTTTACCTTCCCTGGAAATTTTGTAAACGTAGGTCCCAGCATTAGGAATAGCAGTTATGGTGTAGGGAGTCCTCTCTTACTTACTGTCCAGTTTGCTGGTTCGGTGGTTGTTCCTCAACCACACCACATCTCCTACAGCAAGGGGTTCCGCATGAGCAGCCAGGTCATAGTCTCTCTGCTGATGCTATCGGGCATTTTCCATGCACTCCTGGACAATCTCTTTGGCATTAAGAAGACGTCGTTGATGCTCCACCACCCAATCAGTTTTTGGTAGTGGGTTGATGACGTCAGGTACTTGTACGTCCAGAGAATGATCTGCAGGCAGCCTTCCTTGACGGCCGAACATCAAGTAGAAAGGCTTGTACCCGGTAGAGCAGTGAATTGTATTGTTGTATGTGTACATAAGCTGTGGCATCAGAGTAGGCCAATCGCTCCTTGTCTCAGGGGGTACTGCTCTCAACATTTCAATGAGTGTTTGATTCATTTTTTCACAGAGTCAATTACCTTGCGGATGATAGGCTGTGGTTCGGATCTTCTGACAATTGTGTAGTAGGCATAACTCATGGAACAACTGTGATTCGAAGGCAGACCCCTGGTCGGTGAGGATTCTCTCCGGGCAGCTGTAGGGCAGGAGGAAATGCTTCCAGAATGCTTCCGCCGCAGTCTTGGCTGTCAGGTCTTTTACAGGCACTGCTACAACAAACTTAGTGAAGTCGTCAATAATGGTCATGGCATAGGTATAACCTTAGCGACTTGGCTCCAACTTCACATGATCAATGGCAACAAGCTCCAGGGGAGTTTTACTTACAAAAGGCAATCTCCCGTTCTTCATTCCATTCAATGGGGATAGGAGTCTTTGGACTCTTTTTGGGCTGCTCTAATAGGAGTTCCTAGATCGGATCCGCAATCTGCGCAAAATGCGGGATGAAGCGTCTGTAATATCCTGCAAAACTGAGGAAACTTCTCACCTCTTTCACGGTGGTGGGAGTAGGCCAATTACGGACAGCTGCAAGTTTGTCAGGATCAGGATGTACTCCTTCTGCACTAACAACATGTCCCAGGTACTTCACTGTCGGCTTCAGCAGATGGCACTTGGACGGCTTGATTTTAAGGCCATACCTAATGAGGACTTGAAACACTTCGGCCAGATGCTTTAGATGATCCTCATATGTCTTAGAGTAGATAATAATATCATCCAAGTATAGCAAGAAAGTCTCAAAGTTCTTATGGCCTAAACAACGCTCCATCAATCTGGTCAAGTTAAGCATGGAGAAATAGGCTGATGACCCCAGGGCAGTCAAAGACTCTTCAATGCGCGGCAACGGATAAGCGTCTTTGTGGGTGATTTGATTGATTTTTCTATAGTCCACACAGAACCTAATGTTGCCATCTTTTTTACGAACAAGAACTAGGGGTGCAGCCCAGGGACTATGACTGTCCCAGATTATATTAGAGTCCTTCATTTCGTGTATCATCTCCTTTACAGACTGGTATGTAGTAGGCGGTATGGGTCTGTATCTCTCCTTGATGAGAGCCAGTGGGTATGGTGTGTTTGATTACACTGACCTCTCCATAGTCTGTGGAGTGCTTACTGAAGGCTTGGTGGTGCTCTTTCACCAGATTCAGGACTCCTTCTATTTTTTTCTTCGGGGTGGATTCGTTCCCCACATGAAGTTCCTCCCACCAGGATACTGAAGAAGCGCCGGGCGGGGTGCAGCTGCTCTGTGCAGTTGGAGATGTCTCTGTGGCAGGCAGACGGATAACATCCTGAAAGGATACCTGGGAAAGCTGAGCAACAGGGCAGTGCTTAGAGAGAGCAACATGGCAACCACTGAAATTAGTCAGACCGACAGGCACTTTACCTTGATATACAGTCACCAGGCTCCTGGCCGCTCGCACGAAGGGATGGTTTCGATTTGGATAGGCTCCATCAGTGCTGGATAGTCTTGGCCTTGGACCCCTAGTAAAGCACAGTACCACAGGATGATCTGGGAGGCCGGTTGCAGGATCACCGGCCGATTATCCCGGATCCGGCCAGTACAAATTTCCCCTTTTCCATTTGTGAACTTTTGCTGAGCACACAGCACACTAATAGTCTTTTGAATGACTCTTTTGGAGGCAGGTGAAGCTGAAGGTATGGGTTGGTTTAGTGCCTCGAGTACCTCCGAGTAGCAATTTTTGAAGACATTAGTCCCTAAGATCACGGGGTGCCCTCCTTTATCTCCGGCTTGCACCACAATCACGCTTTGTTGTGGTAAGGTGGCTTCTCCCACCTGGAGGGTAGGTTCCCAGTACCCATGGACTTTCACCGGCTTGCCGTTGCTAGCAATGATATCCAGCCAGGATTGTCAAAGGTGGGTCGTTGGATGGTGGTGACTTGAGACCCAGTATCCAGCAGGGCTTCAAACGGTATCCCGTTAATGCGTATGCTGATTTTTGGACGGGATCCCACATACTTGGGCATCCAGCTTGGATCTTTTGGACCTACTGTTCTACATCCCGAGGGGCAGTCCTCAGCCTCGAGGGTGGCCCGTTTAACTGCCAACACATTGTCTTAGTATGGCCATATTTTTTACAATAGGTGCAGACAGTTCGCTTGCGGTTCCTAGACCGGTCACTCTGCCGTCCACTGGGATCTTTGGGGTAGACCTCTTGATATGCAGGCGGGAAGAGCCTTTGAGGTAGGGGGTTTTCATCTTCCAGTAACAACAGTTTCTTCCATTCCTCTATTTTCCTGCTCACCTTCTCCAGACTCTTAGTGCTCCACCAATGCCGCCACTACATCCGTTACTGGAGCCTGAGTGGCTTGACTGGCCCCTGATGGATTCACATCAATAATTTTTTACTGGCAGACCGTTTGGTGAAGGGGGGCCACTGGCCCTGTGGGTAGATTGTGACCCAGGATACTGATGGCCAGCTCTTTAAAGTCCAGAAACGTACAGTTGGGGTGTTGGGCCGACAACATTTTTTAGCTGGCCCTTTAAGTTTTCGGTAGTGGCCCCTTCTAGCTGCGCTAAGAGGATCTCCTTCTGTTGCTCAATGGAGATAGTATAGAGACTGAATAAGGCCATGAGTTTAAAGTCTTTCAAGTTGTGGGCTTCCCCGGAATATCGTGGGAACCAGAGGGCCCCAAAATAATATGGCATGGTCAGTGGCATCAGGCTGGATACTACCGCAGCGGCGGGTACTCTGTTCTCGGCTGTGTTGGCTGCAGAAGGCTCGTTGGGGGCCACCTGCCCAGTTGAGGACATGGCGTGGCTTATGGATACACATTCTGTAGGCAGAATCACGCCGGAATTCGCTCTTACAGGCCGTTGCTAGGGGTGACCACTGAGGGGGTATGGCCCTTTAAGGAGCAGCGGTGCAGGCCAAAATCCAATTTGTGCATTCTTCCCCGAATCAAGTCCCTTATTACTAGTAGGGGATCTCCCTCAGACCTCCGGTGAGGGTCGGAACTCCTTCCGGCACTCGAACACAAAGGGGCCGGTTAATACAGAAGTTCTACTTACTCCGGTGATGCGCAGTCCAAGTCTCGCGAGGTATGTGATTACGTCGTGCGGAGGTCCCACGCGCAGGAGATAGGCATGGCCTCTCTGGGCTTTAAGACTCGCGGTAGGCGGTACCTTCTTTGCAGGCAGGGGCGGCGCCTTTTTTTTCTTCATGCCAGGCGTACACAACGTTGGCGCAGCAATAATTCCGGACAGCTTAAGCTCCCATCTTTAAACAAGACGCTGTCGATTCACTGACAGCAAGCGGTGGTTTGGTAACAGGCAACAGTCCATAAAACACACTTTCACACCGCGATTTTTCACAGTTCTTTGGCCCCAAGACTTTCAAATAAACAGATAGGGCTTCAATTACTTGGTAGGCAATTATGGCACACAGTTCAGATTCCACTATGGCGTAGAAATGTCCGAATCCTGTTCGTAATGCCAAAATTTGACATGCAGTATGCCAGACCTTCAGGGTGAGCGAGTGTGAGGTCACGGGGGTCAGTAGCTAGACCGAGGGTTGCTCTTAGTACTCACAGTTTGTAGTAGACCCTGGGCAGGCATGCAGTCAGTGACAGAGAGGTGGCACGTGGATCCTCTGGGGCACTCTCTAGGTATAGGGACCAGGCCAGGTGGTAGGTGAGGTGCCCTGGGTGTTGAAGGCTTAGCATGCTGGTGGCAAGGTCCCTAACAGTTTGTGACGCCAGTGCCGGTAACGGTGGCACACCGATTGTTAGTAGGAATAATGGAGGTACACATGATTGCAGTGAACCAGAATCCTTCTTTACTGAACAGTTCAACTATGTACAAACTCCAGATAGTTCCACAAGAAGACAATTGGTTACATGCAGGCTTTACAAAGGTGGCAGGTAGGATCCTAGCATGGTGACTCAGAGGGAATTATAACTCACAGATCAGGCTATACTTTCTGAAGATCCTGTCTGGCATTCATCCAAGGCCCGTATGCCCTATAGCTGCCGTTATCCTTGGGTAAGGGAAACTTCCTCTGGAATATAATTTCTCTTGTTGGCAATGAACTTCTGCCTCTCAGCTCTATACTTAGCTGGATAAGATTAGCACTGCTGTGGACTCTGCAGGTGGCAGGATGAGGAGTTACTTCTGCGTACCTCAGGGTTAAACCTGGATCCTCTGTACTCTGTCTCTGCCTCAGGAGACTTCTCTCCTGGAATGACTTCTGACTTTACTAACTCAGGACTTCAGGCAGGGTGGACTGCCTTGCTTAGCCTCCTGGGCTAGACTGAGCTAACTGCTTCCTGTCTGGGCCTAACTAACTTCACTAGGGGATCCCTAGCTCCCTCTATAGCGCAGGAGGAGAAACTACACCCCTAGCAGGCCTGGCACACAGGGAATACACGAGAAAATGCAGTACAATACATTACATAATACATTGACCAATATCCCACAGGAGGTGGGGAACAACGTGACCCAATTGACCTTTAGTAGTGCTCACTTTTACGTAATGGGACACTACAGAAGGTGTACAGGGGATTACAGATTTGTCCCAATCAAGTGAATTGGACAAAAGTGTGACATCCCTCACCTGCAATAAGGATAGACCTTCAATTTTAAAAGATTGGATAAGCAGCAAAGACAAAATAGGGTTCTCTTGTGGTATAATGATTTGGTTAACTGAGGGATATATGAATGATGAGGCCTGAATGTATGGAGATGTTGATTAATAGACAGAGAATATATTTTGGCAGGACTCTATATACAGAAGGTAAACTTGTACTGTGTACAGCGAAAGAAAGGGTACGGTTTATAAAATTGAAACAAGTTCATCATTCAATAATGCAGATAACTGATGCATTCCCTAACAGTAAATCAACATTTATCACTGGCATGTCGTTTAGGTGTATCATTAAAGAGGAAGGATTGAAAGTGGTTTGAAGAATTACACAAGTACATACAAGAGATTTGTGCGTTAGGACTAGATCTTAGGCTTTTAATTTGCTTTAATTACATTTAGCTTGCAAATGATCTGGCAATGGATAATAAATAACACTGGGTAGTCTATATAAAATAGATACACAAGAGAAATTTGTCAGGAACAAACCAGAAAGCTGAAAATAAAGTAAATTCAGTGACCAGTGCTAGATTTACACACAGATTGTTTAGCACCTTAGACTTCACCCATTAAGTAGGCTACTCTTTGTCATGTAGGACTATAAAAGATTTGACAGCTCTTAAAAAACAAAGAACATTGTGGTGCTCTTCTCAGAACATTAAAAACCTTCTGCGACATTCCTTTTGTACCTTCTCAGGTGTCCTCCTCTCATTCCCTCACCACTGTCAGTACCTAATTAATATTAATTATTATTATTATTATTATTATTATTATGAATTATACATAACTTACATGTAAATAGGGTTGAGCGAACTTGTTTTTTAAGTTCTGCATCCAAAGTTCAGGTTCGGGTTATCGAAGAATCCCGATATGGATTCCACTACCACGGACCATAACGGTATTTGTAATCCATAACAGGATTCTTCGATAAACCCAAAACCCAAACCTTGGACGGAGAACTTAAAACACAAGTTCGCTCAACACTACATGGACGTGTAGAGGGGGCGTGTCTGAAGCTCTGCAGCAGCCGGCCTCGTGTGACTATCAGAAGGGCCAACCAGAAGGGGTACTGCGTAAGTGAAATGACAGCAGTGTAATTGATGGAAGTGCTCTTAGCAGCTCAGTGGGCCCCCCTCAGGAGCAGGGGCCCGACACTTGCCCATGTATGCTGGGTGCTGAAGCCATGTCACAAGATCTTTAGATGATCACATTTTCAAGCATCTAGCTCCAATCTGTGGAGTGTGTGTGGGGGGTGGGGGGGCATAAAAGCCAGGTTGAAATCAACGTTCTTTAGCCACATGAAAGTATGGGATGATTGCAGGATTCCTCCTGTTCGTCAACATACCAGTTATCATAATTTGTCTCAAACTGGGTTAGAGGGCCAGAATCCTTGAACTCCACCAGATTGCTACATGCCTATGCTAAGATGTCAGCGTTGTTCAGTGTTGCATGTCCCTGTTCACAGAGGCAAACCTGTGCACGGATAGATCATATGATTACTAGTGTTGAGCGCGAATATTCAAATATCGAATTTTTTTTGCGAATATCGGCACTTCGCTAATTCGTGAATATTTCGAATATAGTGCTATAAATTCGCTATTTCGAACATTCAGTTTTTTTTCTTATATTATTTTCTTTCCCACTTCCCAAAAGTAGTTCTTACCTGTCCTGAGGATTCCAGGCTTCCTGGCTGCTCCAGTCAGTGCCTGTTGCCTCTTCTGCCGACTTCCATGCTCATGGAGCGTCCCCATCACCATGGGAACGTCTCCATACTAGAATGTACTGTCAGATTTAAGAATTACGTTGAAATCGCAATGCAATTAATATAACTTGAAGTAATCGCATTGCGATTTCAACTTAGCACTGCTATATTCCATATTCGTTAATTCTAGCCTAATATGTAATATAGCAGTACTAAGTTGTAATCACAATGCGATTAATATAACTTGAATTAATCGCATTGCGATTTCAACTTAGACCTGGTATGGTTGGCTTGGTAAAATTAGCGAATATGACGAATGTATTCGTCATATTCCTCAAAACGAAGATAACGAAGTATTCTCCATCTTCGTTTTAGCTACCTATTCATCAACTTTGCTAATTTTAGCAATCAAGTAGCAAAGTTGACTATAGAGACAGCTGTGTTTAATTTGCTATGCGATTATATTATTATTATTATTTTTTTAATAAATAGAATAATTATAATAATTATCAAGTATTATAATTATTCTATTTATTTTAAAAAAAAGCAGTAAGTAATATAATTGCATAGCCAATTAAACACAGCTGTCTCTATAGTCAACCTTCCTATTTGATTGCTAGAATTATCGAAGTTGACGAATATGGAGCAAAAACGAAGATGGAGAATACTTTGTTATCTTCGTTTTGAGGAATATGACGAATACATTTGTCATCTTCGCTAATTCTACCAAGCCAACCATAGTAAACCAGGTCTAAGTTGAAATCGCAATGTGATTAATTCAAGTTATATTAATCGCATTGCGTTTACAACTTAGCACTGCTATATTCCATATTCGTTAACTTCGTTAATTCTAGCAAGCTGACCCATTATAAACCCAGCTCTAAGTTGTTAATGTTCCTCGTATCAATACTAACAGAATGCCCTAGTTGGAGAGCAATTTGTTGACGCAACCATCCTGCTTCTCTCTATCCAGTGATACTCCCCCTCTCAAAGTCTGTCCAATTTGCAAAATGTCTTAGAATGTGTCTTAGAGGCATGTCGAGCACTCAGTGATCTTTCAGCAAGAGGTACACTACTCAAAAGTAGCCTCTGAGATCCATTTTGTAGGGCAGTAAAGGAGCTCTCTTTTGGCAGGACTTAGTGTCTAATCAGACTAAACCTGTAATCACTTACATATCACTTACATGCCTTTCTATCTGGTGCGTTATTTAGGTTTTTTATTCTTTGTCAATGAGTGCACCTCACCGAAAGATATATGTTACGAGATTATTAATCATAGAAATATAGTGGCCAATATGGGGGAACTGCGGAGAGACCCTAAACACTGTAGCGTGTTTCTCTTTGGGGGAGCAGTCCCACTGCATGTGGACCACAGCAAACAACCATCCCCAGCAAATAATGCGTACAATGGAGGATGCCGGCGTGGACCACATGCACCACAAAGGCATGCTACACAAAACGGAGCATTGTGCGGATAAAATATATAAATATATAAATCACAGAAACAAAAAAGGAATGTTAAATTCCAGGTGAAGGCACATTCAATTCCTATGCAACAAGATCACAGAAATATAGTGGCCAATATAGGGGAACTGCTCAGACCCCAAACACTGTAGCGTGTTTCTCTTTGGGGGAGCAGTCCCACCACATGTGGACCGCAGCAAACTGCTCCCCCAAAGAGAAACACGCTACAGTGTTTGGGGTCTGAGCAGTTTCCCCATATTGGCCACTATATTTCTGTAATCTATTGAATGTGCCTTCACCTGGCATTTAACATTCCTTTGCACCTAGTAGCCTCCATCACACGGTCTGATATGGGTGTGGCTTACAGTCTTGCTTTATTCACATTGCATTAGTTGTCCTGCTATGTGGTTGCGTGGAAGCTTGGCTGTAAGCAGCATTCCATCACCTTCAGACCGTGTTCACACCATAGTTAGCGTAGTGGTAGGACCCACTGCCATGCTGAGCGACCTTGATGTGGTGCATGAGGGGCTCCGATGTGTTCCTGACAGGAATATATTGGCAAAAGTTTCAGCTTTTAATATCTGCTTGATTGACTAGCTAGTATAGTCAGTGGCATATCCGTTTGGTGCATTTTTGTTTCTGAGATTATTAACCCCTTTAGGACACATGACGTACCGGTACGGCATGTTTCCCGAGTCCTTAAGGACACATGACGTACCGGTACGTCATGAGTTGTTCCGATCACTGCTGCTCAGCTGGCAGTGATCGGAACAAGGTACCTGCTGAAATCATTCAGCAGGTACCTTGTTACAATGCCCAGGGGGGTCCTGTGACCCCACCATATGGTCGATCGCTGCAAACCGCAGGTCAATTCAGACCTGCGGTTTGCAGCGCTTGCTGCGATCTCTGATCCCCGCGGTCTGTGACCGCGGGGATCAGAGAGTTAATTGCCCCTGAGCATTCATTTTTAACCCCCCTCTGCAGCCCCCAATTATATTATGGCGGCGGGGGTGGTTGCGGGCGGCGGGAGGCGGGCGGTGCGGTGGACGGGATCGCGATTGCGATCCCCCGCCCGCCTCCTCTGTAATCTATCCCTGGTGTCCAGTGGGTCTATCAGAGTGTCAGCACATTGCTGACACTCTGATAGAAACGGCTGGCATCTGTGCTTGATCAGATGCCAGCCGTTTAACCCCTTCCGTACCGCGGTCCGTACAGACCGCGGTATGGAAGGGTTAACAGGGAGGGTTAATGACATTTGTAAAATCAGTTTTGAATACCTTGAGGGGTGTAGTTTCTAGAATGGGGTAATTTTTGGGTGATTTCTATTATGTAAGCCTCACAAAGTGACTTCAGACCTGAACTGGTCCCTAAAAAGTGGGTTTTTGAAAATTTCTGAAAAATTTCAAGATTTGCTTCTAAACTTCTAAGCCTTGTAACGTCCCCAAAAAATAAAATGGCATTCCCAAAATGATCGATACATGAAGTAGACATATGGGGAATGTAAATCAATAACTTTTTTTTGGCAGTATTACTATGTATTATAGAAGTAGAGTAATTGAAACTTGGAAAATTGCAAATTTTTCTAAATTTTTGGTAAATTTGGTATTTTTTTATAAATAAAAATGAAATTTTTCGACTTAATTTTACCACTGTTATGAAGTACAATATGTGACGAAAAAACAATCTCAGAATGGCCTGGATAAGAAAAAGCGTTTTAAAGTTATCACCACATAAAGTGACAATGGTCAGATTTTGAAAAAATGGCCTGGTCCTTAAGGTGAAATAGGGCCGTGTCCTTAAGGGGTTAATCACTCAATTATTTTGTTTATATATATGCACGGCATAATCTCACTGCTCTTACCGTAATAATCCTCTTCTATGTTTGTGTACAAACCTTCTTTTCTCCAGACTCAGAGGATGTCGCATTGTCACAGTCACAGTCCTGGGGATAAATAGATGATGGGAGAGATCTTTGTACTGACCCCTGATATATTTATACATAGTTATTAGATCTCCCCTCAGACGTCTGTTTTCTAAAGTGAATAACCCTAATTTTGATAATCTTTCTGGGTCCTGTACTCCATCCATTCCAGTTATTACTTTAGTTGCCCTCCTCTGAACCCTCTACAGCTCTGCTAGTCTGCCTTGTTCACACGCACCCAGAACTGTACACAGTACTCCACGTGTGTTCTTACTAGTGACTTGTAAAGTGGCAGGATTATGTTCTCATCACGGCATCCATGCCTCTTTTGATTCAACCCATTATCTTATCTGCCTTGGCAGCAGCTGCCTGAAACCGGTCTCCACAGCTTAGCTGGCGGTTCACCAAAATTCCTAGGTCCCTCAGCTACCAAACTCCAAGTTGCCCTGGACAGTGGCCATTTCCTTTCTTTTTCCCCCCTTTTCAGGTTATTTGGGAGCCTTTGCTAATGGTTGTCATGGTTCCCTGGAAGAAGCCTTCACAGGCGAAACGGCGTTGGGCGGGAAACAGCTGCAGGGTCTACATCACAGCACTTGGTATTTTGTTAACTTTTATTTTTATGTATCTTTACTTGTGGAGCGTTTTGCAGTCTTCAATGTTATTTGCACTATGGTGATTTTTCACTAGGTTATTATTTTTGTAGACTGTTCATTCCCTTTATTTTTCTTGGTGGCTGTCCTCTCTCTCCCTGTGTATTTTTTACCTTCTGCTTTGTACATTTTAAATTTTTACCAATCTTGTTAGCATTCTGTGCATGTCAATAGAGGTATTTTCTGTAATTTGCTATGGAGTTGTTCAAGTGTTTTGTTGTTTTTCTGACTTAGTTCTTTTTTTTCTCCTAGCTCATATATATTTTGCTATTTAGCCTGAGTATATTTTATTGGTGAGTTTTAATGGTTGTCATGGCCTGTGCTGCTACACTACTACCTACGTGGATTACAAATAAATTTATTACCTCATGTGGATTACAATTACTTGTTTACCTTGGATTACAAAGACTTTTATCGCACCTAAAGTGACAGTTCTGTGCACTATATCTTCAAGAACAGAAGAAGAGACTCTAAAGTGACTCTTTATCTCCTTATTCCATTATTCTATTGCATTATTAAAAATGTGCCTTAAAAATATTTGAACTAACCATTTTACCTTTTTCAACAATGTTCAAGAAATTTACCGATTGTATGCATTCTTTTAGAGGTGCCACAATATGTTTATTATGCACTTATGGTATAACTCATGCATTTATATCGTTAGCCATATGGTTAGCACATTACTTCATTGCTCTGAGCGTGACTGGTACGTTCCAAGCACGTTCTATCTTTGATTGCTCATTATTGTTTGCCTCTGAGTACAATTTGAACTTATGGCCTTAAACCAAGTGGTATTGTGCTAAGCTAAGAAAGTACATAGAGAACTAATGGTTTTAAGCCAAGTAGTTATGTTCCAAGCAAACTAAACACCGTTAAGAGTAACCTTCTGCTTATATGTTTATCTGGCGTTGTAGGAGAAAATGTTTCTCCTCCTAGAAGAAGTCTTCATTAGAGAGATTAGAATGTGTTGCCTCATCCTCCTAGTCATAAGGCCTTGTGCACCAGGCTTAGGAAAAATAATATTTGCTACCTGTTTCAATCTTCAATGTGACATAGAGTAAAGCATAATTAGACCTTGTTGCCGGAAGGGAATACAGGATAATGCCACCCTTCTATCTGTGGGTGTTTTCATTACATAGTGGTGGGTTGATGGAGTGAAGTCATCCCTATGCTTAATTTTATGCTACGGATCCAGTATACAAAGTTTAGTCTTTAATGATCGCTTAATGCACAGTGTTGTGGTTCTCTGGTTATACCTGAGAGGGAAACTGTTCTCGGACACCCTACTCATTCGGGCAGAGACCCTGGGGGAGCTGTTGCCGTCGCTATATTGGATGTTAACATATGTCAGACCTCATATGTCTGTTTCTATTGCAGCACTTAGTATTTAATTGGTACTCTGAGAGCATATATATATATATATATATATATATATATGTTGGTATTTATTCTGCTAATACACCGAGCACAAGCCAAGGGCGGCTTGCCTAGCAAGTAAGGGAGAATGTAATGTCCCGAAGTGCCATTACCACTTCTTTTTGGCACCTTGTCACCGTCTGCTATCATCTAATATACTTCATGTCATCTCCTAATAATGTGCACATTCCTTCATGTAACTGGTTGCACGTGACACATGTATACAACATTAGGCCATCCTGCACCAGTCTTGCAATCCTACCTTGGCAGCATGAGAAGGCCCCAGAGTGGCACAATGACAGAGTCTGGAAGTGACAGCAGCATCAGAAGGCCACAGAGTGGCACAACAACAGAGTGTGAAGGTGGCAGCAGCAACATCAGGAGGCCACAGAGTGGCACAATAACAGAGTGTGAAGGTGGCAGCAGCAACACCAGGAGGCCATAGAGTGGCACGACAAAAGTGTGTGGAGGTGGCTGCAGCATCAGGAGGAGGCCTCAGAGTGGCATGATGACAGAGTGTTGAAGTGGTTGGCAATAACAGTACCCACTGACGATTGTGGGTGTAGGAAGGAGCACTTGGCATCAGATGTGTGGCATCAAGCGGGTGCCAACATCAGAATAGTAGCTTAAGCAGGTAGCCAGAAGAAACCGGTCTCTTTTGTCAAGGTTTGGGTGAGGCAGCATGGATGATCTAATCTGATGCATCAGGCATTGGTGGGTGGAAATCCTGGCTGATCCACGCCTGATTCATCTTGACAAAGGCCAATCTCACCACATTTTGGGTGGACAGGTGAGCTCTTCTTGAGAAAATTATGGCCACCGCCACACTAAACAGCCGCTTTGATGCCAAACTACTGGCCGGGCAAGACAGCTTTTCCAGGGCAAACTCTGCTAGTTGCGGCCACAAATCCAGTTTGGCTGCCAAGTAATCCAGTGGATCTTCAATGTGGGGTGGCAGGGTGCTGTCCAAGTAAGCCGCCACCTGCTGGTTCAGGTCCTGCTCCAGATCTAGCTGCTGGTGAGTACTTTCTTCACTGTGCGGGTGACGAAAGCTGCTCATCAGCAACTTTAGACTCAGGCTGCTGCTGGTAGAGCTGGTGCTACTCCTGCCAACCCACCCCTCCCCAGCAACCATGGCAGTGGAACGTAAGCACAGAGGGCCGCCACGGTAGGACCTGCGAGAGTATGGATGATGGCGCAGATAGGCAGCGGCCAACTGACTACATAGGATGTCTCAATAGTAGTTCAGTTTGTCCTGCCTCTCAGCGGATGTAAAAATGGCACCCATTTTGGGCCAATAGCCAGGGTCCAACAAGGTGGAGAGCCAGAAATCATCCCTCTGCCAAATGGTGACAATTCGGCAGTCACTTCGCAAGCAAGTGAGCATGGATCTGGCCATTTGTGCAAGTGACTCGGAGGGACTACTTGACTCCATCTCCACTGCATACTGCTATGGTTTGTCTGGGTCCTCTGCCTCATGTTCCTCGTGTGACCTGGGTAGAAAAACCACCCGTTTCACTACACATTGCTTGTTCTCCAATGTCATCCTCCTCCTCCATTTCAGCCCCCCATAGTGCTCATGTGGTCATGAGATCTAGGCACCATGTTTCCAATTCCCTAACCAGCCAGATTTACCAGTATCTGTTCCAGGACATGAAGCAGTGAAATGACATTGTTCATCCCGTAGTCCTGGCGACTGACAAATAATGTAGCATCCTTAAAGGGCCTGAGCAAACGGCAGGTGTCACGCATTAGCTGCCACTGGCTGACATCGAACATCTCTGTTCGTATAGTTGGTCTAACATATGAAGGGTGGAATTCCAACGGATGGAAACGTCCCATCAGCCTATGTTTGGGGATGCTGTTCTGCTGCTGCAGCTCAAGGAGGGTGTGCTTTGCGGTGTACGAGTGGCTGAAGTGCATGCAGTTTCCTGACCATTTTTAGGATGTTTTGGAGATGGGTGGAAGACTTCAAGAACCGCTTGACAGGAAGATTGAACAAGTGTGCCATGCAGGGTGCATGTCTGATCCCTCTTTGATGCTGCGCAGACACAATGTTCTTCCTGTTGTCGGTCACCACGGTTCCGATTTTGAGTTGTTGTAGATTTCTTGATGAATCAAATGGATCAGTTCCTCCCCTGTGTGACTCCTTTTGCCAAGGCAAACCAGGTGCAGAAAAGCATGACACCACTGTGCCCTGCACATGTGGTATGCTGGAGGGCTCCTGTGAATTGTCCCTGCAGTGGAGGCTGAGGAGGCAGAGGTGGACATTGTCGCAGGACCAACGACGTGGTAACATGGTGGTGGAAGTGGGAACCACACTCACCCAGTGGGCCGTGAAGGACATGTATTGTCCCTGCGCGTAGATACAGCTCCACACGTCAGCGCTGCCGTGCACTTTGGCAGACACCGACAGGCTCAAGGACTGGCCCACCTTCTGTTCTACATATGTGTACAGGGCTGGTACTGCCTTTTTTGGCAAAGAAATGACTGCTTCGGACTCTCCACCTCGGCTCGCCACAAGCCATCAGTTCTCTGAAAGGTGCAGAGTCCACCACTTGGAAAGGGAGGGACTGAAGCACCAGCAACTTGGACAGGAGCACATTCAGCTTCTTAACCGTTGGATGTGTGCACGCATACTGTTATCTCTTGGCAATTCGGTGATCAATTGCTGACAGAATGATTGACGAGGAGTAGGAGGAGGAGCAGGAGAATCAGGACCAGCAGATGATGGGAATGACAGACAGTTTCCTTCGCCTGAGTTGGTGGAGCATTGAATGCCTGAAATTGGGTGCATGCCACTGGGTGATGCAGCGGTTGCTGCGGCAGGCTGGACCTCCACATCGGAGCCACGGTTCTCCTAGGCCATTTTATGGTCACACTGCATATGTTGACGCAGGGACATGGTGCCAACATTGGCACTCTAGCCATGCTTCACATTTTGCCCACATATTCTACATATGGCATATTCACCTTCTCCAGCAGCTTAAGAAAAAACTGCCACACCGCCGAGCAGGTGCTCTTACCCCCAATACTTTGCACTGACTGATCGATACCGCCGATGCCTCCGTGAACCCCTGCACCCCTACTTCCCGGGCAGGTAGGCTCCTGCGAAGCGGGTGGTCTACCACGGGCACATTTGGCTCCCGACCTCCCACTGATGGGCAAGCTCATGGGCCACCTTCTCCCTATCATGATGAAGCCCCTTCGTCATCCGGCTCTCAAGTGCGATCAGCTACATCATCATTATCGAATACTGTCTGCACGTCACTGATGTCCTCCTCAACCTTCTCTGGGTCAGGAGCCTGACCGCTCGCAACACCAGCTCCCATGCCACTCTCCTCATCAGTTCTTGCCCACCTAGTGGAGGAAGCGGCAGATGTCTCCTGCAGATCTTGGTTGGGCAGTAGCTGCTGACTGTCCTCTAGTAGCTCGACCTCACTGAAAAGTGGAGCCGAGCATATAATACTTCTCTGGCTGAGGGAACAGAAAAGGACAGAGGCAGGATGAGGACAGGTGAAGGCACAGGGCCTGTTCCTGGACCATGCCAAATAAGAGATGTGTCAGAGGAACCCACTAACTCTTGGCTGGCGGTGTCTGATGTCACTTGGGAAGAAACGGATGACCGAATTAATCATTCAAGAACCGCTGGGTTGCTGGTCAAGACTCGACTGCTAGATGACACTGGGAGCTCAGGCCTCTCGCTTCGACCCCTGCTTCCATGCCTTCTTATTTGCTGCGACCTCTGCCTGCGCCAGAAACATTTACGCCTCTGCTACTCCCCTGTGCAGGGCCTGGCACTTCGAGGTATGACATACTGTTAGATCAAATAATCCAATAATAGATGAAATATTTTTTATTTCGCCACTAATACACGGCAAACAGGGCTTCAGAATATATCACTGCACAGCACTACGTCAATTAGGCCCAAATTTAGTTCTACTTTTACACAACAGGCTTTTCAACAGATATATGCAACGCTGGACAGCGAATATATTTTTATTCCGACACGAATACATGGCAAACAGGGCTTCACAATATATTACTGCACCGCAGAGGGTCAATTAGGCACAAATTTTGTTCTACTTTTACACAGCAGACTTTTCAACACATATATGCAATTCTAGACGGTGAATATATTTTTATTTCGCCACTAATACACGACAAACAGGGCTTCAGAATGTATCACTGCACTGCAGTAGGTCAATTAGGCCCAAATTTTGTTCTACTTTTACTCAACAGTCTGTTCACCAGATATATGCAATGCTGGACAGCAAATATATTTTTATTTCGCCACTAATACACGGCAAACTGGGCTTCACAATATATCACTTCACTGCAGAATGTCAATTAGGCCCAAATTTAGTTATACATTTACACAACAGGCTTTTCAACAGATATATGCAACGCTGGACGGCGAATATATTTTTTTTCCGCCACTAATAAACGGAAAATTGGGCTTCACAATATATCACTGCACCGCAGAAGTCAATTAGGCCCAAATTTTGTTGTACTTTAACACAACAGGCTTTTCAACAGATATATACAACGCTGGACGGGGAATATATTTTTATTTCACCACTAATAAACGGCAAACTGGGCTTCACAATATATCACTGCACCGCAGAATGTCAATTACTGTAGGCCCAAATTTTGTTCTACTTTTACACAACAGATTTTTCAACAGATATATGCAATGCTAGATGGTGAATATATTTTTATTTTGCCACTAATACACGGCAAACAGGGCTTCAGAATGTATCACTGCACTGCAGTACGTCAACTTGGCCCAAATTTTGTTCTACTTTAATTTAACAGGCTCATCAACAATTATATGCAATGCTGGACGGCGAATATATTTTAAGTTTCGCCACTAATACACGGCAAACTGGGATTCACAATATATCACTGCATGGCAGAACATCAATTAGGCCCAAATTTAGTTCTACTTTTACACACCAGGCTTCTCAACAGATATATGCAACGCTGTATGGCGAATATTTTTTTTTTTCACCTTTAATACACTGCAAACAGGGCTTAAGAATATATCACTGCACCGCAGAACGGCAATAAGGCCCACAGTTTTTTTCTACTTTTACACAACAGGCTTTTCAACAGATATATGCAATGCTAGACAGCGAATATATTTTTATTTTGCCACCAATACACTGCAAACTGGGCTTCAGAATATATCACTGCACCTCAGAAAGTCAATAAGGCCCAAATTTTGTTCTACTTTAATTCAACAGGCTCTTCAACAGATATATGCAATGCTGGACGGCGAATATATTTTTATTTTGCCACTAATAAACAGAAAACAGTGCTTCAGAATATATCACTATAACGCAGAACGTCAATTAGGCCCAAATGTAGTTCTACTTTTTTAAACCAGGCTTTTCAATAGATATTCACAACGCTGGATGTCGAATATATATTTTTTCGCCTTTAATACACTGCAAACAGGGCTTAAGAATATATCACTGCACCGCAGAACGGCAATAAGGCCCACATTTTTTTCTACTTTTACACAACAGGCTTTTCAACAGTGCATGCAATGCTGGACAGCGAATATATTTTTATTTTGCCACAGATACACTGCAAACTGGGCTTCACAATATATCACTTCACCGCAGAACGTCAATTAAGCCCAAATTTTGTTCTACTTTTATACAACAGGCTATTCAACAGATATATGCAACGCTGGACTGCGAATTTATTTTTATTTCGCCACTAATACACGGAAAACAGTGCTTTAGAATATATCACTGCACCGCAGAACGCTAATTAGTCCCAAATTTTGTTCTAATTTTACACAATTGGCTTTTCAACAGATATGTACAACGCTGGACAGTGAATATATTTTTATTTTGCCACTAATACACAGCAAACTGGGCTTCACAATATATCACTGCACCGCAGAACTTCAATTAGGCCCAAATTTTGTTTTACTTTTACACAACGGGCTTTTCGACAGAGAAATACAACGCTGGACGGCGAATATGTTTTTATTTTGCCATTAATACACGGAAAACAGTGCTTCAGAATATATCACTGTACCGCATTACGTCAATTAGGCCCAAATTTAGTTCTACTTTTACACACCAGGCTTTTCAACCGATATATGCAATGTTGAATGGTGAATATATAATTTTTTTGCCTTTAATACACTGCAAACAGGGCTTCAGAATATATCACTGCACCGCAGAACGGCAATAAGGCCCCATTTTTTTTCTACTTTTACACAGCAGGCTTTTCAACAGATATATTAAATGCTGGATGGCGAATATATTTTTATTTTGCCACCAATACACTGCAAACTGGGCTTCACAATATATCACTGCACCACAAAACGTCAATTAGGCCCAAATTTTGTTATATCTTTACACAATAGGCTTTTCAACAGATATATGCAACGCTGGACAGTGAATATAATTTCATTTTGCCACTAATACAGGCAAATTGGGCTTCAGAATATATTACTGCACCGCTGAGCGGCAAAGATATTTTTTCCTTTTCCACTATTACATGGAAAAAAGGGCTTTAAAACAGATAACTGCACCACTGAGCGGCAAATATTGTTTTCTTTTTTCCACTAATACACGCAAAAAAAGGCTTTAAAACAGAAAAGTGCACCACTGAGTGGCAAATATATTTTACTTTTGCCACTAATACACGACAAAAAGGCCTGTAATTTTCACCCTTTAACTCACAAAGGCTAATAATCCCTTTTTTCCCACTAATACAAGGCAAAAAATGCTTTAGAACATATAACTGCACCGCACAAGGGCAAATAAAAGATAGAAATATTTCCTTGTAATAAACCCTGTTAATGCCTGTATCACACAGCACTTGCACCCTAATAAGACAGGTTTGCTGGAATTACAGAGCTGTATAATGGCAATTTGGATCCCCTGTCAGTGCAGCAAGGTGTAATCGGATTGTTCCTATTACCCAGGCTGCAACTCCCCCGACTGAAACCTGTTCAACACAAATGCTGGTGGAATAATTCCTCCCTATCCTTTCCTAATCTTTTCCTGCACTTGTAAATCTTTTTTTTCACCACAAAGTCTTTCCTATCACTGTCCCTAGAGCCTGCAGACATGTCTCTCCCTGCACTAAGCACGCTGGTGAATGGCACACTAGTTCCTATAGAGAGCCTGCCTGTGGCAGAGCTCTATAGGAACACAGTGTAATTCCAATAGACTCCAATTCTAATGCACTGGAGTCTATTAGAGAAGCAATCTAATGATTGCTTGCTATAGTTCCCTAGGGGAACTACCAAAAAGTGTACAAAAAAAAAAAATATACTTAAAAAAAATGTATATATCTAAAAATTCAAATCACCCCCTTTCCAGGGTTAAGCGAACCCGAACTGCAAAGTTCGGGTTCATACCGAACTTTGCAAATTCGGGTACCCGGACTTTTTCACTGAAGTTCGGGTTCGGTGTTCGGGTGATTTTATTCTTTTCCATTATAACATGGTTAAAAAGGAAAATAATAGCATTCTTAAGACAGAATGCTAAATAAAATAGGCTTTGAGGGGTTAAAAAAAATAATTTAACCCACCTCATGCACTTGATTGCCCAGCCGGGCTCGTCTTCTTTCTTCTTCTTCTTGCAGGACCTGGCTAGAAAAGGACCTTTGGTGACGTAATCGTGCTCACCAGGTGGTGAGTGCGGGGATGTCACCGCAGGTCCTGCTGAATAAAGAGAGAAGGTTTTTCTTTCTTCATTCAGCAGGACCTGCCAAAGGTCCTTTTCCAGCCAGGTCCTGCAAGAAGAAGAAGAAAGAAGACGAAACATACAGTGAAAGAGAAAAAAGTCTAGATGGCCAATTTGCCGTTTTTTGGTCGCTTCGCCTCCCACAACAAAATGTCATAAAAAGTGATCAAAATGTCATTCACACCCCAAAACGGTATCAGTTCAGCCTGCAAAAAATGAGCCTTCACACAGCTTTGTACACATAAAAATAAAAAAAACTATGGGGAGAATATGGCAATGCTAAGGAAAAATTTGTTTTTTCAAGTTTTAAATTTTTTTCAGTATTAAAACGCAAGAAAAATTATACATATGCAATATCTTTGTAATCACAATGACCCGAAGTATAAAATTAACAGGTAGGTTTTAACGCATAGGAAATTGTGTAAAAAAAAAAAACTCCATAAAACTTTGGTGTTTTTTTATATTTTCTCTACATTTTGCAATTTCTTCCTGCTTCGCACCACATTGTATGCAACTGTAAATGATGCCTTTAGAAAGTACATCTTGTCCTGCAACAAACAAGCCCTCATATGGCTATGTGAATGAAAAAATATAGTATATAGAGTAAAAAATGAAAATGACAAAAAAAAGTGTCAACCGGTCTTGAAAGGGTTAAACATTTTACAATTTTTAATGCAAGAGAGATACTAGTATGTTTGTCATTTACAAGCTTTTAGAAGTACATTATTTTTGCACCATGGATATATCCATTGTTTTTTGCCAGCCTATTTCCTTCTGTGTTTGTGTTGTACAGTAACTTGCCGCACATTTAGAGCTTCATATAGAAATTACATTTTAATAGCTGTCTACTTAGCCACATTTAGGCCAATTTCCATCCATTTAAATGGACTCCATGTATACTAAAAAGATATTTTATTTGATTTGCAGGATTTCCTGTTTACCTATACTTTTATCAGATTGTCGGCTGAAACATTAGTACCACATTAGGCGACATCAGTAGATAAGATAAAATTATACTTTTCTCTGATTATCAATCTCTTGTGCAAACACTTTGTGTTGACAAATTAAATACCGATTTTTATTAAATAAATAGACAAGTTGTAGAGTAGAAAGGTTTATTCGTAGTTCAAATAGGCAGCCTAATGTATTAGTACTACATTTAGGGCAATGGGTAACCCTTTACTTCAGCAATACTTGTGCTGCTTAGTGGTGAGGAAGCTTTGCTATGTGTCTGTTTTCTTGCTACAATTGGAAATACTGAACAATGAAATGAGACTGGGACAGGATGTGCCATCAATATCAGATAGGTGTGGGTACAGAAAACGTACATTATGTCAACATTGGCCAGCATTATTAGATAGTGTAGCATCGACTGTCTTCTATTTAAGAAGGAAGTGAAATATTGGAAAGGAAGAACGCTAAAAAGAAAACAAATAATCTTTATTATAGCTACGGTTTAAAAATAATGGGGTGATACCCTGTATGTCTGATATGTTGAACCAGAGTAATGATATATTGTCTGGATTAATGAACCAACCTAGTCCAGAACCTCTGATTGGTCAGCATACCAGAAAAGGAAGGAAATTGGGCAGAAAACAGTCAGATAGAGTCTGACTAATTACAGAAAGCATGACCCAGGTGCGCTTTCCTGGTCATGCCCCAGAAATGGTGCTTAATGCCTGCTGGGGTGCACAGTGTCAACGGTATTGTACAGGTACACCTCAGCATAGAAAGATAGTTAAACTAGCTCAACGCGTTTCTATATAGCGGGTAGCATGCTATATTTCATCAGGAGCCATAACACCAAAAAATCCAAAATAAATGCATGCACCGCATTAGGGGATAGTGAAACCCTATGCATCTGCGGTGCATGCGATCTGCCACACTCCCTGAAGAATGGGAAGATTAAAAAGGTATTTCCTAGCAGGTACCCTGCCTAATGCCAAAACCCTACTATGGGAAAAGGCACTTGTATTAATTGTTCAGGTCCTGCCTAAGCCGACCACCTCATAACTCAGAGGGGCAGCGTGCTGGTGTGCAATCTCATTCGGCACTGTGATAGCCGCCTCGCGGCTCACAGAACGCCGAAGGATATAGAGAAGACCCCGCCTCCTGCCGTCCGCCCATCCTACAGTCAGCCAATCAGATTGCCAAAAGACAGAGGAGTGCCTGCTGTATGTGGGCGCATTGGATAGCAGGAGATAGCGCGAAGCGCTGTCAATCAAACGGGGGATATCGCGGCGGCCAATGTAACGAATCACCAGCGCAATTCAGTTATTCAGACAAAGGATATGGGAGATACATGTTTAAACCCAAAAAGTGACTACAGCGGCAAGCACAGATAAAGGTAATATCAAGCGCTAGTATGTAGAAAAGTGTGAGGACATGAAGGTATCACTAAAATAGATAATACCTATAATGTCCAATGACAGTTAGTATTATCACATATAAAAGGCCAGCACAGTATGTAGTTACATTGTCACGGTGGCTAATGTGATATAAAATTGTCTGTCACTAGGAGTGTTGTCACATCACTGCGCTGGATAATTCACCCTGGTGTGTACCTTTAAGACATCGATCAAAAGTTAAATCGCACACAGCACAGTGTTGTATTGATGTGACAATCAAACTAGAGACACAGCAATCGCCAGAAAATGACCGCAGAGCAAGAAATCCATTACGCTCAGTCGTTCTGTTACAGTTGTATACATATGCAATATGTCATTGAATGGACCAGATTTAACATATAATATGCATACAGGTCTCCCAGAAGAGGAGCAAAACGGGAGGCACTACCTTATTATATAAAGGGAGTGAATGAAATCATATCATTCAGGCCGAAGGGTTTGACGGTATTCAACACAAAGATCCATCTGGCCTCTTTTAGTAACAAGGTGCGATCCCAATTACCACCTCTCCGATTCATCTTGATCATGTCAATCCCCTGAAATTTCACAGATGAGGCTCTGCCGCCGTGATGTTCAAGAACATGGCGAGCAACTGTCGTATCTCTTGCCTTCCTGATGTCACTAACGTGCTCGCCAATACGGCGCCTCAGCTCCCTTGTTGTCTTACCTACGTATTTTATACCACATACGCAGGACAATAAGTAAACCACGCCCATAGATTTACAGTTTATGAACGGACGGATAAAAAAGGTCTTCTGATTTGAGCTGTCTGTGAAACTTTTTGAGCGATTGATGTAAGTACAAAATTTACAAGAACCGCATGGGAAAGTACCTGTTAGCGAGCTACGCAACCATGAGTCATGTGTTTGACCCTGATAAAAACTATGCACTAGCATATCTTTAAGATTCTGGTTACGGCGGTACGTAATTTCAGGGTTAGGAGGAATACTGTTGCCAATATCTGGATCAGATTTTAAAATGTCCCAGTTGTCAGTCAGAACCTGGCGTACTACTGCATGTGCAATGTCATATGTCCCTATAATTCTGATGATGTTCTGATCAGTAACCGCATTCTTAGGGGACAACAGAGTGTCTCTGTTAATACTGACAGAATGATGATATGCATCTCTCAGTACGCGCTGCGGATAGCCACGACGCTGAAATCTCTGCTGTAACTCATTGGCAGCTGCCCTGAAGTCATTGAATTGAGAGCAGTTCCGTCTCACGCGCAAATAATGTCCCTTGGGGATCCCGCGCTTTAGGGCCAGAGGGTGACTACTGTTCCATTGCAGCAAGTTGTTGGTTGCTGTGGGCTTCCTAAAGACCTTGGTGGTAATTTGGCCAAAATTATTCAAGGAGACGGTTAAGTCCAAAAAATGAATCTGCTGGGGATTAATCTATGACGTAAAGAATAACCCCACTTGATTGACATTCAGGGCCGCTACAAACTCATGGAACGATTCCGTGCTGCCCCCCCATAAGATGAACACGTCATCAATGTAACGTAACCAAAGGGGGATCCCAGCAGTGAATCGCTCCATGTCCTCAGAGAATACTATCTCTCTCTCCCACCAGCCCAGGTAGAGGTTCGCAAAAGTGGGGGCACAAGGGCTCCCCATTGTGACCCCCCTGAGCTGGTGGAAGATGCGGCCATTAAACAAGAACACGTTGTGCTTCAAAATGAAGACTAGAAGCTCCAGCACTAACGCATTGTGCTCCCTGTGGTGTTCACCTCTTTGTTCAAGAAAGGTGTGAATTGCCTCACAGCCCAATTCATGAGGAATTAAGCTGTAGAGTGCCTCCACATCTAAACTCGACAACTGTGTACCTGCCTCACAATGGATGTCATTCAATCGTCCCAAAACCTCCATTGTGTTCCTTACGTAAGAAGGGAGGCTGGTAACGAATGGTCGCAATATGACATCAACATATGCGCTAATATTGGCCGTGAGGCAGTTCATGCCGGACACTATCGGTCTGCCTTTTAATGGATTTAGTCCTTTGTGGACTTTAGGCAGACAGTAGAAAGCTGCCGTGACCGGAAACTGGGGTAGGAGAAAGGCTAATTCAGATTTAGTGATGAGCCTATTTTCCAGGGCCCTATTAAGGATACCTAACAACTCTTCCCTAAATAAGGGGGTTGGATCTGAATCGAGTTGTACATAAGTTTGTTTGTCCCGGAGCACCCTCATACACATTTCTTGGTATTGAGAATGCTCAAGGACAACGATGTTACCGCCTTTATCTGACGGTTTTATCACCAATTGGGTATCTTGCTGCAATGATAATAGAGCCGTCCTTTCCTCCTTGGTCAGGTTGTCTGTTGTCTGGCAGTACGGATCAAGCTGGCGCAGTTTATTTGACACAACAGAGACAAAGGTGTCAATCGGGGTACAATCATTGATGGGGGGCATTTTAGTAGATGGTAGTTTTAAATTTGTGAACGGGCCTTCACCTGGATCCCTTTGACCCTCAGCAAATAAGTCCGCTAGCAAGTGAACATCAGGCAATTCATCAATAGTAATGCCTAATTCTTGACACTGCCTGCGGTCATGGGTGGCAAAGAACTTGCGCCACTTTAATTTAAGCGCAAAAAGATTCAAGTCCTTAACCCACCCAAAACAATGAAATCTCCTCATGGGGACATATAATAGACCTTTGCTGAGAACCTGATTCTCTATGGGGGTCAGGATCCGTGAAGATAAATTGATGATTTGAAGATCATCCTTACTCTTAAAGACAGGAAGATGTGGGGTCATTGTGACGGCGGTTTCTGTCCCCACCTGTTGCGCAGCAGGTAGTCGGACACTGGAGGAGTATTGTCTAAAAAACCCCCCCTATTAGTTGATGCGCCTCTATAGCCCCGTCCCCGTCTAGATTGACCTCTGCCCCTCCCTCTGTACGGTCTCCTAGAAGGCTGGCTGTTACTGCCCCTGTTGGTATTCACATTGAGTTCTGTCTCTCCCTCAGATGATGAAATTATCTGTTTCTAGTTCTAAGGCGTCAGTATGTTGAATGCTGTAATCAAATACCTTGCCCTCCTTGAAGTCTTTAATGTCTCTATTAAAGAGACTGTGTTTCTTTTCCTTAAACTGTGTCGTGTACCTCTCTACTGAAGATTGTAAAAGAGACTCTTTTTTGGCAAAGTCAGAATGTCCACTGAACTTCTTAGTGGTTTCTATTGTCTCTTTTAGTTCTTTATCAAGGGATGATAATACATTCTTTTCTTCATCTAATAATAATTTCATTAACCTGAGAGAGGCATCAATGGACTCTTTCTCCCATTTTTTAAGAAATTTCGTTGACCTAAGGCGGGCAGCCGGGGTGATAGGATTACGTAGACCACGGGGGACTATTTTATTGCTGATATATGTTTCCAGTGATTGTACCTCCCACCATGATCTCACAAAGTTCTTGTAAAATTTAGTGATCTGTTTAAAGGCTGACGATATGGTGATGGTCTGAGAGGAAAACAAAATCTCCCTCTCAGAAAAGACTTCACTCGGGTCTCCCATCAATTGTTCAGTGCTAAGTGCTAATATGGGGGTTTTTTTTAGACAATACTCCTCCAGTGTCCGACTACCTGCTGCGCAACAGGTGGGGACAGAAACCGCCGTCACAATGACCCCACATCTTCCTGTCTTTAAGAGTAAGGATGATCTTCAAATCATCAATTTATTTTCACGGATCCTGACCCCCATAGAGAATCAGGTTCTCAGCAAAGGTCTATCATATGTCCCCATGAGGAGATTTGATTGTTTTGGGTGGGTTAAGGACTTAAATCTTTTTGCGTGTAAATTAAAGTGGCGCAAGTTCTTTGCCACCCATGACCGCAGGCAGTGTCAAGAATTAGGCATTACTATTGATGAATTGCCTGATGTTCACTTGCTAGCGGACTTATTTGCTGAGGGTCAAAGGGATCCAGGTGAAGGCCCGTTCACAAATTTAAAACTACCATCTACTAAAATGCCCCCCATCAATGATTGTACCCCGATTGACACCTTTGTCTCTGTTGTGTCAAATAAACTGCGCCAGCTTGATCCGTACTGCCAGACAACAGACAACCTGACCAAGGAGGAAAGGACGGCTCTATTATCATTGCAGCAAGATACCCAATTGGTGATAAAACCGTCAGATAAAGGCGGTAACATCGTTGTCCTTGAGCATTCTCAATACCAAGAAATGTGTATGAGGGTGCTCCGGGACAAACAAACTTATGTACAACTCGATTCAGATCCAACCCCCTTATTTAGGGAAGAGTTGTTAGGTATCCTTAATAGGGCCCTGGAAAATATTCTCATCACTAAATCTGAATTAGCCTTTCTCCTACCCCAGTTTCCGGTCACGGCAGCTTTCTACTGTCTGCCTAAAGTCCACAAAGGACTAAATCCATTAAAAGGCAGACCGATAGTGTCCGGCATGAACTGCCTCACGGCCAATATTAGCGCATATGTTGATGTCATATTGCGACCATTCGTTACCAGCCTCCCTTCTTACGTAAGGGACACAATGGAGGTTTTGGGACGATTGAATGATATCCATTGTGAGGCAGGTACACAGTTGTCGAGTTTAGATGTGGAGGCACTCTACAGCTCAATTCCTCATGAATTGGGCTGTGAGGCAATCCACACCTTTCTTGAACAAAGAGGTGAACACCACAGGGAGCACAATGCGTTAGTACTGGAGCTTCTAGTCTTCATTTTGAAGCACAACGTGTTCTTGTTTAATGGTCGCATCTTCCACCAGCTCAGGGGGGTCGCAATGGGGAGCCCTTGTGCCCCCACTTTTGCGAACCTCTACCTGGGCTGGTGGGAGAGAGAGATAGTAGTCTCTGAGGACATGGAGCGATTCACTGCTGGGATCCCCCTTTGGTTACGTTACATTGATGACGTGTTCATCTTATGGGGGGGCAGCACGGAATCGTTCCATGAGTTTGTAGCGGCCCTGAATGTCAATCAAGTGGGGTTATTCTTTACGTCAGAGATTAATTCCCAGCAGATTCATTTTTTGGACTTAACCGTCTCCTTGAATAATTTTGGCCAAATTACCACCAAGGTCTTTAGGAAGCCCACAGCAACCAACAACTTGCTGCAATGGAACAGTAGTCACCCTCTGGCCCTAAAGCGCGGGATACCCAAGGGACAATATCTGCGCGTGAGACGGAACTGCTCTCAATTCAATGACTTCAGGGCAGCTGCCAATGAGTTACAGCAGAGATTTCAGCGTCGTGGGTATCCGCAGCGCGTACTGAGAGATGCATATCATCATTCTGTCAGTATTAACAGAGACACTCTGTTGTCCCCTAAGAATGCGGTTACTGATCAGAACATCATCAGAATTATAGGGACATATGACATTGCACATGCAGTAGTACGCCAGGTTCTGACTGACAACTGGGACATTTTAAAATCTGATCCAGATATTGGCAACAGTATTCCTCCTAACCCTGCAATTACGTACCGCCGTAACCAGAATCTTAAAGATATGCTAGTGCATAGTTTTTATCAGGGTCAAACACATGACTCATGGTTGCGTAGCTCGTTAACAGGTACTTTCCCATGCGGTTCTTGTAAATTTTGTACTTACATCAATCGCTCAAAAAGTTTCACAGACAGCTCGAATCAGAAGACCTTTTTTATCCGTCCGTTCATAAACTGTAAATCTATGGGCGTGGTTTACTTATTGTCCTGCGTATGTGGTATAAAATACGTAGGTAAGACAACAAGGGAGCTGAGGCGCCGTATTGGCGAGCATGTTAGTGACATCAGGAAGGCAAGAGATACGACAGTTGCTCGCCATGTTCTTGAACATCACGGCGGCAGAGCCTCATCTGTGAAATTTCAGGGGATTGACATGATCAAGATGAATCGGAGAGGTGGTAATTGGGATCGCACCTTGTTACTAAAAGAGGCCAGATGGATCTTTGTGTTGAATACCGTCAAACCCTTCGGCCTGAATGATATGATTTCATTCACTCCCTTTATATAATAAGGTAGTGCCTCCCGTTTTGCTCCTCTTCTGGGAGACCTGTATGCATACAGGGGCGTAGCGTGGGGGCGGCCAGGGGGGCCGTTGCCCCGGGCGCCAGACTGCAGGGGGCGCTGGCAGCCGTTTGCAAAAAAAAAAATCTTTGAAGTTGCTAACTGAGAGCAGCGCCACAGATTGAGGAGCAGTATCAACAGAACAAGTAGGAAGCTCCGCCCACATCAGCGCGAAGCTCCGCCCACATCAGCGCGAAGCTCCGCCCACCTTCCAGCCGGGAAATACACAGTGGAGCTGGTGCAAGAAGAAGAAGAAGGCTGCTGCAGTGTGTCGCTTCAGGACTCCACAGCAGGCAGCCTGAATGTGAGTCAGTCAGTCAGTGTGACAGCTCCCAGAGTGTTAGGTGTGGGGTGGGCAGGCGGTCTATTAAGGGTAATACTGGTGGTAGGCCTGGAATATGGACACTAGAGGTGACATCCTTTGGGCAGTACTGTCTCTGGCCTTCCTTCTCCAGCAGATTCCTGACTGCCACCTGCTTGCCCTGGCTCTCAGTGTCACAGTGTGACTGAATCACTCCCTGAGTGTTAGGTGTGGGGTGACTTATTCACACTGTGACACTGAGAGCCAGGGCAAGCAGGTGGCAGTCAGGAATCTGCTGGTGAAGGATGGCCAGAGACAGTATCTGATGTCCATATACCAGGCCTACCAGTACTACCCCTTCATACACCGCCTGCTCATCTGGTAAGGGTGACCAGGCGGTATATGAAGGGGTAATACTGGTGGTAGGCCTGGTATAGTTGAGATGAGCAGAGATGGCATCCTCTGGGCAGTACTGTCTCTGGTCATCCTTCACCAGCACCCTGACTGCCACCTGCGTAGCCTGGCTCTCATGGCACTTCACTGCCTGCTGCTTAGGCTACTTTCACACTTGCGTTATTCTTTTCTGGCATAGAGTTCTGTCAAAAGGGCTCTATGCCGGAAAAGAACTGATCAGGCATATCCCCATGCAATCTGAATGGATAGAAATCCGTTCAGTTTGCATCAGTATGCCTTCCGTTCCGTTCACTCACGTTCACTTCACTCACTGATCAGTCGTCGGAATGTCGGATCCGGCACTAATTCTCATTGACTTGCATTATTGCCGGATCCGGCATTGTGAAACAACTGAAGGACGGATCCGCGCAGACCGGGAAAACTGTGAAAAAGACTGCAAGACAGATCCGTCCATCCACATGACAAGCGGAGGGACGGATCCGTTCTTGCAATGCATTTGTAGACGGATCCGCACCCGGATCCGACTACAAATGCTGTCAGTTGTCACACTGAACAGCGGATCCGGCAGGCAACTCCGACAACGTAACTGCCTGCCGGATCACACTGAACGCTAGTGTGAAAGTACCCTTAGCTATCAGTGAGTGACAGTCAGTGTCAAAGGCTACGCAGGTGGCAGTCAGGGTGCTGGTAAAGGATGACCAGAGACAGTACTGCTCAGAGGATGCCATCTCTGCTATCCATATACCAGGCCTACCACCAGTATTACCCCTTCATATACCGCCTAGTCACCCTGACCAGGCGGTATATGAAGGAGTAATACTGGTAGGCCTGGTATATGGACAGCAGGGATCTGTATTATTAGTATATAATGCCCCACAGTATTATTAGTATATAATAGCCCCTCTGTATTAATATAATATATAATGGCCCCTCTGTATTATTAGTATATATAATGGCCCCTCTGTATTATTAGTATATATAATGGCCCCTCTGTATTAATATAATATATAATGTGCCCCCTCTGTATTATTAGTATATATAATGGCCCCTCTGTATTATTAGTAATATATAATGGCCCCTCTGTATTAATATAATATATAATGGCCCCTCTGTATTATTAGTATATATAATGGCCCCTCTGTATTATTAGTATATATAATGGCCCCTCTGTATTATTAGGATATATAATTGCCCCTGTGTATAATGATAGAAGAGGATGATAGTAAAGTGAGGAATTTAAAAATGTTTTCTGTGAAACTCTGCAGAGACGAGACGTGGCTGATAAAAGGTGTCATGACGTTCTAATGAAGACGGTGGCCCACCATGCCATATCCTGGCCCCAGACTTCAGGTCACACTGTGTGTGTTCTGAATTTTGGGGGTTCACACCAATCTACTACATTATCTGTACTCAGAGTTATTACTGTATTATCTGTGGTGTTACATAGGACTGCAGGTGACATCCACTATGTTATCTGTAAAAAGGGGCGTGCCCACAGGTTGGGGGGGGGGGCGCAATACATGGCTTGCCCCGGGTGCTGGCAACCCACGCTACGCCACTGTATGCATATTATATGTTAAATCTGGTCCATTCAATGACATATTGCATATGTATACAACTGTAACAGAACGACTGAGCGTAATGGATTTCTTGCTCTGCGGTCATTTTCTGGCGATTGCTGTGTCTCTAGTTTGATTGTCACATCAATACAACACTGTGCTGTGTGCGATTTAACTTTTGATCGATGTCTTAAAGGTACACACCAGGGTGAATTATCCAGCGCAGTGATGTGACAACACTCCTAGTGACAGACAATTTTATATCACATTAGCCACCGTGACAATGTATCTACATACTGGGCTGGCCTTTTATATGTGATAATACTAATTGTGGTCGGATCGGCTATCAGAAAGGTGTACGTAACCTATCTACAACAAGCAGTAGAATTGTGCCATAACTGCTGCGGTAAGGCAGCCTAAAGGGGGCCACCCTAATATGAAGTGACTGTAAGATGGTGTGGGTGGGTGGGTGAAATCAGCTGAATCGGCGTCAGCCTGGGCCCACAGGTGCCTATAAATAGCCTTGTAATCAGCCTCCCCTCCCACAAATACAGCAAAGGTCTTTGCTTAATACTTGTGGTCGGATCGGCTATCAGAAAGGTGTACGTAACCTATCTACAACAAGCAGTAGAATTGTGCCATAACTGCTGCGGTAGGGCAGCCTAAAGGGGCCAAAAGAGCAGACCTTAGTTTAGAGCAAAACATATACATACCATTACGACACCCACTTTGAGCGCTAAAGACACTACACGATGAAGGTGCGGAATATACCGTACGTACCACAGAGACTTCTATGTACCTTACCTCTTTGTCACGTGCGCCGGCACGTCGTTCTTGGAGGTAGCTAATGTTGATGCTTTTGAAAGAGTGGTTGGTAATCAGAAACGATTTACTCCTATGTTGAACAACATATGAACATATTACGAGACGGTCTGAATCCTGAGAGCTGCAGACTAAAACAACAATGGTGAATCTGATGGAAGGGCCTAATTGAAGTCCAACCATTCGCCAAGGGCCCTGTTAATAGTAGCAAAATACTTCACCTATACTTATTCCCCCGACCACCGCTTTAATTATTATTATTTTTTATAAAGGACCCAAAAGTTAGAAGATGGCGGATGCCGTCTAACTCTAGTAATGGATTAAGTGAAATGTGTAGACTCACCAGGCCTGGGGAACCATAAGCACGAGTACATGGCTGATCCAATTAACGAGCTAATGTTGCCTGTAATGAGGACAGAAAACATACCCACCATACTAGCAGTTGTGACAGGAAATAAGCTTAAGGTCGTGATAAACTATGTATGCTGCGCCTACAGTAGTGATAGGACTTGTTGAGTCCATAGACGTGACAGACTACGTATATTGTGCCTTATTATTGTACCTACTACTGGATGATAGACCGGTACCCAGAAACTAGGTGCGACACCAACACCCTCAGCCCGAGTTTGACGATGAAGTAAGCATGTCTGTAATGAAGACATAATGTACACCCAATGCCTGCCGCTATGACAGGACAAGCTTAAGGTCATGATAGACTACGTATGCTGTGCCTGTAGTCGCGCTAGGACTCATCGTGTCAGTAACGTGACAGACTTCGTAAGTCGCCTGTAGTCGTGACAGGACTTATTAGTCTGTAGTCGTGACAGACTTCGTAAATCGCCTGTAGTCGGTGACAGGACTTATTAGTCTGTAGTCGTGACAGACTTCGTAAATCGCCTGTAGTGGTGAGACAGGACTTATTAGTCTGTAGTCGTGACAGACTCGTAAATCGCCTGTAGTCGTGACAGGACTTATTAGTCTGTAGTCGTGACAGACTTCAGTAAATCGCCTGTAGTCGTGACAGGACTTATTAGTCTGTAGTCGTGACAGACTTCGTAAATCGCCTGTAGTGGTGAGACAGGACTTATTAGTCTGTAGACGTGACAGACTTCGTAAATCACATGTAGTGGTGAGAGGACTCCTGTGGACGAAACTGATGCCATAGTATTATTTTTATTTTTTCCTGAACAACCCTTTGAGAGCCGAAATTTGAGAAACGTGAAAAAATGAGACCACAGGGTCAGCTTCCTGGGAGAATGGGTCTATAATGCAAGGACGGGCAAGAGAAAAGTAACAGCGGGGAGCGAGGGAAGCAAGAACCTAGAGAGGGTAAATGGGAGGAAAATGCGAACCCAGGAGAAGGTGATGTCTGAAAAGGAAGGCTTGAGATGACTGCTTGAAAAGAAAACGATGAAAACCCAACAACCTACAACCATAATGTGAGTTAGATTCTAATGCCCAAAAGCCATGCATGCGAGCCTCCACAAGAAGAATTGTATTGCGAGCCACAGCTGACCGAGCCATGCGAGCGGGCCTGAAGGCAGAAATAGACATGGAACCTACTGTGGCGGACCACGCAGCCGACCTCGAATGGCGGAGTTGTGTGTAAAATGTAAATTGAGAAGCCATGCGTGAGACACTAATGGCGGGGCCAAGCGCGAGAGACACTAATGGCGGGGTCAAGCGCGAGAGACACTAATGGCGGGGCCAAGCGCGAGAGACACTAATGGCGGGGCCAAGCGCAAGAGACACTAATGGCGGGGCCAAGCGCGAGAGACACTAATGGCGGGGCCATGCGCGAGAGACACTAATGGCGGGGCCATGCGTGTCAAACTTAAACGGAAAAGCCATGCGTCACAGACTCATGGCGTAGCCATGAAAGCGAAACTTATGTCAAATTTTTTTTTTTTATATTTTTTTTTTTTATTTTTTTTTATTTTTTTTTTTAATTTTTATTTATTAATTTTTTTTTTAAATTTTTTTTTTTTTTTTTTTAAACCACTTAAGCAGCCCCAGTATGACTAGGGGACTCGCATAACCATGACCCCCTTCGACAGTAACCTAGGACACTAACCAGCTTACAACCATCTTGTACCCCTAACGAATAACGTGAAGAACGGTCATAGACCCCACGGAGCCATGAGGCTGAAGCAGTCATCGGGCCCCCGAAGCCAAGACTGAACTAGATGACATTACAGTGACGATAAGTAATTAAAATGTGAGCCAGACCTGATGGGATATGCATAGACAATAGTGAACCGAACCCCATGCCTAGGTAGACATTAAACCAACCGTAAAATTGAACAGATGGGAGAAAAAGAGCCAGAGGCATTACAATTCGCTAAGAGAAGACCCTAATCGTGACAACGCGTGAACAGCTTGTAAAACATAGTAGGAAACTTACTCCTATTAACCCACTGACCGCTGAGGGACTGTATGGTGAACTGGGGCAGGAGACCAGTCTGAGTGAATGCGAACCAGGACTAAAGAACAGCACCCAATTTTTTTTTTTTTTTTTTCTTCACCGAAGTGAAACAGAAAAGTAGGCCTATGGAATGTAACAACCAGCGAGGAAAGAAACGTAAACCTGAAAGAAAGCGGTATCAGAGCGGTGTGCTGACTGCCCTAGTGAAAATACTGAGTAACCATGATGTAGCAATGAAAGGGAAATCAGCTGAATCGGCGTCAGCCTGGGCCCACAGGTGCCTATAAATAGCCTTGTAATCAGCCTCCCCTCCCACAAATACAGCAAAGGTCTTTGCTTAATACCTGTCATTGGACATTATAGGTATTATCTATTTTAGTGATACCTTCATGTCCTCACACTTTTCTACATACTAGCGCTTGATATTACCTTTATCTGTGCTTGCCGCTGTAGTCACTTTTTGGGTTTAAACATGTATCTCCCATATCCTTTGTCTGAATAACTGAATTGCGCTGGTGATTCGTTACATTGGCCGCCGCGATATCCCCCGTTTGATTGACAGCGCTTCGCGCTATCTCCTGCTATCCAATGTGCCCACATACAGCAGGCACTCCTCTGTCTTTTGGCAATCTGATTGGCTGACTGTAGGATGGGCGGACGGCAGGAGGCGGGGTCTTCTCTATATCCTTCGGCGTTCTGTGAGCCGCGAGGCGGCTATCACAGTGCCGAATGAGATTGCACACCAGCACGCTGCCCCTCTGAGTTATGAGGTGGTCGGCTTAGGCAGGACCTGAACAATTAATACAAGTGCCTTTTCCCATAGTAGGGTTTTGGCATTAGGCAGGGTACCTGCTAGGAAATACCTTTTTAATCTTCCCATTCTTCAGGGAGTGTGGCAGATCGCATAGGGTTTCACTATCCCCTAGTGCGGTGCATGCGTTTATTTTGGATTTTTTGTTGTTATGGCTCCTGATGAAATATAGCATGCTACCCGCTATATAGAAACGTGTTGAGCTAGTTTAACTATCTTTCTATGCTGAGGTGTACCTGTACAATACCGTTGACACTGTGCACCCCAGCAGGCATTAAGCACCACTTCTGGGGCATGACCAGGAAAGCGCACCTGGGTCATGCTTTCTGTAATTAGTCAGACTCTATCTGACTGTTTTCTGCCCAATTTCCTTCCTTTTCTGGTATGCTGACCAATCAGAGGTTCTGGACTAGGTTGGTTCATTAATCCAGACAATATATCATTACTCTGGTTCAACATATCAGACATACAGGGTATCACCCCATTATTTTTAAACCGTAGCTATAATAAAGATTATTTGTTTTCTTTTTAGCGTTCTTCCTTTCCAATATTTCTATTCTTAATCAGGAACGCATACTCTAGTCACCCAATATTAGAGTTTATTTGCATTAAGAAGGAAGTGCAACAACACAGATGAGAATATGACCTTTCTAAATGAAATCTGCAAATACAAGCTACTTAGACTGTAGTTCACCAACTACTAGGAATTCCATTACTAGCAATTCCAACCAAAACAAGATGTTTGAATACAATGCCAAGCCTCAGTGAGACTGTAACTTTTCTTGTGCAGATAATGTGTTGTAGAGCTGTACTTGACCTCATTCCTCTGTCATTTCACTAGAACATAGAACAAGGACTCTTGTTATGTGGTCTAATGGTAAGGCAGTAAGGCCCCACATGTGTGGGTGTTTATTGATACTGCTTGTCATTGAGGTACAATAGTATCTGCCTATTCATTCAGCATTGAGATTCATCAGACATGGCATTAAACCTGGGAAGCTGGTGGTGTAAAAAGACTAGATGATGACAAAGGTGAGGGGTGTGGAGGTAGCCACCCTGCTGAAGAAAAGAGAGTACAGCAATAACACAGCCAAGAACTGGTCTGAGGGAGCAACTCAAGCTTTACTCTCGAGAGGGCGCTTAAGCATATTGGTTCACAATATAGCCATGGATACTCTCAGCTTTGACAAATAACAATTTCTAACTGTCCCTCGGGTTTTTCTCCTATCCTGGCCAACTTTTAGGCTTTGGCAGTCTCTCTCTTTCCATTGGAACGCCATGCTAAAGTAGAATCAGTCACTGTTGCTTATCTACCATCCAATTCTGGTGGTCTCTGGACTGTTCTACTCTACAGATATATACTGTACAAGGGCTCTCATTACATACACTCTTTCCTTCTCTGGCACAGGATCAGTTCACCCTTGGATTGGAGTATAATTTTTTCAATTAAAGACCAGCTTTTCCTACCTAAGTGCATTTACAGTGCCTTCATGTCACTTCAGTGATACCTCTACTGGAGACTAAGTACCCCAGTCTTTCTCAACATGACACCCAGGACATGTGTCCCTGCCATCATGATGTAAAGTTTAAATTACAAACAGTAGTATGATATTGATTTTAGTTTTATACTGTAAATTATGCAGATTAGGCTTAACTTTGCACAGTTCAACTTACAAAACCAAAAAATGTATCAAGAAGTTGAAACCGATGGCATCAACTTAACCTTAAAACAGATCGCATCAACTTAAACTTAAGTCCAAGTTAAACGAGAGGGTAGTTGCCTTCTATAGAACATAGTTGCAAGAATCAATAGATATAGAAGGAGATTGATCAAACTGGTGTAAAGTAGAACTGGCTTAGTTGTCCATAGAAACCAATCAGATTTCACCTTTCATTTTCCAAAGGAGCTCTGAATAATTAAACCTGGAATCTGATTGGTTGCTATGGGCAACTAAGCCAGTTTTACTTTACACCAGTTTGATAAATCTCCCCCATAGAGCATAAGCATAGCTAGCGGTATTCAGGGCAGTCTCAGGCCTACTTACCTGGTGGGGCCACCAATAGAGGATGGATGAGAGACACTCTCAACTGTATCCATGTCCACAAGCAAGCTGAACTCTATGGTAAAGCAGAGAGCAATATGTTTCTTGCCCTACCCCTAATAGTCTTGAAGGCCACTGGAAGCTTTAGGCCTGCAGCCTAAAGTACCTACAGTACCCCGGGACTAAGTGATGTAAATGTCCTGGTGGCAGGATGACATCACTTTATTATGCTGTCTGCACCTAAACACTAGCTGTGAAGGGGCTGGAATGCCACGCTCATTGGCAGATTGTAATGAGGTGACTGCAAGTTTAGACAAAAAATAAGGGACAATATTACTTGCTAATGTATGCACTTGGGCACATGGGGCATTATAATTTTAAGGATATACAGTAATGAAGACTTTGTAAGGGCCCCATTGGGCATCATGACTTTTTTTGGGCATTGAGAATTACTATTAATCTGTGGGTTGCAAAAAAATGGCACTTTTACTGTATGAAGCACTATAATCATCTGGCACTAGATATGGTACTGTGTATTTGGCACTGTTTTCAGGGGTACTTTAAATTTGGCAATATTTATAATGCAATTACAAGGTATAGTGTGTGGAAGCACTGTTCTATACAGCAGGTACCATAATAGGGGCAGATAGGGCAGCAACAGGCAAGTTTGTGTACATAAGAGGATAGGTAGGGCGGATGCTGGAAAAGTGAGAAGCCAAAGATGTCTTTGTTGCCAACTCTGCAGACACAAATTGTGGCCAAATTTGTTAGGAAACATTCTTTCCTGTATATTTACTTGTATATAAAGTGCAAGGGCCTGCTGCTGACCCTCTAAAACAGGCATGCTCAACCTGCGGCCCTCCAGCTGTTGCAAAACTACAACTCCCATCATTCCCTGACAGCCCACAGCTATCATCCTACAGAAGTGCATTGTGGGAGTTGTAGTTTTACAACAGCTGGAGGGCCGCAGGTTGAGCATCCCTGCTCTAAAACATTAGGGGCGAGGGCCTGCTGCTGATCTGACCATCTAAAACATTAGGGGCAGGGGCGTAGCTATAGGGGGTGCAGAGGTAGCAGTCGCTACCGGGCCCAGAAGCCTGAGGGGGCCCAAAGACCCTTGTGCCACATAAGAAGACACACAAAGCACTGAGGGAAGGGGGGCCCAAGCTGAACTTTTGCACTAGGGCCTATGAACCGTCAGCTACGCCCCTGATTAGGGGTGAGGGTATGCTGCTGAGCTGACCCTTTGAAACATTAGGGGCAAGGGCCTGCTGCTGATCTGACCATCTAAAACATTAGGGGTGAGGGTCTGCTGCTGAGCTGACCCTCTAAAACATTAGGGGCAAGGGCCTGCTGCTGATCTGACCATCTAAAACATTAGGGGTGAGGGTCTTTTGCGGAGCTGACCCTCTAAAACATTAGGGACGAGTGCTTGCTGCTGATCTGACCATCTAAAATATTATGGGCAAGGGCCTGCTGGTGACCCTATAAAACATTAAGGTGAGGGTCTGCTGCTGAGCTGACCCTCTAAAACATTAGGAGCAAGGGCAGCCTAATAAGCATGTTGATATGATGGAGGAGGAGGAAGACGGGAAAAGGAAGACTGAACCATATACCCTTTCTAGTGTTGGAAGGGGTGCATGGGAATACAGTGTATTCAATACACCATAAAAGCCACATGTAAAGTGCCTTTGTGTTCAGCCGCTTTCCTCTGGTGGAGTAGAGAAGTCAGGGGCAATCCAGGCCTTGTTCATTTTGATAACAGTCAACCTGTCAGCATTTTCAGTTGACAGGCGGATGCGCTTATCATTTATTATGCCCCCAGCAGCACTAAATAGCCGCTCTGACATAACGCTTGCGGCGGGGCAGGCTAGCACCTCCAAGGCTTACTGACACCTATACTGCATTATTTCCAAAGTCAGTAGCAGTATCTTCAGTGTGTTTGCTGAAAGGGAAAGACATTTTATAGCTCCTCTCTTTCTTCAAGTTCCATAAAAAGACTTGGAAACAGGACTTTTTTCTGTCTGGTTTCCGTAATTTATTCTCCATTTAACTATATTAGGACAGATTAAAACGGACAGTTTTCCTTTTGGTTTCCCCTATAGGAATTCAGTTATAAGCATGTTATAACTTGTGATGAGCAGCATAGGCAATATTCATTTTCAGGATATTTCTCAAATTTTTGGCCCAATATTCACTATTACGTCATGGTGATCGCTGCAGGACCCCGGCAGTCCCTGATAGCTGGGCACCTGCTGTATCAGCTCTGATTGTGACATAGAAGAGCTTTGCGGTGGGTGAGGGAGCCCATCGGGTTCCCGCTCTGCTATGGCAGGGACCCGATGGGTGGCAAAGAAGCCCGATGCTGTCCAGAGGGGGCCGAGGAGATACAGCCCCAGGGTAGGTCTCCTAGGCAACCTGTTAGTGTATTACTCAGTGTAATACACTAACAGCCAATGCATTACAATACAGATGTATTGTAATGCATTGCAGAGGGATCAGACCCCAAAAGTTGAAGTGCCAGAGTGGGACAGAAATAAAGTTTAAAAAAAAAGTTTTAAAAAGTCTTTTTAATTAAAAAATTAAGTTTCAAGTACAAAAAGAAAGAAAATACCCCTTTTCCCAGATTTTATAATAAAAAATATTAAAATAAGGAAAAAACACACATATTATGTATTTCCGCGTCCGTAACGACTGGATCTATAAATATATCACATGATCCAACCGGTCCGATAAACACCATTAAAAAATAAAATAAATACTGTGTCAAAAAAAGCCATTTTTGCCACCTTACATCACAAAAAGTGCAACACCAAGCGATCAAAAAGGTGTGTGTCCCCCAAAATTGTACCAATCAAACGGTCAACTCATCCCACAAAAAATGAGCTCCTACTTAAGACAATCGTTAAAAAAATAAAAAATATAACTCTTAGACTATGGTGACACTAAAACATAATTTGTTTTGTTTCATAAATGCTATTATTGTGTAAAACAAATAAATAAGAAAAAGTATACATATTAGGTATTGCCTCATCTGTAACCAAAATGTGTGCCGAAAAAGTGAAATAAATGAAAAAAAAATAGACATATTAGGTATCGCTGCGTCAATAACAACCTGCTCTATAAAAATATCACATGACCTAACCCCAGGTGAACACAGTAAAAAAAAAAAAAAACTGTGTCAAAATAGCCATTTTTTTGTCACCTAACATCACATAAAGTGCAACTCCAAGCGCTCAAAAAGACGTATGCCTTATTTTGCAAATTTGAGATTCTTGGCAAATACATTTTGTACAAAATTATTTGGGCCCATCTGCCAAACGTCAAGGCGATCTCTATAAGATGGGAACCTAACATTAAATCGTACCTGTTATGTGCCATAATGGCCTCCATAACCTGTCAGATATAAAAAAAACAAAAAATGAAATGGTGCCAAAACAGCCATCTTTTGGTTACCTTTCCTCACCAAAAACGTAATATAAAGCGACTAAAAATCATATGTACCCAAAAAAAAGTACCCATAAAACTGTCACCTTATCCCTTAGTTTCCAAAATGCGGTCACTTTTGGGAGTTTCTACTTTAGGGGTACATCAGGGGGGCTTCAAATGGGCCATGGTGTCCAAAAACCATACGGCACTCCTTTTCTTCTGCGCCCTGCCGTGTGCCCTTACATAAGTTTACGACCACAAATGGGGTGTTTCTGTAAACTGCAGAATCGGGGTAAAAAATATTGAGTTTAAAGAAATAAATTGATGAAAATGGAAAATTTGGCAAAAAAGTGAAATGTAAAAATTTCATCTCCATTTTCCTTTAATTCTTGCGGAACACCTAAATTGTTAACAAAGTTTAGAAAATCAGTTTTGAGTAACTTGAGGGGTGTAGTTTCTACAATGGGGTCATTTAAGGGGGGTTTCTACTATGTAAGCCCCATAAAGTGACTTCAGAACTGAACTGGTCCTTAAAAGTGGGTTTTGGAAATTTTCTTAAAAATTTTAAGAATTGCTTCTAAAATTCTAAGGGTGGGTTCACACTAGTGTTATGGTTTCCGTTATGGCTATCCGTTATAACTATGTTATTAATAATGGAATCCATAAGACAGAATGCAAAACGGAAGCATTTAAAAGGCATTCTGTTTGCTTTCCGTCATAATAGAAGTCTATTAGAAAGCATAACGTAACCATCTGGGTCCAGTTATGCAAGATGGAAAGCAAAGTCCTGTCGAACCAAACGGATCTGTTATGCTTTCTCATAGAGTTCTATTATGATGGAAAGCAAACAGAATGCCTTTTAAAGGCTTCCGATTTGCATTCCGTCATAATACAAGTCTATGGGCTCCAGAACGGATCCGTCCTCCGTCATAACGGAAAGCCATAACGGAAACAATAACGCTAGTGTGAACCCACCCTAAGACTTCTAACATCCTAAAAAAATAAAATGACATTTACAAAATGATGCCAACATAAAGTAGACATATGGGGAATGTTAAGTTCTAAATATTTTATGAGGTATCACTTTCTGTTTTAAAATTAGAGAAATTAAAATGTTGAAAATCGAAATTTTTTGAAATTTTTGGTAAATTTGGGATTTTTTCATAAATAAAGGGGAAATATATTGACTTAAATTTATGACTGTCACGAAGTACAATGTGTCACGAGAAAACACTCTCATAATGGCTTGGATAAATAAAAGTGTTCCAAAGTTATTACCACATAAAGGGACACATGTCAGATTTGCAAAAAATGGCTTGGGCAGGAGGGTGAAAACTGGCTCGGGGTAGAAGGGGTTAAGGCTCAGGTGGTCATGAGACCCCTTACCAATCAGATTTGTCAGCATCCCCTCCAGGACATGAAAAAGTGGAATGACATCATTCATCCTGTAGTTTTACCGACTGACAAAGTCACTTCCACAAAGGGTCTGATCAAACGGTACGTTTCACACATGAGCTGCCACCAGGGAGTAGACTTATCTGTCTGCTGCATTAAGAAATCATTGACCACCTTCCTCTGCTCGTACAGGTAATCAAAAATATGTAGCGTGGAATTCCAATGGTCGGAAATGTCTCATATCAGGTGATGTTGGGGAAGAGCATTTTGCTATTGCAGCTCAAGGAGGATGTGTTTTGCATGCTAAGAATAGCTTAAATGCATGCACAGTTTCCTAGACATTTTTAATAGCTCTTGAAGTCCAGTGAAAAACTTGAGGAACCTGACAATGAGATTGAAGACATGCACCATGCAGGGAGCATGGGTTAGCTCTCCTTGGTGCAGCTGATACAAAATGTTCTCTCCGTTATCAGTAACAATTTACCCAGTGGGCTGTGAACAGCATATATTGGATTGTCCTTGACCATAGTTTGAACTCCATACGTCAGTGCTGATGTGAACTCTACCAGACACTGAGAGGCCCGAGGAATGGACAATCAGTTCTCCGGAACTAACACAGAGAGGAGCGCTGCGATTGGATGCGCTCGCTGCCAGAGAGAAGAGACGCCGCCCACCATAACTAAATGAAACCTCCTACTATAACCAAGTTGCCTCATTAGCATAAGTGGCGCAGAAGATACCGGGAGCACTGTGGACGAACTGGGGGGGGGGGGGGCGTTTGAAAAAAAAAACCTGTGTGCGGACATCAGCGGTAGCAGCCCTGCAAGATGGTATAAGTATCCCATTAATATTTTTTTTACTGAAAGGTCCTCTTTAAACAAGTCAGAGTCATTGTGAAGAGAGTAAACAGCCTAATCAGTAGTCAGTTAGCCCAGAATCTAGTCAAGGTCAATAAACAGGGAGGTCCAACAAAAATTCAGTACTGCCCTGAGCACACAGGACAAACAGGAGCAAGAAATACAACATAACATGCAAGCACAGCAGAAGCAAAAGTCTTAAATCCCCCTCTTAGTTGTGGGATTGGACACAGAGCCAGAAACCTGATTGGCTTGACATCCAGTCTCACAGATACATTGACCATCCAGGGCTTGACTGGTTAGCATAGCAGCCTTCCTAAAACCGCCATGCATTTGATCATGGCTAGGTAATTTCCTGACATTATCTGAAGTAAAGACCTGTTTCTGTGAGCTCTGCTATGTATACCTTATCCAAACCCTAAAATGCCTCACCTACTGCCTGGACCCCTCACTACTGATTCTACCCTGCTCCCCGGCTCCAGCGTCACTTCTGATACCCGCACGGCCGCCATTACCCACAATGCTAGGGAGGCTCCTCCCTGTTGTGGCCTGCTATTGGCTGCTCTGCCCATTACCTGATGTTTTCATCCGTATGACGGAGAGATACAGCGGCGGCTGTGAAGGTATAAGAAGCGGCGTGGGAGCCAGGTAGCGAGATAAGTAGAATCAGTGTGAGGGGCCCAAAAAGTAGGAGAGGCATTTTAGGGGTAGAAAGGTTTGGTATGTATATCCCTGACTGCTGGCCAGCACAGGAACCAGCAGTAATACCTTATTGTTATGCAAGCAAAAAGTTAGACTGGAAAAACAGTCCCAATTCAGTATTGCTACTAGGGAGATGAGATATTGTAATCCAGTATCTTTTTTCCAAGAAACATTTTATTAATGTGAGCGATGTGTTTCAAGCTTTTCAAGTTTCTGTAGTTACATGAATCAAGCACACAAACAAGCTGTATATATTCTGCTAAATGTTGCAAAAGTATGTGCCATAACCTGATAAAGAGAGTGATCTGCCCTTCAAATGCGTTGCTCACATTAATAAAATCATGCTTGGAAAAAAGCTGCTAGATGGCAATCTCTCATCCTCATGGCCACAGTGGCAAAATACGACCTCTTTTTCTGTCTAACTGTTTAATTGCATTTGACTCACATTGAGCTGAGGTTCTCCTGCTTTTCAGGGGTTTACAGTTTGTCAAGCCACCAAAATCTAACCCCACAAATTTTTTGTTCATGTGGCTGATTATGCTATCTGTCTGTCACTATATGTGGACATACTTGAGAACTCCTCAAATGTCAAGGATACTACTGGAAAAAGGGAGGTCTACCTGACTGCTGGAGTAGATGTCGTCTACTAGGTGCCTCGCATGCTCGTCTCTTCTTATTCTGTTAAGACTTTAGTCTAGTCTGGGGTCCATGACTGAAGCCTTACTCTCCAGAATTTTGGCTTTACAAAGTCACACAATTAGAGCCTTGTGACTTTTTGTAACATTTTGCATTTTTACAGCAGTCACTCTAATTTTAAAGAGAGGATGGAGAATTAGGCATGGTTAGACTACTGAGATGATTTAATTGGATTTTTTGAAAGGTCCAAAAAATTGTCTTACTCCAGTAAAGGGGGAATACAGAATATGGATTAACATCTCAAGTGCTAGACTTAAAAAAGTGAAATATTTAACAAACATCACGCAAAATTTGATACATTTGGCTCAAATTACAGCAGAAAGGACTCCTGAAAATAGACTTTAAAAATTCTTCTCATGAAAAATCTGCAGTATATCTTTACTTAAAGGGAAATATATTCATTTTGGGGTGTTCTGGAGGGGCACATATCTACTATTTGTGATTTTAATGCCATAGTTTGGGAAGCTGCTCTATATAAATGGGTGGAACATGCAATGTGGAAACATCTCCAGAATGCCCCTGGGTTTTCATACCACCAAACACTTCCAAATACAAAACAGCAAATGAAAGGCAAATAAAGAAGCAGCAGGGGTAGCCTTATTCAGAAGAATAAACTACATAGGTAGATGCACGCTATAATTAGATTTAGTTAAAGTGCGTGTATAACGCCCCAGCGTGGCATTGCCACTTCTGTACTCTCACTACTGTCTGCTATGGTTAACCAAATGTCATTCTGTTTATTTATTTCCAGGTCCTATTTAATGTGCATTTCCTATTTTGCAACTGTTATGTTCACATGTAATATGCCTGGTTCACCAGCAGGTGGCAGCATAAATGGCAGATCTACAGATACAGAGAATAGAGCTTTCCATTCCTTAAAAAAACACCTCCCGCCCCCTCGTGTGGTGCGGTGGGCGTGTACCACTTGCTGCAGGGAGGGTGGAGTTCTAGTTAGAGGTCAGTGGAGACTGGAGAGTAACCCCTGCTAGAGGAATGAAGCAGGAACATGTCTTTGTTGGAGCACCTTCAGCTCTGCTGGATGTGGAGGCCACAGCTTGAAGCCTCTGAAGTCAGGAGGAGAAAGTTTCCCTGGACAAATCTAGAGTCAGACTACATAGAGAAGTTGCAGCATACAGCTGAGGCTACATGCACACGACCGTTGGTGTTTTGCGGTCTGCAAACTGCGGATCCGCAAAACACGGAAGCTGCTCCGCGTTCCGTTCCGCAATTTGTGAAACGGAACGGGCTCCCTTATAATAATGCCTATTCTTGTCCGCAAAACGGACAAGAATAAGACATGCTATATTTTTTTTGCGGGGGCACGGAACGGAGCAACGGATGCGGACAGCACACGGAGTGCTGTCCGCATCTTTGCGTCCCATTGAGTGAATGGTCCGCGCCGAGCCGAAATATGCGGCTCGGCGGACCGACAGCGGCCGTGTGCATGAGGCCTTAAGCTAAGTTATTCATCTACCCTGTCAGTACAGTGAGGTCAGAGAGCAACAGATGTAGCAGAGAGGAGTTTGCCTGCCACAGTTAATGCCCTCTGCAAATGTACATTGAGTTGAGTAATTATTAGGAATCATAGTATATTAGGAGGATTAAAATAATGTAACAGGAGCTTCATTTGATTGCTTACATTCACTTATGTGTCACCATAAACCATAGTAGGTGACCACATATGAACTACTCCTAATGGACATCTCAGCTTCTTGTGTTAAATAATGCAATCCATTTAAATTGAAGTGGCATAGTTTGTAACAGAACTACTTAACATACTGAATAAAGCAAACAGGTTGCTGGATTACATGGGCAGCTATATTAGTAGATTATATATAGGGCTCATCTGAATAAAGATTTTAGTACCCAGCACTGCAAATCTACTTACACTCACAAAGTCATACATAAAGCAAATAAATTTGAGCAAATGAAAACCATCATATGTTAAAGGTAAAGGTGAAAGGGCATCTGTCAGTAGATTTGTACCTATGAAACTGGCTGACCTGTTACATGTGTGCTATTCAGCTGAAGGCATCTGTGTTGGTCCCATGTACATATGTGCCCGCATTGGTGGGAAAAATGAAGTTTTAATATATGCAAATGAGCCACTAGGAGGGAAGGGGTGTTGCCATTACACCCATGAACTTGGGACCAACACAACTTGCTTCAGCTGCCAACTGCACATGCAACAGGTCAGCCAGTTTCATAGATACAAATCTGCTGACAGATGCCCTTTAAATAATGGGAAGTGTGATGGGAAGCAGCTTTTAGTTAAAGGGCATCTGTCTGCAAATTCTTACCTATGAAACTGATTGAACTGTTGCATGAGTGCTTGGCAGCTGGCAGCGAAGGCATCTGTGTTGGTCCCATGTTTATATGTGCCCACATTGCTGACAAAAATTAAGTTTTCATATGCTCAAGTAGCAATGGGGGTGCTGTTATTACACCTAGAGGCCCTGCTCTCTCTGAAACTGCTGCACCCTCGGCACTTTGATTGAGTTTAGGAAAAGTCAGGGCTAGGCATGATCAAGTTTTTACTGCCTGGCCCTGATGCAGTTGCAGAGAGAGTATAGCCTCTAGGAGTAATGGCAACACCCCTATTGCTCCTATAGGTTCATTTGCAAATATTACAGAATCATTTTTCTCAGAAATGCGGGCACATAGGAACATGGGACCAACACAGATGCCTTCAGCTGCCAAGTGCATATGCAAACAGGTCAGACAGTTTCATAGGTACAAATCTGCTGACAGGTTATTGTTTTATTTTCTATATATTTTTTGTCTTTTAACAATTACAGCTGAATACATTGTTGCATATTACAGAATTCCATTAATCCCAAACACCAACTTTTATTCTCCGACCTTTAGCTTTTCCCTTTCCTGAGCATTAGAGAACACTTTCTAAAAGCCTTATGAGACTTATACTGAAACTCAGTATATTATTTCATTCCTCATTCATATTCCTAATTTTGGACTTTATTTCAGAAGCTGTCTCATCTTTTAGGGAACCTCTCAAAGCTCTTTGATTCTATGAAGATGTAACCTCTGTTTTCAATTTTCTGTTTCAATAAGTTTTTATTGGTTTTCTGAAAATCATTACAGTGCACAAGTAAGTTTGTCCATTTACATGGAATGGATAGAATAGCGAATGCATGCATCAATGATGTGAGTTACCGTACATAATTATTCATCTGAAAAAAAAAAAAAATAAATGAAACAATCAAATTCAAGGTAGTTTGGATTACATTGGCTATCTTTTGCTGTAGACTTCAAGACAAAAAGCTGTGGATAATATTTGTTAATCAACTCAATAAAAAAACGAGGCACAGAGGTTAACTAAAAGAAAAAAGAAGGTAAAAAGAACAGAGAAAAATAGTCAACAAAGGTCCAGTGTCAGCTTGAGGTGCAGCAATCCTTAAATTTGGTCCATGCTTAGAAGTAATCCAAATGAAAATTTTATAAGAAACAAAAAGAGATTTTACTCCCACATCTCCTCAATGTCTTCAATGACTTTCTTCGGACTGGTATCCTTCCCAGTGCAATGAGAGAGGTAATTGTGGTGGTGATCCCAAAAACTGGTAAGGATCCCACACAAGTGGATTCTTACTGGCCCTTTTGACAGTGGAAATTAAAGTACTAACCAAGGTCCTAGCTAGTAGGTTGTTGAGTGTCATTAATACTGTTATTCATGAAGATCGATCTGGCTTTATGCCTGGGAAAATCAACCTCCTTAAATCTCAGACACATGTTCCTTAACCTTCAGTTGGGTGGAGGTGAGAGGGATGGGTACAGTGCTGTGTTCTCACTCGATGCAGCCAAGGCTTTTTATAGCGTTGATTAAGAGTGTCTTTGGGCATTTATGGACAAAAAAGGGTTTGACCCAATTTTCCTAATGTTGGTAAAATTGCTTTATAATGAGGTAAGAGATAGAATCCGGGTCAATGGGGGCATGTCCCCGGCACTTGCCTTAGAAAGAGGGACAAGGCAAGACTGTCCACTGTCCCTTCTTCTATTTGCCATTGCCATAGAGCCTCTGGCATGTCTGCTCAGAACAACACCACTAATAGGTGGCTTTGGGAGGGGAGGTACAGAGGATCATGTCTCGTTATACGTATATGACATGGTGTTATATGTAGGAGATTTAGCCTCATCAATAGACCCTATCATATCTCTGATTTCAGAATTTGGCAAGCAATCTGGGTTGCTTATTAATTAGAAGCAAGTCTGTGATACTGCTATTGTCCCCGCCTTCACAGTGTCTCTATCTTTTTCATAACAATCTCAAAGGTGTGACATCCTTTAAATATTTGGGAGTTTAGGTGTCTAATCCACATAGATACATACAAGACAATGTAGTGCCGCTGCTGCCTAAGTTTAAAGCGAACCTGTCACCTGCTTTTCACTTATTAAACTATTCACAGTACCTTATAGATCATCCTCATTGTGTTTCCAAACTGGTTTTTCCGGCCTGTAGATTCATGAAAAAATCACTTTATAAAGTCCTGCGTCACAAGTCACGATACAAGTCAAGGAGGAAGACCCTCCTTGACTCCAGGATGTGCCTCCCCCACCCTAACCCTGCCTCTCAGCCCTTTAATTGACACTTGTCCTCCTGGCCGGGACCGCGCTTGTATCGGCGGCGCATGCGCCGTCGCCCTCCTTTGCAGTGCGATCCCGACCATCGCGCAGAGTGGACAGCGCATGCGCGATTAAGCGAATGGATCGCGCTTCACTCTGCGCGATGGTCGGGATCACGCTGCAAAGGAGGGCGACGGCGGATATGAAACCCTGGAAAGAAGACAAAGAATCAGGAGGTCTAGCAATGCCCAAACCATTATTATATTTTCCATCTGCTCAGCTGCAGCATTTTGAAGGATGGAACATGGCTGGGGAATGGGAAGAAGTGGCAGATTAGTTGAATGGGCATCGTGACGCTCTCCTCCCCTGGCGGCCTTGGAAGGGGGAGTGGATCCAAAACTAGGATCTGCCTCAACTTTGGTGCTTATGAGAAAAGTGTGGGCTAAGGCTAAAGTGCTTCTTGGGGTCTCAGGACTTCTAAATATGTCTCCCATATGGAACAATCCTGTCTTACCAGAACTTTCCCAACTGAAGGGATTTTCCCTATCGGAACAAAACGGGATTTGGAACATTGGACAATTGTACTCCCAGAGCCTCCTGAAGCAATTTTAGCAATTTGGCTTTGAGTTTGATCTACCCTCCAGTCATTTCTATAAGTACTTACAGCTAAGACACGTATTAGATCCCCAATTCGAAATACTATCGCCGCAATATACATCTAATTATGCGCTTTACTCTGTGGTGGCAGTAGGATCTGCGAGGAGAGCTATCTCGAGAATTTATCAATCATTGCATGGGGAGTTTCTAAAGGTCTTTCCTCTTAGGCCTCATGCACACGACCGTTGTTTGATTCCGTGTCCATTGCTCCATTTTTCGTGATTTTCTGCGGACCCATTGGTTTTCAATGGGCCCGTGGAAACCTCGGCAAATGCACCGTTTGTCCTCCGCGTCCGTGGTCCGTGATTCCAGTCCGTCAAAAAAATATAACCTGTCCTATTCTTGTCCGTGAAAAACGGTTCACGGACACATTTAAGTCAATGGGTCCGTGAAAAAATGCAGATGGCCATCCGCGTTCCGTGTCCATTTTTTTTGCAGATCCCTTGGCAGGCACTTGGGAAAAATTCTCAGCCTGTCTTTTGGTAAAATCTTTTGGGTCATGTCCGCTAAAAAAAAAACGGAAGACACACGGAGACACAACGGAAGGCAAAAACGGACACGGATCACTGAACAACGGAACCCCTTTTTGCGGACAGCATAAAAAAACGGTCGTGTGCATGAGGCCTTAGGGTAAAGGCACAGTGGGAAAATGATGTTGGAGTATTACTGATACTCAATGGGAGGAGACGCTGGCATTGATCCCCAGTCTATCCCTTAGTGAAGCTGCTAGATTGTCTCAGCTGTTTTTGATCCATAGGTTGTTCCAAAGCCGCTATTCTTGCTTAATATTGGATATAGAGGAGACTCCTGCTGTCCAAAATATAGCGAGTCAGAGGCTGATCTGTTACATATGCTATGGAGCTGCTCTGCAATAAAAGAATATTGGAGTGAGGTAATAAAGCTAATCAAAAAAGTGTATAGTGCAGATTTCCCTCTCGATCCTAAAATGTGTCTACTGGGCATTTTTTAATCTGATCAACTACAGACGCCTATTATTATAGGAATAAATAGGATATTGTACCAGGCATGTAAAACACTGGCAGCCAAGTGGATACAACCATTGCCTTCTGTTATAGAAGAATATATAGCACGACTGAATGTTGCCTCTCGAAATTTGAGGCTATATGGGGTCCCTGGATTGATAGATCCCGAGTCTGCAGTCTGTGGTTGGCAATTATGAGAAAACATATATCCATAATTGAGGGGTAGTACGATACTAGGGAACCTGAAGTTATGACATAATCCAATTAAGGGTATGATGCTGATGTTTGCTGCTTGCTGCTATGCCAGGGGAGCCTCTTCATTCTCCTTCTCTTCAGGGAGTCAACCCTGAACCTATTTCTCCTTGATTTCTGGCAGCCAACTGTTACTGTGATTGTCTTGTGGGGGAGGAGTTAGTTGTGGACTTGCACTTGATTAATACTTATGAGCAGGGCCGTCTTTAACAAGGGGCAAAAGGGGCAGCTGCCCCTTGTGTCAGGCTGTCAGCTACACAGGGGGTGCTGCCATGCCATGCCTGCCGCCACTCCAGGCAGCGTACTGTGAGAGCTGTGATTCTCTAGGACCTTAGATGACATCATCAGCATGTGACCAGTAACCTAGCAATATTACTGGTCCCATGGGTATAAGGTCATCAAGGTCCTTTCTACCAGGAGTGTTGCTGTAGAAGTTTGCCTTAACTGTGGAGCTTTTTTTGTGAAGATTACATCAGAAAAAGGTGACAGGGGCTGTTATACTAATATACTGTAAACTACTGTATAGTGGGGTGCTGTATACTGTGGGTGCTGTATAGTGTGGAGTGCTATACTGCTGTACTGTATAGTTTGGGGGGCTGTATACTGTATACTCAGGGTGCTGTATATTGTGGAGTGCTATACTGCTGTACTTTATAGTGTGGAGGGCTGTATACTGTATACTGTGGGTGCTGTATATTGTGAAGCGCTATACTGCTGTACTGTATACTGTGGGGGGGGGTGTATAGTGTGGGGGGCTGTATACTGTATACTGTGGGTGCTGTATATTGTGGAGTGCTATACTGCTGTACTGTATACTGTGGGGGGCTGTATACTGTATACTGTGGGTGCTGTATATTGTGGAGTGAAATACTGTTGTACTGTATAGTGTTGGGGGCTGTATACTCTATACTGTGGGTGCTGTATATTGTGGAGTGCTATACTGCTGTACTGTATAGTGTGGGGGGCTGTATAGTGTGGGGTGCTGTATCGTGTATAGTTTGGGGTGCTGTATACGGTGAGGTGCTATACTGCTCCACTGTATACTGTGAGGTGTATACTGTGGGCTGCTATACTGCTCTACTATGTACTGTGGGGTACTGTATAGTGTGGGGTGCTATACTGCATACTGTGTAGTGCTGTATACTATAGGGTGCTATACTGCATACTGTGGGTTGCTATATACTATAGGGTGCTATACTGCATACTGTGGGGTGCTGGAGTGCACTGTAACGCTAGGGTGAGCCGAGCCCTGGTCTCCTTCCTGCAGAGCGGTGCCCACTTCCAGCCTGAGCCCAGCTGCCCAGAGCACTGATCCTGAGCTGCTGGAGTCTTCAGAACTGGAAGTATTTACAGTCATTAACTGTACTCTACCAGATGTGTGGATTTTTGTGTGTGTGTTGTGGTGAAGGGCGCGATTGCCTTCTAAGGTGTGGGAAGACGGGATTCAGGGGGCCCAAGTAAATTTTTGCCCAGGGTCCAATCAATATTAAAGACGGTCCTGCTTATGAGTCAAGTATGAATGTCGTTTCATTACTCTAGCCCGCTATGTCTGAACTGTTTTGGACACTGTAAACATGTGCATTTTATTTGTTTTTGGATGAAACTCAACAGATATCTGATTAAAAATAAAATACCATAAGTAATTCAAGAGCTCCAGTTATTGGTAAATCTATTCTGTTGTTACTCTCAGCTATCATTCATCTCACATATAGTAAAGGATACTTTCCTTGTATGTAATATCTGGCGCTGTTGTGGTTTTCCAGTTGTTTTTTTTTTTTGCTATAGCCTGTATACAAGGTGTAAGTATGTTACAAAGAACAGTTCTCTGTGAGGAAAGAAACTGGTGATATTCAATCTTCGGGTGACAATTGCACTTAAATATTAAGGGTGGATTAAATGAAATTTTTAATCTCTAACCAAAATGGAACAATATTTGGACATTCCTAGGATACAGTATGTGCAAGTGAGTCTCAATTTGGTTACATCCTCTCCAGCACAGACCAATTATCTTACATCTATATCTGTGATGGCTAACCTCCGGCACTCCAGCTGTGTTAAAACTACGACTTCTAAGATGTACACTTGCTTGACTGTTCTCAGAACTCCATAGAAATCAATGGAGCATGCTGGGAATCATAGTTTCAACACAGCTGGAGTGCCGGAGGTTAGCTATCACTGGTCTATATGGTGTATAATCTATATAGCTTTAAATAAGTGTCATGATGATCAGAACATGATGAACTTTTGACTGAAGTTGAATAAGCTTTTTTCCCACTGTATCATAGGGAGTTTAATATTTAGGTCTCTTTCCCACTTTCATATGTGGGCTGTATGTGAGTCTAAATATAGTTCAGATAAATGCAAGTAAAAGATTTGAATTATTTTTCAGATTATTATTATTATTATTATTATTGAGAAATATATAGGTTTGTGGAGGAACCATAAGAGAGTTTATATCATGTTTATTTAGATATGAGGGTTTGCAGGTATTTAAATAGATCGGATTTGTGTAGGCCATGTGTATTACTTAAAGGGATTCTGTCACCAGTTTTACCCCTTTGAGCTAAACATATGCTCATGCTCAGGGTCTCTTCATGATTCCTAATGTTAGCTTATAAATGCGATCTATAGCTAAGTTTTACCAAAAAACAGGTTTCACTAACCTGTCAGTCATAAAAATAAGGTGCCCAAGGGGAGGTCCAGGGATGCAGGGTGCCCGGCTGAGCCCTGATGCGCACGAACTGCTGGCATCGGCTTCTTCTAGCGTAGTGCGCATGCGCCGGCACTTCGCTAGAGAAGAAGCATCCAAGCAGTCCGTACGGGCGCATCAGGCTGAGCCTGTGCGCACGCGTGGCATTTCACAGCGGGAGGAGGGGGAAGAGGGAGAGGCGGCACAGAGAAGTAGGAGGCGGCGCAGAACTCTGGCAAGGCGGCGCTGGGCACCAACTGCCATGGCTGCAGCCGGGCACCCTGCATCCCTGGACCTCCCCTTGGGCACCTTATTTTTATGACTGACAGGTTAGTAAAACCTGTTTTTTGGCAAAACTAAGCTACAGATGGCATTTATAAGCCCACATTAGGAATCATGAAGAGACCCTGAGCATGAGCATATGTTTAGCTCAAAGGGGTGAAAACTGGTGACAGAATCCCTTTAAATATAATGATCTTTATATAAATCTTGTATATCTTTTATACTGTACCTGCTTGCACCCAAGAAGATAAGAAAGTTTCTCAATCAGTAATTTCAAAGATTGAAGCGGTGTCGGGATGATTTTGAGGACGGGCATTTTAGAGCATATCTGGATATAATTTTATCAAGTTTGGAGTGGGTAGGAAATGAGATGGGTATTTAAAGCCCAGTGGTACAGCCATAAGTAGTGAGTTTAGGTGTTCAACTTAGCTTGTTTGCCTTTCAATACTGATATTTTATCTGTAAATGGTGACTACTAGGGATGAGCGAATCGACTTCGGATAAAACATCGAAAGTCGATTCACATAAAACTTCGTTCTAATACTGTACGGAGCAGGAGCTCCGTACAGCATAAGAATGTATTGGCTCCGATGATCCGAAGTTATTGCTTAGCGAAGTCTCGCAAGACTTCACGCAATAACTTCATAAATTAATTTGTACTGTAAAAAAACATTTTCCGAACTCGGGTTCAGTTCCAAGGTAACACTTCGAACTGAACCCGAGTTCAGGAAATGGTTTTTCACAGTTCAAATTAACTTATGAAGTTATTGCACAATAAACAATAACTTCGGCTCATCGGAGCCAATACATTCTAATCCTGCTCCGTACAGTATTAGAACAAAGTTTTATGCGAATTGACTTTGGATGTTTCATCCGTAGTTGATTTGCTTAACCCTAGTGACTACCAATAGGCTGATTGGTTTAACCCCTTCCAGCAAAAGCCAGTTTGGACCAAATGCAGAAGCCCCATTTTTCAAATCTGACATTTGTCGTTTTATCCGATAATAACTCTGGAACTCTTTTACTGATCCAAGCCATTCTAAGACAAGTCATTTCTCATGACACTTCATACTTCATGTTGGTGATGAATTTGAGTTGGTATGTTTTATCCAAGGCGTGTATAAAGATTCACCGCAGCACTCCAATTTTCAGCACAAAATTCTTATTTTATTTGCACCAAAGTGTAGCAACGTTTCAACCTTGTGGTCTTTGTCAAGGAGCTTGACAAAGACCGCTAGGTTGAAACGTTGCTACACTTTGGTGCGAATAAAATAAGAATTTTTTGCTGAAAATTGGAGTGCCGCGGTGAATCTTTATACACGCCTTGGACAAGAAAGGGATTCGGAGGTTGGGATCCTACACTGTTGGCACCACCACTGTTTGAAAACTCCAGCGGCTTGGAAGTAAGTGGTGCTGTCTACCCCATGTTTTTACTTGGTATGTTTTATGTTTATGTATAAAAAAAATTCTAAATTAAAATTTCTCAGATTTTAAGACAAATAGTGATTCCTTGCAAAATAGTTGTTAATTGACATCCACCCATATGTCTACTATATGTTAGCATCATCTGGCATCAACATTTTCAAAATTGTGTTTTTAAGTAGAGATGGCCTTGCGGTTCGCCCGGTGGTCATTTCGCGGTGAACTTTACTCATTCGCGGTTAGCCGAACATGCGAACATATGGTGATATTCTCCGGTATTGTCAGGAAAAAGGCAGGCTTCCGTGGCCCAAATTTTCGAGCGTAAAAAAATGATGACGCCGGAAGACCCTCTTGCCCAACGCTTGACCGCTGGCTTGTCGGAACTGATAGCCCACCAACTACTGCCATATAAACTCGTGGACTCGGAGGCCTTTCGAAAATTTGTGGCCATTGAAACACCACAATGGAAGGAAATATTTCTCGCAGAAGGGCCTCCCAGAGCTATATGGACACGTTCAGCGGCAAGTGAGTGTATCACTGGCACACAGTGTTGGTGCCAAGATACATCTTACCACAGACACGTGGTCTAGCAAACACGGGCAGGGAAGGTATATAACTTTTATTGCCCACTGGTTGAACCTTCTGACAGCTGTCAAGGATGTAACCCGTGGCGTCCTTGTAGATTTGGTTTTACCGCCACGGATTGCATGCAGGCCTGCCTCTTCTTCTTCTCCTTGGCTGACTCCTCCTTTTCCGCTGCTACCGTCTCTTCCACTGCGCCAACCAAGATCCCCAGAACCTATTTGACATGCCAGGTTAGACGTTGCCATGCTGTGCTGCATTTGTTGTGCCTGGAAGCCAAGAGCCACACCGGTCCTGCACTCCTTTCAGCTTTGCATTCACAGGCAGATCAGTGGCTAACACCGCTCAATTTGACAGTTGGTAATGTGGTGTGCGACAACGGTGCCAATCTGCTGAGCACGCTGAAACAGGGAAAAATTACACACGTGCCGTGTATGGCACACGTCCTGAACTTGATCGTGCAGCGATTCGTTGTCAAATTCCCCGGGGTCCAGGATGTCATGCGTCAGGCCAGGAAAATCACGGGCCATTTCAGAAGATCATACATTGCCATGGCTCGCTTTGCTGAAATCCAGCGGCGACACAACCTGCCCGTCAGACGTCTTATTTGTGACTGCCCGACGCGATGGAACTCAACCTTGTATATACTCAATAGGCTGCTACAACAGAAACGTGCAGTTAACGTCTACCTGTACGAACTCTGCAGCAGGACAGGTTCTGGGGAGCTTGGTTTTTTTCACCGCGCCAGTGGCTGCTCATGCGTGACGCATGCAGACTTCTGCGGTCATTTGAAGAGATCACCAAAATGGTCAGTCACAGCCAGGGCGCCATCAGTGACATCGTACTTTTTGCCTTCTTTCTGGAGCGTGCATTGCGTCGTGTCATTGATCAAGCCGTCGAGGAGCAGGAGCAGGAAGATGAGGAAGTAGCAATGCTAGATGAATTCCCAGGGGGGGCTACTCCATCTGAGACAAGTCAACAACAGGAGTCTGAAGAGGAGTCAGAGGAGGATGGTGTCGGGGAAGAGAAGGATCAAGAAGAGCATGCTTTAAACCTTTCTGGGATCCCTCATGTTGTTCGTGGACGACATTATCCTGGATGGTGAGCAGGAGCCAGGCCACTACAATGCTTCCAGTTTAGTGCAAATGGGGGCCTTCATGCTCCAGTCTTTTAAGAGGGACCCCGTATAAAAAGCATAAAGGGCAAGGACCAGTACTGGGTGGCAACGTATTTAGACCCCCCGTTACAAACAAACAATGGCGGAAATGTTACCACCATCACAGAGGGTTGTCAGAATGCAGCACTTCCAGGCCTTGCTTAGAGATATGCTGCATTATGCTTTTTTGGGTGCTGGCAGAGGAGTTTCCACTCACAGAGAAACAGTTGTGGGTACCAATACAACAGCGACTGCAAGAAGATGGCGGTTTGAAGATTTGTTGATCACTTCTGAAATGAGAGCATTCTTTCAGCCTACCCATCAACAGCTGTCCTCCGGATCCAGCCTCAGGGAACGCCTAGACCGGCAGGTGTCCAACTACATCGGTTTAATGGCCGATTTAGACGCTCTGAGAAGTGATGAACCCCTGGACTACTGGGTGGGCAGGCTTGACCTCTGGCCATAACTTGCACAATTTGCAATGGAACTGTTGGCTTGCCCCTCATCAAGTGTCCTGTCCGAAAGGATGTTCAGAGCAGCTGGGGGGATCGTGACCGATAAGCGGACTCGCCTAGCTCACGACCGTGTTGACTACCTCACATTTCTAAAAATGAATGAGGCATAGATCTCAGAGGAATTCAACACATGTGAACAGTAGACCATGTTTGTTTAAAATTCCTCATGACAGCCCATATCCGCCACCACCTATAACAATTTATGGTCCCTGTCTTCGGTAAATACATCGGCATAAAATGCCTTTTATGTACGTTGAATGCCTAATTTTTGAGACCTGTAATGGCTGACACTTACTTCTGTATCCTGTGAATGCCTAATGTACCACCAGCAACAGAATACAAAGTTATTTGCTGTCAGGGAAACGCCTGTCGGCTAAATTTTGAGGCCTGTAACGGCTGACACTTACTTCTGTATCCTGTGAATGCCTAATTTTTCGAACTGGAATTTAAAATCAATGGGTCTGTAAACGTTCCTCCAAATTGTGGTATACGGACACATTTAACAGACGTGTGAATGGACCCTATATGTATTTGACATGTATTTACCGGCTGCTGTCAGTTCTGGCTGATTTAGGTTGAGCTATTACAGTAAAACCGAGCAATATTACAAAAAACACAATACACGTTATAACTGTACAAACGATTTATATAACTTAGTAGAAAGAAAATAAATTAAATTAAGGCAATTTTTCCAAAAGCATGATCATCTCATGCACCCCCTTCATGGCCTTGCGTTGCCTCTCCTACATGGCCTTCAAGAAGGGGCGTAGCATGGGGGGGGCCAGGGTGGCCGTTGCCCCGGGCGCCAGACTGCAGGGGGGCGCTGGCTGCTGGTGCAAAAAAAATCTGTTAACTTCAATTTTTCACTCTGCTCTGCCTCTGCTGCATTGCGGTTTCAGCAGAAGGAGAGCGCACGGCAGAAAGCACTTCACTGATAGGCTCCACCCACGGCAGTACGAATCTCCGCCCACCTCCTAGACGGGAAAGACACTGCAGAGCCGGAGCAAGAAGAAGATGGCTGCCGCAGTGCCCCTTCAGGACAGGCTCCACAGGCAGACGGAATTAAACACACTGACGGTGAGTGACAGTCAGTGTCCCAGTGTGACGGAGTCACTCCCTGAGTGTTAGGCAGTACATTTTTCATACAAATCCTTCATCCTTCACCAGCACCCTGACTGCCACCTCATTGGCCTGGCTCTCATGGCACTTCACTGCCTGGTGCTTGGCTATCAGCACTGAGTGACTCAGTCACACTGTGACACTGACTGTCAATCAGTGCTGCTGATAGCCAAGCACCAGGCAGTGAAGTGCCATGAGAGCCAGGCCAATGAGGTGGCAGTCAGGGTGCTGGTGAAGGATGACCAGTACTGCCCAGAGGATTCCATCTGCCCATCTCTGCTGTCCATATACCAGACCAGGCCTACCAGTATTACCATTTAATATACCGCCTGGTCACCCCACCTAACACTCAGGAAGACAAGTGACTCAGACTGTTAGGTGGGGTGACCAGGCGGTATATCAAGGGGTAATACTGGTAGGCCTGGTCTGGTATATGCACAGCAGAGATGGGCAGATGGCATCCTCTGGGGGTTGTATCTTACATGGGACTGTATTCTGGAGGGGCTGAAGGCAGGAGAGTTATGTATCTTACATGGGACTGTATGCTGGAGGAGTTGAAGGGGGAGTGATGTATTTTACATGGGACTGTATGCTGGAGGGGCTGAAGGCAGGAGAGTGATTTATCTTACACGGGTCTGTATGCTGGAGGGGCTGAAGGCAGGAGAGTGATTTATTTTGCATGGGACTGTATGCTGGAGGGGCTGAAGGCAGGAGAGTGATTTATTTTGCATGGGACTGTATGCTGGAGGGGCTGAAGGCAGGAGAGTGATTTATCTTGCATGGGACTCTATGCTGGAGGGGCTGAAGGCAGGAGAGTGATTTATCTTACACGGGACTGTATGCTGGAGGGGCTGAAGGCAGGAGAGTGATTTATCTTACACGGGACTGTATGCTGGAGGGGCTGAAGGCAGGAGAGTGATTTATCTTACACGGGACTGTATGCTGGAGGGGCTGAAGGCAGGAGAGTAATTTATCTTACACGGGACTGTATGCTGGAGGGGCTGAAGGCAGGAGAGTGATTTATCTTACATGGGACTGTAAACTGGAGGGGCTGAAAGCAGGGGGAAGGTTGTATTTTACATGGGACTGTATGCTGAAGGGGGCCATAAGTATTACAATAATACTACAGAGGTGGCCATTATTATAATAATAATAAGGGGGCAATAATAATACAGAGGGGCCATTATATATTATAATTATACAGAGGGCATTATACTTATGGGCACTACGGGGGAGGGGAGGTCTGTTATCTGAAGATGATAGTAAAGTGAGGAATCTAAAAACTTTTCTGTAAAACTGCAGAGAGAAGACATGGCTGAAAGAAGGCATCATGACGGCCCCATCCCCGAAGGAAGACGCTGAGGAAAGAATCTACATGACAGGAGATGTCACTGGATGTAAGAGATCTGTGGTGCTGTATTCTACTGTATATTTCATAGCAATGTATGTTATGTCCATCCAAATATCTTTTTTTTTTTTGGGGGGGTGAATATAGAATTTGGCCCACACTGCCACAGTCCGGCCCCAGACTTCAGGTCACACTGTGAGTGTTCAGAATTCTGGGGCCTCACACCCATCTACTACATTATCTGTACTCAATCACTGTGTTATCTGTGGTGTTACGTAGGACTGCAGGTGACATCTACTGCATCTGTAAAAAGGGGCGTTGCCACAGGTTGGGGGGGGGGGCGCAATACTTGGCTTGCCCCGGGTGCTGGCAACCCACGCTACGCCACTGCCTTCAATCGCTCATGTACGGCCCGCATATCATGGAGATGCGCCCTTTGCAGTTTGGCCAATTTGGCCTTCAGTGTCTTCATTCCTGTTTGAAACAAAATAAAAATGAACATTATTTGCAACTCTTATTCAACCTTTAATTTGTGGTGGATATGACTTTATGATCGCTTGCTATTACACCTTTTTGTGAGAAAAGCTGTCCATAAAATTGCCTTTTTTAAAAGTTTTACATTTTTGTTTAAAAAGGTGTCCAACTAAGGGGTTATTTTGTGATCTTTTTTGACAGCTGGTTGTTACAGGTGTGGCCAAACCTACTATTTTTCCTTATTTTATAGTAAATTGTCTTTTACACAATAAAAGCATCGTTGAACCAAAAACAATTCATGTTTTACTGTCTCCATATTTTGAGAACCAAATTATTGATTTTATGTGGCAGTTGTCTAACGGTTGGGTCTCATTTTTAGCATAATGCACAGACCGATTGTTACTATTTTGGGGGGCATATGCCTCTTTAGCTAGCTTTGCACTTTTAGTGATGTTAGGTTGAATAAATTCGTATTTTTGTTTCATTTTAATATTTTTTATTTTTATTTAAATTGTTCACCAGAGGGGTAATTATCATATGATATTTTTATATAGACAATCGATATGTAGACGGCGGTACAAAATATGTCTGTTTGTCTATTGTTTACTTTTTTTAATTTCAAGTCTTTATACACATTGACGATTTAAATCTCAATGCGTTAGTTAGTGATCTTTATGATCATTATATGGTTTATTAGTTAGTGATATTTCAGTACATTATAATTTTATTTTGTTTGTTAGGCCCCTTTCACATCAGCGTTTTTGCTTTCCGTCCTAGAGTTCCGTCCTCAGGGCTCTAGGACGGAAAGATACTGATCAGGATTATCCCAATGCATTCTGAATGGAGAGAAATCCATTCAGGATGCATCAGGATGTCTTCTGTTCAGTATGTGAACGTTTTTTAGACGTTGACAAAACCGCAGCACGCTGCGGATTTTTCTCCATCCAAAAATCCGGAAGACATGACGCAAGGATGGATTCGGAATTATTGCCCATTGAAAAGCATTAATCCGGATCCGACTTTAAGCTAAACGTTGTTTCGGCGAATCGCCGGATCCGACGTTTACTTTAAAGAATGCTAACCATGGCAGCCAGGACGCTACTATAGTCCCGGCTGCCATGAAAAAGCAGCGGGGAGCCAGGGGAGAAGCTACTTACCTTCCGTGCGGCGGCCGGGGTGCTCCTCGATGACGTCACCGGGTCCCTGCGTCGTATGATTCACATAGCTATGCTATGTGAGCAATATGCCGTATGGATCGTACGGCGCATTGCTCACATAACATAGCTATGTGATCTATGCGACGCAGGGATCCAGTAACGTCATCGAGGAGTGCCCCGGCCGCCGCATGGAAGGTAAGTAGCTTCTCCCCCGATTCCCGCTGCTTTTCCATGGCAGCTGGGACTTTAGTAGCGTCCTGGCTGCCATGGTTACCTGAAAGCATATTGAAGACTGATCAGTCTTAAAGTCTTCAATATGCTTTCAGTTGTCTTGCGTTGTGACGGATCCGGCGGAAATTTCCGGCGACGGAAGTACACGCTGGATCCTCACAACGCAAATGTGAAAGAGACCTTAGTTAATGATAATTCAATTGAGTTTAATATTATTTATTTGGTAAATCAATGATTTTAAAGTAGATTAAAGAGTTATTGGCCAGTATTTTTTTTTATTTTATTACTAGAGTGTATGTTGTCGCCTCATTGTCAGCCCTTTTAATGTTTATGCACATGTTATGGATACATAATCATATTGCTATGTGCACATATTTACCCTCCTGTCGGGGTCTGATGATCATTTCCTCTTCCTCCGAGTCCTGAGATGGGGTGGTTCTGGAGGGTACAGCACTTTCCACCTCCTTCACTTCTTTCACATCTGGTGGGAGTGGCTCAATAGGCTGGGAGGATCCGGCCTCCACCTCTTCTTCCTCCTCTACCTCCACAACCTCCACCGGTCGCCTTTTACGAACGGAGGGAATAGGAACGTCTGTGATCACAAAATGTTCAGATTTTAGATAAACAACTCCAAAATCTTAAGAAAATTTTGATATAAAGATATTCCAATATGGAGGGATCTATATATAATTGCAGTGGCTGCCAGCTTTATGACGCATAACTCAATCCAAAATTAACAGTATGAAAAAAGACATCCCCTCCACAGTGTCTTGATGGAACAATATTGCGAGAGGAGACCCATGGGATGGGATTATCTCCTCAGTGTATCATAGGATGATATAATTCTCTACACCAGAGTCAGCTACTTCTTAATCCCATCACTAACAGAATAGGACAAAGGGACAAATAAACCAACACATTCATTTGGAGTCTCTGAGCAGAGTTAACCCTTATTGCGTTTATGGATTCACAGCATGTTACTTTAATGGAGAATACGAAAAATGTGGCCTATAAACTCAACCAAAAATTCATGGTTTATAGTTCCCTCTCAACCAAATAGGTCGAAGTGGGGGTCTCCATAGTCCTGTGTCCATAGCCTGTAGGAAGGAGGCTAGGCCTCAGGCTTCTACTGCAGACACAGTGATGGTTCAGTCCGTCACTTGTCTGGCACAAAGCCAACAACACATCACATCACCCAAAGAACATCATCCCCACAATGAAACATGGTGGTGGCAGCATCATGCTGTGGGGATGTTTTTCACCAGCCGTGACTGGGAAACTGGTCAGAGTTGAGGGAAAGATGGACAGGGATATTCTTGAGCAAAACCAGTCCCATTCTGTTAATTTGAGGCTAGGACGGAGGTTCAGCTTCCAGCAGGACAATGACCCCAATATGAAGCAACACTTGAGTGGTTTAAGGGGAAACATATAAATGTGTTGGAATGGCCTAGTCGAAGCCCAGATCTCAATCCAATAGAAAATCTGTGGTCAGACTTAAAGATTGCTGTTCACAAGTGCAAACCATCAAATTTGAAGGAGCAGAATCAGTATTGCAAGGAGGAATGGGCAAAAACGCCTGTGGTAAGATGTGGCAACTGCTCATAGAGACTTATCCAAAGTGACTTGGAGCTGTGATTGCCGCAAAAGGTGGCTCTACAAAGTATTGACTTTAGGGGTGGGGATAGTTATGCACATTGACCTTTTCTGTTATTTTGTCCTATTAGTTGTTTGTGAGAGGGCTCAGCGAGAGAGCAGAGTGTCAGACCCAGGTCCAGAGCCCTTCAGCTGGGAGGATATTGTGGAGGTCTACTGGGAAGAACCCCAGATGGCCGGTGGAGATGGGACCGAGGTCTCTCCACCGGTCCTGCAGGGAATTGGGAGCCCAGTCTCCATTCCCCAGCGGCAGGCTGAGTTACAGGGGGCAGAGACAGTCGGTCCTGTCCCCCAGCGGCAGAGTCAAGTGCAGGGAATTGGGAGCCCAGTCTCCTTTCCCCAGCAGCAGGACACTGTATTGGGAGCGGAGACAGACGGTCTCCTTCCCCAGAGGCTGGAAGTATGTATGGGAGAGGAGCTTGTTACCCCCTCTCCCCGGCGGCAGGCTAAGTTACAGGGGGCAGAGACAGTCGGTCCTGGCCCCCAGCAGCAGAGTGACTTACTGGGAGAGGAGAGCCTTGTCCTCCCTCCCCATCGGCAGAGAGTCCGGCAGGGAATAGAGAGCCCAGTCTCCTTTCCCCAGCAGCAGGACACTGTGTTGGGAGCGGAGACAGACGGTCTCCCTCCCCAGCGGCTGGAAGTATGTATGGGAGAGGAGCTTGTTACCTGCTCTCCCCAGCGGCAGCTTAACAGACCAGGGGGAGACAGTAAGCCCCACAACAGTGGAGATGGGACCGAGAGCTCTCCACCGGCCCTACAGGGATGCTGGGTAGTCGGCCCAGATCCCCAGCGGCAGCCGGATTTTAAGGGAGTAGGGACAGTCGGTCCTGCTCCCCAGCGGCAGTATGTTTTGCAGGGAGAGAAGAGCATCGTCTCCATTCCCCATCGGCCGTGTGATTTACAGGGAATTGGGAGCCCAGTCTCCATCCCCCAGTGGCAGTTTAACGCACCAGAGGGAGACAGTAAGCCCCACAACAGTGCAGATGGGACCGTGGTCTCTGCACTCACAGCACAGGGGGTAGGGACAGTCGGTCCTGCCCCCCAGCAACCGGGCCATTTAGCCAAAGGGGAGACAGTCGGTCTCCCCCCACAGCAGCATGGTGGTCTATCTAAAGGGGGGACAGTCAGTCTCTCCCTACAACAGCAGAGCTGTGTATCTAAAGGGGAGACAGTCGGTCTCCACCTACAACAGCCAGGCTCCAACCAGGCTACTTCCGTGGTAGCGCTGGCACCAGGGCAGAGTACCGCTGGTCTCTGCCCACTCAGCAACCCACTCAGGCAGTCTACCAGTCCCCCACACAGCCGTAGTGAGGCACATGGACATGGACAGGTTTATCCCTTGCTCAGGTGTAGTAACCATTTATTGTGGGTGGGCTGTACTGCTGTTTCTGTTTTGTGGGTGGGCTGCTGGACTAACAAGGGCACTGACCGGCAGAAGGTCAGATACCCTGTTAGTCTGTTTGGAAAAGGGGAGATGTGTGGCGAAACCAAACTCGCCACTGAGTTTTGGAAGGGACAGATTGCCAGCCTCTTGCCCCAGGATTATGGCCCCTCTCATCAGCCCACGCTAAACTTAAACCCCATGGCGATTTGACTGTGTTTGTGGCATCTGAGCGCTGTTTGGATATATTGAGCGCTCAGATCCAAGCCATCTGGGGATATGTTAAATGTCTGTGTCCTGTAAAGGGTGGGACATGGTATATTGAATAATGATGTCTGTCCTATTGTCCCCACGTGTGTATTGGCAATTTCCCTTTGTCCTGAGAGATAATTGAATGAGTCCTCGATTGTCTCCAGGACAGAAGACATTGTGTATTCTCCGGCCTGTGATGATTACATTAACCTGTGTAGGGTAATTGTATCACAGGCAGAGGGGAGGGATATGCTGGGGGGTGTCTGTATTGTCCCATTGTGTGTGATTGGCTGCTGTATCCCCTGTGTCGCAGTCTTCCTTCTGGTCCCCTAGGGGTGTGTCCACCAGGTGGGAGACCTGCATAAATACCGGGCAGGTAGCCCTCAATAAAGTTAGAATTCCTGTTTAACCATTAATACGGAGCCTCATCTCGTACTTGGGGGGAATTGCTACGTCAGAACGTTCTCTTGCCTGTTCCAGGAAAGGAGGACTTCGTATGGTTCCAGTTCGGTGGATTCCAGCGGTTGTGGGTTGCTGTGCTCTTCTCCAGGGGAATCGCCCGAACGGTATTAACCCTCACTATACCGGGCTATACCGTAACAACTACAACAACCACAAGCCAAAAACCACACACACAACCAGAAGCCATGCTGTCCACCAAGTCTGTCATATGCAGTTCAGAACATATTAATGGCACAGTACGTATGAAATTAAGACATGTTAACAGCATATAACATAACACTGCAACATAGCATGTGTCCAATTCACTTCACTATTGAAGTTAGAGCATATGGAGTCAGTTCAACAGCTCCACTTTTTAACGGGTACTAGTCAAGTGCAGCAGCGTGGACGCAGCATGCACTGTGCTGTGTATGTTTTCTTACTGAACTATTAGATCTTACACGTAGACTTCTGCGCAGTACTGAGAGTGGAGACCCTAACCCCGAGATTTCTTCATGCAGCACAATAAATCTGTGCAGTTTCTGGTCTGCAGGGACCCCCTGCACCCTTTATATTTATAGCAGAAGCAACCAAGGTACTATCCTCTTCTGTATGCTGACAGGGAGCATATCCTGCTTCTGTGCACAATGCATGTGTGGTAAGATGGCTGGCTGTATGACTGGGTAATATGGCTAAATTTTACCCACAGAAAATGTACAGTAAAAATATTTTTTTCTTATTTATCTGATTTGTGGCGCTCTATATTGTTTATGCATCATTCGAGGATCTTTTCTACCTGTGACATAGAGAGTATTAAAAATGACATCTCAACTCTTTGTAATTTCTATATTCATACTTAATATTTCAAAGGGTAATGGCCGAGTTGTAATGTCATGGCCCGACTCCCTACGGTTTATGGCCTCACATTCCTTCAGAGACTGGGCAATGCAGAGGAGGATTAGGGGATGACTGGGTGCCATATTGCCTTTGCTTAAAGAGAGTAAAGATGAACCTCAAACCCCATGTTGCCCCGGTCACCAAATTGGATGGCTGGAGAGCAGGACACATCAGATAACATTATCTGTTAACCAAATAATTGGGCAAAGGGAATATAGGGTGTGTTTGTCCAGCCAATTTTTTTAAAAACCCACCTGGTCATGTAGGGAGAGTGGGTGTGTGGGGCCATAAGATAGCATCAGGACACAGCTCCCTAGATATGAGGACTATAATAACTAAATGCCAAGCTCCACTGGCAGGAATACATGAACCACATCTTTAGGGACATGAGTTTAGTTTTTTATGTAATCTTTTTTCTTTTACCTGTCTTTTTACTGTCAGTTTGTAACTGTAACTTGTATTCACTGTTGGTAAATCATATTAAACCCATTAGGTGTGGGATAGTCCTAGTGTAGACAAGAGTCCCAAAAGATAAGGGTAGGGTCCCATAGGATGGAGTACTGTATCTGACTTTGTATAGCCTGGGTATTCTGGGGATAGGTTTCTATATACCCATAGGGAAGGGAGCATATAGCCAAGGGGTGAGAAGTGAAGGTGGTGTTTGGTGTAGTGTGCCGTGACAACTTGCCTCGTACATAACAGTTCAATGCCAACTTTTAATTTTAATATTGAAAAAAAAAATCTTCAATGACTTTATTTTATACGAGCATAACATATACTAACATTCTCTACATTGCTTTCATACAATAATGCCTAAAACTTTGTTAGCACATGTGTGCAGGTATCCTGTTCAGTTCCCTATAGCATGGAAGAAGAAAATACTGTAGGGGAATTGAAGTTAGAACTGTTCCCATAGTTTTTTATGGGATTGTTTTCATACATCCAGCTCATTAACTCTGATACTGGATGCCAAATAGCGAAGGAAAAAAAAATGCTGCATGCTGAGTTTTTCTGTCTGGGCTATCAGTATACAGACGCCAAATCTGTGCACTTAAGTGCTGTGCACATATATATCAGTTGTGTCCGGCTCCCGACCTGAAATAGCAGGCTGGAAAAAACTGATATATGTGAAGCGGGCCTAATAGGATCTCCCAAACTAAGAATGCATTTCTTGAAAAAAAAAAAAAAAACATACTGAAGATTATATTAGAATGACTTGTTCATTGGTTTTAAGTACTTTAACTCACGACAACATAAGGACTGTCATAAGAAAACTAATGATCCTGATGGTAAGTGTTTTGAGTATAGCTGCAATCATCAGTATAGAAGCGAATTGCTTTAATATTCAGATCACTTAGATAGCAACCTGTTTAAATACCTTGATACTGTTGATGGCTAAAAATAGTATAATAACTTTCTTATTTGTTGTCATTAGCATGCTGCATTCACTAGCAATTTTATACAGCATAAATCAGAAGCTTCTTAAGCATGAACCAATTCATGGATAACTAGATGTGACCCAGGAATGAACTTGCATATTTTACAACGACATGAAGATTTAGAATTCAGACTCCAAATTCTGTGTGTCTATGTAAGACAACACATCTTTGGCTTTTCTTTAACTTGTTCAGTGCTTTGTCTTTCTGTTTTTTTTTTTTTTAATAGAGGAACTAGTCATACAGTTTAAAGTTTATCTTTACTCAGAAACTGAAAATTCAGATGTGCCAGATATTCTTTGTCATACTCTTTACTCGGGAATGCTGCTGTTATACTCTGGCAAGGAGACTCCATGTATGTCTACTTAAAAAACAAATATTCTAAGGGGGGGGGGTGAACTATCAACATTATATACCTAATTATAACTCTGCCAAATTGTCCTATATACTGTACCTCCAAACTATAGTCTAAAACAACAATGTTGCTTATTATGTATCCTATGCATTTGAGGTCTTGCCAATTGTAATGAAATATCATGTAAATTTATTTTTTCATATATAAGTGCACATTTCAATATGTGATCTTTACTCAAACAATATAAGAAAATAAAAGTAACTGAACAAGAAATTATCAGATATATGCCATTTACGTTTGGACTGGCCTTCAACAACTATTAATTTCTTTTTTTTCTTTAGCCTTTCCTCTGTGAAATTATTGGTATGTTTAGTATCATGAAATAAATAATTTGGCGCACAGGAAGGTACAATAGCCAAATGAGGTGCTCACAGTAGAGTAGTAACACTCTGACTACTCAAAGAAAACTGTGTATAGAATAAATGTATATATTGGGCACTCTTCTGATATTGGGACTAATATTGAATTTATTTGCAATAAAATATGGTAAGATAATTGAGTAAAATACAATAAATACAGAAGAATAAAATGCAAGTGTAAATCTGAAGGTTGTAACCAGCAGCAACTGAATCAATAAATGTTCACCCTAAATGTACCAGCTACAGAATCCAGATCGTTCATTTGACATAAATGGATACACTGGAATCATACAAAAATGTTCTTTGCCAAATGGATCTTCTGAATATGTACCAAGTCACCCCACTAACACCAACTAATGCGATTACAGATGGCGATTATAACAGATCACAAACTGATTGAAATCCTCTGTCCTGTATTAAAAAGTCCTCAGTTCAAGTATACTGAGACTAGGTCGCCTTGTGCAGCGGCCGATCAGACTTGTCATCACATCAATCACAAAATGTGCAGCGGCTTCTGCTGTATGAATATGCCAATGGCGTCCCGCTGTAACACAGTCTGCCATGTGTGTGGCCGATGCCGGCAATAGATAGGAACGCTCTTACCGCTGTATCTTCAAGTGCCTGGATGCGGTTCTTAGTAGCCCACCAGCGTGGTGAAAACAGAGCAAAGTTGGCGGGACATACAGTACATAGAATCTGCTAAGAACCGCATCCAGGCACTTAAAGATACAGAGGTAAGAGCGTTCCTATCTATTGCCAGCATCGGCCACACACGTGGAAGACTGTGTTACAGCGGGACGCCACTGGCACATTCATACAGCAGGATGCCGCTGCACATTTTGTGATTGATGTGATGACTAGTCTGATCAGTTGATTTTTTGCGGGTCGGCCGCTGCACAAGGCGACCTAGTCTCAGTATACTTGAACTAAGGACTTTTTAATACAGGACAGAGGATTTCAATCAGTTTGTGATCTGTTATAATCGCCATCTGTAATCGCATTAGTTGGCGTTAGTGGGGTGACTTGGTACATATTCAGAAGATCCATTTGGCAAAGAACATTTTTGTATGATTCCAGTGTATCCATTTATGTCAATTGAATGATCTGGATTCTGTAGCTGGTACATTTAGAGTTAACATTTATTGATTCAGTTGCTGCTGGTTACAACCTTCAGATTTACACTTGCATTTTACTCTTCTGTATTTATTGTATTTTACTCAATTATTTTACCATATTTTATTGCAAATAAATTCAATATTAGTCCCAATATCTGAAGAATGCCTAGTATATATGTTTAGTGTCATGTTGCAAGATTTGGATGAGCAACAATCGTCTGACAAATGGTTCCACATTTTTTTCCTACAAGTATAATATGAGCAAATGATGATTCAGATTCTGATGTAGCAAAATAGCATCAAACCATAACATTTCAACGCGTTGTCTTTAGAGTTCAAGCATGTCTTTTGGTATTGTGACCAAATAACTTTATATTTGTCACATGTATCTAAAGCACTTTTTACATTCCGGGCTGCAAAAGCCACCTAATGTGAAAACTAGGGATGTCCCGATACCATTTTTTTAAGACCGAGTACGAGTACCGATACTTTTATTTAAGTACTCGCCGATACCAATTACCGATACTAATTATAACGGAATGGAAAAAATTAAAGCTGGAATCTGGTTGCTATGGACAACGGCTTTACTTTTCCTTTGTACAAGGGTTAATAAATGGGCATATAACAGTGTTTCCTAACCAATGTGCTTCCAGGGGGATCTGTGGATGACACTGTTATGGGGGATCTGTGGATGACAAACTGGTATGGGGGATCTGTGGATGACACACTGGTATGGGGGATCTGTGGATGACACACTGTTATGGGGGATCTGTGGAGGACACACTGTTATGGAGGGGATCTGTGGATGACACTGTTATGGAGGAATCTGTGGGTGATGCTGTCATGGGGCAATCTATGGGTGACGCTGTCATGGGGCAATCTCTGGGTGACCCTGTCATGGGGCAATCTGTGGGTGACCCTGTCACGGAGAGATCTGTGGGTGACGCTGTCATGGGGGGATCTGTGGATGACGCTGTCATGGGGGGATCTGTGGATGACGCTGTCATGGGGGGATCTGTGGATGACGCTGTCATGGGGGATCTGTGGATGACGCTGTCATGGGGGATCTGTGGTTGAAACATATATAGCATCTTATGCTAAATATGTGTCAGTTACAGATCCCCCATAACAGCATCATCGACAGATATCCCCATAACAGTGTCATCCACAGATCCTCCATAACAGTGTCATCCACAGATCTCCCCCATTAGTGTCATCCACAGATCCCCCCCATTAGTGTCATCCACAGATCCCCCCCATTAGTGTCATTCATCAACAGACCCCCATAAGTCGTCATCATCAGTATTAGTGGGGGGGATGTGGGGACACTCGCGGGGGCCGGCGCAGTGTGCTCTAGTACACCGGTACCGGACCTGCAGCTCCTATACAGCATTTATGTAAACCTAATCTCTGCAAAAGTAACCCAAACTTACTAACTATTGTGGCACAGTCTCCCTCAGTCTCTCTCAGTTCCTCCATGCGCCTCCTGCTCCGCCCACTTTATGAATGAAGGATGCAGGCGGAGCAGGAGGCGCATGGAGGAACCAAGAAAGAGACTGAGGGAGACTGCGCCACAATAGTTAGTAAGGTCAGGCTACTTTTACATAGATTAGATGATTAGACTTACTTGAATACTGTCTACAAGCAGGGGACCGGTATCGGCAGCAGTATCGGCGGCATTTTTACGCGTACAAGTACTCGTGAAAATGCCGGTATCGGTCCCGGTACCGATACTGGTATCAGTATCGGGACATCCCTAGTGAAAACCATGTCTGACAGCTTAATCTCCTGCAGCTGCCGTGATCTCTTGAATGTTAATCTATGGCCCCTTTACACACTTAAAAAAAAAAATCGAGAAAAAGTGATCAAATTAGTGTAAAAGCGATAATTCGACAAGCGATAATTGTTTGTTGCACTTGAGATTGCTGATGTAGACATCTAAATTATGTTTAGTCATCCTGAATTCCATAAGTGTAAATAGGTATTGTTTACAGCACATACAATTTCATAGGGGATGTGAAATCATTAACTCACTCATGTCATGTTAATTACTTTAGCCGGAAACCATGCACATCATCTCTACTACCGTAAGCAGCAGGAGCTGGGCAGGCAGATTGGAACAGTGGCCCGAACTGTCCCAGTATGCTGTCTCTGTTCTGTCTTGTCCAGTTATCTCAGAGAGAATTTTCAGCATTGCAGGGGGCACCCTGACATCAAAATGGTCAAAGTTGTCCTCTGCCAGTGTACAAAACATCACTTTTGTTAAGATGAACAATGCATGGATCAGAGAGGATTTTGACACACACCTCTGAGGACAATAAGTAGACCTGCCATTGCTGACAATGCCTCATCACACCACTGCCATTGTCTGCCTGCCTACAATCATGTTCCGTATAGTATGGCTGCTGTTGCGACTGCTGCCATCCTGCTAGTCATACTGTCAGCCTACCTACCATCATTCTCTGTACAGTATGGCTGCCACCAGCATGCCACTGCAGCTTTCGACCTGCCTACCATCATGTTAATTTACCGAATAAATCAGTCTATTACCAAATAAATGTGTCTGCTCCAGTATTACAATCCCTGATTCCTATAACGAACAATGTTGAGCGGGTAACCTGCACATGTCTGCAGAGGGTAGACACATGGCGATTCCTTCAGTGCAGCCCCACACATGTAAGGGCATCAGAAAACAGTTAGTGCCAGATGCCACTTTGCTCTCAAGGAAGTTGGATGGGAATCAAATAACTCCTTGTATTAGGGTTAAAAACAGATGGGCTGAACATGCTGAGTGAATCAAACATGGCAGCTGGATTGTTGTTGATTATATTCAAACTAGCAGGATATACATATGCGTGATTACTACACTGATACACAAGGTAGCACACAAAAGTATAAGGGAGTGATAATGAATCTAGGGCTAAATCCATTTCCCTTTATTTCTGTGTTCACAATCACAAACATGTTTCCAATCAAATTTTTTTTTTATTGGGGTTGTTCATTGTATTGAAACTATCAGCATATATACCTGATCACTACACCAATAAAAAGGGTACTGCACAACATTATCAGAGAGGCCAAAAAATGTCCAGGATACAGAAGGGTTGCAAACAGAGTTGAGCGAACACCTGGATGTTTGGGTTCGAGAAGTTCAGCCGAACTTCCCGAAAATGTTCGGGTTCGGGATCCGAACTCGACCCGAACTTCACCCTGAACCCGAACCTCATTGAAGTCAATAGGGACCCGAACTTTTGGGCACTAACAAGGCTGTAAAATAGCCCACAAAAGGGCTAGAGGTCTGCAAAAGGCAGCAAAATGTAGGTAAATCCCCTGCAAACAAATGTGGATAGGGAAATGACTTAAAATAACATAAAATAGAGAAAAATAATAAATAAACATTCTAAACTTGAGCCCAAGTGAGTGACAATGGCACCTGTCAGCCAGCAAACAGAGGATGTGGCAACAACGCCACGACATCTGTCATCGTCACCAAGCATCTCCACCAAATCCCATGAAAGTGTTCAGCTATCAGCTGTCCATCTCCCAAACACTGAAGAGAAAAAGAAATAGAAATAGGAAGTACCCCCCTACCCATGGCTCTGAATGTCCCACAGTACGTGTATCCCAGCTGCCGCTACTTTGCAGGCGAGCCATCCCTTCCCTGCACAACCAAGTGGCACTGCGCAACGCTATCTATGGCAACGTCCACATAACTAACAACACAGTGGGTAAATGTAGCGGCTGGCCCAGAGGCGGATAGCAATTTTGCGAATGTCCTTCCACCCCCGAGGATTGCTGGGCATTTCTCTTTGTATCCTGTTACCTCCTCCTCCTCCTACTCTTCTTCCTCCTCCTCCTCCACTCAGTGTAACACCTTCGCCACCCACAGCAGCACAGCCAGGGGAAATGACAGCAGTCTGTTTTAAAACTTGTGTGTTTGTTGGAAAAACCCACAACGCGGCAGGAGCTGTGGACAGGCATGGAACAACAGACGGATGATTGGTTGGTGCCATTGAGCCTTCAGCCCGGCCTCTGGTGTTGTGCGCTAAAGGGGCAAAATGTAATAGCAGGTCTGGGCCTAGCCGGTTTGACGCACATCCTCTGCCTGCCACATGTGCTGAATTTGGGGTGCAGAAATTCCTAAACACCAGACAGTGAAAATCAATTCAGTTAATCAAACACACATAACACCCCCCCCCCCCCCTTCACTCAAACCATTAACAAACTATTTACAAATTTACTTAAAAACATATTAAAATAACTATAATGTAGCTAAACTAACAATACAAACAAACAAAACCAACAAAACCATATACACGCCTTATCTTTAACTTAAGGCCAGCCAATTTCAAGTGGCTCAGAGGGTGGGTTCCTGCACAAACATAGGCCCTGGCCTGGAACACAATTGTCCAGCCAGGGCACAGTTCTGGAAGATGAGGAGAATAAGTAGGATGAGGAGGAGTAGGAGGAACCGTGTTCTCAGCAGGGTGGCACCCAAGCCAGCTAACGGGCAGCTGGGTCACCATCAGCACCTCAGAAGGCTAGGTTAGTATTGGCGAAATGTGGGAAAGCTTTGTCATCACGCCACAACAACCTGCACCACCAGCAGATCTGGAACGTGTTAGCAGGAGGCAGCATTTTAGCAACATGGTGGAAGAGTACACATACTGACTGATGGGTTTGCCCAGGGGCGTAGCTACAGGGAAGCATGGGAAGCTACTGTTTTGGGTCCCTGACCTATAAGCGGCCCATCCAGGAGGAGGAGGAGGAGAACTAAAAGACTTTGTCAGGGCTCCCTCAACAGTATTATACAATGAAATTATATACAGTGGCAGTATAGACAGTATAGAAAGCGGATGGAAAATTAACCCAAACAGCCTCACACCCTACACACTCAACACCCCCTTCACTTAAACCATTAACAAACTATTTACAAATTTACTTAATTAACATATTAAAATAACTATAATGCAGCTAAAGTAACTATATAAACAAACAAAACCATATACACGCCTTATCCTTAACTTAAGGCCAGCCAATTACAAGTGGCTCAGAGGGTGGGTTCCTGCACCAACATAGGCCCTGGCCTGGAACACAATTGTCCAGCCAGGGCACAGTTCTGGAGGATGAGGAGAATAAGTAGGCTGAGGAGGAGTAGGAGGAACCGTGTTCTCAGCAGGGTGGCACCAAGCCAGCTAACGGGCAGCTGGGTCACCATCAGCACCTCAGAAGGCTAGGTTAGTCATTGGCGAAATGTGGGAAAGCTTTGTCATCACGCCACAACAACCTGCACCACCAGCAGATCTGGAACGTGTTAGCAGGAGGCAGCATTTTAGCAACATGGTGGAAGAGTACACATACTGATTGATGGGTTTGCCCAGGGGCGTAGCTACAGGGAAGCATGGGAAGCTACTGTTTTGGGTCCCTGACCTATAAGCGGCCCATCCAGGAGGAGGAGGAGGAGAACTAAAAGACTTTGTCAGGGCTCCCTCAACAGTATTATACAATGAAATTATATACAGTGGCAGTATAGACAGTATAGAAAGCGGATGGAAAATTAACCCAAACAGCCTCACACCCTACACACTCAACACCCCCCCTTCACTTAAACCATTAACAAACTATTTAAAAATTTACTTATTTAACATATTAAAATAACTATAATGCAGCTAAAGTAACTATATAAACAAACAAAACTATATACACGCCTTATCCTTAACTTAAGGCCAGCCAATTACAAGTGGCTCAGAGGGTGGGTTCCTGCACCAACATAGGCCCTGGCCTGGAACACAATTGTCCAGCCAGGGCACAGTTCTGGAGGATGAGGAGGAGTAGGAAGAACGCTGGGGGATACAGAGGACACAGACGATATACCTCCCTCAAAGAGCAGCCTGGCGGACATGAGCGACAACATGCTGCAGTGCCTGGGCAACGACCTCCCAGTTACTGCCACATTCTAACTTGTGCTGCTTACTGGGTGGCCACCCTGCTGCATCCTCGTTACAAGGACAATGTGCCGTCCTTAATTCCCTCACTGGAATGTGATAGGAAGATGAGCCCGCTAGTAGACACGCCGCTGATGGCATTTACACCTGACATCGTGGACTCAGTGGAAGCACAAGGTGAAGGCAGAGGAGGAGGAGGAAGAATTTGCCAATGCAGCTGGGTCACCACCAACACCTCAGAAGGCAGGTTTATCATTGGCAAAATGTGGAAAAGCTTTGTCATCACGCCACAACAACCTGCACCACCAGCAGATCTGGAAAATCTTAGCAGGAGGCAGCATTTCAGCAACATCTTGGAACAGTACACGTACTGACTGGTGGGTCTGCCTAGGTGAATAGCTACAGGGGAAGCAGGGGAACTGCTTGGGGGCCATGACCTAGAAAGGGCCCATCGAGGAGGAGGAGTAAAGGACTTTGTCAGGGCCCCCTCAACAGTATTATACAATGAAATTATATACAGTGGCAGTATAGACAGTGTAGAAAGCGAATGGAACAGCTGCTGGGCCTGGTCTGAGAGAGCGATCTTTAGAAGCCACAGGCATGGCGGCATGAAGGAAGGGGTTGCACAAAAATTACGGGGGGAGGGTCATTCAAAAATTTGATGTGGTGCCCAATCATTTATAGCTACGCCACTGGGTCTTGCCCATTCAACTTCTGGGTCTTCAAATTGGGCACATGTCTTGAGGTTGCCCTTTACGGCTTGGAGGTGCTGGCCTACCCTGCAGCCACTGTATTGTCTGAACGTGTGTTTTGCATGACTGAGGGCATTATTACAGAAAAGCGCAGCCGCCTGTTCGGCAGACAATGTTGGCAACTAAGCTTTCGTTTATTAAAAAGAACCAGACATGGATCCCACAGGACTTGTTTGAACCTTATGCAGAATAGACATGTATACCGGCCTCACCCAACCATTGTTGTAAAATAACAAATAAGAAAACAGTTATTGGAGACTACCTTTGGCTTCACAGCCCAAAAAGGCTTCGTTTCATGCAAGAATGTAACCTGTCAGTTATGCATTACAGGGGATTGTACCTGGCAAAACTGGTAATATTTCACCCAACAATTTAAAATCTATCCTTTGCCGGACAGTATTAAACTTGTCCAGCCACAGCTGAAACCTCAGATTTACGGTATTTCTATTTTTGCAACTGAATTTCACCGCAGAAAATAATATATCCTATGACAGACACTATGAAACTTGTCCAGTCACAGCTGGAACACCAGATTTACTGTATTTCTATTTTGGCAACTGAATTTCACCCCAGAAAATAAATCCTTTGCTGGACACTATTAAACTTGTCCAGCCACAGCTGGAACACCAGATTTACGGTATTTCTATTTTTGCAACTGAATTTCACCGCAGAAAATAATATATCCTATGACGGACACTATTAAAGTTGGCCAGCCACAGCTGGAACACCAGATTAACGGTATTTCTATTTTTGCAACTGAATTTCACCGCAGAAAATAATATATCCTATGACGGACACAATGAAACTTGTCCAGTCACAGCTGGAACACCAGATTTACTGTATTTCTGTTTTGGCAACTAAATTTCACCCCAGAAAATAATAAATCCTTTGCCGGACACTATTAAACTTGGCCAGCCACTGCTGGGACACCAGATTTACGGTATTGCTATTTTGGCAATTGAATTTCACACCATAAAAAGATATATTCTTTGCCTGATACTATGAAACTTGTCCAGTCACAGCTGGAACACCAGATTTACTGTATTTCTATTTTGGCAACTGAATTTTATCCCAGAAAATAATAAATCCTTTGCCGGACACTATAAAACTTAGCCAGCCACTGCTGGGACTCCAGATTTACGGTATTGCTATTTTGCCAATTGAATTTCACCCCAGAAAAAAATATATCCTTTGACGGACACTAGGGAAATTGTCCAGTCACAGCTGGAACACCAGATTCAGGGTATTGCTATTTTGGCAATTAAATTTCACCCCAGAAAAAAAAATACCCTTTTACGGACAGATTTAAACTAGGCCTGCAACAGCTGGAACACCAGATTTACTGTATTTCCATTTTGGCAATTAAATTTCACCCCAGAAAATAATATATCCTTTGACGGACACTAGGGAAATTGTCCAGTCACAGCATGAAAACCAGATTTAGGGTATTGCTATTTTGGCAATTGAATTTCACCCCAGAACAAAATCTATCCTTTGACGGGTACTATAAAACTTGTTCAGTCACAGCTGGGACACCAGATTTACTGTATTTCTATTTTGGCAACTGAATTTCACCCCAGAAAATAATAAATCCTTTGCCGGACACTATTAAACTTGTCCAGTCACAGCTGGAACACCAGATTTATGGTATTTCTATTTTTGCAACTGAATTTCACCGCAGAAAATAATATATCCTATGACGGACACTATGAAACTTGTCCAGTCACACCTGGAACACCAGATTTACGGTATTGCTATTATGGCAATTGAATTTCACCCCAGAAAATTATCTATCCTTTACCGGACACTATTAAACTTGGCCAGCCACTGCTGGGACACCAGATTTACGGTATTTCTATTTTTGCAACTGAATTTCACCTCAGAAAAAAATATATCCTTTGCTGGACAGCAGACAGTATTATACATGGCTAGCCACAGCTGAAACACCAGATTTAGGGGATTGCTATTTTGGCAATTGAATTTAACCCCTTAATAAAATATAGAAATTTCTATCCTGAGTTTCTAAGGGTGACAATAAGCACACCAAGTAGAGTAAAGAAAGGTGGGGGGCACACATGAATAATAGGATCAACTGGACCTGATGCAAATGTAACATATTTATTAGTACCAATACAAACAACTAAAAGGATCTAAAACTATAAAAACAATTGTCACATAGATGTATATCAGAATTAGACCAGCAAATGTATTGTCCGCTCAATATGCAGTCTACTAGTTAGTAGATAGTCCACTCGGTCAGAGTGCTGCAATAGAAGTGCATGCTATGTGCAATACACCAATTGCGCTGATAGCGTATTGTGGCGTAGTATTAATAATCCACTTTTGATGGTACCATACATAAGGAACGCCCAATTAGAAATATGTACTTTACCGCACTCCTGCTGAAGTTCCGACCGAACCACGCGCGGCGTCCTGTGCTGGTTACTCGGTCTAGCTCGGCGTCTCACGTAATCATACACGTGACTGTGATGTCATCGGAGTAGGCGGTATTTTTACAGGTCGGCAACGGTATGAATCGCTCCTCTCGATTAAGGAGGGCATAAAAATTCTTTGCTGTTAATGATGGTCAGGCTTGGTGGGCAATGTCTCCGGAGACAATCGTTACAAGTGTACTGCAGGACACACCATACGCGTTTCGGGTATACGCCCCTTCTTCAGTGGTAGTGCCTGCAGATTTAGTGGTACGCCTTTTATAGTGCGGATCATAATTGAAATGACAGTCTTCAAAAGTGGACTGGATTCTGGTTTGGAACCCAAGTTCGTTTCAATCACATAGGGTAAAAAACCACAATAAAATCGCAATCAAATCGCAATCAAATCGCATGGGTCAATTATTATAGATTGCATGTAGCACAACTGTATACAGAATCATACATAAAATCCATACATATCAGAGATCACTGGGAGAGTAAAAGGAGTAGAAAGAGTATCGCCTCAAGAAGGATTGCATCACAAAAGGATCAAAAAGAATAACATCAATAAGGATAATTTGTGCAGGGAGGGGAGTCGCGTAGGGAGGAGGAATCCAAGTGCTGATAAACAGCCTGACATTGGATTCGCCATCACCGCGCAACTCCCCCCCCCTATTATTATAGCAAGCCAAATAGTTCAAACTCCCTCTCCATGATCGTCTGACTTTTTTGAGGACCAATTTGAGAGGGAAGCTAGAGAATTGAGCCAACAATTCATAGATATAGAATATCCCACCCAGGTAATAAATGCGGCACTGGAAAAAGTAAGGGATATGAATAGGGCAGATTTCTCCGTTCCCAAAAAACAGACCAATGCAGAAGAAATAACACACATCGTTTTACCTTTTCACCCACAATATTAGAAAATAGAGGGAATAATCCAAAAAAATTGGCACTACCTATTTTTAGCTTCCTTAATATCTCTTTCAGCCATATTATTCCATGTTTCAGATGCATAATTAGATGCATTTCACTCAGAAGCAGGAGGCATATCCCTTCTGTGAAATCTGCCAGGACTATACTTCTGTGAAGTCCTTTACCTTATTTCCCACTATGTTTGTTTTCAACTCCAGAGCTTACTGAATAGATTAGAGAAGGGGTTTGTATTATTTTCAAAAGGTGTCCAATTTTCTGTGAGCCGTCTTCGATGTCTCTGTTACTAGGAACAGATCTTGCCTGACAACAGGCAGTGGACTGCAAATTAGGTGGAAGTGAGACCCCCTAGTGACCATGACTATCCAGCTTTACAAAAGTCATAAAATGTGAGTATTCTATTGGCTGGAATGTATCTGCTGACTGTAAGGTACAGGGTCAAAGTTTGATTAATGATATGAAGTATAGGGGCGAACGCGAACATCGCATATGTTCGCCTGCCGCAGCGGACACGAACGAGCTATGTTCGTCGGTGAATAATTCGGGACATCTCTAGTCTGTAAACGTGACAGACTTCATAAATCGCCTGTAGTCATGACAGGACTACCTGTGGACAAAACTGACGCCATAGTATAGTGTTTTTTTTTTGGAACAACCTCTGGGAGGGAGAACTTGAGAAACGTGAAAAATGAGAACACAGGGTCAGCTTGCTGGGAGAATGGGTCTATAATGCAAGGACGGGCAAGAGAAAAAGTAACAGCGGGACGTGAGAGGAAGCAAGAATCTAGAGAGGGTAAGTGGGAGAAAGTGCCCACCTGGGAGAAGGTGAAGTCCGAAAAGGCAAGCTTGGGATGACTGCTTATAAGGAAAAAACAATGAAGACCCAATCTAGAAAATAAATGTCAGAGAAAAAACAATAATGTGAGTGAAGCTCTAAAGGCAAAAGCCACGCGTGTGAGTCACCACAAGAAAAATTGTATTGCGAGCCACAGATGACCGAGCGATGCGAGCGGGCCTGAAGGCAGAAAAAGACATGAAACCTACTTGTGGTGGGACCACTTGGCCGACCTCGAATGGCGGAGTCATGTGTGTAAAATTTAAACAGAGAAGCCATGCGTCAGAGACTCTAATGGCGGAGCCATGCGTGAGAGACTCTAATGGCGAAGCCATGTGTGTAAAACTTAATCGGAGAAGCCATGCGTGAGAGACTCTAATGGCGGAGCCATGCGTGAGAGACTCTAATAGCGGACTTTATTATAATTTTTTAAATATAAACCACTTATGCAGCACCAGTATGACTTGGGGACTCGCATAACCATGACCCTCTCCGACAGCGAAACTAGGACACTAACCAGCCTACAACCATATTGTACCCCTAACTAACAACATGAAGAAAGGTCATAGGCCCCCCAGAGCCATGACGCCGAATTGGTCATCAGGCCCCCGAAGCCTTGAGGCCCCCGAAGCCAAGAGACTGAACTGGATAACCTAACAGTGACGATAAGTAATTAAAACGTGAGCCACACCTGATGGGATATGCATAGACATTAGTGAACTGAACCACGTGCATAAATGAAACATTAAACCAACTGCGAACCATGAAATTGAAACAGATGGGAGAAAAAGAAGAGCCAAAGGCATTGCAGTTCGCTAAGAGAAGATTCTTATTGTGACAAACGAATGAACAACTTTTGAAACATAGTAGGAAACTTACTCCTATTGGCCCACTGACCGCTAATGAGCTATTTGGTTAACTGGGGCAGGAGACCAATCTGAGTAAATGCGAACCAGAAGTAAAGGAGACCAGTCTGAGTGAATGCAAATCAGGACTAAAGAACACCACACATTATTTTTATTTTTTTTAACCGAAGTGAACAGAATATGTAGGCTTATGGAATGAAACAAACCACAGAGTAACACTCAGTTCACACTTTCGCGTAAAACGCCGCTTTTGAACGCACATAAAAACGCACAACAGTAAAGGAACCATGCATTCCAATGAGGGTGGTTCACACTTGCGCGTTTTTATGCGCGTTCATAGGCGCCTATAAACGTCCGACGCATAAGCAAGTATGTTCGCGTTAATTCAGGCTTTTTTCGAGCGTTTGGTGCTAATAGACTTCAATGGGAAACGCGATAGGCATGTTGTTCGGGCGTTTGTGCAGCGTAAAACGCGCCTATGGACGGCGTTTTCAAAATTCACACCTCAGATTGGCCAAACTATATAGGGAGGGCTGTTTGGTCATTGGCCAACTATGCAGTCAATCACATAAACGCGCGTCAAACGCGCCTACACTATTTACCAAAACGCTTGAAAAAACGCACCTACACGCCAGTCTTGAACGCACCAAAAACGCTAGGCTTCAAAACGCTCAGGTCTGAACCCAGTGTAAAGAAATGTAAGCCTGAAAAGAAAGCAGCTATGTTTATCGGGAGAGCAGTATCAGAGCGGTGTGCTGACTGCCCTAGTGAGAATACTGAGTAACCATGATGTAGCAATGGAAAATAAAATGCAGCTTGAAGTGGAAGCAGAGTATAACACATGATGTAAGAACAGGTGGGTGAATGCAGCTCTGGATGTGAGTGGTGCCTAAAAACATGGTATGGGCACTGCTCTGAGTATTAGCATGAAGAACATGGTATAAAGCAGCCGTATGAATGCAATCTGAAGTGAGCAGAGTATTAATGTGATGTAACAGCAGACACATGAACGCAGCTCTAGTAGTGAATGGAGTATAGGACAAGATGTAAATGCAGACACAGGACATAGCTTTGAAGGTAACAATCCTAACCACAATCATTCGACCATTAGCGCCCAACCCCCTTCGCCCAAGAGCGCTACAAGTCACTGACTGTGTAACCAAGTCCGATCCTACTGTGAATGCCAGCACTCACCTGGCACCTTCTGCCATTGCCCAGGTGCAAACGATCCTCCACATGATGCTGCAGGATTTTTTTTTTTTTAACGATAGTCACCACAACACCACCTCGTTTTTCGCCTAGGAAAAACATAAACATGGTTGAACATAAACCCTGATGCAACGCCAATTAATTGACATAATGGTGGACCTATAAACATAGCAAGGAACATCTGACACATGCGTGCCCATAGAATAGATTAAACACACTTACATACAAGAGCATCGGAACTCAAATACAGACGCCTTAACTAAATCTACTTGTGCCCCCACATACAGACCACTGATACATTTACCAACACCTTTCATGTCTGGTGCTAACTGCGGACGTGCGCCAGGCATGTAAAACAAGTGACAGTAAACATGCAACCTTTTTTTTTTTAGCATTTTCATTCCTGCCTATTTTTAGGCATATATCACCAATAACTATATATACAGTAGTGCCTATAAATAGCCTAGTAATCAGCCAGCCGGGGCCCACAGGTGCATATAAATAGCCTTGTAATCAGCCTCCCCTCCCACAAATGGAGCAAATATATTTGCATAATACTTATATTAATGTATAAGTATGGGATGTATGTTGTGCATGATACATATGTGCTGTATGATTGCCATGTGTGTGAGCTTGCCGAGCTACAAATCTGCCAACAAGTTATGGCCATTATCAGACACAACCAACCTGGTCCCTTATACCCTGCTACAGCTCTGCAGTGGTGTGCTGTTTGTGACACAAGCAAATGAGTTTCAGCACAGCATGTTGCCGCTTCACCACTGCCGTGCTACACTGCTTCCAGCTACTGACTGATGGTTGACTGCTGCTGCAAGTTGAGAATTCAGAGTTTGCAGTGGAGGAGAAGGTGGAGGCGGAGGAAGAGAAGAGGGGGTTGCAGCCACTAATGTAGGTGGTGGCGGAAATCTTGATGGAAGTAGGGCCCGCAATCCTTGGCATCGGTAGCACCTGTGCCATCCCAGGGTACGACTCGCTACCGGTCTCCACAAGGTTCACCCAGTGTGCCATCACAGAAATGTAGCATCCCTGGCTAAAAGCACTTGTCCATGTATCCGTAGTTAAGTGGACCCCTGCGTTGGTCAGGGCATGGGTGATGTTATGGGACACAATTGCTTGTGGAATGCAGGGATGGCACACAGAGAAAAATAGTGGCGGCTGGGGACTGAGGATGAAGGACTGCTACTACCATGAGGCTGAGGAAAGCCTCAGTGTCCACAGGCCTAAATGTCAACATTTCCAGGGCCAGAAATTTTGAAAGTTGCGCATTTAGTGCTATAGCCTATGGGTGGGTGGCTGGGTATTGGTGCTTACGTTCAAAGGCCTGGGTTAAGGACATCTGTACGCTGTGCTTGGACACAGAAGTGAGTGTGCTAACTGATGGTGCTTGCGAAGCCCCAGCTGCAGGGCGAGAGTCATCCAGGCCTGCGTCTAGGACAGAGGATTGGCCAGCACCTAACACAGGGGTGAAAGAGGAGGCAGTAGTGTGTCCCACAGACACTGATTGTGGACCCAGGGGTTTAGCCCACCTATTAGGGTGCTTTGATGCCATGTGGCTGGTCATGCTGCTGGTGGTGAGGTTGCTAGTGTTCACACCCGTACTCATTTTGCCTCCTGTGTACTGTCTTCCCCCATTATGTTCCTGGGTTTGAGTTTTTATTGTTATGCTACGAGTTACAGTTTATGAATATGATGTAAAATATGTTATGGTTATTTGGTTATTTATGAGTTCTTATTTTGGTATGGCACAGTTTGCAAATTACAATGCTTTTGTCGTCCGCACTTTCCTCAAAAAAGCGCCAGACTGTGGAACACCTACTCCTTGGCAAGGGAGATTTCCGCAAGGGGGAACAGTTGCGGGCCTGTTTGGTGTGGCCCGCCTTCTCCCTTTTGCCACCCTGCAGCCTGTTGCGATGCTGGGCATCCCTCCCCCTCTGTCCTGCTGTCCTTGCTTGGCTTGCCACCTTTCCAGGTTGGGTCAATATCATCGTCCCCCATCTCCTCTTCCTCACTCTGGTCATCCTCCTGACTTGTGTTGACCTAACAAGACCCTCACTTATTGACAACTGTGTCTCATCTGCATCATCCACCTCATGAAACACTAATTGCCATTCCCCACTGTCATCTTCTTCTGTCTGTGGATGCTGAAGAGTTTGGGGATCAGTGCACAAGATCTCCTCATGTCCCTCTTCAGGGAGTGTCAGATCACCTGCAGGCCTTCGCCTACAATCTTTTACAGGGCAATCAAAAAATATTCTTAAATTTCAATAAAAAAATTTCATAGCCGGTGCTGACCGCCATTCCCTGCGCTAACTCTGCAATGTAACATTACCGCAAGCAAAAAATATTTTAAAAATTCTATAACATTTTTTTGCGCCCAGTGTTTTTGATAATATCTCTGCAATGTCCTTGCACTGCCACCTGGGGGTGACGTAACTCATTAGCATGGAGGAATCTCATTGGTTATCGGAATGAACCAGACAAATCGCTCCACCCACTCACAACGGCCATGCACCACCACCCACAGAATCGAGAAAGAGGTATCAATCTGTCAATCCTTTCAGTGTCCGAGTCGGGTAAGGGCTTCCCATGTGGATTCAAATTAAGCCGCAGGCTCCACTCCTGGTGGTGCCCTTCCGTCAATTAGTTTAAGGTTGAGCTTTGCAACCATACTCCCCTCGGAACCCAAAGACTTTGGTTTCCAGGAAAATGCACGGTGAGTAATGGGAATAACGCCGCTGGATCGTGTGTCGGATCATTTTCAAACCAAGCTACAAATTTCATCCTAGATTAATGAAAGCATTCTTGACAAATGCTTTCAGTGTGGTTCTTCTGGCGCCAGTCAAAGAATTTCATCTATAGCAGTGCAATACGGATACCTCCTGCCATCGATCTTAATCATGGCCCCAGTTCTGAAAAAAAAACTAAATGTTTGGCAGCACTTGCACTTTATATACAATTGAATATACAGGAAAGAATGTTTCCTAACAATTTTTCCTGTAAAATTGATATTTTGGAAAACATGGTTCCCAACAGCGACCTTGGAGTCCTAGATACATCCAGACATGGTCCCCATGCTGTTCCCGATCAATTTCAGTGGTGTTTCTGTCACTTTCTGACCATTTCCAATGGACCAGGCACCCTCCCCTCTTCAGAGCAGGGGTGCCTAGTTGTCTCCCATTAACTTCCATTATACTCAGGTGCTCTGCTGAGCACACGAACATAGCAATGTGTTCGACCCGCACATCATTGTATTAATTTTGTAGTAGAGGTCCAGTATTTCAGTACATTAGCTCAATGGAAGATCTTCTGATTCAATGAAATAATAATACATTTTCATTCTTAAGAGTGGAAGTCTGAAATAATGTTGTAGCTTTCTAGCTTCCGCATAAAAAATACCATTCTCTCCCAGTCTATATTAATTGAAAAAAAATATAAAAAAGATTTTGGGTAAAAATATACATTTTTTAATACTGATATATGAGTATTTTATGGTTAAGAATATTTAAATAAGAAGTGTGAAATTGAATCTTCAAACTTGTGAAAAGTAATATTAACAGTACAGAGAATGTTAAATGGGAAAGATGATACATTCTGCTATGTATAAACTGGTAATGAAAGCAGTAAATGGATATTATGTGATTACATGTTGATTATTTATTTCAATATGTAGAGCTATTAAAAAAGTGGTTCAGGTAATTATGAAGTTTAGTAACCTTTTTGCTATTTGAAAGTACACTGTTTATGCATAGATTTGTTTTCATTCTGTTATTTGTTTCTGTACAGAACATAACACTGAATATTCATTTCCTTGGCACAGATGCTAGTGTGATGGCTGACATTTAGCAAAAACATTACAAATGAGCTAGCAAAGCAGTAAATATTTGATCGTTATATACACAACGTAAACATGGTTCATCAAGCTCTGATGAGCTTTTGAAAAGAAACTGAAAAAATGTTTTACTAACCCTGTTGAGGAATTGAAAATTTGGTTTCATAATTTTGTACAAGGCAGATTACTCATAATTCTCTCTAGGAATCAAAAAATCTTGGTTAAAAGGGTTTAATGAGCACCACGGCCCCTTCAAACAGCTGATCTGATATAATGACCTATCCTAAGGATAGGCCATCAATATTACTCTGTGGCACAACTCCTTTAAATAAAGATGATAACACTCATTTGATGAACATTAGCCTAACCAGCCAATTTCAGCAGGATCTGCCAAAACCTAAAGAAGAATCGGGCATGTTGTATTTCAACACTGATGGGTATTAAATCCGTTAGCTTCCTCATCTTCACTGCTATGGAGGGCATAGTTATTATTGACGATGAGCGATGTTTCAAAAATTGTCATAAAGCGCAATTCTTTGTAAGTAGTGGGTGCAATGACAGGGAGCTGTGATTGTGCCACTCCCCATCACTGTACCCCTCAGATGCTGCATTCATACATGATCGCGGCATCTGAAAGAAATAACAGTGTGTAAAATGAAAATAAATAAAATATATATATATATATATATATATATATATATAGTAGTTCAAAAATAGCAAAGCAGCACTCCAGTCTTCAAACGTTCAAGTGTTTATTCAGCCCAGTGTGGCAACGTTTCAATTGTTCACTACAATCTTTCTCAAGCCATACCAAATAAAGTGCTCAGTGCAATATATATAGTCAAGTCACATGATCATCAATTAATTAGTGATAAAACATGATTACAATAAAGTATATAAAAATATGATAATAAAGTGCTAAAAGTGCCAAATGTGCAAATTACATAAACAAATACATGTGAAAAATACTCATTTTCCATGCGATGAATTTCTCTATTAGTGTAAACCTTGTGAATAATTTAATTGACTTAAAACCCACAGGTGTATAGAATGATTAATAACTATAATAAAAAGACAATCTCACAGCAGGCGGAATTATCATAGGATCCCGGACGGCGTCTCTCAAAGTGTAGCACGCATGCGCGAGAATCACAAGTCTCGCGAACTTCTTCGTATGTCAAACTCAATGCCCTCAATAGAAATGGTATTCACGGACTTCACGCTATCTCTGCGGCTGCGCGGACTTATCACATCTCGCAAGCGTTGTATCCCAAACACTCCAATCTGGACCATATCAAGTATGGCGATCCCGGCATCTCAAGTGTGGTACGCATGTCATATATAACAACTCCGTGTCCACATATCATATATAAACATCCAGCATGCCCTGTAGATATTTTAATGGGGGCATAGGATTGTCCAGAAAATCGGACTCGCCACAGCACCCACATATCCCTATGGGCCATACACACTCCAAACTCCCCATTTAAGTGTATAATGCAAATGACAGATCCATCCAAAAGAACGGACTCGCCATATCATGCCAACACCATTGGGGCAAAACATCCATAGCAACCACCATCGCTAGGTAAAACCTGTCAGTTAGGGATGCATGAAAAGACCTGTCACAGTCATCATGTTAAAATCCCCTTCCTCCAGTCACCTATTGCTACGTGATTTAACTCATATCACTCATTCATCACGGAGTGTTCAAAAAAGAAAAAATAATAAAATAGAAATAAGCGGCAGAGAAAACCTGATTCCCATGATATCTAATAATAATTTTTCATAATTCATAACACATCCGGTCCTATAGATAAACTTCCATCTGTGAGAATGTCCATTGCTTGAAAAAATCTGAAAAAAATAAAAAAATAACAACAATTAATAAATGATTATACATTAAGAAAATTTAAAACAAGAAAACTACTGAACACTTCATTTAGTCTTCATTTAGAAGTTCGTGAGACTTGTGATTCTCGCGCATGCGTGCTACACTTTGAGAGACGCCGTCCGGGATCCTATGATAATTCCGCCTGCTGTGAGATTGTCTTTTTATTATAGTTATCAATCATTCTATACACCTGTGGGTTTTAAGTCAATTAAATTATTCACAAGGTTTACACTAATAGAGAAATTCATCGCATGGAAAATGAGTATTTTTCACATGTATTTGTTTATGTAATTTGCACATTTGGCACTTTTAGCACTTTATTATCATATTTTTATATACTTTATTGTAATCATGTTTTATCACTATTTAATTGATGATCATGTGACTTGACTATATATATTGCACTGAGCACTTTATTTGGTATGGCTTGAGAAAGATTGTAGTGAACAATTGAAACGTTGCCACACTGGGCTGAATAAACACTTGAACGTTTGAAGACTGGAATGCTGCTTTGCTATTTTTGAACCACTATATTGAGGACCTGGTTGCTGGTCGTCGGCAGGCTCTGCACCCACTATTTTAAATTGTGCTGCTTTCTCATTTTTTACTTCATATATATATATATATATATATATATATATATATAATCATACTTACCTCATCCATTTGCTCTCAACGGGCTGGCCGCCGCCATCTTTATTGAAGATCTGGCGCAAAATCTTTCATGGCCTTGCATGGTGTTCTAATATGTCATCAGTGTGGTGATTACATATGTCACCGCGTTTTTAGATTTTTTACACTATTTCAGGTTAAATTGATTCACTACCACGAAGCATGAAGAAAATTGGCCTCGCAGCGAATCAAATTTATTCTGAAATCCGGATCGAATCCACTTTGTTGACTTCAATACACTCAACACTAGTTATTATACCTGCTGAACCAACTTGACTCAAGTTTTATTATTTTTAACCCCTCAATGGCCATGTTATTTAGCATTCTATCCTAAGAATGCTATTATTTTCCGTTATAACCATGTTTTAATGGAAAATAATAAAATCACTCGAACACCGGACCTGAACCCGAACTTCAGTGAAAAAGTCTGGGTTCAGGATTTGTAGCATGTTTTTGTAAAAAACATAGGTCTAAACAGATGCCCCCTGGCTACAACCAAACTATATGCTGCTATTGACACACCAAGAAATGCTTTATTGTGCACTTATATAGGGTAGAAAAATTGAAAAAGATTTCTCAGAAAAAGTTACAGGCCCAAGTGATGTCTCCTGACTGCAACCAAATTATACAATGACTCACTCATATACTTTTAATTGTGCAAGTACATTGACACACTAACATAAGATTATTTGTGCACTTATAAATAGGACTGAGCGAACCCCATTTCGTACTGAACTTTGCGAGTTTGGGTACCTGGACCCGAAACGGGACTTTTTCACTGAAGTTTGGGTTCGGTGTTTAGGTGATTTTATTATTTTCCGTTAAAACATGGTTATAACGGAAAATAATGGCATTCGTAAGATAGAATGCTAAATAAAATGGCCATTCAGGAGTTAAAAATAATAAAAAAAAAACTCACCTCATCCACTTGATCTCACAGCCGGTATACTCTTCTTTCTTCAGGACCTGCAAAAGGACCAGCAATGATCCTTCTATGTTCATTCAGTAGGACCTGCGATGACTTCACCATGCTCACCACGTGGTCCTTTTGCAGGTCCTGATAAAAGAAGAGGATACTGGCTGCACGATCAAGTGGATGAGGTGAGTTTTTTTTATTATTTTTAACCCCTCAATGGCCATTTTATTTAGCATTCTATGAGCTGTCCCTCATTCAGCTCTGTGCCCAGCCGTGCCCCAACTGCTGTCTCCTAGTGCCGCCCAGCTCATTAGTATTCACTGCACTGGGCGACTTTTGTTTCTCCCGAAGTCGCTAAATCCAGCGCATGCCCAGTAGTATCTTGCTGGCATCAGCCTCATCTGTTCGCTCCGCGTCTGTGCTGGATAAGGTCCCCGTCACTCTCCAGCTCCTGTAGAAGATAGAACTGGTCATGCGCAGGATTTCATGTGCAGAAAGGCCGCCCAGTGCAGTAAATACTAATGAGCTGGGCGGCACTAGGAGATGGCAGTTGGGGCGCAGCTGGGCACAGAACTGAATAGGGATAGCCCCTTGGGCACAAAGACAGGTTATTTGCATATTAATAAAAACGTTTTTTATAAGTATAGGAAAGGCAGCCAGGGGTGATAATGATATAATTGGACTCAGCAGATTAAGACCAATAGTAGCATACAGACACTTTATATGCTGTAACGGCCTGTCAGTGTCCCTTTAATTAGGTCCGGGTTCGGTGTTCGGGCCAACTTCGGGTCCCGAACACGAACTTTGACCTAAAGTTCAGCCGAACCCGGCGAACCCGAACTTCACCGGGTTCGCTCATCCCTATTTATAATTGGTATAAAATTGTAACAGGCTTTTGAAAAAAAAAAAAGCCACACTTGTGCAGCATATGCAGTGATATATATGCTTCTGGTGATGCTAGGAAATGCACTGATTAGCAAAAGGGTAACAATGTTTTGAACTTTTGACTTCCAGGCTCCACATCTCACCTTCCACTACAGCTGCAAACGTGAGACTACCATCATTTTATAGACAGTCATCTTGGCTATCTCATACATAAATTTGACTTGCAACTATTTAGCATATGATTAGTTATGCAGATTATTGTCATGTAACTGCATTGTTACTGCTTTGCTCCTAAAATTCTATATTTTTATTATTTTGTAAATCCACCTTTGGCTTTCAACACTGCCTTAATCCTTCTGGGCATGCTTTCGATCAGATTCAAACATGACTCGACTGAAATATGTTCCCAGGTCTCTTCTAAATGTTCCCAGTGTTGGTGCTTACTGGTCGACTCACTTGGGTACGAATACAGCTTTTTATTCAACTCTTCCCACAAATTTTTGATTGGGTTGAGGTCTGGGGATCATTTCTTAGCCAATCTCGACGTATGCTTCTGGTCGTGGTCTTGCTGGAACACTATGTCGTCCTTTTCATACCCATAGTACATCTTGTAGGATACTCACATATAGCTCAGCATTGAGACCACCATCGATCCTTGTCAAGTAACCAATACCTTTGTGAAACAACCCCATATCATCAGGCTTTCTCCACTGAACTTGACAATTCCTTCAATTTCTCGATCCATTTGCCCCTTTTTCCATTGTTTCTTCCAGACTCATTTGCAACCATCAGAACCAAGTTTATTGACTTTCGTCTTATTGCTCCAAATCACCTATTTCCAATCTTCTACTGTCCACTGTTCGTACTCTTTTGCAAACTCAAGCCAAACTTATGATGATATTCAAGGCTTCTTCATCTTTTTTTCGGGCCACCATTCCAGACTTGTGTAATGCGCGTTGCATGGTGCTTGCATGAACAAGCCACCTACACTGCCGTGTTTGTCACACCACAAATGATAGCTCTTGGGATGAGCCGACTTAAGGAATCCGATATTTTGCCTGAACGTCCACCTCTTGTCTTTGGAATGTATGGAAGGACTTCATTTCATATTCTTCCAATTGTCCTGGCACTCACATGATTCAGTTTGGCAATTTACTTGGCAGAGATACTGCTATCGATGGATAATGCTGTTTCTCTTTTCTTGGGAAATCTATTTCATGGCTTCTCCTGGATTCTAACCAGTGACCTTTCGCTTGGGAATCAACCTAATAACACACTGAGCTATTAGTGAATGTAAGAACAGGCTGTAATTTGTAGTCTACAAAAAGAAAAAGATTTTTGTGCCCCCAGGAGTAAAACAGTAACAATACAGTTACATGATAAGTATCTGCATAATTAATCATATGCTGAATAGTTGCAAGTCAAATTTGTGTATGAGATAGCCAAGATAATTGTCCATAAAATGATCGAAGCTGTGGTGGATGGTGAGATATGGAGTCTGAAAGTTAAAAGTTGAAAACGTTTTTATCCTTTTGCTCTTCAGTGTATGCTTTTTGTGCCCTTATGAACTGTAGAAGATTTGCAAAGGTCTATGAACAAAAAAAAAAAAAACTGGCTTGTCAACAATACTGTCTCTTTAAATGTTCATGTGTCTTGTGCAGTGGAAAACATGAAGTTATGAGCAGCTCCAGCTGCTCTTACTTCAAGACGCACAGTAAACTAACTGCCTCTATTATGTCCCTAATGATCAAAACTACATAGTAGTAACTCAATCTACCTAACTAAATACAGGCTAATTAAAAAAGAATGTTGCAAAGTTATAGCCTCGGTATTCAAAACTGAGAAAACTAACACTAAATTATTAACATAAAAAGACACACTATCCAAGTTTTATCTATATACTATAAATGTATTCTGTGAGCTTCACTAGTGGCATGGCAGAGTTCTAGGTGGCAGTCCATTTCTGTCAATATGCCAGCATATCATCTGATATGGACCCCACATTTTAAGTGATGCATTATCTCAATTAAGTTTTAGATCCTGTGGCTTGGAGGGTAGATACACTAAATTCCTGATGTAGCCCACAGAGAGTTGCAGGTGTTATATTTGGAGATTATGGAGGCCAATGGAACATTGGTGAATCATTTATTCCGGCATGGCCAATCTAACAGGCAGAAGTAACTAGTGACAGTATTCTCGGGAAAAAAGAAGGGGCCATAGACTTTGCACCTGCTCATTGCACAGAACATATTTAGTTTGGGTTTGAGTCAGTCATGTGCTCAATAAGGACATGTGGGTTTTCTGCACACCAGATTCTGACATTGTGGTGAGGGACCTAACCAACCAAGTGAAATATAGCTTAATCGCTGAATAGCAGCCTGTCAGCAAATTAGTCCTCTTTCGATCGACTCTGTAAGTCAATGCAAAAGTCACAATATTTCAGTTTTACATCTGGTCTCAGCCCCTGAAGAATTTTTAAACTGAATGGTTTACAACTCAGACATTTTCCTAAGATCTGCCATACCATGGTTTGTGGCAATTATGCAGTAGATCCATACTAGTCAGCCTGGTCGAAATTCTATGACTATTCTCATACTCAGCTAGAATCCTGTTCACTGTCTCATCTGAAATCTTTAGGAGGCCCTTTTTCCATGATATAAACAACCAGTGCTTTTGAATTTATTCACTCAATCCAAAATTTACTCTCTATGCACAGCACATTACCACATTTATTCAGAAAATTTTGCTATACTGTCCCAACACCCTGTTCTTGCAAATTTCAATATACAAAAACATTTAAGATTTATTCATTTCTAGTTCCCATGTCAAAGACCCTTTAGACAAATAGATAACTATTTACACAAATCACAGAAACAAGCAACACTGTCCCTAGGGCATGAGCGCCTGCCACATCTCGCCCTATACTCACAGGACAATGGCGGAGACTGCACGGGATGAGGGTTTTATAGGGATGTGACATCACAAAGAATGGCTATTTGCAGATTGGCTGGCCACACAGTATTATGGGTGATCTTGTGTTCCCAGGCTTCTAAGGTGTAATGTAGAACTGGCTTAGTTGACCTCGCAACCAATCATATTCCACCTTTCATTTATCACACATTGGAAAATGAAAGGTGGGATCTCATTGGTTGATATGGGCAACTAAGCCAATTCTATATTACACCAGTTTTATGAATCTCCCCCAATGTTTTTACCCTACCTCCAGACGTATAACCTGATATCTAATATAACCTATATCATTATGCTGCTTATATAAATATTACATTCCAAGAGAGAAGTACTGTATCATGTTAAATGTAAAAAAATACTTTCTAGTAATACACATACTTCAATTTAAAAAGCAAATGTCCTTCCAAGAAGTATCTATTAGGACACATTCTCAGAATAATTTTCTTTTTACCATAGTAAAGTGTTATTGTTGGGCGCGAATATTCGAATTGCGAATTTTAATCGCGAATATAGCAACTTTGATAATTTGCGAATATTTAGAATATAGCTATATTCGTATTTTCGAATATTATACTTTTTTTTTCATCAGTAACCTCCCTTTTTGCTAGTGGGCCAAGTAGAAGGATGCAATGTCTTTGTCTGAGCTTAGCAACATCCCTAGCAACCAATAGGAAAGTTGCCTACCCCTTTAGTATATAAGAACCTCCCACCGGCCATTTTCTACAGTTTATTACAGTTCTGAGAGAGACAGCAGTGTCATTGCTGTGCTCTCTCCTTTCCTGTGACACATTACATTAGATAGTTAGTTAGCTTATATAAATAAAACAGATAGTTAGTGGGAGATAGTCAATGTAGGTTAGATGATCATATTGTGTAGCTGTGCAGGGTGTTAGATAGTGTGATAGGTTCTGCTATCCAGACATACATGCTGCATACATAGTGCTGTATGTATGTAGGTATGTATGCTACATACATACATTCATAGTGCTGTGATGTCACAAGTTCACAACAATACTTAGTGCACCAATCACTAATATGTAGTCAGACCTGCTAAAATGTGAAGTTACACATAGTGCGCAAAAATATGCGCATCATTAATTGCCGATTTTCGCCATCGCCATCACCAATATATCGGAGCATAAAAATATATTGTAATGTTCTGCTGTGCCAATCATTTTCTCCAGTCTCAGGAAACTTTTAGCAGCTTGAAAAAATGTAGATATAGTGACCCACACCCGTATTGCGCGCGCATTACACACATATTACACACATATTTTTCAATCAAGAAAATAAATGCGAATTTGCGAATATATGACGAATATTCTACCAAATATTCGCAAAATATCACAAATTCGAATATTGCCCCTGCCGCTCATCACTAGTATCTGCTTGTCGGGGTCATATCAAGAAACAATTTCATTAGGTACTTCATGAAGGTCATTAAATGTAATAATGTGATGAAACCAATGTTTGCAATCATCTACTCTATAAGAGCTGGTAAAAGTTTGAAAATGTTTTTGTATTTTAAGTGGTAAACTATTTCTAGCATCTTTTTAAAAGCTCAAAGAGAAATACAATACACAAAAGGTAGCTAGTGATGAGCGAGCACCAAAGTATTCAAGTGTTCGGATGTTTGGGCTGGACACATTGCTATGTTCGTGTGCTTGGCCGAGCACCCGAGTATAATGGAGGTCAATGGGAGACAACCAGGCACCCCCTGCTCTGAAGAGGGGAGGGTGCCTGGTCCATAGTGACAGAAACATCATCGAAATGGATTAGGAACAGTATGGGGACGATGTCTGGATGCATCTTAGACTCCCAGGTTGCTGCTGGGAACCATGTTGTCTGAATTTTATGCCACTTTTACAGACTGACAAAAAAATGCCCAAACCCCGCAAAAAACAACAACAATTTTTCAGGAAAAAATGTTAGGAAAAATTCTTTCCTATATATTCAATTGTATATAAAGTGCAAGTGCTGCCAAAAATGACAAGCAAGAGGCACTCAGAAACAGCCTGTATATCACATAAAGGAGGGCCCCATTCCAATTGTGATACAATTGTTCAGGTAGTGGGACTCCTACACTCATAAAGCCTATGCAGTGAAAGGGCTGCCAAAAATAACAAGGAACCGATACTACAATACACCCTTTAGTACACATAAAGGAGGGCATCATACACACCCTTGAAAAATTATAATTGGTGGCCTGCTCATGACCCTCAAAAACATTTAGAGGAAGGGCCTGCTGGTGAGCTGACCTTATAAAACATTATGGTTGAGGGCCTGCTGGTGAGTTGACCCTATAAAACATTATGGTTGAGAGCCTGCTGATGAGCTGACCCTCTAAAACATTATAGGTTAGGGCCTGCTGGTGAGCTGACCCTCTAAAACATTATGTGGGAGGGCATGATGGTGAGCTGACCCTCTAAAATATTACGGTTGAGGGCCTGCTGGTGAGCTGACCCTCTTTAAAAATTGTAGTGGAGGGAATATATACAATCTAGATGAGGAGGAGAAAACAAGATTCAGCCATATACACTTTTTTGTGGTGGAAAAGGTGCATGGGAATACACTACAATAGACATTATAAACAATACATTGAAATTGCCTTTATGTTTATCATCAGCTCAGCTCTCCTCTGGTGGAGTTGAGAAGTCAGGGGCAATCCAGGTCTTGTTCATGTTTATCTGAGTCAACCTGTCAGCATTGTCAGTGGACAAGTGGATACGCTTATCAGTTATAATGCCACCAGCAGCACTAAATACACGCTCAGACAAAACACTGGCAGCAAGGCACCTCCAAGGCATATAGCGCAAGTTTGTGCCACGTATCCAGCTTGGACACCCAGTAGTTGTAAGGCACTGAGGGATCATTTAGGAGACTGACACGGTCTGCAATGTATTCCTTCACCATCTTCCAAAACTTTTCCCTCCTTGTGCCACTAAGCTGCGCTTCAGGGTGAGGTTGTTGCAGAGTGTTGCCCTGCCTTTGTTGGAACTGCTGTGTGTTCCCCCTGTCTCCCTTTCTTTGTTGCCTAAGGAAGTATGGACTCTGCCAGCCGTGTTGTCAGTTATTTTGGAGCAATCTCTCAACAAGTACCTTCTGGTATTGCACTGTTTTACTCGTCCTCTCCACCACAGGAATGAGAGATGAGAAGTTCTCTTTGTAGCAGGGGTTCAGAAGGGTGAACACCCAGTAATCTGTGTTATCTAAAATGCGTATAACGCGAGGGTCGCGGGAAAGGCAGCCTAACATGAAGTTAGCCATGTGTGCCAGAGTACCAACAGACAGGACGTCGATGTCAATATCAGGATGACTCTCCATCCTCTCATCCTCCTCCTCTTCTGCCCATCCACGCTGAACAGATGGAATTAAAGTTCCATGGGTACTACCCTCTGTAGCAGAGGCAACTGCCTCCAGCTCCTCCTCCTCCTCTTCATGGTCCAATTCGCGCTGAGAAGACGAACTGTGGGTGGTCTGGCTAGTACCCTGTGTAATGTTCTCCCCCATTTCCTCGTCTGCCACATTCAAAGCATCCTCCTTAATTGTGATCAGCGATCATTTGAGTAGACACAGCAGTGGGATGGTTAAGCTGATAATAGCGTAATCACCACTAACCATCTGTGTGGATTCATCAAAGTTTTTTAAAACCTAACAGAGGTCTGACATCAATGCCCATTCCTAGCTTGTGAATAGTGGCAGTTGACTGGAAAGGAGATGGCCATGTTGCAGCTGGTATTCCACAACTGCCCTCTGCTGTTTACAAAGCCTGGCCAACATGTAGAATGTAGAGTATCAGCTCGTGCTCACGTTGCATAACAGTCGGTGAGCTTAAAGGGGTTGTCCGGGATCAAACTTTTTAAAAAAAAACATGTTTACTCACAATGTACATCTAAATGAAGGTGCCTCCATATATTTTCTGCTATTTTCGCCACTTCTATGTGGCTCCAACAGTCCCCCACTGATTGTTTATGTATCTGTTTATCTTTCCCTAACTTCCGGCTGCACTGCCCTGTGGGTCCTGGGGCAGCGCGGCATCAGGTGGTTATAGCTGTCTCTCTGATCCGCTGTAACTCCGCCCCCTCATCAATATTCACCTCCATTCATTATAAAGCTCCTTGCCCAGTTACGTCACTCGACTGGAGGGGCGGGGCTTAGCACAATGTATTGTAACCCCGCCCCTCATCCACATTAACCTCCATTCATTTTAAAGCTCGTTGCCCGGTGACGTCACCGGACTGGAGGGGCGGGCTTAGCGTGATGGGGCGGGGCTTAGCACAATGTTGGACAGCCTAGTTACCGCCCCTGTATACACTCTGCATAAATTACTTATGCTGCCAGTGACGTCACCGGGCTCCCGGCGCAGGAAGAGGAAGCTTTGCTTGCCTGCAAGGGACCCGGTACATCAGTGAAGAGAAGAAAACTATAACTTCCGGCTATCAATTTCAAAGATGAAAATGGGGCTGCAGAAATCCGTGCCAAAGGTACTACTTGTTTGTATGTAATGTGTATGCCACACTTGTACTATTAGAGCAATGTCCCCAATCCCGGACAACCCCTTTAAAGCCGCAAGAGCTGTTGCAGCATTGACAGACCAGCTGAAGCTGTTGACAACTTGCGGAAATGGGCACACATGCGGCGTGCCTTCACTAGTAGCTCTTGCAAATTGGGGTAGGTTTTTATAAACTGCTGAACCACTGAGTTGAAGATGTGGGCTAGGCATGGGATGTGTGTCAGGTTGCCGAGCTCCAAAGCCGCCACCAAGTTATGGCCATTGTCAGACAAAACCATGCCTGGTTGAAGGTTGAGTGGCGAGAGCCACAGGTTAGTCTGGTCCCTAATACCCTGCCACAGCTCTGCGGCGGTGTGCTGTTTGTCCCCTAAGCTGATCAGCTTCAGCATGGCCTGTTGACGCTTGCCCACAGCAGTGCTACACTGCTTCCAGCTAGCGACTGATGGCTGACTGTTGTTGGAGGTGGAAGTGGAGGAGGCGGAGGAGGATAAGTGGGGGTTGAAGCCAGTAACATAGCTACTGGCTGAGACCCTGATCCACTTAGGGCCCGCAATCCTGTGCGGATCATGCTGGTAGTGGTGAGATTGTTAGTGTTCACGCCCCGGCTCATTTTGGTTCGGTTCAGGTTGCAAACTACCACTCTTTTGTCGTCTGCACTTTCCCCAAAAAAGCGCCATACTGCAGAACACCTACCCCTTGGCAAGGTACATTTATGCATGGGGGTGCTCCGTGTAACAGTTGCGGGACTGTTTGGTGTGGGCCGACGTCTCCCTTTTGCAACCACACTGCCTCTCCCAGACTGTTGCAGTGCTGCGAATCTCTCCCCCTCTGTACTGCTGTCCTCACTCGGCTTTTCATCTTCCCATGTTGGGTCAGTGACCTCATCGTCCACCACCTCCTTTTCCACTTCCTCACTCTGCTCATCCTCCTGACTTGACCTAACCACAACCTCAATGATTGACAACTGTGTCTCATCATTATCCATCTCGTGAACTAATGATTGCCGTTTCACCACCGTCATCTTCTTGAGTCTTTGAAGGCTTAGGAGGTTGGGAATCAGGGCACAATATCTCAGGTACCTCTTCAAGCGTGCTGGGTGAGAGAGCCAAACCAAGTACTGGCGATGAAAACAGGTCAAGTTAATATCCAAGTGTGGGATCACTTGTTTGGACAGACTCGCCATGGTGGGAGGAAGGAGGATCAGAGTGAGGATTCGGATTCGGCTACAGAGACTGGACTTAGTGGAAAAGAGGGTGGTGCTTAACCGACTGGATTCATTATCTTCACCAATCCAACCGACCACTTGTTCGCAATGGACAGTTTTGTCCTACGCTGTCCAGCTAAGTTGGACATGAAGCTGGGTAAGGAGGATTTTTTTGTTTTTTTCTGGTGCACTGGCAGCAGGCATAGTTTAATGCGCCCAGGGCCCCGGCCTCTGCATCAGCATCACTCCCATTTCCCTGTCTATTTGTGCTCGCCTTCTTCATATTAATAATTTTGTCTGTAGATTTGGCGCAGATTGTTTTACTGTCCTCTAAAGACACAGTTTTCTGATGCAGAAGAGTATTGGTTACAGAACAACATAGATTTTGGACACTATGCTAGGCCCAGATTAAAGGTAGTTGTAATAAAGACAGTGTTTTTAGATGCAGTTCAGTATTGGATACAAAAACCCACAGATTTTGGACACTATACTAGGCCCAGATTAATGGAAGTTGTAATATAGACAGTGTTTTTAGATGCAGTTGAGTATTGGATACAAAAACACAGATTTTGGACACTACACTAGGCCCAGATTAATGGAAGTTGTAATATAGACAGTGTTTGTAGATGCAGTTCAGTGTTGGATACAAAAACACACAGATTATGGACACTACACTAGGCCCAGATTAATGGAAGTTGTAATATAGACAGTGTTTTTAGATGCAGTTCAGTATTGGATACAAAACCCCACACATTTTGGACACTACACTAGGCCCAGATTAATGGAAGTTGTAATATAGACAGTGTTTTTAGATGCAGTTCAGTATTGGATACAAAAACCCACCGATTTTGGACACTATACTAGGCCAAGATTAATAGAAGTGGTAATATAGACAGTGTTTTAATAGATGCAGTTCAGTATTGGATACAAAAACAAAGATTTTGGACACTACACTAGGCCCAGATTAATGGAATTTGTAGTATAGACAGTGTTTGTAGATGCAGTTCAGTGTTGGATACAAAAACACACAGATTTTGGACAGTACACTAGGTCCAGATTAATGGAAGTTGTAATATACACAGTGTTTTTAGATGCAGTTCAGTATTGTGTATAGAACACCACAGATTACGGACACTATATTAGTCCCAGATTATTGGAATTTGTAATACTGACAGTGTTTTCTGAGGCAGGACAGTATTGGTTATAGAACACCACAGCTTATGGACACTATATTAAAACCAGATTATTGGAATTTGTAATAGAGACAGTGTTTTATGATGCAGAACAGTATTGGTTACAGAGAACACCACAGATAATGGACACTAGCTGTGACCCAGATTATTAAAGAGTCAGTCTACGGATGATGTACAGTATATATCACTAATAGTTATAAAATAAAAATATCTTGCTGCTGTCAAACACACACAGTAGCCCTTAAAAAGAATTTTTGGTTCTTTGAAATGCTTTTGGTATTAAATACATCAAATTTCTCTGTCCCTTCCTTATCACAGATGTCCCTGACACTGCTGTTCAATATATTGTTGATTTAAAACACACACACAGAGTAGTCCTTAAAAGGACTTTTGGATCTTTCAAAGGCTTTCTCTAACTAAAATCGTAGAAATTCGCTCCCTGCTCTGTCTTGTCCATCCTACCCGATGCTCTCCCTGACTACGTCTGAGCTGAACATGCGTCATCGGGTGCTATATAACCTCCGGTGACGCGTTCTAGCCAGATAATCACTGTAATGCCAGCAGCTAACATGGCTACTGGCTTTACAGTGAGGGTAGAACTTACCTGCACCTTTATTGGCTGCTTAAAACCCGTAAAAAGTGTGGGGCGGAGACTCGAGCATTTCGCTCAAGCACATGCGGCACTCGGCCAAGTACCGCCATGTGCCGAGCATAGCGATGCTCGAGCCGAATCTGGGTCTCAGCCGAGCATGCTCGCTCATCACTAAAGGTAGACATTATATTGTGCTTTAGTGTAGGATTTACCTTTAAAGGCAATTGGATTGAGATAATAAACCAAAACAATCTTTTGTAAGCATTACAATCGTAGGAATACTAAAATTGTTGCTACATCTTTAAAGGTGTTCAACAATCCACCTTATTCATCTAAACATAAATTTAAGGCTTTCTACATAAATATGAATATTTTTCATCCGTAATTTTCATACAGGGAAAGCAACTTTATGTAATTTAAAAATGTATAAGGACACTTCATACCCCAGGAACATGATATTTGTTACAAAGTAGAATGTGGATCCACGGTTACTCCTAAGGGTGTTATCTAAGTGGTCCTCTGGTCCTTATCTTTTAAGTGCTATACAGGGATCAAGACTTGCCGTAGGGGAAAAGAGAAGGGTCATGCATTCCCATAATCAATGACAAGTTGGAATTAGGGCAGGAAGTGTTTGTGCAATTTAGCCAGTCCAAAGGTCAGGGCAGGCAGCTCTATTAATACTAAGCACTTTTATATCAAACAATGTAAGCAAACTATGTATTCTGAGTCAGCTTTTTTACATGACACATCGGGAGGTTTTTAATACTGTACCTCTTTTATAGACTTTCTTTTTTAGTTTTATTCAGAACAATATGTACAGAAAAAAATATATTTTGTATTGTTTAAATGTCAAAATGTACTCTAAAATAAAGTTGTGATATGTAGTTGTTTTTTAGTTTTTTTATAACTTTTGTATACTTCCCTCATGAGAAGATAACCTTTCAGGAACATTTACTATCGCTTTTTATGTCTTTGAAGCTTTCCACTAAAAGTTGGGCCCCAGTCACAAGGGAAAAGAGCCAGTGACACATAGACAGGGTGACAGTATATTAATATTTTATAATATCACTAATTATTTTTATAGCATGTATCTATTTACTCATTGTGTTATTATTGTTTAGTATTTTTATGACATAGTTGATGCATTATTGCTACTTGTTACTTTCATTGTGTATTATATTACCATTTGCATTTGTCAATGCAGAGATGCCCAGCATTATAGGCCCAGGACTGAATTACACATCGAATTGTTGCCTTCTGACTTCTGGATTTTCTGTTATTGTTATGGTAACCTTAAGTCAATTTAAGTCACCAAATATAACTATATCTACATCTTGCCTTTTTGTTATTGGGGTACATGGCTGCATTCATTTTTTTTTTTTGGAACCACAACTGGTCATCAACACTGTGCTTTAAAGAAATCTGGTTGGCAAATCTTTTCATTAGAATCACTCAGAATTGTGTCTTTACTCTTTGGGTCATATCTCATCGCAGAATACCTAAGGCATTTCTTGTTCACATTTCCATTGTGCATCAAATAGAATAATTCTTCTACTACATTTCAACACAAAAATGTTGAATAATGCAAAACATGTTGTTCTTTATTTGTGTTCAATTTCAGTTTCCCTGTGTCTTTATTCTCATTTACAGTATATACGTAGATAGTCGACCTTGGAACTGAAACAGACAGATGAGTAAACAGCTTGGCTCTATTTAGCTGTCAATAATGAATTGGACTCAACAGAACTCTATATTTAACCTTCATTTGTAAATGAATGAAAAAAGATACCTTTTATCTGGAAACCAGTAGAAAATAAGTAAAGCAATGTATTTGTGAAATGGATCAATGTGTTGAGTAATTAAATAATTAATTGCTTTCATTTTAATTGAAAACGAAAGTTTGTTAAAAATAAAGATAGACTTTAAAGAAAAGTCAATTTAAGAACTTTGAACAGCACAGGTAAGGAGAATATTTATTCATCTATACTTAATGACGATCTTTTTACAGAGCAGTGCTCAGTGCACAATTACAGTGCAGCTGTACTATACTAAAACTTTTGATATTTTATAGTGACAAATCAAATGTTTTGATCAGTGAGGGTGCAAGTGCTGAGACTCCTGCCGATTGCTAAAATAAGGAGTAAGAAGTGCTCACACAGAGTGCTGTCTCACCTCACTACAGGAGACACATTCATATATTCACAAGAGGATATGAAATTAATTAAAACATAACTTTTACTATTATTCACTAAAATAATTGAGGCCCAAACATAAATTAGTTATCAAAAAAATGTATATACAGTGGATATAAAAAGTATACACAACCCTGTTAAAATGTCATGTTTCTGTGCTGCAAAAAATTTGACAAAGATAAATAATTTCAGAACTTTTTCCAGCTTTAATGTGACCTATAAACTTTACAACTTAATTAAAAAACATACTGAAATCTTTTAGGTAGACTAAAGAAAAAAATATAGAAATAAAATAATATGGTTGCATAAGTGTGCACACCCTTAAAATAATACTTTGTTGAAGCATCTTTTGATTTTATTACAGCACTCAGTCTTTTTGGGTATGAGCCTATCTGCATGGCACATTTTGACTTGGCAAGATTTGCCCACTCTTCTTTGCAAAAACACTCCAAATCTGTCAGATAGCGAGTGCATTTTCTGTGCACAGCCCTCTTCAGATCACCCCACAGATTTTCAATCGGATTCAGGTCTGGGCTCTGGCTGGCCATTCCAAAACTTTAATCTTCTTCTGGTGAAGGCATTCCTTTGTTGATTTGGATGTATGCTTTGGGTCATTGTCATGCTGAAAGATGAAGTTCCTCTTCATGTTCAGCTTCCTAGCAGAAGCATGAAGGTTTTCTGCCAATATTGACTGGTATTTGGAACTGTTCATAATTCCCTCTATCTTAACTAAGGCCCCAGTTCCAGCTGAAGAAAAACAACCCCAAAGCATGATGCTGTGACTACCATGCTTCACTGTGAATATGGTGTTTTTTTGGTGATGTGCAGTGTTGTTTTTGTGCCAAACATATCTTTTGGAATTATGGCCAAAAAGTTCAACCTTGGTTTCATCAGACCATAACACATTTTCCCACATGCTTTTGGGAGACTTCAGATGTGTTTTTGCAAAATGTAGCCTGGCCTGGATGTTTTTCTTTGTAAGAAAAGGCTTTCGTCTTGCCACTCCACCCCATTGCCCAGACATATGAAGAATACGGGAGATTGTTGACACATGTCCCACACAGCCAGTACTTGCCAGATATTCCTGCAGCTCCTTTAATGTTGCTGTAGGCCTCTTGGTTGCCTCCAAGACCAGTTTTCTTCTCGTCTTTTCATCAATTTTGGAGGGACGTCCAGTTCTTGGTAATGTCACTGTTGTGCCATATTTTCTCCACTTGATGATGACTGTCTTCAATGTGTGCCATGGTATATCTAATGCCTTGGAAATTATTTTGTACCCTTCTCCTGACTGATACCTTTTAACAATGAGATTCCTCTGAAGTTCCTCTTGCTGTGGGATGCAACTAAGAAAATTTCAGGAAAGACCAACTAGAGCAGCGGAACTTTATTTGGGGTTAAAGTTCAGAGGTACTGTAAGTGATGGCAGGTGTATGTTGACTCCTATTTAACATGATTTTGAATGTGATTGCTTAATTCTGAACACAGCTACATCCCCAGTTATAAGAGGGTATGCAACCACATTATTTTAGTTTTTTTTGTTTTCTTCCCTCCACCTAAAAGATTTCAGTTTGTTTTTCAATTGAGTGGTACAGTTTATAGGTCACATTAACCACCTCAGCCCCCCTAGCTTAAACACCCTTAATGACCAGGCCACTTTTTACAATTCTGCACTACACTACTTTCACCGTTTATTGCTCCGTCATGCAACTTACCACCCAAATGAATTTTACCTCCTTTTCTTCTCACCAATAGAGCTTTCATTTGGTGCTATTTCATTCTTGCTGACCTTTTTACTATTTTTAATATTTTGCTTTTTTTGACGAAATTTTTGCAAAAAGAAATGACATTTTTTCACTTTCTGTTGGAAAATTTGTCAAATAAAACTATATTTCTCTATAAATTTTTCTCTAACTTTATTGTTCTACATGTCTTTGATAAAAAAAATGCAATAAGTGTATATTTTTGGGTTTGGGTAAAAGTTATAGCGTTTGCAAACTATGGTGCAAAAAAGTGAATTTCCGCACTCTGACTTTCTGAGCACCTGTCCTGTTTCCTGACGTACTACAATGCCCAGACAGTAGAAACACCCCATAAATGACCCCATTTTGCAAAGTAGACACTCTAAGGTATTCACTGAGGGGCATAGTGAGTTCATGGAAATTTTTATTTTTGTCACAAGTTAGCGGAAATTGATTTTTTTTTTCAAAAAGTTTCATTTTCCGCTAACTTGTGACAAAAAATAAAAACTTCCATGAACTCACTATGCCCATCAGTGAATATCTTAGGGTGTCTTCTTTGCAAAATGGGGTCACTTGTGGGGTATTTTTACTGCCCTGGCATTTTAGGGGCCCCTAAAGCGTGAGAATCCAAATGCGTAAAAATGCCCTGTGAAATGCTAAAGGTACTCATTGGATTTAGGGCCCTTTGCGCATCTTGGCTGCAAAAAATTGGCACACATGTGGTATCGCCGTACTCAGGAGAAGTAGGGAAATGTGTTTTGGGGTGTATTTTTACATATACCCATACTGTAGGTGAAAAATATCATGTAAATGACAACTTTTTCCATTTTTTTATACAAAGTTGTCAATTTACAGAGATATTTTTCACACCCAGCATGGGTATATGTAAAAATACATGCCAAAACACATTGCCCTACTTCTCCTGAGTACGGCGATACCACATGTGTGCCACTTTTTTGCAGCCAAGATGCGCAAAGGGGCCCTAATTCCAATGAGTACCTTTAGGATGGCATTTTTACGCATTTTTCTTCTCACGCTTTAGGGCCCCTAAAATGCCTGGGCAGTAAAATACCCCAAATGTGACCTCATTTTAGAAAGAAGACACCCCAAGGTATTCTGTGAGGGGCATGGCGAGTTCATAGAAGTTTTTTTTTGGCACAAGTTAGCGGAATTTGATTTTTTTTTTGTTTTTTCTCACAAAGTCTCCCTTTCCGCTAACTTGTGACAAAAGTTCAATCTTTCATGGACTTAATATGCCCCTCAGCGAATACCTTAGGGTGTCTTCTTTCCAAAATTGGGTCACATGTGAGGTTTTTGTACTGCCATGGCATTTGAGGGTCTCCGCAATCATTACATGTATGGCCAGCAATAAGAGTTTCTGCTATTCTCCTTATATGGAGCATACAGGTAATGAGACTTTTTTTCCGTTCAGCCTCTGGGCTGAAAAAAAAAATGAACGGCACAGATTTCTTCATTCGCATCGATCGATGTGGGTGAAAAAATCTCTGCCCAAAAATATGCAAGAAAAAAAAGGGGCCTGGCGATTGCCAGGACATAGGGGCTCCGCCCAAACATCCATACCCACTTCAGCTTCTATGTCCTGGCAAACGTGATTTCTCCATTCACATCGATCAATCGATCATTGTGGAGGAAGACATCTTTGCCAGATTTTTGATACAAAGTGTTTGCCAAAGCATATGAACTCCAACACCTCTCCTCAGCTCATATGCCTGGGCAAACGTACCTGTACTGCAGAGGAGAAATCTCGTCTTGCAGCGCCGCATACACCGACTTAACGTGTCTTCTGACAGCAGCGCAATGCTTCTCTCAGAATGCACATCAGCGCTGCAGCATTTTTGTCGTATGGTCCGTTGGTCTACCTGGAAAATAAAGGGTGGTTGGGGGGGGTGGGAAGAAGAAAAAACAGGCAGCAGGCTCATAAACTTGAACGTTACAAACTTTATAAAAGCTGAACATAAAACTTTTTTTTATCAAACCTGAACATCAAAACTTTTAAAACCTGAACTAACTCAAGATTTTTTTTTCTTGCTACCTGTTTAATTTTTTTTTTTTTTTAACCATTTCACTCTTTATTTTCCTAGCAGAAACCTCTCCTTTCCCATGGGACAATGTGTAAAGTGTAAATCACACAGAGATGGTGCGAAGTACATTATGCACTTTATCCAAAGTGAAAGGAGACGTTTCTACCGTTTCACATTTCTGCTGTAGCACACCAGCACCCCTATGTGTTAGGGTCTCTCAAAACCTAGTATCCTGAGAGACCCTAGAGCCTGAGTGGAAAAACTACCTGTGTTGTGCTGTCCCTATGTCCCTAAGTGTACCTGAGTGTGGTACTTCCGGAAACACTCCCCTAAGCATAGGGCAGGGTGGTCAGGACAGAAATAGCGGGTGTCACGCCTTATTCCACTCCTGCTACAGACACGACATCTTTTTGGGGTGATGGTTGGTTTGAGGAACCAGCAACGACATTGGGGAAATGTCGCTCGTGTAGACGGCTCAACTACACTGGTGGTTGGGGCCACGGAACCTCCTGGATACAGGAGGTTCTCGATGATCTCTTCCTGAAATTTGAGGAAGGATCCTGTTCTCCCAGCCTTACTGTAGAGAACAAAACTATTATATATAGCCAATTGAATTAGATATACAGACACCTTCTTATTCCAGCGTCTGGTCCTGCGGGAAAGCAAATATTGGGCCAACATCTGATCATTGAAGTCCACCCCTCCCATGAGCAAATTATAGTCGTGGACCGAGAGGGGCTTTTCAATGACACTGGTTCTCCGTTCAATTTGGACTGTCGTGTCTGTGTGAATGGAGGAGAGGATGTAAACGTCACGCTTGTCTCTCCTTTTCACCGCGGGCAGTTCTTCGTTACACAAGGCAGCCCCCTCCCACCTTGCAAGACAGGTGGTAAGGAGCCGTTGGGGGAAGCCCCGGCGACTACGTCACGCGGTGCCACAGCAGCCAATCTGTTTTAGGAACAAATGCCTGAAGAGGGGCACACTTGTGTAAAAATTTTCCACATAAAGATGGTACTCCTTGCCGAATAAGGGTGTCACCAAGTCCCAGACTATCTTCCCACTGCTCCCCAGGTACTCAGGGCAACCGACCGGCTTCAGGGTCTGATCTTTTCCCTCATAGATCCGAAATTTGTGTGTATAGCCTGTGGCCCTATACAATTTGACCCCATACCGGGCGCGCTTGCTTGGGATATACTGTTTAAAGCCAAGGCACCCGGTAAAATGTATAAGGGACTCGTCTACGCAGATGTTTTGTGCGGGGGTATACAAATCTGCAAATTTCTGGTTGAAGTGGTCTATGAGGGGCCGAATTTTGTGGAGCCGGTCAAAAGCTGGGTGGCCTCTGGGACGGGAGGTGGTGTTGTCGCTAAAGTGCAGGAAACGCAGGATGGTCTCAAATCGTGTCCTGGACATGGCAGCAGAGTACATGGGCATGTGATGAATTGGGTTTGTGGACCAATATGACCGCAATTCATGCTATTTTGTTAGGCCCATGTTGAGGAGAAGGCCCAGAAAAGTTTTAAATTCGGAAACTTGGACTGGTTTCCACCGGAAAGACTGGGCATAAGAGCTTCCCGGGTTGGCGTTAATAAATTGAGTGGCATACCGATTTGTTTCTGCCACGACTAAGTCATAGAGCTCCACAGTGAAGAACAGCTCAAAAAACCCCAGTGCCGATCCGATCTAAGCTGTCTCCACCCGAACTCCTGACTGGGCGGTGAAAGGGGGAACTAATAGTGCGGCTGAAGTTGGGGGCTGCCAATCAGGGTTTGCCAGCACCTCAGGGATTCTAGGGGCTCTACGGGCCTGTCTGCGCGGTGGCTGCGACGGGGGAACTATTGCACGTGCCACTGTACCAGCTTCAACTGCCTTTCTGGTGCTCGCCACTTCACCATGTTGTACGGCAGTGCTGGTAGAAGGTCCAGGATGGGATGCGCTGCTGGTGTATACCTCACCACGTAATCCGGCACCACCAGCCCCACTCTGCTGCCCTTGAAACAGATCCTGCGCTACCTGTGGTCTAGCGACACGGGGCCGGGTACGCCTGGTGCTATCAGGGACCTCAACCTCCTCGTCCGAACTTTGGGTCAGACTGCCACTGCTTTCTACAGGTTCATATTCTGACCCGCTAGATTCGTCAGATGAGGGTTCCCATTCCTCATCCAACTGGGTCAGAATCCTGTAGGCCTCTTCAGGAGAATACCCCTTATTTGACATTTGGACGACTAAATTTAGGGGGTATTCCCTGAGACTACCCAAGAAAAAGAGCAAGCCTGTCTTACAAATGGGAGGCTAGCAAAGTACAGAAAGCCGCTGCGATTGATAAAAAAGATCAAAACTGATTTTTTTATCGCCGCAGCGCTTGTGAAGTGATTGTGGAGTGATGAAAAAAAATTTGTCACTGCGGCGGGGTGGGCGTGGGTAAATGCACGTGTGCCTGATCGGGCAAACACTGCGTTTTGGGTGGGGGGCGAACTAAGGTGACACTGATACTATTATAGATCTGACCGTGATCAGTTCTGATCACTTACAGATACTATAAAAGTACAAATGCTGATTAGCGCTACGCTAATCAGCGAACCGGTGACTGCGGTGCGGTGGGCTGGGCGCTAACGGAAGCTAACTGCCTACTAAAGGGGCCTAAACTAAACTAAACCTAACAGTCAATATTAGTGAAAAAAAAGGTGACAGTTTACACTGATCACTTTTTTCCCTTTCACTAGTGATTGACAGGTGATTGAAAGGGGTGATCAAGGGGTTAATTTGGGTGATGGGGGGTGATCAGAGCCTGAAGTGTGGTGCTTGGTGTACTTACAGTAGAGGTGTGCTCTCTCCTGGGTCCAACCGATGAAAAGGACCCAGGAGAGGGCACAGAAGCCATTTCACACATTATATTTATAAATATAATGTGTTAGATGGCTTGTGATTTGTTTCTTTTAAAAATCATCAGCCTGCCAGCGAAGATCATTGGCTGGCAGGCTGATGACACCTTCTTGAACTCCTTCTTTAACTTTTTACTGCCGCTCAGTGCGAATGCGCGGCGGCATCAGCTCGAAATCTCGCATCGTCCCGATGCGTCGACCCAGAGAAAGAGGACCGCCCGCCGGACGCATCTGTGCGTTAGGTGGTCATCAAGTGGTTAAAGGTGGAAAGGATTTATCTTTGTCTCATTTTTTTACAGCACAGAAACCTGACATTTTAACAGGTGTGTAGACATTTTATATCCACTGTATATATAAGTAAAAAATTGTTCTTACCATATCAGACGTGTATGAGTGATTTCTTTATTTGTATGTGCTGGTGGCAATTCTTTATAGATTCTTGATGCTTTTGTTGATTATGCCACTTTCTTGGAGCTGCTCATCTAGTATTGAAGGTTATATAAGGGCATGCGACTATCTGGCCCCATAACAAACCCTATATCTCAATAGGAGAGGGGCTATCCCTACCTAGCAAATACAGAGCACCTGCCCCGATAGGGGCGACCCCATCAAGAACCTGTCCCTAGCAGCCCTATCCCTAAATTTGACCCTAGCTTTAGTCCCGACATGCCATGTTTCATCCCAAAAATGGGATTTAGCAGGGGATTACTGAGTGAAAATATATATATGTGTGAACACTAAAGATATGAAGTAATAAGAATACAATAATAATCAAAAACACCCTAATCACTAATCCTTCCCCCTTAGGTACAGAGGGGAGAGAAAGTATAAAGGTAAAAGAAGTGGGCGCTAAACAAAAAAACAATGTGTGCTCCTAATGCATTAAAGAAGAGCGATATAGACGCAGTAAAACTGTCCAATTGTCTCGTCCATATCTCAGAGGATAACAGTGGTTATCTATAGTTTGGGCTTTTTAGACTGAGGAGCAGACATTAGCAACAAGAAGGGAAGTGTCCCATAGCATCTCTCCAAGGTATCCGAGGTGGCACAATGGGCTCATAGACTTTCTATTGTCTGTCATTAACAGCAAGGAAAAACAGTGCTGTAATAGGTGCATTTAGACGATATGGTCCAGATTATTGGGAATAACCGTTCCTGCAAACAGTTGTTCCCAATCATCTGGCCATCAAAATATGCCACAAATCAGCCAATGAATGAGCGAAATGCTCAATCATCAGGTAATCCTGTCATTTGTGCAAGCACCACTGATCATGGCTTCTGAGGAGTATATTGTTGGTCTAAACAGGGATCTGCTGCTCAGAAGCCATGATTGTGTATGAGGCTGAGAAATCGCTGTCCTCATACAGTGAAAAAGATCACTGCATCTAAATGCATGGTCTACTTCACTGAATGAGCAGCCGACTGTTGGGAAGGAATGTTTTCTTTCCTATAATCAGCCGCTCAGTCGGCCCGTCTAAATCCACTTTTAGTCCTTGATTTAGTGATCAGTGGGGGTCACAGCACTCAGACCCCCAAGGTCAAAAATTATAGCAAAAGTTTTGGTAAAGTACAGGAACATTTTAAAATCTTTAAACAACCTACAATAAGAAGTTACGTTACAGCTGTAGACATATTCAATGTATAACAAAGTGAAATATGTCTACAAATCTGTATACTGCATTTCAATAAATTTGAAGCCAGCAATAAAATTGCTGGTTTTACGTAGTTGACAAAATTACACCTCTAAGACGTTTTGCACAATGCAATGTATACAGTATTCAACAAGTAGTTTGAGGAACCAAAGGCATTGACAAGGCCTGTAGTTGAAAAAGCCTGGTTACTGACAAAGATAACAGAGTAACATGTTTTCAACAAATCTACAAGCAACACAGTAGCACAACAAAACACGAGGAAATACTGTAATCTATGAGCTCACATACAATCAAGCATGTGTGATGTCTATGACTGATGTGAATAGTGTCTTAGTTGTTTTCAAGGAACACCCTTTGTGGTTCCTATTTACTCCTCATAACAAAGACTATGTTGCATCAACCTGTGTTGGACAAGACAACCAGAGTACCAGAAAATTCTCCTTGCCCAGGACCAGACCATGGAGGGCCTGACACTAATTGCAACTATGAACCTTGACCTCTGTAGAATCTGTAACAGGACAAATTACCCTGTCATCCTTCACAGACTTTCTTCTAATTGTTTCAGGTCAATACCAATGACTTTGAACTTTAATGGACTGTTTATAGGATAAATTGTCTACTTTTAAACAAGCATAACTGAGTCAACACTCAAAAATTCAACCTTAATCTAACAGAATCCATCTATGTGAAGAGAAAACTATCTACCACTTTGCCTCTGTGAAACTGAAGGCACAGTTAAAGTGGTTGTACATTTTCAGGAGCAAACTGGACAACACATATGCTATGCTCATAATAATTAAAAGATCATTATTTACCTGACAGATCCTGTGAAGCTCTTGTTCTCCAAGTCTGGCTGTTTACCTGGCTACAGTGGTGAAGTTACATTGACAACACATTACCGCTGCCGCTAATCACTGGCCTCAGTGGTGCACTGAAAAGGCCAGTGATTGACTTCGTCAGTCACATGTCAGCGTGACATGATGGTTTCAGCTGGGTAAACAGAGCTAGGCTGAGAGAACTGGAGCTAAAGTGTAGGGTCTTTCAAATAAGTTACAATCCATTAATCCTCCTGAAACCAGACAACCATTTTAATTGTCCAGTTGTGTCACTCACTATTCAAAACTAATATATACCCTGCCTGCGCTAAAATTAGTTAAAGGATAAGAGTTTATGTCGACCAACATTACTGCCATTTTTCTTTCATCTGTGAACAAGTCTTTATTGACATCCTCCATGTTTCCTCTGTCATTGTTCCTTTGTATCAAGTATTTTATAGCCTAAGTATATTCATTTGAGAGACTTGATTTAATATCTTGCATTAATGTTGTGTATTCACTTTACAATACTGAAGCTTTGTGGCTTTTATTCTCATGTAAAATATCGTATTCCCACTGAACAAATATTTCATATTACAATTTGGAGTTCCTGCTATCATAAGTACCATAAAACTAGAGAGAAGTCATGTTGAATTACCCTGTGGAAATGTAATTACTTCACAGACAGGGTAGTAAAATTTACATGAGAAATGATAATTAGATTAAAAATCCTCTAATATCTACTTAGTATGTTCTGTTTCTCTTGTAAAATTATCCTCAGAGGGAAAGTGTTCTCTAACAGCCTGCTGGCTATACAGAGTTGTTGGGCATGAGGGCGCCTGCAGGTTTTGGAAATATAATGATAGTTCTGAAATTATTTGTCATGTCCTGTAAGATTTCATTGTTAACTTAATGTGACACTCTAAGCACGACTGTGAGAAGCTGTTGGCTTTCAGCACATTTGGAGATAAACTTTTTTTAGGCTAAACCTTAAATACAAATTGGAATGATATGTAGTAATAATTTAGTTGAAATGCAGTCACTTTTCCCATGGGAGAAATAGTGCAATTAGAAAGAAATTAACCAATTTCTCAAAATTTAATTTGGGTCCGATTAAGTTCAGGTTTGAATAAATTTGACACAAATCAAAAGTAATCGGATTACTTGCAAGTTTCTCTTATTTTTCTCTCTCTCCTTGATTTTCCCAAAATAAACAAAATTAGAATTCAGTAGAATTGCTATCTTTCGCTAAATTTAGGTTGAATTTCCAAATTTTAGAATCTATTTGATCATCTCTAAATGCAATAATAAGTCAAAGGCTATGTTGTGTGTTCTCTCACAGCCCCTTTGTATAATAATACATTTAAGGGTTGCAGGCAAAGTGTAAAGTGCTGACATTCTATAGAGCAGAAATCATCAACCTCCGGCACCCCAGCTGTTCAGAAACTACAACTCCCAGAATCCTCCTTTCACTTCTGCGGGAATTACAAGAACAGCTGAGTAATTGTGCATGCTGGGAGTTTTACAACAGCTGTTGTGCTGGAGGTTGCTGATCCCTGCTATAGAGTAGGAAAAAAGGCAATTTAATTCTGACAATATAGATCTCTTTATAAATGACTAGTTATTTAACAGGATGCCTAGCATTCTTTAGCAATATATTAAATAAAGCTATTTAATTCTTTCTGACCTTGCAAATATACAAATAATTGGAGTTGAGCGAACACCTGGAAGTTCGGGTTTGCCGGGTTTGGTCCGAACTTCCCTGCAAAGTTCGAGTTTGGGACCCGAACTTGACCCGAACTTGACCCCAAATCCCATAGAAGTCAATGGGGACCTGAACTTTGGGGCACTAAAATGGCTCTAAAAAGTCCTAGAAAGGGCTAGAGGGCTAGAAATTGAAGCAAAATGGGGGTAAGTGCCCTGTAAACAAATTTGGATAGGGAAATAACTTAAAATACATGAAAAATCTAAATAAACATTTTAAACCTGAGCACAAGTGAGAGACAGTGGCACCTGCCACCACGCAAACAGAGGATGTGACAGCAACACCACCAAATCTTTCACCGTCACTAAGCATCTCCACATTATCCCATGGAAGTGTTCAGCTGTCCATCTCCCAATTAGAAAAAGAAATAGAAAGAGGAAGTACCCCCCTACCCATCCACGATCCCTGGCCCTGAATGCTGTCATTCTGCCTGGTGGAGATGGATGGAGACTTTAAAAAAACTTATGGCGGTGGCTGTCCCAGTACGTGGTTCCCAGCCGCCACTACTTTTCCAGGCGAGTCATCCCTTCTCTGCACAACCAAGTGGAGGACAAAATCAGGTGTGCACTGCGCAACACCCTCTGTGGCAAGGTCCACATAACCACCAATACCTAGGGTAAATGTAGTGGTGGCTGTGCCAGAGGCGGATAGAGGTTTGGTGCATGTCCTTCCACCCTTGAGGATTGCAGGGCATTTCTATTTGCCTCCTGTTGCATCCTCCTCCTACTCCTCCTCTACCACCTCCTCATCCCTTCAGCGCAACACCTTCACCACCAACATTAGCACAGCCAGGGGGAAACAAAAGCAGGCTCTTCTGAAACTCATCTGTTTGGGGGACAAACCCCACACCGCGCAGGAGCTGTGGACGGGCATGGAACAACAGACAGATGAGTGGTTGGTGTCACTGAGCCTCAAGCCCGGCCTGGTGGTGTGCGATAATGGGCAAAATCTCGTAGCAGCTCTGGGCCTAACCTACATGTTACCTCAAGGTAAACAACCTATGTCCACTACAACTGATATGATAATACTGACACCAAAAAGAATAAACCAGTGCAAGCCAAGAAGTACTGCAATATTTTGTAAAATACCAATATCAAATGTAATAAATATACACAAAATACATACACAATGAAAGCAGAATAACCACTGAAAAGCCTGATGGTGACGCAGGTGGTGGTGTCGGTGGCACGTCCTCTGTTTGGTGGGTGGCAGGTGCCAACATTCCTCCCGAGGCGGAGGAAGAGGCCGAGGCAGCAGCAGAAGAGGAGCGGGGGGGCCTGAGTGAGTTCCTTGTTTTTAAGGTGTTTACTCCACTGCAGTTCATGCTTTGCATGCAGATGCCTGGTCATGCAGGTTGTGCTAAGGTTCAGAACGTTAATGCCTCGCTTCAGGCTCTGATGGCACGGCGTGCAAACCACTCGGGTCCTGTCGTCAGCACATTGTTTAAAGAAGTGCCATGTCAGGGAACTCCTTGAAGCTTCCTTTGGGGTGCTCGATCCCTGGCGGCGGTGGCCAGTAGCAGGCGAATTCTCTTGGCGGCGGCTGTTCTGCTTTTGCCCCTGCTCCCTCTTTTGCTATGCTGTTGGCTCGGTCTCACCACTGCCTCTTCCTCTGAACTTTGAAAGTCAGTGGCACGACCTTCATTTCATGTGGGGTCTAGGACCTCATCGCCTGCATCGTTCCCCTGCATCGTCTTCCACACAGTCTTCCTTCCTGACCTCCTGTTCGGTCTGCAAACTGCAAAAAGACGCAGCAGTTGGCACCTGTGTTTCGTCATCATCAGAGACGTGCGGACTCTGATGAAGTGGTATTCCCATGTCCTCATCATCAGGAAACATAAGGGGTTGTGCGTCAGTGCATTCTATGTCTTCCACCACTGGGGAAGGGCTAGGTAGATTCCCTTGGGAAACCCTGCTAGCAGAGTCTTCAAACAGCATAAGAGACTGCTGCATAACTTGAGGCTCAGACAGTTTCCCTGATATGCATGGGGGTGATGTGACAGACTGATGGGCTTGGTTTTCAGGCGCCACCTGTGCGCTTTCTGCAGAAGACTGGGTGGGAGATAATGTTGTGAACATGCTGGATCTACTGTCGGCCACCCAATTGACTAGCGCCTGTACCTGCTCAGGCCTTACCATCCTTAGAACAGCATTGGGCCCCACCAAATATCGCTGTAAATTCTGGTGGGTACTGGAAGCTGAGGTAGTTAGTTCACTAGGACGTGTGGCTGTGGCAGAACGGCCACGTTCTCTCCCAGCACCAGAGGGTCCACTAACAACACCACGACCATGTCCGCATCCGCGTCCCTTACTAGATGTTTTCCTCATTGTTACCGTTCACCACAATAGGAAAAAAATTATTTGGCCCAATGTATTGAATTCAAATTCAGGCCTTTTTTTACAGGCACCTAACACTATCTGGCTATCTATTTAAGTACCGTTTTACACTAATCCAGGCACTGCAGTAACCAAAGATTTAGGGGGAATATCAATTGTAGGTCTAGTATTTAGGTATCCTTTTACGGCGAAATTTACACTTGGAGATGCACAGTAGAGTGTGAACAAATATTTAGGATTATGCTTTCAGCACTTGTATTTTAACACTTTGTGTAATATACCGTTTAACGGAAAGAAATACACTTATAGATGCAAAACAGTGTGTGCAAATGTAGAGGATTATGCTGTATTTTAACACTTACTGTAATATACCCTTTAACTGAAAGAAATACACTTTGAGATGCACGCCGAGTGTAATATACCCTTTTAGGGACAGATTTACACTTGGCCTGCAACAGCTGGAACACCAGATTTTGGGTATTGCTATTTTGGCAATTGAATTTCACCCCAGAACAAAATATATCCTTTGACGGATACTATTAAACTACTTGTCCAGCCACAGCTAAACCACCAGATTTACTGTATTTCTATTTTTGCAACTGAATTTCACCCCAGAAAATAATATATCCTTTGACGGACACTATGAAACTTGTCCAGTCACAGCTGGAACACCAAATTTACGGTATTGCTATTTTGGTAATTGAATTTCAACACAGAAAAAAATATATCCTTTGACGGATACTATTAAACTACTTGTCTAGCCACAGCTAGAACACCAGATTTACTGTATTTCTATTTTTGCAACTGAATTTCACCCCGGAAAATAATATATCCTTTGACGGACACTATGAAACTTGTCCAGTCACAGCTGGAACACCAGATTTACGGTATTGCTATGTTGGCAATTGAATTTCACCCCAGAACAAAATATATCCTTTGACGGATACTATTAAACTACTTGTCCAGCCACAGCTAGAACACCAGATTTACTGAATTTTTTTTTTTTTGCAACTGAATTTAACCCCAGAAAATAATATATCCATTGACGGACACTAAGAAACTTGTCCAGTCACAGCTGGAACACCAGATTTATGGTATTGCTATTTTGGTAATTGAATTTCACCCCAGAACAAAATATATCCTTTGACGGATACTATTAAACTACTTGTCCAGCCACAGCTAGAACACCAGATTTACTGAATTTCTATTTTTGCAACTGAATTTCACCCCAGAAAAAAATATATCTTTTGACGGACACTATGAAACTTGTCCAGTCACAGCTGGAACACCAGATTTATGGTATTGCAATTTTGGCAATTGAATTTCAACCCAGAACAAAAGCTATACTTTTACGGACACTATGAAACTTGCCCAGCCACAGCTGATACCACTGTGGCTGTGGCAGAATGGCCACGTTCTCTCCCAGCACCAGCGGCGCGACATGACTCCAGTTTAAATAAAGGCTGGGTCACATGCTGCACTTGGCCAATCACAGCCATGACAATGGCTGTGATGGCCTCTTGGGGCAAGTAGTATGACACTTGTTGATTGGCTGCTTTCAAAATGAGCCATAGAAATCGCCGAACAACGAACACAAACTTTTACGTAAATGTTCGGGTTTGAGTCTGTCTCACAAACACCCAAAAATTCGATACGAACCCGAACTATACAGTTCGGTTTCGCTCATCCCTACCTATATGTATAGGTTTTCATGCGTTTTGATGAAAAAAAAATTCAAAAGTGGGAAAAAATCTGTTTTACTTTTTTGTCACCATGTTTTGACCCCTATAACTTTAATTATATGTACGGAGCTGTATGGGGGCTCATTTTTTGAGTCATAATCTTATCTTTTTATTTGTGATCACCTTTTATTTAATTTTTTGTGGAAAATTAAGCGACCAAAAATGATGAATCCGCCATTTGGACGCTTTTTGCTGTTTTGCTGTTTGACGTATGGGGAATGTATTTTTATAATTTTATAGTACGGGTGTTTTTGCACATTGCGACACCCATGAAGTGTATTTTTTTTCTCTTTTTCTTTTTTTTCTTTTTCTTTTGGCAAAAGTGGATTTGAAATGTTATGTTTTTATTTATTTATTTTTATTTTTTTTTTTACACTTTTGTATAGTTCCCATAGGGAACTATAACATACAATCAGCTGATTGTGATTTTCATACATTCTAATGCAATAGCATTCGAATATATGAAAAAATCGCATATTTCCTATGGAGCCTATTACAGGCAAGGCTCCATAGGAAATACTACAGAGCTGCCTGGGTTTCATTCATAGAAACCCAGGCTACTACAGGCGTGCTCCGGCTCCTCCGATCGCCACACGGGAGAGGCGGAGCACAACCGAATGTTTTACTTTCGGTTTAGATCACGCGCAGATGCCGTGGTCAGGATTGACCACGGCATCTGAGGGGTTAAATGTCCCCGATCGGCATTGCTGCTGGTCGTGGACATTAGCTGCGGGTGTCTGCTACAAGAACCATGCGGACACCCGCGGCTAAGGCGCCCGCATGAAACAGGAACAGGCTCTATCCTTAGGGACAGAACACAGGACGTACGGGTACGTCCTGTGTCCTTTAAGAGGTTAAATAGGAGTTAGCATACAACTGCCATCCTTTAAAGTGCCTCTGATTAACCCCAAATAAAGTTCAGCTGCTCTAGTTGGTCTTTCTTGACATTTTCTTAGTTGCATCCCACATAAAAAGACATGGTCCACAGAGAGCTTCCAAAGCATCAGAGGGATCTCATTGTTAAAAGGTATCAGTCAGGAGAAGGGTACAAAAGAATTTACAAGGCATTAGATATACCAAGGAACACAGTGAAGAAAGTCATCATCAAGTGGAGAAAATATGGCACAACAGTGACATTACCAAGAACTGGACATCCCTCCAAAATTGATGAAAAGACGAGAAGAAAACTGGTCTGGGAGGCTACCAAGAGGCCTACAGCAACATTAAAGGAGCTGCAGGAATATCTGGCAAGTACTGGCTGTGTGGTACATGTGACATCAATCTCCCGTATTCTTCATATGTCTGGGCTATGGGGTAGAGTGGCAAGACTAAAGCCTTTTCTTATGAAGAAAAACATCCAAGCCAGGCTACATTTTGCAAAAACACATCTGAAGTCTTCCAAAAGCATGTGTGAAAAGGTGTTATGGTCTGATGAAACCAAGGTTGAACTTTTTGTTCATAATTCCAAAAGATATGTTTGGCGCCAAAACAACAGTGCACATCACCAAAAGAACACCATACCCACAGTGAAGCAACTTGGTGGCAGCATCGTGCTTTGGGGCTGTTTTTCTTCAGCTGGAACTGGGGCCTTAGTTAAGATAGATGGAATTATGAACAGTTCCAAATACCAGTAAATATTGGCACAAAACCTTCAGGCTTCTGCTAGAAAGCTGAACATGAAGAGGAACTTCATCTTTCAACATGACAACGACCCAAAGCATACATCTGGCATACATCTGGCTTCACCAGAAGAAGATTAAAGTTTTTTTAATGGCCCAGCCAGAGCCCAGACCTGAATCCGATTGAAAATCCTTGGGGTGATCTGAAGAGGGCTGTGCACAGCATATGCCCTCGCAATCTGACGGATTTGGAGTGTTTTTGCAAAGAAGAGTGGGCAAATCTTGCCAAGTCAAAATGTACCATGCTGATTAGACTCGTACCCAAAAAGACTGAGTGCTGTAATAAAATCAAAAGGTGCTTCAACAAAGTATTAGTTTAAGGTGTGCATACTTATGCAACCAAAGTATTTTATTTTTATATTTTTTCTTCCCTCTACCTAAAAGATTTCAGTTTGTTTTTCAATTGAGTTGTACAGTTTATAGGTCACATTAAAGTTGGAAAAAGCTCTAAAATGATTTATCTTTGTTTTTTTACAGCACTGAAACCTGACATTTTAACAGGGGTGTGTACACTTTTTATATCCGCTGTACATACAGTAAAACAATTCTTCCGGCAAAGAAATAAAAAATATACAACATTTAGAAATTTTACAAATACTTTTTCTCAACACTCCATGTTCCATTTTATTTTTAGCCTGCACTTCAGCTTGTGCAAAGGCACTTACAATGCCATGGAAGTAGAAAGGTTATCTGTGGCTGTGCAACTAAAGACATACTGAGAATTCTTACTAATGAAGTGCAAAAAGCTGGAGGATGCATCTTAATACTCTTAGTGTAGGTGCTTGTGGTAAAAGATTATAAAAATAGCATAAAGTGGTGGACAAGGCACAATTGAAGAGGTAGTCAAACAAACTCAAAAGTATCAATGTAACTGGCCAGCTAAGACCTGTCCTAGGTTGCTAATACGACTTTTATGTTTATACAGCTAGACCTGCCAATAACCTTCATACAGTTACTATGTTTACATGTTAAAAACAAAAGTAGAGTTATTTACTGTGACTTCAAGTTTTTTTTTTATGTCATGTAAAAGTTATATTTTGTGTTCACAGAAGCAGAAAAGATAATATGCCATTAAGATTCAGTAAAATGAATGTAAGGTAAGCTTAATGACACAGCAGAATTTGCAACAGAAAGAATAGAGTTAAACTGTTGTTGCTGCCCAGGAGTCTTGACCAATCACAGCCAGCCTCACACTGAGCAGAAGTCTTGGCCAATCACAGCCAGCCTCACAATGAGCCTGAGTGGGAAATACCCTGCTGAAATCAGTGTTCACCAGAGAGAGGAGCTGAACAGACACACATTTCCAGTCAGAGCTGAGTTTATGGAAGCAAAGAGGCCAAAATACAGTTGTGTTCAAAATTATTCAACCCCCAATACTGTAAAGGGTTTTAGGGAATTTAGTGTACATTTGTAATTGTGTTCAGAATGAAATTTTACAAGGACTTTTTAAAGAACCAAATGCAACTAAAATGACATAAATTATTTTTGTAATACAGTATTAAATGTTTGTTTTGTGATCTCTTCATTGACACAATTATTCAACCCCTTTAAGACTACCACTCTAAGGCCTTATTCACACGTCCGCAATTCTGTTCCGCATTTTGCGAAACGGAATTGCGGACCCATTAGTTTCAATGGGGACAGACGATGTCCCGGCCGGGTCCGCAATTGCGGATCCGCACTTCCGGGTCCGCAATTGCGTTCCCGAAAAAAATAGAACATGTCCTATTCTTGTCCGCAATTGCAGACAAGAAAAGGCATTTTCTATAAGAGTGCCGGCGATGTGCGGTCCGCAAATTGCGGAACGCACATCGCCGATGTCAGTGTTTTGATCGCGGATTTGCGGATCCGCAAAACACGACGGACGTGTGAATAAGGCCTTAGGAACAGAGGTTTATTCAAGTGTTTTCGATCAGGTAATGAAAACACCTGTGGATGTCAAGGAGCAGCAATCAAGCATAATAAGCCCCAATTAGGCAGATGTAAAATGACTGTGATACTCAGCTCCTTCTAGACATTTACTGGTGTGTTTACAGACATGGTGAAGTCAAGAGAATGGTCCAGGAAGACAAGAGAAGAGGTGATTTCTCTTCACAGGAAGGGCAATGGCTATAAGAAGATTGCAAAGATTTTAAACATACCAAGAGACACCATAGGAAGCATCATTCGCAAATTCAAGGCAAAGGGCACTGTTGAAATGCTACCTGGTCGTGGCAGAAAGAAGATGCTGACTTCGACTGCTGTTTGCTACCTGAAGCGCAAAGTGGAGAAAAGTCCCCGTGTGACTGCTGAGGAACTGAAAAAAGATTTGTCAGATGCGGGTACTGAAGTTTCAGCTCAGACAATAAGGCGCCCACTGCGTAATGAAGGCCTCCATGCCAGAACTCCCAGGCGCACCCCCTTGCTGTCTCCAAAGAATAAGAAGAGTCGACTGCAGTATGCCAAAAGTCATGTGGACAAACCACAAAAGTGTTCTGTGGACTGATGAAACAAAATTAGAACTGTTTGGGCCCATGGATCTACGCTATGTTTGGAGGAGGAAGAACAAGGCCTATGAAGAAACGAACACCTTGCCTACTGTGAAGCATGGCGGGGGGTCAATGATGCTTTGGGGCTGTTTTGCTTCTACAGGTACAGGGAAGCTTCAGCGTGTGCAAGGTACCATGAATTCTCTTCAGTAACAGGAGATATTGGATGAAAATGTGATGCAGTCCGTCACAAACCTGAGGCTTGGGAGACGTTGGACCTTTCAAAAGGACAATGATCCCAAGCATACCTCCAAGTCCACTAGAGCATGGTTGCAGATTAAAGGCTGGAACATTTTGAAGTGGCCATCGCAGTCACCAGACTTAAATCCGATTGAGAACCTCTGGTGGGACTTAAAGAAAGCAGTTGCAGCGCGCAAGCCTAAGAATGTGACTGAACTGGAGGCTTTTGCCCATGAAGAATGGGCGAAGATACCCGTAGATCGCTGCAAGACACTTGTGCCAAGATATGCTTCACGTTTAAAAGCTGTTATAACTGGAAAAGGATGTTGTACTAAGTACTAAGAGTGAATGTCACTTGGGGGTTGAATAAAACCGATAATGATATGAGCACAGAAAAGACATTTGTGGTTATTTCATTATAAATGTTATGTTATATTTGTCTGACTTACAAGTGCCTCTTTGATTAAATTGTAAACAAGATGACTGAAATGATCAAAATCAATGTCAAACTGGCCAAAACACTCAATTTCAGTGGGGGTTGAATAGTTTTGAACACAACTGTAGGTATTTAGAACAGTTATATGATGTTCCTATTGTTAGTATTATGATCGGAACTGTATACTGAACTAGTTATATGTGTTTACTTACAGTTCCACCAAATTACATTCAAACTGCATCAATCATATCGCAAACTACGTACAAACCAAACAAAATGCGTAAATCATACTGCAAACCAAGTTGAGCAATTGCAACTATTGGTTAAACCTCAGATATACCTCTCAGAGAGATCATAAAGTGCTTAAATAACTTAAAGTGAGAGTACAGATACTGAAGAGAGAAATATATCCACCATTTAATGTTGAATGACAAGATTGAACAGTTGAACCGCCATTTTGTAATACTTTATTCAACACGTGTTTTGTACATGGACTGTCTGCTGTGGAGGTGGCAGTGTTATATATGAAGAAAAGTTGAAGTTAATAAAGAAGTTATTTCAAGCATTTGGTGTGCTTTTTAAGCCTACTGTTTCCATAGATTGGGGCTAGAAGAATTAATGCAGAGTAACAGATAGTCTGGTTGGACTAAAAAATTAGAGATATCAAAATTCTTCTAATGCCACATCGCAAAAGGCACTTCATAGTGCTGCGCCTGCCACAATCAAAACATGAGGACATCCGAGACCCTAGAAAAATGTTGCCTTGTCCAGCTAAAAGTCAGACCTCACACAAGAGCACCGCCAAAAAAAATATGGTTTACAGAAAATGGTGACACAAAACAATAATATATACAGTGCCTTGCAAAAGTATTCACCCCCCTTGACTTTTTTCATGTTTTGTTACATTACAGCCTTAAGTTCAATGTTTTGTTAATATGAATTTTATGTGATGGATCAGAACACATAAGTCTAAGTTGGTGGAGTGAAATAAAAAAATATATAAATAAAACAAATGTTTAGAAATAGAAAACAGAAATTTGGCATGTGCGTAGGTATTCACCCCCTTTGTTAAGAAGCCCATAAAAAGCTCTGGTGCAACCAATTACCTTCAGAAATAATTGTAATTATTGAAATGATGTCCACCTGTGTGCAATCTAAGTGTCAAATAATCTGTCACTACTAGGGTTGAGCGACGCCGAACTGCAAAGTTTGGGTTCGTACCGAACTTTGCGAGTACGGGTACCTGGACCAGAACCCATACTATTTCACTAAAGTTCGGGTTTGGGTTCGGTGTTTGGGTGATTTTATTATTTTCCATTATAACATGGTTATAACAGAAAATAATAGCATTCTTAAGATAGAATGCTAAATAAAATGGCCATTGAGGGGTTAAAAATAATAAAAAAAACTCACCTCATCCACTTGTTCGCACAGTCGGTATCCTCTTCTTTCTTCAGGACCTGCAAAAATGCCTGTGATGACGTTACCGCGCTCACCATGTGCACGGTTATGTAATCACAGGTCCTGTTGCAGGTCCTGAAGAAAGAAGAGGATACTGGCTGCGCGATCAAGTGGATGCGGTGAGTTTTTTTAATTATTTTAAACCCCCAATGGCCATTGTATTTAGCATTCTATTTTAAGAATGCTATTATTTTCCGTTATAACCATGTTATAATGGAAAATAATAAAATGAAGTTCGGGTCCCCATTGACTTTAATTTAACTTTGACCGGAAGTTCAGCCGAATCCGGCGAACCCAAACTTCACCGGGTTCACTTATCCCTAGTCATTACATATACACACCTTTTTTGAAAGGTTAGAGAGGCTGCAACACCCAAGCAAGAGGAATCACTAACCAAACACTGCCATGAAGACCAAGGAACTCTCCAAACAAGTAAGGGCAATGTTGTTGAGAAGTACAAGTCAGGGTTGGGTTATAAAAAAATATCCAAATCTTTGATGATCCCCAGGAGCACCATCAAATCTATCATAACCAAATGGAAAGAACATGGCACAACAGCAAACCTGCCTAGAAACGACCACCCACCAAAACTCACGGATCGGGCAAGGAGGGCATTAATCAGAGAGGCAGTACAGAGATCTAAGGTAACCCTGGAGGAGCTGCAGAGTTCCACAGCAGAGACTGGAGTATCTGTACATAGGACGACAATAAGCCGTACACTGCACAGAGTTGGGCTTTATGGCAGAGTGGCCAGAAGAAAGCCATTACTTTCAGCTAAAAACAAAAAGGCACATTGTGAGTTTGCGAAAAGGCCCATGGGAGACTCTCAAAATGTATGGAGGAAGTTGCTCTGGTCTGATGCGAGTAAAATTGAACTTTTCGCCCATCAAACAAAACGCTATGTCTGACGCAAAGCCCAACACTTGTTGGGGGCAGCATCATGCTGTGGGGATGATTTTCAGCAGCCAGGACTGGGAAACTGGTCAGAGTTGAGGGAAAGATGGATGGTGCTAAATACAGGGATATTCTTGAGCAAAACCTGTACCACTCTGTGTGTGATTTGAGGCTATGTTCATCTTCCAGCAGGACAATGACCCCAAACACACTGCTAAGTAACTCTCCAAGGTGACTAAATTAAAACAATTCTGCAAAAAGAGTGGGCCAACTTTCCTCCACAGACATATGAAAGACTCTTTGCCAGTTATCTCAAACCCATTGGACTTTGGGAGCAATTACTTTTTCACATACAGCCAGGTTGGTTTCCCTTAATAAATGAAATCATCATTTACAAACTGCATTTTTGCATTTACTCAGATTATTTACTTTTTGAAAGCTATATATATATATATATACAGTCGTGGCCAAAACTTTTGAGAATGACACAAATATTAGTTTTCACAAAGTTTGCTGCTAAACTGCTTTTAGATCTTTGTTTCAGTTGTTTCTGTGATGTAGTGAAATATAATTACACGCACTTCTTACGTTTCAAAGGCTTTTATCGACAATTACATGACATTTATGCAAAGAGTCAGTATTTGCAGTGTTGGCCCTTCTTTTTCAGGACCTCTGCAATTCGACTGGGCATGCTCTCAATCAACTTCTGGGCCAATTCCTGACTGATAGCAACCCATTCTTTCATAATCACTTCTTGGAGTTTGTCAGAATTAGTGGGTTTTTGTTTGTCCACCCGCCTCTTGAGGATTGACCACAAGTTCTCAATGGAATTAAGATCTGGGGAGTTTCCAGGCCATGGACCCAAAATGTCAACGTTTTGGTACCCGAGCCACTTAGTTATCACTTTTGCCTTATGGCACGGTGCTCCATCTTGCTGGAAATGCATTGTTCTTCACCAAACTGTTGTTGGATTGTTGGAAGAAGTTGCTGTTGGAGGGTGTTTTGGTACCAATCTTTATTCATGGCTGTGTTTGTGGCCAAAATTGTGAGTGAGCCCACTCCCTTGGATGAGAAGCAACCCCACACATGAATGGTCTCAGGATGCTTTACTGTTGGCATGACACAGGACTGATGGTAGCGCTCACTTTTTCTTCTCCGGACAAGTCTTTTTCCAGATGCCCCAAACAATCGGAAAGAGGCTTCATCGGAGAATATGACTTTGCCTCAGTCCTCAGCAGTCCATTCACCATACTTTCTGCAGAAGATAAATCTGTCCCTGATGTTTTTTTTTGGAGAGAAGTGGCTTCTTTGCTGCCCTTCTTGACACCAGGCCATCTTCCAAAAGTCTTCGCCTCACTGTGCGTGCAGATGCGCTCACACCTGCCTGCTGCCATTCCGAAGCAAGCTCTGCACTGGTAGCACTGCAATCCCGCAGCTGAATCCTCTTTAGGAGACGATCCTGGCTCTTGCTGTACTTTCTTGGATGCCCTAAAGCCTTCTTAACAAGAATTGAACCTCTTTCCTTGAAGTTCTTGATGATCCTATAAATTGTTGATTGAGGTGCAATCTTAGTAGCCACAATATCCTTGCCTATGAAGCCATTTTTATGCAACGCAATGATTGCTGCACGCGTTTCTTTGCAGGTCACCATGGTTAACAATGGAAGAACAATGATTTCAAGCATCACCCTCCTTTTAACATGTCAAGTCTGCCATTTTAACCCAATCAGCCTGACATAATGATCTCCAGCCTTGTGCTCGTCAACATTCTCACCTGAGTAAGGGTCCTTTCACACTTGCGTTCTGAGGATCCGGCAGGCACTTCCGTCCTGCCGGATCCGTCAGAACGCAAGTCACCTGAAGCATTAGAAGACTGATCAGGATCCTGATCAGTCTTCGAACTGCTTTCAGGTTACTATGGCAGCCAGGACGCTACTAGCGTCCTGGTTGCCATAGAAGCGGGAGCGGGAGCGGCATACAGATTCCGTGCGGCTCCGGGCGCTCTGAATGACGCCAGAGCGCCCATGCGCATGGATCACGTGATCCATGCGATCACGTGATCCATGCACTGGGGCGCCCTGACGTCATCCTGGAGCGTCCCGGAGCCGCACGGAATGTAAGTATGCCGCTCCCCGCTCCCTGCTACATTTTACCATGGTAACCAGGACTTTAGCGCCCTGGCTGCCATGGTAACCAGTCAGAAAAAGCTAAATGTCGGATCCGGCAATGCGCCGAAACGACGCTTAGCTTAAGGTCGGATCCGATTAATGCCTTTCAATGGGCATTAATTCGGATCCGCCTTGCGGCAGTGTTCGGATTTTTGGACGAACAAAAAGCGCAGCATGCTGCGGTATTTGCTGCGCCCAAAACGCTCCGGTCCTGAACTGAAGTCATCCTGATGCATCCTGAACGGATTTCTCTCCATTCAGAATGCATGGGGATGATCCTGATCAGGATTTTTCCGGCATAGAGACCCGACGACGGATCTCTATGCCGGAAAAGAAGAACGCAGGTGTGAAAGGGGCCTTAACAAGACGATTACTGAAATGATCTCAGCAGGTCCTTTAATGACAGCAATGAAATGCAGTGGAAAGGTTTTTTTTGGGATTAAGTTAATTTTCATGGCAAAGAAGGACTATGCAATTCATCTGATCACTCTTCATAACATTCTGGAGTATATGCAAATTGCTATTATAAAAACTTAAGCAGCAACTTTTCCAATTTCCAATATTTATGTACTTCTCAAAACTTTTGGCCACGACTGTGTATATATATATATATATATATATATATATATATTGTGTGGTAAGGTGCAGGGTGCCGTCGTGGATGGCAGGTATGTGTCACCGAGGTTCATAGCCTCGGTGAGGTGAGAGCCGTTTTTGTTAATGTCAGCAGCAGCTAGTGCTACTGACATAGTTTAAATAGCATGGCTGCAAAGCCGATCCGGGCCGGCTCTTACCGGGAGCAGCTAAAGTGTAGGGTGGGTGGCTGCTCCCCACGACCCAGTCCTGGTTTTGGGCTGGGTTTAAAAACTCAGCCAGCTTCAGCAGCTGGGGCTGTGATTGTCCTGGAGCTGCTAACAGTTCTGTGGAGTTCTATGACCTGGAGGAAAGAGCTCAGCAAGGTGGTGTTTTTCCTGCAGCTTGAAGGTGGAATCTCCTGCGGCTGGGCCGACTGCTAGGTGTGAACCCTCACCTAAACCTCCCAGGTGACTGAACCCTGTGTTGGCCTGTTTTGTTTGGCCACATGATTTCTGTTATGTGTGAATTACCACCAAGAGACTGTTTTTCATTTATGTTGTGCAAGTGTGAATAAAACACTGTTTATTGCACATTCTGGACTCCTTGTTTTGCCTCAGTACTGCACCCGCACCGCTATCTACCAGAGCGACTCCCCACAATATATATATATATAATTGTACTGAACAGCAAACTAAAGTTCTGTAGAACCACAAAAAATATATAGCTCTCAGAAAATAGCTGTACTGGTATCCCAGAGGCTTTTCAAAAGCAACATGGCACCCATAAACCAATCCATCAAAATCTGTGCTGCAAAAGCAAAAAGGGGGTCTTTCCTGTCTAAACCCCGCAGCACACAAAAACAGCAGTTCACATCTACAGTCATGTGAAAAAATTAGGACACCCTTTGAAAGCATGTGGTTTTTTGTAACATTTTTAATAAATGGTTATTTCATCTCCGTTTCAACAATACAGAGAGATTAAAGTAATCCAACTAAACAAAGAAAACTGAAGAAAAGTCTTTTCAAGATCTTCTGTAAATGTCATTCTACAAAAATGCCTATTCTAACTGAGGAAAAAGATAGGACACCCTCACATGTATTCCCTCTTAAATTGGCTCAGATCTCACACAGGTATATCACACCAGGTGCACATAATTAGTAGATCGTTACTCTGCATGTTGAATGAGGCTTGCCCTATTTAAACCTCAGACATTTAGTTTGGTGTGCTCCTGACTGTTGAAGTGAGAGTGAGCACCATGGTGAGAGCAAAAGAGCTGTCAGAGGACTTCAGAAAAAGATTGTAGCAGCCTATGAGTCTGGGAAGGGATTTAAAAGATCTCAAAAGATTTTGAAATCAGCCATTCCACTGTCCGGAAGATAGTCTACAAGTGGAGGGCTTTCAAAACAACTGCCAACATGCCCAGGACTGGTCGCCCCAGCAAGTTCACCCCAAGAGCAGACCGCAAGATGCTAAAGAGGTCTCCAAAAACCCTAAAGTGTCATCTCGAGAACTACAGCAGGCTCTGGCTACTGTTGATGTAGAAGTACATGCCTCTACAATCAGAAAGAGACTGTACAAGTTTAACTTGCATGGGAGGTGCAAGGAGGAAACCTTTGCTTTCCAAGAGAAACATCGAGGCCAGACTGACATTTGCCAGAGATAAAGTTGACAAAGACCAGGACTTCTGGAATAATGTTCTTTGGACAGATGAGTCCAAAATTGAATTATTTGGACACAACAGCAGAGGACATGTTTGGCGTAAACCAAACACAGCATTCCAAGAAAAGAACCTCATACCAACTGTGAAGCATGGAGGTGGAAGTGTCATGGTTTGGGGCTGCTTTGCTGCAGCAGGACCTGGTCAGCTCACCATCATAGAATCCACGATGAATTCTACTGTGTATCAGAAGGTGCTTGAAGAACATGTGAGACCATCAGTTAGAAAATTAAAGCTGAAGCGGAACTGGACCATGCAACATGACAATGACCCAAAACATACTAGTAAATCAACCAAAGATTGGCTGAAAAAGAAGAAATGGAGAGTCCTGGAATGGCCAAGTCAAAGTCCAGATTTGAATCCCATTGAGATGCTGTGGGGTGACTTGAAAAGGGCTGTACGTGCAAGAAACCCCTCAAACATCTCACAGCTGAAAAAGTTCTGCATTGAGGAGTGGGGTAAAATTTCCTCAGACCGATGTCGAAGACTGGTAGGTGGCTACAAGAACCGTCTCACTGCAGTTATTTCAGCCAAAGGAGGTAACACTCGCTATTAGGGGCAAGGGTGTCCTATCTTTTTCCTCAGTTAGAATAGGCATTTTTGTAGAATGACATTTACAGAAGATCTTGAAAAGACTTTTCTTCAGTTTTCTTTGTTTAGTTGGATTACTTTAATCTCTCTGTATTGTTGAAACGGAGATGAAATAACCATTTATTAAAAATGTTACAAAAAACCACATGCTTTCAAAGGGTGTCCTAATTTTTTCACATGACTGTATATTTATTCATTTCCATACCCAGTAGAACCTGCCTATCAATTCAAGTAGTGTGGTGTAAGTCTCAGATGGCACCAGCAGGGCACAGCATATTGGGTACTGAAATACATAGAGATGAGTAAAGTTTTGAAAAATTAAATTCGTATGATTCACCAAAGTTCTTCAAGAAATTTGATTTGTTCAGAATTAATTTGTCACAAATCGCGATAAATCTGGTACATCCAGACCACTCTGCCTAATCATATACATCCCACTTGGTGGCCCAATCTCATTGTGAAGGTTTGGAACTTAAACTGCAGGGACAGTGCAGGAAGAGTGCAGGGAGAGGGCATGGCCGTGTGCATTATGTTTTAATGAACCCACATTCATAGCTAATCCGTTCTGTAGGTACTGTGCAATTAGTATTACAGGCAGTTGTAATTTATCAACATCCTCATCACTGTGCAGGGCACCAAGATTCATAGCTAACCCCTGGAGGTGGAGAACAGGGCCAGGCCGACACAGAGGCTGGGGAGGCTCCAGCCTCAGGGCGCTCCAGCCTCAGGGCGCAGGCAGGGGCCGGCCAGAGGGAGAGGGACTCACAGGGGGGAACCGCTCAGCGCTCCCTCCTGTCATTCCCTGATTCTAGCAGTGACCGAGCTCTGTCCGGTTCGCAGGTACAGAGAGCATCAGTCTCCTGTACTCGGCCGGACTGACAGGAAGTGCGCACACAGTTTGCACTTCAAGTCAGTCGGCTCGGTACAGGAGACAAAAGCTCCTCTTCCTGTACCCGCGGAGGAGCAGACCATGCAGAGCTCGGCCACTATACAGCAGAGGTATGAGGAGAGGAGGGGAGAAGAAGGAGCATGACAACATGGGGGGCAGAATGCATGACAACATGGGGGAGAAGAAAGAGCATGACAACATGGGGGAGAAGAAAGAGCATGACAACATGGGGGCGGAGAAAGAGCATGACAACATGGGGGAGAAGAAAGAGCATGACAACATGGGGGAGCAGAAAGAGCATGACAACATGGGGGGCAGAAAGCATGACAACATGGGGGGCAGAAAGCATGACAACATGGGGGAGAAGAAGAGCATGACAACATGGGGGGGCAGAAAGAGCATGACAACATGGGGGTATAAAGAGCATGAAAAGATGGGGGAGAATGACAGGGGGCAGAAAGAGCATGACAAGAAGAGGGATTATGACAAGAGGGGGAGAATGACAAGAGGGGAGAGCATGACAAATTACTATGTGGGGGCACTGCTGTGTGGTTGAGGGGGTGTGGGGACATTACTGTGTGGGGGCAGTGTGGCGGACATTACTGTGTGGGGGCAGTGTGGCGGACATTACTGTGTGGGGGCAGTGTGGCGGACATTACTGTGTGGGGGCAGTGTGGCGGACATTACTGTGTGGGGGACACTACAGTGTGGGGTGGCATTATACAAAAGCTCTGCAGATGCAACTCCCATGTATTGGGTCACCACAATTTTGGTGGTCATTCACTAAATGAACCCTGGTATGGGGAGAATCTGTGGATGACACATATTTGTCATCCACAGACACCCCCCACCCCCCAAAAACAGGGTTAATTTACTGAATGACCACCAATAAAAGAGGTGGGGGTCACATGCTACACCCCCCATCCGCCCCCCCCCGCTCACTACAGTTATATAGTTAAGATTATATACAGTGTGTGTGTGTGTGTGTGGGGGGGGGGGTGTAGTAGAATACAGTCACTGCATGGGCCCCGCTGGCGCTGTCATCAAAAAAGCACTTGGGCAGCTCAGCCTCTGTTGGTGGTGGACCTTGTCCCAGCCCTGGTCATCCACAGATTCCCCAATAACAGTGTCATCCATCACAGATCCCTTATAGCAGTGTCATCCACAAGTTGGAGGGGGGGGGGTGCACTTGGGCAGCTCAGCCTCTGTTGGTGGTGGACCTTGTCCCAGCCCTGATGGAGAGTAATTCGAGTACAGACTTCATGAAAGTTCAACAGTCTTACTTGAATGAACTTGCATTCAGACAATAATCAGTCTTTCTCTTGGTTCTAGCAGGTTTTGGGAAAAGCTGACCGGCACACTAGAATACTCTGCTTTAACTCTCTGCTGTGCTAAACTCAGCTTCTGTCTGATTGCTGGGCTCTGTAGAGGTTTGGGTACCTTGCGAGTGGGGTGCCTTTGACTGGTGGCCCCCTCTCAATACTCTGTCCCTTAATCTGTAAGGAGTCAGGGTGCTCTATGAGCTGATTCCCTGGTAGACTCCTGCTACAGGAGGGGGAACCTTCCCCTTACTGCTACATCGTGGCTCATTTGCTCCCAACATTAGAATAGAACTCCCTAGTACTTCCTACAACCCCTTCCTTGGTAGAAATCAGGACTATACCCACCTCTGCAGATCTCTCTGCCATTGGCTACCCCCCCCCGCCCCGACACCGGATGTTTTCATCCATGCACGGGGAGAATCAGCGGCCTGTGTCTCGTCATAAAAGAGGTGTGTCATCCAGCAGCTCAGAGAATTTCAAGACCAGTGCAGCAAGTGTCGGTCTTTATAAATCTCTCCTCATGAGTGTACAATATTGAACTTTTTCACAATAGTCTAATTTTCTGGGATATTGAATTTTGGGTTTTCATTAGCTGAAAAGAAATAAATACTTGAAATAGATTTAACGAAAAATTACAGAAAACAGATAATAATTCACTAACACAATAGATGCAAGCATTATATATGGACTAAGCCCTCAATGTGATATCATAAAATCCGAGACTCTCAGCCAATATATTTTGATCAAAACACATCTGTGCCCACCTACCTGCGCCAAGGTGGTCTCAGTCAGTACGGTCATACTCTAAACTTACCTATGCCGCCAGGCATCCATGTTCAGGAGAGCAGTCTCTGCACATATACTGTGCTGCTCCTAGTCACCTCTGTGTGCATCAAACAACCAATGAGAGGAGGAGCCCACACAGCTATATGTACCACCTAATCCAAGCAGCCTGTTTAATAGTGAAAAAAATGCACAAGGATACTCCCAGGATAAAATAGAAGCTGCATTCACACTTGAAAGTGTCACTTTCTCAAGTGTATACTACAAACTATGAGGCTGCCTTGATTAGGTGGTACATATAGCCGTGCATGCTCCTCCTCTCATCGGTTGCTGGATGCATATAGAGGTGACTAGGAGCAGCACACTATATGTGCAGAGTTTCTCTCCTGAACATAGATGCCCAACGGCATAGGTAGATTTAGAGTAGGATCTGCCTGACTGAGACCATCTTGTCGCGAGTTGGTGGGCATAGATAGATGTGTTTTGATCAAAATATATTGGCTGAGAGTCTCGGATTTTATCATATCAGAATGAGAGCTTAGTCCATATATAATGCTTGCGTTAGTAGTAGTGCATTATCTGTTTTCTGTGATTTTTTTTTTCCATAAATGTAGCCATGGACATCTGCATATTTATTTATCATATCATGCAGGATGTTTTTTTCTTTGTTTTTTTTAATTTGTATTCTTGAAATAGATCACTCTGTGTTTAATGAATCTATATAACTAATGAGTTTCACTTTTTGAACTGAATTACTGAAATAAATTGAAGGGGTTGTCTGGGCTTTTAATATTGATGACCTATACCTCAGAATAGGTCCTCAATATCAGATCGGTGGGGGTTCAACACCCGGTATGCACACTGATCAGCTGTATAAAGGGAAGGCGTTTGCAGTGTGCACATGCTGTCTCCCTTCTCTATTTCTGCTTGCCATAGACATAGCAGCAGTGAGATAGGCCATCAATATTAAAAGCCCAGGAATTTTTTTTGATGATATTCTAATTTAATGAGATGTATTTTGTGGCCTTTTCCTATATATTTGTGGTTTTAATATCGTTTTTCATGCGTTTTGACATATTTTTTATTGAGAAAAAAAAAAACCGTTTCATATAACTATTTAGAAAATGATTGATGTTAAAATAAAGGCTCAAAAATGCATGCAGTATAAAAAAAATTGCAAGCAGATTCTATAGCGTTTTTTTCAGTGAGCAAACAAAGCCAAAGTAAATTTTTGTTGTGCATTTGGGGATCCAAAAAATCACCAAAAAAGCTATTTTGAAGTATTTTTGCCCATGAAGTGTGTTCTACTATCTGAAATTTTTTCATGGCGTTTTTTTGTATGCTTTGCTTTTTTAATTAAACTATGTACCCCCTTGTACAGATGTAGTAGAGTTAACACACATGCTTTCTGAGATGTGTTATCTAAACTAAATTCGTTAAGCAAACACCTTCAATTGCTATTCAACGGATTTTGTTTTAAGTTAACGCGATGAGTTAAGAAATTTGAATTAAAGGGAACCTGTCATCAACTATATGCTGACATCACTGAGGGCAGCATAAATTAGTAAAAGAATTGCTGATTTCAGTGGTGTGTCACTCATGAGCTAATAGTAAGTGGTTGCTGAGAACCAGCATCACAATCATCGCAGCCCAGGCCTTGAAAAGAGTCAAATCTAGCTGAGAAGAGTCATGGTTATTCATAATCTCTTGCTCTCCCCGCCCATCTGCTGATGATTGGCAGTTCTCACCTAGGAGAAAGGGAGAAAACTAGGTAGAAGCCTATCAGTCATCAGCAGGTGGGCAGGGAGAGCAGGAATTCCTGAATAACCATGACTCTTCTCAGGTAGATTTGACTCTTTTCCAGGCCTAATCTGCAATGATTGTGATATTGGTTCTCGGCAACCACTTACTTTTAACTTAGAAATGACAGACCGCTGAAATCAACTCACCTGTCTCTACTTTATTCTGCCTTCAGTATGGGCAGCATAAAGGTGATGACAGGTTCCCTTATTTGTCACTTTTTCTAAAATACTGGGAAAATACATTGGTACCCATTGGTACACATGAAACAAAGCTATTATAATACATAACACATATTGACAGTAGAGATGTCGCAAACCGCCATAAACTTCAATAGGCAGGCGAATTTTAAAACCCACAAGGACTCTTTCTGGCCACAATAGTGATGGAAAAGTTGTTTCAACACATCCAGTATGTGTATACGATCAGGTATGATGTTGTATCGATCAGGTAGTGTAAGGGTTACGCCCGCATCACAGTGACAGACCAAACTCTGACAGACCAAACTCCCCGTTTAACGCACCGCAAACAACTGCAAACAGTCCATTTGCACAACCGCAAACTCATCATTTGCACAAGGTTGGATACCAAGCTAGCCATGTCCCGTTCCTTGTCCTCACTGATGTCATTGAAGGTCTCTTCCTCCACCCAGCCACGTACAACACCAAGGGTCCCCGAAAGGTGACAACAAGCCCCCTGGGATGCCTGCTGTGGTTGGTCTTCCACCTCCTCAAAGCCACCTTCCTCCTCTGACTCCTCTTCTTCAGGCTCCTCTCTCTGCATTGCCGCAGGTCCAGCAATCGACGACGACAAGGCTGCTTCTGGTGGTGCTGGTGACCACAACTCTTCCTCTTCATGCTCATCTATGGCCTGATCTAGCACTCTTCGCAGGGCACGGTCCAGAAAAAATGCATATGGGATGAGGCTGATGATGTTGCCTTGGGTTTGACTGACCAGGTTTGTCACCTCCACAAAAGGACGCATGAGCCTACAGCTATTGTGCATGAGCGTTCACTAACGCGGCCAAAAAATACCCAGCTCCGCAGAGCTGTTCTTACCAGTTTAATCTCCCTATCAGGGGCCGGTGTATGGAATAGATTTTAGGAACCGGGAGATGGAAAAAGATGGTTGGTCGGTCCCCTTCCTTCCAATTTCGGGCACTGCGCGTGCGTCGTGCAATTTACTGTGCCACCCTATATGAGTGGTGTGTTATTTAGTACTATTCCTATCAGTTTAATCCCTGTTACGTCCACTATTAAGTGGACGTGTATCGAATTGATTTTTGGAACCGGGAGATGGAAAAGGATGATTGGTCGGTCCTCTTACTTACAATTTGGCCACCAATACAAATAGTGTGAACTACTATTCTTACCATTTTAATCTTTGTTAAGTCCCCTATCAGGGGACGTGTATTGAATTGAATCCTTGCATGTGGAGATAGAGAAAAAAGCTTGCTCTGTCCGCTTCCTTCTAATTTTGGGCACTTGCAATGGAATTTGCCACCAATGCAACTAGTGTTAACTAAGTACTATTCCTATCAGTTTAAATCTCTGTTTTGTCCCTTATCAGGGCCAGGGCTGGTGTAGTGAATAGATTTTTGGAACCGGGAGATGGAAAATGACCCATGCTCGGTCCGCTTCGTTTGAATTTTAGGTCACTGCGCGTGACCCGTGCAATGTACTGTTACACCCTATACGAGTAGTGGGCAGTGGGCACAGTACAGTCTGTGGGCCTGACACACACTGGCAGGCAACTGCAATTATATTAAAGGGTAAAAATTTAATGACTTTTTTATCTGCAAGGTACTGTGCCACCCGATATGAGTGGTGGGCACTGGCAGTGGGCACAGTACAGTCAGTGGGCCTGACACACACTGGCAGGCAGCTGCAATTATATTAAAGGGAAACAATTAAATGATTTTTTTTATCTGCAAGGTACTGTGCCACCCTATATGAGTGGTGTGCACACAGTACAGTCTGTGGGCCTGCGGCCTCTCACACACGGGCAGGCAACTGCAATATATATATAGAAAAAATAAATAAAAGCAGATTGATGTACCAGCCCTAAAAAGGGCTTTTTGGGGTGCTATCAGGACGCTGTCCTTACAGCAGATGAGTCTTTGAGGACTGGAGTGGACACAGAACACTGGCCTATCTAACGCTTTCCCTATTAATTCAGCAGCACACTCCCTGCTCTAACTAAGGCCCCATTCACACGTCCGCAAATTGCGGATCCGCAACACACCTTGCTGCCAGCCACATAGAGATGCCTATACTTGTCCACAATGAAGAGGACAGTTTTCTGCTACAGAGGGATCTGGATAGATTGGAGGCTTGGGCAGAGAAATGGCAGATGAGGTTTACACTGACAAATGTAAAGTTTTGCACATGGGAAGGAATAATGCAAGTCACCCGTACATATTAAATGGTAAAACTCGGTAACACTCGGTAACACTGACATGGAAAAGGATCTAGGAATTTTAATAAACAGCAAATTAAGCTGCAAAAACCAGTGTCAGGCAGCTACTGGCAAGGCCAATAAGATAATGGGTGGCATCAAAAGGGGCATAAATGCCCGTGATGAGAACATAGTCCTACCACTTTACAAATCACTAGTCAGACCACACATGGAGTACTGTGTACAGTTCTGGGCTCCTGTGAACAAGGCAGACATAGCAGAGCTGGAGAGGGTTCAGAGGAGGGCAACTAAAGTAATAACTAGAATGAGGGATCTACAGTACCCTGAAAGGTTATCAAAATTAGGGTTATTCACTTTAGAAAAAAGACAACTGAGGGGAGATCTAATAACTATGTATAAATATATCAGGGGTCAGTACAGAGATCTGTCCCATCATCTATTTATCGCCAGGACAGTGACTGTGATGAGGGGACATCCTCTGCGTCTGGAGGAAAGAAGGTTTGTACACAAACATAGAAGAGGATTCTTCACTGTAAGAGCAGTGAAACTATGGAACTCTCTGCCTGAGGAGGTGGTGATGGTGAGTACAATAAAGGAATTAAAGAGGGGACTGGATGTATTTCTGGAGTGCAATAATATTACAGGCTACAGCTACTAGAGATAGGTCGTTGATCCAGGGAGTTATTCTGATTGCCTGATTGGAGTCAGGAAGGAATTTTTTTCCCCTTAAGTGGGGAAAATTGGCTTCTGCCTCAACTTGTAGAAAACAGGCCGAACTGGATGGACAAATGTCTTTTTTCGGTCTTATATACTATGTTACTATGTATATGACTGGAAATGTAAGCCAATCACAGCCAGCCTCACATTGAGCAGTAGTCTTGGCCAATCACAGCCAGCCTCACACACAGTCTGTCTGGGAAATCCTCTAGTTGCTAGAGACATTACATCAGAGAAGAGAAGCTGTACAGACACATATCCAGCCAGAGTTCAGTTTTATGGAAGCAAAAGAGGCCAAAATAGGTATTTAATACAGTTATAAATGTTCCTACTGTTAATAATGTGATTAGAGCTATATACTGAACTGGTTTTGTGTTTATTTGCAGTTCCACCAATTTGCTTGCAAATCAAATGAACATTATGCAATGATCAAATAAATAGACCAAACTTCAAATAACAAACTGCTCAAAGCAATTGCATACACCAAACCAAATCATATAGAGCAAGTAAAACTATTGGTTAAACCTCAGATATACCTCTCAGAGAGATCATAAAGAGCTTAACCTAAATAACCTAAAGTGAAAGTACAGATACTGAAGATAGAAATATATCCACCATTTTATGTTGAATGACAAGATTGAACAGTAGAACCACCATTTTGTGATAGTTCCACACGTGTTTTGTATATGGACTGTCTGCTGTGGAAGCAGCAGAGTTATATGAAAAAAAGTTGAAGTTATTAAAGAATTTATATCAAGCATTTGGTGTGCTCTTCAAACCTACTGCTTCCATAGAACTGCGCTAGAGGAATTACAGAGTAATAGACAGTCTGCTTAGACTAAATGTCAGAGATATCTTAATTATTCTAATGCAACAGCGCTAAAGGCACTTCATAGTGCTATACCTGCCACAGCATTTCCCCTGAGTGAGGAACATCTCATCATCACGCTGAGGTACAGTACCTGACTGGGAAATATATTCTGTAAATTCGGCGCAGTTTAGATTGTTGGGTGATCTGTACCCCTTTTTTCTTTCACACTACACTGGTTTGTAGTAAAGGAAAAAACTCCAGCACCTGTATTCTCGAGTGTTGATTTCTTTATTTTCAGTTGTGGAAAATACAGCGGCAGTAAAAATTCTTCACATGTCTCTTAACAGTCAACGCGTTTCGAAAAAGTTCCTATTCATGACTGGTGTGTTGCCTCAGCTGCCGCTTCATTTTAATCTTTAAATTTCACCTTCCCCTATCATCGGGGGAATAGATTCAGGTGTAATTGATTAGTTGGGCAGGTGTAGGCAAAACAACCATCTGTTTTCATCCACATATAAAAACGAGGGAGGTGAAGATAAAGACAATCACAAAATAAAAATAATGTGAAATATGCTTGTACTTCGACTGGTCACTGGTCACTGGTCCGATCAGAGTCCACGTGTGTCCACCCTCTACATTATATCATTAAATCTAAAAGAGAAAGAGGGGACAAAAAAAATATAGTAGTGGAAAAACGCAGTCTGAATTTGGACCTATGCTCAGTCAACCTCACATCGACATATAAATAAAAACAAGGTTATATACAAGGTTATATACAAAAGGCTTATGCGTAATAGAGAGTTGTTACAATCTCAATATATATACATGAATTCCTTTCTTAGGTTCAAGCCTGCAGGATGTCTGGTGTTTAATCTTAGAATCCAAAAGGCTTCTCTCTGTGATATTAGCCTTTTCAAATCCCCTCCTCTTGGTGGAAGAAAGACAAGTTCAATTGCATAAGCAGAAAAAGTATGCAGACTTTCAATTGTGTGTATTGATAAAATGTCTGGCTGCATTTGAAATATTCACATAAGTACTATTTGTGACATAATTCAGATGCTCCAGTAATCAAGATTTAAATTTCCGTGTTGTACAACCCACAGAAAAAAGTCTGCATTCTGTACATTCCACTACATATACTACTCCAGTAGAGTTACAGGTGATGTAAGTTTTAATGGGAAATTGGTTATTGTCAGCTGAATCGCGGAAAGTTTTCCGAGAAACAACACATCCACAGGCTCTGCAAGGATGACTACAGCATCGTGTGAATCCGGTATATTTCAACCAGGTATGTCTACATTTTTGTTTGGGTGAGGATATGAAAAGAGAGGGAGACAAGGAAGCCGCAAGAGACGGAGGTCGTCTTGGGACCACCTTATGTCCCTCACTCAACAATCCATACATTGTTTGATTCTCAAACAGCAGGGAAATGCACCTAGACATTGATTCTCGAATTTGATTAAACTGATTGCTATATGTGAGAACCAAAGTCGGAAGTTTGTTGTTTGATTTATTGGTTATCTTTTTCCCAAACAGTAAATCTTTTTGTTTTTTGTTAAGTGCTATTTTCTGTGCCCATAAAATAATCCACATTGGATAATGTCTCGATAGAAGACGTGCTGGGATGATTTTAGTTTCATTGTGAAATGAAATATCATCACTGCAATTCCGTCTAGCGCAAATAAATTTGCCGACAGGTAAAGCTTTAACTGTATGTATAGGGTGATGACTGTGAGCCCTGAGAATTGAGTTCCCTGCTACTGATTTGTGGTATGTTTTTGTTCAAATGTATTCATCCTCTATGCCTGTTAAAGTTAGGTCTAGAAAGTCAAGATAACCGCACTGTGCGAACACAAGAAGCGGAGGCTATAGGGATTGTTATTGAGATAAGTCTGAAATGAGAGTAGGGCAGGTACATCGCCAGCCCATATGATGAGCATATAATGATGTAGCGATGTACCTGCCGTACCACTCAATATCCCCCAAAAATGGGTTGTCGGTGCTATAAATAAAGTTCTCCCCCCAATAGGACATGGTAAGAAGGGGGAGGGGGAGGGGGAGAACTTGGTCCCCATTGAAACTCCTTGGATTTGTAAAAAATACAAATCGTTAAAACAAAAATCTTGTCACCTCTAGTATATATTCGATAAATTCATGATGATGATCACTGTATTTATGTAGATGGCATTCCAACACTAAAAGTGCAACACAGTGTGGAATCGAAGGATATACAGTAGGCTGACAACATCAGCAGTTATCCAAGAGTAATTGGTCTGCCATTTCTTCTGGAAAAAAACTCCTCAAGACATCTCCAGTATCCTTTATATAACCTGGAGTTCGTTTGACTAGGGGTTGCAAAATGGAATCTAACCACTGCCCCAATCTTTCAGTCAATGAACCAATGCCAGACACTATATGGCGGAGGGGTGTTGGGTCAATCGACTTGTGAATTTTTGGCAGAGCATGGATAATAGGAGTGATGGGCATCTCCACAGTCAAGTATGAATATTCCTTGTGGGAAAAAAAAAACAAATCCTTACCTTTTAGTAGGACATCAAGGTATTTTCTTTGATATGTCTCGGAGGGATTCAAATCTAGCTTTCTGTATGTGGAGGAGTCCATGACAATATCCATCATCTGACTTTCGTATACATTTTTATTGAGAACCACCACCGCTCAGCCCTTGTCGGCCATTTTAATCACAATATCCTGCATATCCTTCAATTCTTTAAGTGCTATTCTATGCTGCCTAGATAGATTATTTTGTTTATATGTGGTATCCTTATGTTCATTGTTGAGACACAGTTCTCTCTCTATCACCTCCTGAAAAACATCCATGCCCGTAGTACGAGATTTAATGGGATAGAACTGTGGATTGGTGACACAAAATTTTTGTGTCTCAGAATCCAGAGCTCCATCATCTTGATCTGATTGTAATTCAGTGAGGATCATGAGAGAAGTCTGCTCCCTAAAGGACAAACCTGAATACAAGTTGTTAATTTGTGGTATAAAGGGAACTTCTGACTCCGAAGTGTCCTCCACTTCAGCTAAATGCTTTTTTACCGTCAGATTTCTGACAAACTTATTAATATCGGTAAGAGTGGAAAACATATCGAAGTCAGTGGATGGAACAAAATTCAGACCCAATGACAGGACCTCATATTGACATTTTGTTACCACTACCCCAGACAGATTAATGACATCAATGGTAACATTTTGTTCAGCTTCACATATCATTTCTTTTGAGGGCGGGTTGCCATAATATGTGTTTTTTTCTGTGTTGATATGTTTCCTTCCCCCTCGTCTGAATCGTTTTTTACCGTCATGGCTGTGTTAGAAGTATTTTTTAGTTTTTTACAGAATGAGGACTTTACATTTGAGGCAATGACTCTTGATTCAATCTTGGATTTATTTAATACTTGTATCTCTGTATTGGAATCCGAAAGTTCCGCATCTGAAGATTCAAAACTGACTGATGAAGTTTTTCTATAGTTTTTGTTTTTTTCCTTCTACCTTGTTTTTTTTTCAAGATGGGTTTAGGTGTTTGGTAGGGATTGACTCTTCTTCCCCATTCATATACTTGATTATTCTCGTAATCATATAAATCCCATTAAAAATTTTTATGGTTGGTTTCCATAATACTTTGTTCAAACGACTGAATAGAAGCAGCGTTTGTTTCTTGTAATTCTGCATATTTAGGGAGAGATTCATATTGTAGTAAATTATTTTTACATTGGTCAATCTTAGTTTGTAGAGAGGAAAGTTTGTCTCCCGCGTATTCAACAATAAGAGACATCAGTTTCATTGAACAGTCACTAAGAAAATCATTCCATGACTTGACAAATTGTTCTGAAAAAACTGTGGTTGGAATTTTTGGAATTCTCAGTCCTCGAGGGATCATATTTTTCTCTAGATATTTCAACAACGTAGTATGATCACACCACAGTCTTGTTTCTTGTGACATTATTTTTTCTAATTGCAACATATTGCTTTCCATTGATAAACTGGTTTGAAGAGGCATATCACATATTGAGAAACTTGCTCCGCTTTTGTTTTGTGTTCAGGAATAGGCGCATAAGCCATAAGTAAAATTGGGACGTGTATCGAAGATTATAGTTATAACTGTCTGGACCAACAAAACAGTTGAGCTGGATTTTCTATTACCTATTCTTTCACACTACCCCTGCACTGCATACCTGACTATGAAATATATTCTGTAAATTCGGCGGAGCTTAGATTGCTGGTTTGGTGATCTGCACCCCTTTTTTCTTTCACACTACCCCTGCACTGCATACCTGACTGGGAAATATATTCTGTAAATTCAGCAGAGTTTAGACTGTTGGGTGATCTGTACCCGTTTTTTCTTTCACACTACCCCTGCATTGCATACCTGACTGGGAAATATATTCTGTAAATTCGCAGAGTTTAGATTGTTGGGTGATCTGTCCCCCTTTTTTCTTTCACACTACCTCTGCACTGCATACCTGACTGTGAAATATATTCTGTAATTTCGGCAGAATCTAGTTTACTGGCTGGGTGAACTGTACCCCTTTTTTCTTTCACACTACCTCTGCACTGCATACCTGACTGTGAAATATATTCTGTAATTTCGGCAGAATCTAGTTTACTGGCTGGGTGATCGGTACCCCTTTTTTCTTTCAAACTACCCCTGCAATGCATACCTGGCTGGGAAATACATTTTGTAAATCCATCTGTTAGTTTGGTGGGTGAACGCAAAGAATGAGTAGAGCTTCAAATAAGGGACTTGGCCCTAGTCGTGGTGCTGCTGGTGGTGGTGGTGGAGCTCCTGTTGCAGGGAGAGGACGTGGTCGATCTGTGCCTGCTACACTCCCAAATGAAACACCTTTCTCAGGTGCGCGTAGGTGACAGAACATTCAGAGTCATTTGGTAGGCCTGAATGCTTCTCTACGAATGGTGAGGCCAGAACCTGTACAGGCGATAGTAAATTGGGTGGCTGACAGTGCTCAGAGATTGCTCCGATGCCCAACCACTTATGTTTCAGGATGTGGACATGGGAGGACCACCGCAGCACGTCTCTGATGATGACAAAACATAGGTGCCAACTGCTGCGCCTTTCTGCAGTGTGCAGACTGACAAGGAGGGCAGGGGTGAAGAGTGGGTGGAAGATGATGTGGAGGATGATGAGGTCCTAGACCCCACATGGAATCAAGGTCATGTGAGTGACGTGTGCAGTTCAGAGGAAGAGGTGGTGGTCGCACAGAGCCAACAGCACAGCAAAAGAGGGAGCAGGCTGCAAAAGCAGAGACAGTACGTCTGCTACTGCCCTCCGCTGTGCAATAAGAGCTTGAAGCGAGGCATAAACGTTCTAAACCTGAGCACAACCTGCATGACCAGGCATCTAAATGCAAAGCACGAGCTGCAGTGGAGTAAACACCTCGAAAACCATGAAAGGTCTAAGGCTCCTCCTGCTCCCTCTTATGCTGCAGGTCTTGGCCTCTTCTTCCCCCTCTGGAGTGACAGTGGCACCTGCCACCCAGCAAACGGAGGATGTGGCAGCAACGCTACCACGTCCGTCACCATCACCAAGCATCTCCACAATGTCCCATGGAAGCGTTAAGCTGTCCATCTCCCAAACACTGGAGAGAAAGAGGAAGTACCCCCCTACCCACCCACTGTCCTTGGTCCAGAATGCCAGCATTTCAAAATTCCTGGCCTTTGTAATGCTGTCATTTCCTCTGGTTTAGACGGACACTTTTAAAAACCTTATGGCGGGGGCTGTACCACAGTACATTGTTCTCAGAAGCCACTACTTTTCCAGGCGAGCCATCCCTTCCCTGCACAACCAAGTGGCGGACAAAATCAGGTGTGCAATGTGCAACGCCATCCGTGGCATGGTCCACATAACCACCGATACGTGGACCAGTAAGCACGGGCAGGAGAGTTATATCCCCCTAACAGCACACTGGGTAAATGCAGTGGTGACTGGGCCTCAGGCGGGTAGCAGTTTGCCACATGTCCTTCCGCTACTATGGATTGCAGGGCATTTCTCTTTGCCTCCTGTTGCTTCCTCCTCCTACTCCGCTTCCTCCTCTACCACCTCCTCATCCACTGAGCGTAACACCTTCACCACCAACTTCAGCACAACCAGGGGGAAACGACAGCAGGCTTTTTTGAAACTCATTTGTTTGGGGGAAAAACCCCATACCACGCAGGAGCTGTGGACGGGCATGGAACAACAGACCGATGAGTGGTTGGTGCCACTGAGCCTCAAGCCCGACATGGTGGTGTGCGATAATGGGCAAAATCTCGTAGCAGCTCTGGGCCTAGCTGTTTTGATGCACATGCCTTGCCTGGCGCATGTGCTTAATTTGGTGATGCAGAAATTCCTTAAAAACTACCCCGATATGTCAGAGCTGCTGCAGAAAGTGTGGGCTGTCTATGCGTGCTGCTGCTCACCTTTCTGCACTGCAGCATAACATCAGCATTCCCGCTCACTGCCTCATATGCAACGTGCCCACAAGGTGGAACTTCACCTTGCAAATGCTGGAGACACTGTTCAGCTGCAGCACGCATGGGTGAGTCCAGTGGCGTAGCTATAGGGGTCGCAGCCCACGGGGCCCCCTCCAGGAGAGAGCTGCCTCCCGACAAGTTATTTGAGGTCTTGAGGACCTTTTTCACTCAGCCAATCAGTGGCTGCAGCTGTGTCACATGTCAGGCCAGCGATTTCCTGCTGAGCCAATCACTGGCCTGACACATGACATAACTGTGGCCACTGATTGGCTGAGTGTGAAAGGTCCTCAAGACCTCAAACAACTTGTCGGGAGGCCAGAGAAAAGATACCAGGAGTCAGCGAGTGCCACACAGAGGAGAAGAAGAGCTGCTACAGATGGGACCAAGACCAGGTGAGCAGAATGTTTTTACATAATATTAATAGAGGGGAGAAATGTGACATGGAAAGGGGAGAACTTTGACATGGAGGGGGGAGAAATGTGACATGGAGGGGGGAGAAATGTGTCATGGAGGGGGGGAGAAATGTGAAATGGAGAGGGGAGAAATGTGACATGAAGAGGGGAGAAATGTGACATGAAGAGGGAGAAAGTGACATGGAGGGGAGAAATGTGACATGGAGAGGGGAGAAATGTGACATGGGGAGAAATGTGACATGGGGGAGAAATGTGACATGGAGAGGGAGAAATGTGACATGGGGGAGAAATGTGACATAAAGAGGAGAAATGTGACATGAAGAGGGGAGAAATGTGACATGAAGAGGGAGAAATGTGACATGGAGGGAGAAATGTGACATGGAGGGGAGAAATGTCATGGAGGGAGAAATGTGTCATGGAGGGGGAGAAATGTGTCATGGAGGGGGAGAAATGTGACATGAAGAGGGAGAAATGTGACATGGAGGGGGAGAAATGTGTCATGGAGGGGGAGAAATGTGTCATGGAGGGGGAGAAATGTGACATGGAGGGGAGAAATGTGACATGGAGGGGAGAAATGTGTCATGGAGGGGAGAAATGTGGAGGGAGAATGTGTCATGGAGGGGGAGAAATGTGACATGGAGGAGAAATGTGACATGGGGGAGAAATGTATGAGGAGAAATGTGATGAGGGGAGAAATGTGACATGGAGAGGAGAAATGTGACATGAGGGGAGAAATGTGTCATGGAGGGGGAGAAATGTGTCATGGAGGGGGAGAAATGTGACATGGAGGGGGAGAAATGTGACATGGAGGGGAGAAATGTGACATGGGGGAGAAATGTGACATGGGGGGAGAATGTGACATGGAGGGGAGGATGTGACATGGAGGGGAGAAATGTCACATTTCCCCACCATGTGACATTTCTCCCGCTCCATGTCACATTCCCCCTCCATGTCACATTTCTCCCCCTCCATGTCACATTTCTCCCCCTCCATGTCACATGACCCCCTCCATGTCACATTTCTCTGCCTCCCCTCCATGTCACATTTCTCTGCCTCCCCTCCATGTCACTGGACACCATTCGGCTAAGTTCACATCAGTGTTTGTCCGTTATAGGAGCAGGAGAACGGAAGAATGCGCATTCGGCACATAACTGAGCTGAACAGAGCCTAGGACCTCATAGACTATAATGGGGTGTGTTAGGTGTCGCTCGAAGATGATTTTGGAGCGGAGTCAAAAGTCCTGCATGCACAGCTTTTGTCTCCGCTCCAAAATCATCTTCGGAGCGGACACCTAACACACCCCATTATAGTCTATGGGATCCTTAGGCTCTGTTCGGCTCAGTTATGTGCCGAATGCGTACTTTCCTTTCTCCTGCTCCTATAACAGAGCAGGGGAACGGAATGGCCGAATGGGGGGGGGGGGGTACTCTTGCACCAGGGCCCATGAGCCTATAGCTACGCCCCTGGGTGAGTCGCTCTGCGGAACAGCACCACTTCACCACCAATGAGTGGGCCTCCATGCAAGACCTGTGTGCCATGTTGCGCTGTTTCAAGTACTCCACCAACATGGCCAGTGCTGATAACACTTTGATCAGTGTTACTCTCCCATTTCTATGTCTCCTTGAAAAATCGCTTCTGGCGATGATGGAAGAGGATGTGGCACAGGAGGAAGAGGAGGAGGAAGAGGGATCATTTCCACGGTTATCAGGCCAGTCATTCACAAGTGGCTTGGAGGGTGGGTTCCTGCACCAACATAGGCCAGGTACACAATTGTCCAGCCAGGGCACAGTTCTGGAGGATGAGGATGAGGAGGAGGAACCATGTTCAGAACAGGGTTGCACACAAAGCAGCTCAGGGCTATCAATGCAGCGTGGCTGAGGGGATATGGAGGACACAGACGATACACCTCTCTCAGAGGACAGCTTGTCCTTGCCTCTGGGCAGCCTGGCACACATGAGCGACTACATGCTGCAGTGCCTGCGCAACAACCACCGAGTTGCCTACATTCTAACTTGTGCTGATTACTGGGTGGCCACCCTGCTGGATCCCCATTACAAGGTCAACGTGCCATCCTTAATTCCCTCACTGGAGCGTGATTGGAAGATGTGCGACTACAAGTGCACACTGTTAGACGAGCTGCTGGCATTCCCACCTGACACCGGGGCCTCAGTGGAAGCACAAGGCGAAGGTCGAGGAGGAGGAAAAAGTCCCCAATGCAGCTGGGGCACCACCAGCACCTCAGAAGGTAGGGTTAGCATGGCCGGAATGTGGAAAAGCTTTGTCAGCACGCCACAACAGCCAGCACCACTAGCTAATATCGAACGTTTTAGCTGGAGGCAGCATTTCAGCAATATGGTAGAACAGTATGTGTGCACACGCCTACACGTACTGACAGATGGGTCTGCCCCATTCAACTTCTGGGTCTCCAAATTGGGCACATGGCCTGAGCTTGTGCTTTACGCCTTGGAGGTGCAGATCAGGTCCCCATTGACTTCAATGGGGTTCGGGGTCAAGTTCGGGTCCCGAACTCGAACTTTGCAGTGAATTTCGGCCGAACCCGGCAAACCCAAACTTCCAGGTGTCCGCTCAACTCTAGTCAGTATTTGTGTTAGGGTTAGAGTAAGGTGTCAGTATTAGGGTCAGTATTAGGATTAGGGTTAGTAGTGAGATTAAGGTTAGGATTAATATTAAGGTTAGGGGCCAATATCAGGTTTGGGTCCAGTATAGGGGTTAGTATTAGTGTTAGGCGTGGAATTAGGTTAGGGTCAGTATTAGAGTTAGACCTAGTATTAGAATTACTGGCCAGTATTAGGGTTAGGTGTAGCATTAGAGTTAGTGGCTAGTTTTAGCAGTTGAGGCCAGTATTAGGGTAAGTATTCTAGTTAGGCGTAGTATTAGGTTAGGATCAATATTAAGGTTAGGGTCAGTATTAGGGTTAGTATTAGGTTATGGTTAGTATTAAGGTTAGGGTTAGTATTAGAGTTAGGTGTAGTATTAGAGTTAGGGGTCAATATTAAGGTTAGGGTTAGTATTAGGGCTAGGGTCAGTATTTGAATTAGGGTCAGTCTTAAGTTTGGGATCAGTTTTAGGGTTGGAGGCCAGTATTCCGGTTAGTCTTAGGTTACGTTCAGTGTAAAGGTTAGTGTCAGTATTAGAGTTTGCGTAGTTATAGAGTTACGGGTCAGTATCGGTCAGTATTAGGGTTATGGTCAGTATTAGGGTTACGGTCAGTATTAGGATTACAGGTCAGTATTAGGTTTGGGGTCAGTATTAGGGTTATGGGCAGTATTAAGGTTAGTATTAGGTTAGGGGCAAGTATTAGGTTTGGGGTTAGTATTCAACTCAAGTTGAATTCGCAATGCGAATATATACTCGCATTGCGAATTCAACATAGCTGAGTTCCTAATGGTTGGTATTGCTAGAATTGACAAAGATAACGAATATCACGAATTCACGAATATAGCACTATATTCTCAATGTTCGTTATATTCTAGCAAGCCAACCATTAGGAACCCAGCTCTAGGTTGAATTTGCAATGCGATTAATGCAGGTTATATTAATCGCATTGCGAATTCAACTTAGATCTGAGTTCCTAATGGTTGTATTGCTAAAATATAACGAAGATTGAGAAAATAGTGCTATATTCTCAATCTTTGTTATATTCTAGCAAGCCAACCATTAGGAACCCAGCTCTAAGTTGAATTCGCAATGCGATTGATACAGGTTATATTAATCGCATTGAGAATTCAACTTAGAGCTGGGTTCCTAATGGTTGTATTGCTAAAATATAACGAAGATTGACAATATAGCACTATATTCTCAATCTTCATTATATTATAGCAATACAACCATTAGGAACCCAGCTCTAAGTTGAATTCGCAATGCGATTAATGCAGGTTATATTAATCGCATCGCGAATTCAACTTACCACACTCTGCAACAACTACGTAATTTTCCATGGGAGTTTTGCCATGGATCCCCCTCCGGCATGCCACAGTCAAGGTGTTAGTCCCCTTGAAACAACTTTTCCATCACTATTGTGGCCAGAAAAGAGTCCCTGTGGGTTTTAAAATTTGCCTGTCTATTGAAGTCTATGGTGGTTTGCCCTGTTCGCCCGTTCGCGAACATTTGTGTAAATTCGCGTTCACCGTCCGCGAACTGAAAATTTTATGTTCACGACATCTCTAGTGGTAAGTAGTGATGAGCGGCTGGGGCAATATTCGAATTTGCAATATTTTTGAAAATATTTGGGCGAATATTTATCATAAATTCGCAAATTTGAGAATTTACCATTATTTTCTTGATTGTAAAAATCGGCAATGTAGTATGCGCATATTACGTGCGCAATACAGGCGTGGGTCACTATTGCTACATTTTTCAAACTTCTAGAAGTTTACTGAGCCTGGAGAAAATGGTTGGCACGGCAGAACATTACAATAGCTTTATATGCAGATAGAGTGCTCAGATATATTCGCGATTCGCGCAACACGTTCAACTTCACATTTTAGCAGGTCTGACTACGCATTAGTGATTGGTGCACTAAGTATTGTTGTGAACTTATGACATCACAGCACTCTGTCTGTAGTATGTATTTATGGACAGCTACACTGTGTCACTATCTAACCTACACTGACTATTTCCCACCTACTATCTGTAATATATATATATATATATATATATATATGCCATCTAACATGTTTATCTAGTTCCCTGTCTGCTCCATTAATGCTTAATCTGTTTTGTTATACATAGACTTAACTGTGCATCAGACTCATTTTCAACAGGTGTCCTAATATATAGATGCTTTTATCTACTGGAGTTCACTTGCTTTGCCATCAATACTTAATCTGTTCTTTTATACATAGACTTACTGTGCATCAGACTTATTGTCAATAGGCAGTCTAATATATAGGCATGTTTATTTAGTACACTCAGGATAGGTCATCAATATCAAATCGGCGGGGGTCTTACACCAAGCTCCCCTCGCTGATCAGCTGTATGAGGAGACAGCGAGCACAGTGAGCACGTGCTGTCTCTCTTCTCTCTTTCTGTCCACTGCTGCTGTCTATGGTCTTTGCCTGATGAGCTAGAGGGAAACAACAAAGATGACGCAGAGGACCCAGACTGTAGCAGTGTGATGTGGAGATGGAGGCAGGGAGTCCCTCAAAGTCCCTTGCGCAGATAGCCAGATGCATGCCGTTGCTTGCGTAGTGACAGCCACATTATCACCATTCGGCAGAGGGATGACTACTGGATCTCCACAATGTTAGACCCTCGCTGCCAAGTACAAAATGGGGGCCTTTTTTATAACTTCTGAGAGTGATGAAAAACTCAACTACTATTGAGACATCCTTTGTAGTTGGTTAGTCGCTGCCTACACATGTCATTTCCCATCCTCACAAAGGTCTAAGTGGTGGTGGTGGGGGGGACCCTCTGAGTTCACGCTCCACTGTCATAACTGCTGGAGGAGGGGCAGGAGCAGCACCAGCACTATTGGCAGCAACTTAAGTCTTGAGTCTCTGATGAGCAGTTTTCTTCAGCCGCCTACTGAAGATACCACCCAGCTTCATGAATCTTCATACTGTTGCCACCATCAACACTCTGTTCCCAGGCCACTATTGTGACTCTTCATGCTACTGCCACCCTCCCCAGGCTGTTACGGGTACACTAGTGTCCCTCTTTGGCCGTGTTGACATCACCGTTTATTTTTCTGTACTTCTGGTCTGTAAGAAGAACAGAAAAAAAAAAAGTGTCCTGTCGTTTAAGCACATTTAATAGATAAGGCCTCTATCACGCAGTCAGTATTTTGCATAAGGAATAGATCATAATTTAGAAGCCAAAAGCAGGAGGGGGTCCAAAACACAGAACAGATGCAAATATTTCCATCGCCTTTTATCTCTGTTTTGGACCCACTCCTGTTTTTGCCTCACAAATACTGATCAAATGCTGACCTAATACTGACGGTTTGAAGGCGGATACTCAAAATACAGGATCCATTTGGGAAAGATACTAAAAGTAACCTCACTCTGGATGTCATGAGGTGATACAGGGCCTTTACCAAATATTAGTCCAAACTGACATTATTTTATACTGTTAGGAGATGAAGGCAAATTGTGTGTAATATACACAGATTGTAAAGCACCTGGATAGTATCAGATAGAAGATAATGCAATACCTGCACACATAGGTGAAACTATGCTTAAGCAATTAATCCTTCTCTTATTGAACATTACTTTATACTGGATGCCAGCACCATGCAGGTGGCATGATTTAAAATAACTTGCTGGTAATAATATAAGACTAGATAACTGTGACGAAACCAACCTCGCCACTGGGAATTGGAGAAGACTGATTGCCCGCCTCCTCCCCTGCGACTATAGCCCCTGGGAGATTGTACCCTTTTAAACCAGCATTTTGGCATATTGTATTTCATTATGCTGCTGCTGCTGGCCCTTTAAGAACCATCTGGGGACATACTGTGGAGTTACTGGGTGGCCACCATTTCATGTATCAGAGACATATGGTGAGAACAATGGATGGCAGCCATTTAACTCACCTGTTTAACTCTGCCTGTGATAATTATATTAACCATTGTGTTCAGTAATCATATCACAGGCAGAGGTGAGGATTTTGTCTGGGAGTGTCTGTGTGTATTGTACGGATTGATTGGTTGTATTCCAAAACCCTGTGGGCAGTACAATGTTTGTGGTTTGTGAATAAAAGAGACTGTATGTTCCAGTACAGTCAGTTCCTGCTTGACCCTCAAAACGAAGTGTCGTCTCGTTATTGGGGGGGATTTATTGTATGCTGTTCCAGTTTGACTGCTAGGAGTGTAAACCTATTCTTATGGTTTTTCCTATTCGGCTGTTTACCACATTCATATGCTTCTCCGATTTGGTGGTTGTGGTGTCGGCTAGAGTGCTTGGAATCCACAAGAAGCGCTAGGAGCATCCTTCAACGGAGGTATCCAGTCAGGGTGCCCGTCGATACGTTACAATAACTATGTGGCCTTTATATGTAATGTATATGTACCTATGTGCTTTGAATTATAGCATGAACTGTAAAAGAACCATAACATGAGGTGTCTAATTAAATAGTGGTCTGCATGGGTTGGCTTACCTATGTGATGGCAGTTTGATGTTTTTTTTTTTCTCCACTCCGTAGCCAAGATGATTCGCATACTTCCTCCCTCAACCGCTCCATATGGACATGGCCATGGTAAAAACCATAGCAAAGGCAGGTGCACTCTGCGGCAATACTAAACCTTCACACTGATAAAATTGAGAGGTTAGTTCGACACATCCTACTAGGAGGACATGTCTTAAGCTCGGACACCACGGCAAGGTCTCTCAAGTAGCCCGAGGCCCTACCACTCAACCTACCTGTGCCGTATGGGTGATACCAGGGGCCGTTGGGCATTATGGGAGCGTAAGGCCTGACACAGACAGCTCACCAGTGACCTCCAGCATGTAACCATGCTTGCAATGGGAGGTGGGAGGTGCCTGTGAGCCCCACCCGAGACCAGCTGATATGGCCCAGAGCCTAGCAGCTGCACCTGAATGTAGCCTGTAGATGAAAAGCAGGCACATTTAAATTGGAGTTTATACACCTCCAAACATATTATACAAACCATTAGAAAACGTGGTGTGGTGTTTAACAAGCAGGATATGCTCAACCCATATGCAGTTTTACATGTATATAGGGGAGCACATCCTGCACTTGTAGTCCGTTGCTAGGGGCAATCAACAGCAAAAAATGCATACAATGGAAGATGCCAGCAACGGACTACAAGTACCACAATAACCATCCTACATTCGATGGTCAAAACTGCTGACAAACTCCCTTTAAATGCTACCAGCACTGACAGAGAAAAACTGCAAGTTCTCCATCCCCTACCCACAAAGTTAAAGCTCTTCCTGCATAAAAACTGAGCACTTAGGGCTCATACACACAACCGTATTTTCTTTCCTTGTCCGTTCAATTTTTTTGCTGATAGGATGCGGACCTTTTCATTTCAATGGGTCCACAAAAATGCGGACAGCACTTCCATGTATTATCCGCATCTATATGTCCATTCTGTAGCCCCGCAAAAACAATAGAGCATGTCCTAATCTTTTCTAGTTTGCGGACAAGGATGGGCATTATTACAATGGATCCACAAAAATAACGGATGCCATACGGACTTCATCCGTTTTTTTTGGGGGGATCCGCAATTTGCGGACCACAAAACACATACGGTCGTGTTTATTAGGCCAACATTTTTCATGAAAATACTGAAACAATATTGTAAATAGAGAGCAGCGAACACAAACTCATTTACCGCTCTATTCACCACTATAGGATGTCTAAAAATAGCTGCGTCCCAGAGTTGGGATTCTGCACCTATCTGGTATTTTTGGCATATCCTATTGATATGTCATAACTGTCTCAAATAGGACAACCCCTTCATTGTGTTTTTGTACAGCATGTTTCATTGAACCCCTGAACCATCACATGCAGACGTTCTTCCCCCTATTTGAATCCATATTGTGTAGGATCTACTGTATTAGACATAGTAATATACTATACTATAGCTCTACCTATATTTATAACATTGAGCAATTACCATGAAACTCCATAACATAATTTTCTACTTATAATACAGTGCTGTTCTTTCATGTTACAAAAGACCTTTGTGGTTCCCTCAGTATTGATTCCTAAGGGCTCGTGCAATTGAAATAGATTCAATTAGATTTAATTTTAAATTATTTTCTTGCTTTGAAATGTAATAGTGGAAACCTGGATGATTTCTATAGGAAAATGTTTAATGTAATCTGCTTCGTACTTTTTATAATTCTCTCCCTCCCTAGGTCTGTAGCCCATGGTTACTATAGTTTTATAGTTTTAGATTGCTGGTATTATATACTAATAATGATTTATTATATTTTTCTATCAAAATATTTTTTCTGATGTGTTACATTGCCTTATAAAAACTCACGTTAACACACTTTGAAATAAATCCTTTAAAGGCTTGCAAGAAAAAATCTCTCTGAATTAAAATCTCTGTTAGTGTCTGTTGTATCTGACTTAACTTTAAAAATGTGTTCCCACGTCATCCAAGATGTTTGTGGCACATTAGTAAATTCTATTTGAGTCTAGTCCTTAAAAAATTCAGGCTTTATATTTTTGTAGTCATAATCCTAATCAAATTAGGATAAGAAAGAACACGAAGCAAATAATTATTTGTTAGCACCACGGCTAAAATTATTGTGAAGTTTCTCATGATTCCGGGGTCACATAATGTGCAGATTGTTTTTTATATTGATTACAATAAAGTGAAGATGTTTTTCTCTGCTGTAGTCTCAATTGCTATGTAATTATGATAATTTCAGCTCTTTTCAGTCATATAGGAAGTTCAGACAATCAGTGACTACACTCCTCCTATGTGGAAAACAGCATTATCACTTGAATTCAGCTCAAGCAATACCAGTGCTTTAATTCTTTACTCAAGAGGCTCATTTCCTTTTATTGTACAACTTCCTTTTGTTAAACTCATCAACTTGCCGTTTAGCTCACAATTTTATCATATTATATTATAAATCTGCTCACCCTTAGGACTCTTTCACACGGCTGTAATTGCCGAGTGACCGTGCTGCGGGTCGTAAATTGCGGAATGGGTCCACGATTTGCTAATTCCATAAAAAGATAGGACATGTTCTATCTTTTTGTGGGACGGAAGTATGGAATGGAACACCATGGTAATCACTTCTGTGTCTTTAAAAACATTTTAAAATAGCAATACGAAGTCGGGTTTGGAACAGAGGAACCAGCCCGTACCAAACCCAACTTCGCATTCTGAATTTTTTATGTTTTTAAATATGCAGAAATGAATACTGAAATAAATACCTTCATGGAGGCAATACATTTTAATGCTGTATGGAGACAGGTCTACTGACAGAATTAAAATGAAGTGTTTAAATGAATTGAGCTTCGCTCAAGCCTAAATATAATATTGTGGCATACTAGCAAAACCCTTAAAGGAGTTATTCTGGAAAAGATAATGATGACTTATCCGCTGGATAGGTCATCATTATCACATGGGCAGGGGTCTGAGTCGCAACATCCCCACTGATCAGCTGTTTCAAGGAGCAGCTGGACTCACTGGAGCTCTGGTGAGTGATGCAGGTTGTCCGCCGCTTTCCAAGGACAGCGCCGTACATCGTATAGTAGCGGATCTTGGTATTGCAGCTCAGCTTCATTGACTTGAATTGGGCTGAGTTGCAACTAGGCCATGTGACCGATGTACAGTGATGTCACTGGCCTAGGAAGAGGCCGCAGCATTCAAGACCTTTTCTAACTGATGGGCAAGGGTCCCTGGTGTCGCACCCCCCAGATCTGATACTGGTGACCTATTATGTGGATAAGTATTAAATATCTTTTCCTGGATAACCCCTCTAACGGAATGCAATAAACATCAATGCCAATGGGTGGCCATACAGAAGAACATATAGTATAGATATCTCATGATAGACACAGTATTACAAAATTAAGTTATTTTAATCCCTTCCCGAAATGGACATTCAGGGGGTCATTTATTAAACTGTGTAAAGTAGAACTGGCTTAGTTGCCCATAGCAACCAATCAGATTCCACCTTTAATTTTTCACAGCTCCTTTGGAAAATGAAAGGTGGAATCTAATTGGTAGCTATGGTGTAACTAAGCCAGTGTTACTTTACACCAATTTGATAAATCTCCCCCTCAGAGATGATGCCTGCTCAGTAGCTTAGTGGATGCTGTAGCTGCTGGATGCCTACTGTTTTACATAGCAAACACTCAGAGAAAGAGTCTGTGATTAGTGAGAATGCAAGTCACAAACTTTTAACCACTCAGATGCCATGGTCAATTGTGACCATGGCATCTGAACTGTCTTTTCCCAGGAGTTATGCACTCCCAGTGACCGAATGGCTCCCTTGCACCAAGATCAAAGGAGCTGTTCTGTTGCTATGGCAGCCTCGGCCTTCTGTAACCTCTGAGATTTGTTGTAGTGAAGCCACTGGCAGGGCTCCATTGGAGCAAAGTGAATCTCCTATAGACTCCATTGTTAAATCATTAAAGTTTATGGTAAAGCATTCAGACGATCAAAGGGACTTAAAGCCTATGTACACCTTCAGTGGCAATTTTATTTTATGATTGCATCTTACTCATGTTGGGCTAAAAGTAATTTTTTCAATTCATCTTTATTAAAAATATTGAACCGTTCTATCACAAACGGTTAATAGTTTTTTTTAGCTATGTGAATCATACTTTTTGCTTTTACTTTGTGCCGGTCACCTAATAATCCTTATATCTAAATTACTAAAAGGTCATAAACACTTTTTTAAACCACATTCTTATCAGTGAGGTAAGATTTGAGATATAATGAGTATGTATAAGGTCAGAGATCAGAGATAAAACGCCTGTCATCTGAGCTGACTGACACAACTGAGTGAAAATTCAGATCCTGCTACTGGGTAAACATAAGGCTGTATAAAGACAGTGGTTCAAAGAAAATGACTGCATGCTACTACTATAGCATAGCTGAACAAGCACCTAGTTTTAGTTACAGGTATGTGGTGATAGATTCCCTTTAAAATTAGATAAATGCAACCTCAGGTGAGCATTAACACATGGCATATTACACTGTCATTATTTATTCGACAAAAGTGATAATGTGTGTGAAAAACTAAGTGCAGCAATAATCAATAGTTTGCAGAACCACTTTTAGCAGCTGTAATTTGAAGTAATTGTTTCTGTATGACTTTATGTCTCTCACATCATGGATGTGAGGATAGATGTGAGGATATTTAGCTGGCTGTTCTTTTTAATATTGCTTCAGTTCTTTGGGGTTTGTGGGCATTCATTTATGTACAGATCTCTTAAGGTCCCACCTCAGTATTTCAATTGGGTTAAGGTCTCAACTCTTCTAGGCCATTGCAACCCCTTTTTAAACCATTCTGTTGTAGATTTCTTCATGTTCTTGGAATCATTATCATTTTGCAAGATAGTTTCAGCCAAGCTTTAGCTGTTTAGGATGGCCTCACATTTATCTCTAAAATACTTTGGTCTACAGAGGAGTTCATTTTTTACTCAAACTGCCCAGGTCCTGTGGCTGCAGAACAAGCCTACATCATCATTCATCCACCACCTTGCTTTTTGGTATGAGGTGTTTGTGCTGATATGCTGTGTTTGTTTTTCAAACATTATGCTGTGCATTAATGCCAAAGAGCTCCACTTTGGACACTTCTGTTAAAAGAACATTGTCCAAGAAGTCTTGTGGTTTGTGCAAGTTCACCATTGCAAACTTTAGCCATGTTGACGTGATCTTTAGAAAAAAATAGGCTTTTTCCTGGCAATTCTTTTTTAAACAATCCATACTTTTTCTGATTATATTGTCATTAAGTTGAACATTTAACATGCTAGTCTTAGCTCTTGGATTTTTTGTAATTGCGCCTATGAGCATTGCATGGCCTAACCTTTGGATGAATTTTCTGGGGCATCCACTCCTAGGAAGCTTGTCAACTTGAATGCTTTCCACTAGAGAATAATCAGTCTCACTGATGAATAAAGGATTTCAAATAGTTTGGGAATTACTCTATAATCCTACCTTGATTGATGTGATGCAATAATTGCTCTTCTAAGATCATTGCTGTTCCTCCTTCTTTCCTCCTTCTTTCCTTGAAATTGTGTTGCCATATGCCTGAAAGCTCCAGACCAGCAAGCTGCCAAAACTTCTGCCTTCATAGAGGTAGTCACAATGGCTGATGACCGATAAATTAGATACAGATCAGCAGCACCTGGCTGCTACTTACCCTCCAAACATTACATTACAGTATAAACCAAACTTTGCAGTAACTCCAGGTCTGGGTTACTGCAATAGCCTAAGGTCCTGTAGTGTCCACCATAAAAAGGTAGTCACTAAGGGATTAAATGTCTCTTGCCTTATCAACAAATGGAACTCAATAATAAAACACTTTGCAGTAAGTTCTTAAGCTGGCCCCTAATGGTGACTGAAAGTTATGAGAATTTTATAATTTTTTAATGTATTTTTATTGAACAGATTGTTATAGAGCAATGTGTAATTTTCATTTTTACATTTAATAATTGTAAGAAACTCACCTGTCTGGTGTCCAGTGGAGAGATCCTCCGCTTAGCCACGCCGGATGAGACGCACTGCTGAGCCGTGCCCTCAAGTGAAGTGGCCGCATCCTTAGCTATAGAGTGCAATGCTCTGCTTTTCTCTAAAGCATGTGTGCGCTGGGGGAGATAGGCAGTGGGCTGAATGACAGCCCATCTGTCCAATTACCTTTTGGTTGTGTGGTTGACCTATGGACAGTCAGGTCACCTGACAAATCAGGCTCTGGTCTGGGGACCTGGATCTCTTTTTAAATCCTCTATTGTAATAGAACCATTGCCAGTTTTAGTCTTTGGGCTCACTAGCTTGTTCTTGGTTCCTGATTGTTGTTTGATATCCCTTGCTTCTGACCCCAGCTTGCTTCTTGACCATCCACTGTCTCCGTTTTTTGTTACCTCATTGGCCATCTGGTTCTGACCAGTTTTCGTTGCTTCAATTGTGTTTGTTTATCTGTTTGTATTTGTCTGACTCTGCACTTTAAGTACAGTAGAGGCTGTCGTCTAGTTGTGGTTCTGCCATTTAGGGCTTATCAGGGGCGTAGCTAGAAATGACTGGGCCCCACAGCAGAATTTTGTATTGGGCCCCCTACCGCGTGCGTTTCGCTCCCCCTCTATAATGTGCCAGCCATATAGCCCCCTATAATGTGCCAGTAGTCAGCCATATAGCCCCCAGCCCCCTATAATGTGCCAGTAGCCAGCCATATAACCCCTATAATGTGCCAGTAGTCAGCCATATAACCCCCTATAATGTGCCAGTAGTCAGCCATATAACCCCCTATAATGTGCCAGTAGTCAGCCATATAACCCCCTATAATGTGCCAGTAGTCAGCCATATAACCCCCTATAATGTGCCAGTAGTCAGCCATATAACCCCCTATAATGTGCCAGTAGTCAGCCATATAACCCCCTATAATGTGCCAGTAGTCAGCCATATAACCCCTATAATGTGCCAGTAGTCAGCCATATAACCCCCTATAATGTGCCAGTAGTCAGCCATATAACCCCCTATAATGTGCCAGTAGTCAGCCATATAAACCCACTCTATAATGTGCCAGTAGTCAGCCATATAACCCTCCTATAATGTGCCAGTAGTCAGCCATATAGCACCAGATGCCCCCATAGTGCTCCTCTCCCATAGTGCCCCTATAATGTGCCAATATCAAGTGCCTCTGTCTTCCCCTATCCCAATATCATAGTGCCATCCTCTCCCCTGCCCCTAATGTGTGTGCCAATATGAAGTGCCTATCTCTCCCCATTTGCCAATATCATAGTGCCAATAGCCCCCTCCTCCCCTGTGGCAGTAAAGTAAAAGTCCAGTATTTAAAAATAAAAAAATAAAAAACACACATATACTTACCTCCATGTTAGGCAAGCCTCATTTATCCTGTCTTTCAGAAAAGTTTGTGAGGGGAATCGAACCTGTGACCATTAGGATGAAAGGCAAGACACATATCCACAAGACCATATGAGCTGCATATCCTGGTAGCTAAGAAAAAAATAAGACCTCTAGATAAGGAGAACTTTGATAGTGTATCTATACACATTACAGCTGCCCCAACACACCAAGCTCTGCTACATCCATATACAATGTGCTGGTGCAGCTGTAATGTGTATGGATACACTATCAAAGTTCTCCACATCTAGAGGTCATATTTTTTTTTTTAGCTATCTGGCTAGGCAGCAGATATAGCCTAGTGGTAAAATGACTTGCCTTGAACCTGATGGTTGCAGGTTTGATCCTCAGGCAAGCTTTTCTGAAAGAAAGAAGAAATAAGTTTTAAATAAATAGACAAGGGCGAGAGGACACTGCGCTCGGTAGAGGAGTTTGGACACGTGCTGATTACCCAGGGAGGAGAGAAGTGAGGACAAACACGTGCTTGCCGGGCCCCTGTAAGCCCGGCCCGAAGCAGCTGCTTCCCTGCTTCCTCGGTAGTTACGCCCTGGGGCTTATACTGCAAGTAGGTAGAGAAAGAGGGCAGGTTTCTAGTTTAGGACTCACTGTCCTTGTCTGTCCCCAATCTACAGACATTACAATAACATAGAAAACAATGTTATTAGAGAGTATTTGCAGTCATACATTTATAGGTCCAGAACCCATGTGTTTACCCTTTTGGCATAAGTAAAACATAACAAAAAATAAACATCAATCCACACCAAGAAGTCAAGGACCTTACCATCAATACAAAAAAAAGGTTATAAAACCATTAATCCCTGTTCTTAGTCTGTAGGCTGTCCTAATCTACAATACCTATTGTGCTCTTCAAATTTTCTGTAAGTTACCAGAAAGTAAATTTTCTATCTCTGATTGGGTACAAGGATTCATTATAAACATTTTGCACTGTTTTGGAAAACCTTTTGCCCTTTTCTCTTGTCTCTGAATACCAACACTAATAGACTTTCACCTGATTAACCAACTTGTCCATTGTAGGTACGACTGTCTCAAAACTATTTTTACATGATTCTTCATTGCCTGCGCAATATGAACCAATGGTTTTAAGATGGCAAAGGTGCCATCTGTATCCACCTATCCAACATCTGCTTAATAAACACCAGCGCTTGTTTCCAAAATTCCTTTGCACTTCAGGACATGTCCACATGCCATTATATCATGATATAAATCAGTACTTGGTGTATGACATTTAGGACAGCTATGGAGCTTATCCTAAATATTAGGATTTGCAGGTATTTTAGATGTGTATATAGCTGTATGTGTTTCTAATGTGTTTTCCTCTAGTTTTTTTTTATATTATGCTTTCTGACAAAGTGCCATCCATCTAAAATACATGATACAATATGCAAATTGCTGCTGTGGTTCCACTTCTATCTATTTGTCTCTTTCTTTCTTATGTGACCGATGGAAAATGAGTCTGTCAAACATTGTACTGCTTTTTTTTCCTTGTCTTTTCACTTCAAAGTGTTATAGAAAAATACCTACATACTCTGCAAGGAAAATGACATTTGCATTTTATCATCTAACTATGTCCGTGCAGGGAATTTGGAGAGCTGTTTCACAAAAACAGAGTACTAAACTTTATAAAACATATGAATTCATTAGATGGCAGAGAATGTTAGACCTCAATAACAACATGGTGATTAAATAGGTATGATTATGACTAATTGGGTGCTTTACACTTTGTGGTAATTCAGACAAATTCTTTCAGTGTGTAAAATTGCAAATATTTTCTATTTTATAATTTGTTTCACATTTTAATGTTGAATATACAAAGACTTTCAGTATGTTTTATTTATGTTGCACAAAGATTGTGGAAAATAATGTTTTGACAATCTAGAGCTTTATTAGTCAGGGTGACTGAAAATTTAAGGATTTTATGATTTTCCTTTTAACTTTGTTCATTTTTAGCTTCTTGCTAACTCTTTTTATCTGTACAGTTTTTTAAGTTCCTTTTATGTCTTCTGTATTCATTGTATGGGACATTATGCAGCAATTGTGCTTGGTGACAGCTGTGTAACTAATTTTATCAGTGTCTTTTATATAACTTTGACACTCCACTTTACTTTGTGTAATAAAATGGAATGCAACAAGGTGGTTATTTTTTCCATTTAGGCTGCTTTCACATGCGTTCTACTTTCCGTTCTTCTGTTCCGTTATAGGGCCCAATAGACTATAATGGGAGCCGTAAGGTTTGCATGGGGAAGGTTTTTGCAGCGGAGACAAAAGTCGTGCATGCAGGACTTTTGTCTCCGCTACAAAATTGGTCCCCTGAATAGAAATCTAATATACCCCATTATAGTCTATGGGATCCATAGGCTCTGTTCGGCTTAGTTATGTGAATCCGTCCTTTCCTTTCTTCTGCTCCTATACCGAATCAGAAAAACAGAAAGGAGAACACAAATGTGACACAGCCTTGGAGTCTAGTATAGTGGAGTATAAGTCTTCTGGAGAGGAAGATTGGAACTGTACTGTCTTGTCCAACCTCCAGTGTCATCTCAGAAAGGATTTTTAATGCAGCAGGTGGCATCATGACAACCAAATGGACATGGCATCCTCCACCAGTGTGTAGTGATGTCGCAAACATAAAATTTTCCGTTCGCGAGCGGCGAACGTGAACTTCCGCAAATGTTCGCGAACATGCGAACAGTGCGAACCGCCATAGACTTCAATAGACAGGCGAATTTTAAAAAACAAAGGGACTCCTTCTGGCCACAATAGTGATGGAAAAGCTGTTTCAAGAGGACTAACACCTGGACTGTGGCATGCCGGAGGGGGATCCATGGCAAACTCCCATGGAAAATATCTAGTTGACGCAGAGTGTGGTAAGTTGTAACGCAATGCGATTAATACAGGTTATATTAATCGCATTGCGAATTCAACTTAAAGCTGAGTTCCTAATGGTTGTATTGCTAGAATATAACGAAGATTGAGAATAGGAACCCAGCTCTAAGTTGAATTCGCAATGCGATTAATATAACCTGTATTAATCGTATTGCGATTACAACTTAGATCTGAGTTCCTAATGGTTGTATTGCTAGAATATACACGAAGATTGAGAATAGGAACCCAGCTCTAAGTTGAATTCGCAATGCGATTAATATAACCTGTATTAATCGCATTGCGATTCAACTACTAAGATGGATGCCATCCTTGCTTTTTGATGGGAGGTGGGAGGGTCTGGGAGGGAGACTCATGTACTAGCCCTAAAAAGGGCTTTTTGGGGTGCTGTCAGGACGCAGTCCTTACAGCAGAGATCTGATGAGTCTTTCGGGACTGGAGTGGACACTGAATAAACTAGCCTAGCTATCAATTTCCCTATTAAATCTCAGCAGCAGTTACACTGTCCCTCCTCTCACTAAGACTGCAGCTTCGAATGAATCTAAAATGGATGTTGTGTCCAGGAGATGGGAGGGTCTGGGAGGGAGGGTATGCTAATTGGCTGGAATGTGTCTGCTGACTGTGAGGCACAGGGTCAAAGTTTACTCAATGATAGGGGTGGACCTAACATCGCATATGTTCGCCCGCCGCGACGAACAGCGCACAAGCTATGTTCGCAGGAACCACTCGCCGGTGAATAGTTTGGGAGTTGGGACATCAGATTTGCGAATTTAACTTAGAGATGGGTTCTAATGGTTGAATTGCTAGAATATAACTAAGATTGGGAATTTAGCTCTATATTCTCAATCTTCGTTATATAATTCTAGCAATACAACCATTAGGAAACCCAGATCTAAGTTGAATTCGCAATGCGATTAATATAACCTGCATTAATCGCATTGCGATTCAACTTTTAAACTGAGTCCTACAAGTTGTTGTATTGCTAGAATATACGTTATATTCTAGCAATACAACCATTAGAACTCAGCTCTAAGTTGTAATCGCAATACGAATAATACTTACATTATTAATCAACTGCGAATCCATTTAATGCCTCTATTTGATTGAATATGATGGTTGACTATGACTACCACCAATGTTCTGCTGCCTCCGAGGCAAGATATCTGAACCTCCCAGGGGCCATTTAGGCGTTTTTGATGAAAACGCATCAAAAACGCATTGCGTTTTATAATTTTTCATTTTTAGTTAAATTTTTTGTGTATTTTGCCACATTTGGTTGCATATTTACATTTGGTATAGGCAAATATGGTAGTCTAGATCATTACTCTGCCCAAATCTATATTCAGCTACATGGCTTAGAAAATATGCTGTCAAACAATGATCCTAGGTTTTGGTATAGACACATGATCTAGACTACCATATTTGCCTATACCAAATGTAAATATGCAACCAAATCCTAATGGTTTTATTGCTAGAATATAATGAAGATTGAGAATATAGTGCTGTATTTGTTATCTTCGTTAATATATTCTAGCAATACAACTATTAGGAACTCAGATCTAAGTTGTAATCGCAATGCGAATAATACAGGTTATATTAATCGCATTGCGATTTACAATTACTAACACTGCAGCTTCAGAATGAATGTAAGATCCTTGCGTTTAGATAGGAGGTGGGAGGGTCTGGGAGGGAGGGTATGCTGATTGGCTGGAATGTGTCTGCTGACTGTGAGGTACAGGGTCAAAGTTTGCTCAATGATAAAGTATAGGGGCGAACGCGAACATCGAATATGTTCGCCCGCCGCGGCGGACGCGAACAAGCTATGTTCGCCGGGAACTGTTCGCCGGCGAATAGTTCGGGCCATCTCTACCAGTGTGCAAAACCCCTTTTGCCAAAATGAATGAGGCATGGATCGGTAAGGGTTTATACATACTTCCAGCTGAGTCTGATGTTTAGATCTGCTGTTGCTAACGCTGTCCTATAATGCCACTGCTGCTGTCTGTGTGCCTACCATCATGTTTTTTAGCATATTACTACTGCTTCCATCATGCCCCTGCCACTGTCTGCCTGCCTACCATCATGTTCCATACTGTATGGCTGCTGCTGCCATCATGCCACTGCTGCTGTTAACCTGCCTAACATCATAGTAACATAGTAAAATAGTTTGGCTGAAAAAGACATCTGTCCATCCAGTTCAAGCTGTTATCCTGCAACTTGATCCAGAGGAAGGCAAAAAAATAAAAAACTCTTTGAGGTAGAAGCCAATTTTCCTCATTTTAGGGGAAAAAAGTAGCCGACACTTTTTTTTTTTTTAAATATTATTTATTTTATTTATTTTTTCTTATTTGGGGAGGCCCCAAAACACTGGGAAATGGCACTGAAGTATAACAATGGCTGGGTGTGCCCGGTATACTTCTCTACTCAGCCAATATAACAAATAATAATCTTGGACCAGGAGGTGGAGTAAAGGAGGAGGTGGACATGGCGGTGAAGGTGAAAGAGGCGGAGGAGGTAACCAACACTGTGAAAGAGGCGGAGGAGGTAACCAACACTGTTTTTGTATTGTTGTTTTTTTAATAATTGTGTTTAATTTATTTTTTTCTTCAATTTTTTTATTTATTAATTATTTTTTTTAATTTGGGGAGGCCCCAAAACATTGGGAAATGGCAAACAGAATGAACAAACTGCGCTGGAGTATAGCAATGGCTGAGTGTGGCCGGTATGCCCCTGTGGGATCCATGCCTGGTTGATTTTAATGAACGTGAGCTTGTCCATGTTGGCTGTGGACAGGCGGATGCGTTCGGACAATAACCTTACCGCAAGGCAGGCCAGCACATCCAAGTGTCCAATTTGGAGACCCAGAAGTTAAAAGGGGCAGACCCATTCAGCCGGTATGTGCAGATGTGTGCACACGTACTCTTCCACCATGCTGCTGAAACGCTGCCTCCTGTTAAGACAGTCCGTATTCGGTGGTGCTGCTGGATGTAGTAGTGTGCTGATGAAGGTTTTCCACATTTTGGCCATGCTAACCCTCCCTTCTGAGGTGGTGCCGGAGCCCCAGCTGCGTTGGCGACTTCATCATCCTCCTCCGCTCGTGCTTTTACTGAGCTCCAGCTGTCAGGTGAGAACGTCATCAGTAGTGCGTCTACCAGTGTCTGCTTTTATTCAGGCATCTTCTGATTACACTTCAGCGATGGAAGTAAGGATGGCACGTGGTCCTTGTAACAGGGATCCAGCAGGGTAGCGATCCAGTAATCAGCCCTGTGTCCTCTGTATCCCCCTAGCCACACTCCAGTGATGCCAGTAAGCTGCTTTGGGTGCCACCCTGCTGTGAACAGGCTTCTTCCTCCTCCTCATCCTCTGCATCCTCCAAAACTGTGGCTGGACAGTTGTGTACCTGGCCACTGTCAGTGCAGGAACCCACCCTCTGAGCCACCTGTGGACGACTGGCCTGATAACCGTGTGAATGATACTTGATTCTCCTCATCTTCCTCCTGTGCCACCACCTCATCCATCATCACCTAAAGCATTTTTTCCAGGAGGAATAGAAGTGGGATAGTAAGGCTGATGACGTTGTCATCATGGGTGGCCATGTTGGTGGAGTACTCAAAACAATGCAACACGGCACACACTTCCAGCATGAAGGCCCACTCGTTGATGGTGAAGGGGTTTTGTTCCACAGAGTGACTCACCCATGTGTGCTGCAGCTGAAACTCCACAATCGCCTGCTGCTCCTCGCACAGACTCTCCAGCATGTGCAAGGTGGAGTTCTTCCTTGTGGGAAAGTCATAAACGAGTAAGTGAGCGGGAAGGCTGAAGTTACACTGCAGCATGGACAGGCAAGCAGCAGAAGGCTGAGAACGTCGGAAGTGCACACAGACGGCCGACACTTTATGCAGCAGCTCTGACATCTCGGGGTAATTTTTCAGGAACCTCTGTACCACCAAATTCAGCACATGCGCCAGACAAGGGATGTGTGTCAAACCGGCTAGGCCCAGAGCTGCTTGAGATTCCACCTGTTATCACACACCACAGACCGGGCTTGAGGATCATATTCATCAACCACTCAAATGTGTGTTCCTCGATGCCTGTCCATAACTCCTACACGGTGTGTTTCAGAGGAGTTTCAAAACAGCCTGTTTTAATTTCACCCTGGCTGTGCTGAAGTTGCTGATGAAGGTGTTATGCTGACTGAATAAGGAGATGGATGAGGAGGCAGTAGAGGAGGAAGCAGAATAGGAGGAGAAGGCAACAGTTGGCATCTAGAAATGTCCAGCAATCTTCGGTGGCAGTAGAACATGCGCCAAACCACTTTTCTCCTCATGTCCAGCAGCCACTACATTTATCTAGTCGGCAGTTAGGGAGATATAACGTGCCTGCCCATGCTTACTGGTTTGTGTATCGGTGTTTATGTGGACCTTGCCACTAATGACGTTTTGCAGTGCACACCTGATTTTGTCCACGCAGGGCAGGGATGGCCCCCCTGGAAAAGTAGTGGTGGCTGGGAAGCACATACTGTGGGACAGCCACTGCCATAAGGTTTTTAAAAGTGTCCGTCTCCACCAAACAGAATGGTAGCATTTCAAAGGCCAGGAATTTGGAAATGCTGGCATTCAGGGCCAGGGTAGAGGGATACTTCCTCTTTCTCTCCAGTGTTTGGGAGATGGACAGCTAAACGCTTCCATAGGACAGTATGGAGATACTCTGTGACACTGCTGGTGGTGGTGGTGATCTCACATTCTCTCTTTTTTCCAGGGATCCAGGTGGCCCTGTTGCTCATGAGGGAGAGGAAAAGGCTGAGACTGCAGCAGAAGAGGGAGCAGAAGGAGCCTGAGATCTTTGGTGGTTTGTCAGGTTTCTACTCCACTGCACTACTCGTGCTTTTCATTTTAGATGCCTGGTCATGCAGTTGGTGGTCAGGTTTAGAACATTTATGCCTCGCTTCAGGCTCTGACTGCACAGCGTCCAAACCACCTGTGTCTTGTCATCAGTACATTTCCTAAAGAACTGTCATGCCAGTGAATTCCTTTGAGCTGGCTTTGGTGTGCTTAGTCCCTCGGCGCGGTGGGCAGTAGCAGGCTTCCTCCGAACGGTACATATTACTCAGATGACCTTGATTCCATGTGCGGTCTAGGACTTCATCATCCTCCACATCATCTTCCACCCACTCTTCACCACTGCCCTCTTTGCTGCAGCTTTTGACACCTGTGTTTCGTCATTATCATCAGAGATGTGCTGCGATGGTCCTCCCATGTCTTTATCCTAAAACATAAGTAGTTGGGCATTAGTGCATTCAATCTCTTCCAGTTCTGCGGCAGTGCTAGGTGGATAACCCACAAAACCCCTGCCAGCAGAGTCATCAAAAAGCATAAGTGACTGCTGCATGACTTGGGTTCAGACAGATGCCAATGTGCCGCTGGTGCCAACTCTGCGCTTCCTGCAGGGGACTGGGTAGAAGACAATGTGAAGGAACTGGAAACACTGTCAGCCATCCAATCTAATACCACTTCTACTTGTTCTGGCCTGTCGCCTGCGTGCACCAGAAGAAGGTGTTTTATTTGGTGTGTAGATGGCACAGATTGACAACGTCCTCTCTCTTTAGCAGGGGCTCCACCACTAGCAGCACAAACAGCACCGCAACCATGGCCAACTTATTTGATGCTCGACTCATTCTTTGAAGTCATCCAGATGCCAAGGAGTTGTTTTGCTCCCCAAAAAATGGGTTTATGTCATCAGCAGAATTGCCAGACTGATTAACTACTCTATTTCAGTGTCACAGATGCAAAGGAGATGTTTTGCTCCCCAAAAAATGAGTTTATGTCACCGACAGAATTAACAGACTGATTAACTATTTTATTTCTGTGTCACGGATGCCAAGGAGTTGTTTTGCTCCCCAAAAAATGGGTTTATGTCATCAGCAGAATTGACAGACTGATTAACTATTCTATTTCTGTGTCACGCATGCAAAGGATCTGTTTTGTACCCCAATAGATGGGTTTATGTCACGGACAGAATTAGCAAACTGATTAACTATTCTATGTCTGTGTCACAGATGCAAAGAAGGTGGTTTGCAACCCAAAAAAGGGTTTATGTCATCAAAAGAATTAACACACTGAATAACTAATCTATTTCAGTATGACGGATGTAAAGGATGAATTTTGTGCCCCAGAAAATGAGTTTTCAGTCACCCACAGAAATAACAGACTGATTAACTATTCTATTTCAGTGTCACAGATGCAATGCAGGTATTCACATCCCTAAAATGGGTTTATGTCACCTACAGAATTAAGAGACTGATCAACAATTCTATTTCTGTGTCACGGATACAAATGGAGGTGTTTGCACCCCGAAACATTGTCTATAGGTCACCGACAGAATTAACAATTTGATTAAGTATTGTATTTCTGTGTCACTGGTGCAAAGGAGGTGTATTGCACCACAAAAATGCGTATAGGTCACCCACAGAGTTAAAAGCCAGATTAAAAGCCTAACACTGCAGCAGTGTACTGTCCCTATACTAGTAAGAGCAGAATAAGGGTGCAACACGTGATTAGGCATTTATGCTGGCCGGGTTACATGCTGTGCTAACCAATCACAGCCATGCCAATACTAGGCATGAGTGGGATGGCTTCAAAGTGCCCAAGTTTAAAAGCTTGTTGATTGGCTTAGCTACAGCATTTCAACAAGCTTTTTTTATCATCCGAACACCAAACATGAACACGAACTTCCGCGGGAAAGTCCGTGTTCGGGTTCGGGTACCCAGACACCACAATGTTCAGTACAAACCCGAACATTCCAGTCCGGGTTCGCTCATCCCTAACAATTAGATCATTTCATCAGCATGCTCATAGCTATGTTTAGTTTATAGACATAAATAAAACAAACTAATAAATATATACACATTTTAAAGTCTGAATATGAAACTGTATTTGGTACCTATTTAGTACTGTCATTAAGTACTTCGGGATGTAAGTTATATGTGCTTTTAATTAACTCACTATTGACCCTATTAAAATGAATTGCATGATGCATCCAATATTAACTGTGTAATGAATAAAAGTACAAAATGTTCTATGCTTCATAATCAGAATTAGTAATCATTTGGAAAAAATGTCTTTGATCATTTACTTCCCCATGATAACATTTCTAAAAGTATGAAATAAAAACAAAATCACGCGAAAATAATAATAATGCAAAAATGATAGAAAGACTCTTTGGAGATTTTGCAAGTGCTATTACGTTATTATACAAAAATCTTTTAAAAAAACAACTTTGGATTCTTTGCAAGATCCTGAAAATGTTGATAAATAATGTATATTACATGAGGGTATAAAAAAAGTTGTATAATTCTATATATTTATGAAAGCTCTTTTTCAATCAAAGTTTTCCTTTTACCAGACAATGCAAACTTCAATTAAGGATTTAATAATTTAAACCAGAAGCATGGAGGGAAACTGCTGCTTTTACTACAATGTACTTATTCTGAATAATCTATGCTTTTGTGTGATCTCTTACAAACCACAAGCTTAGAAAGTGTTATAGATTGCATTGCTCATTTACTGGGCTACAAGTCTTAGGAGGGCACCTTCATACATGACTAGTGTTGGGTGCGAATATTCGCATTGTGAATTTTAATCGCAAATATCGCCACTTCGAGAATTTGAGAAGATTTAGAATATAGTGCTATATATTTGTATTCGCAAATATTCTAGATTTTTTTTTCCCTGTGAACCCATGATCCCTCCCTGCTTCTTGCTTGTGGGCCAATGAGAAGGCTACAATATCTTTGTCTGAGCTTAGCAACATCCCTAGCAATAAATGAGAAAATTGCCAACCCTTACTATATAAGTATACACAGGGAGAAAAGAGCAGGGCAGCACCGCGCCAAGCGCTCCTTAATGGTGAACTTCTGAGCGGCAGTGGGTGGATAGCAGTAACGGTGGTGCCAGCCAATGATAAAGTCAATGGTAACGTATCGGTAGAAAAAGCAAAGAAAAAGGCGGCACTCACCACTGCGAATCTTCATTTATTGCAAGTGCTAAACAGCAAGTTCAGTACAGGGCATGGGCGGACGCCTACAGCAAGAGGCACATGAGGTAGCGACGGCCGTTTCGCGCTGTCTTGCGCTTCTTCCGGCTACAATCAATGACGTCTAAAACGTGCACGTCTTAAAAAAGGCTTCATGCGCCAAGTTGCTAAGCAACAAGGACGCCCATTCATGCGCAGTACCGACATACATAATACAATGATGTGCCTGTGCTCGCACAAGGATATAGAGTAAGACAAACATTCATGCTATGACACAAAATAGTCATAGCCCTAAGGCTAATGGCAGTACATTATAGAACCCGGTGGCCCACCGGGAATAAGGTGAGCTCAGATAAAAACACTGAGGTCATTGCGCTCGTTAAGACCCCCCGGGCCCATCGCATCAGTATGGAATAGAAATCAAAGAACAGAAGGGGGAGGATAGCGATAGGTTTGTGTTCGTTTTCAAATTCAGCCCACTAGCTAATCATATTAAACATACGATTATAAGCAATTGGGACTTACTTAGGACAGAATCTGGTTTGGGAGCCATCATTCACAATAGACCCCTGATTACCTTCAAAAGAACATGTACTATCAAGGATAAATTAGTGAGCAGTGTTTATAAGGAGGTTGACATTGGCAGCAGTTGGCTCACTAGCCGTAGACCAATCAGTAATTTCTCATGTGGGAATTTGTTCTTTTTGCCAGTATAGTTGTCGTAAAAAGATCTTTTCCATATGTGGAGTGCGCCACAGAGTGACACAGTTTATCAATTGTAGGACGCAATTTCTGGTATATGTGGTCCTTTGCACCTGTGGCGTATTTTACATTGGAAAAACGATCAGGCCCCTCTATGAACGATTCAGGGAGCATTTGAATTCAGTGCGCTCTGGGAAAGGCTGCCCCAGGCTCATCGAGCATGTGCAAAGGGATCATGGTGGTGACACGAAATGTCTCAGTTTAGGAGGACTAGAGGCTATCCCCCCTCCATCTCGAGGCGGGGATAGACACAGTTTCCTCCTCCAGCGAGAAGCACGATGGATCATTCGCACTGATGCAATGGGCCCGGGGGGTCTTAATGAGTGCAATGACCTCAGTGTTTTTATCTGAGCTCACCTTATTCCCGGTGGGCCACCGGGTTCTATAATGTACTGCCATCAGCCTTAGGGCTATGACTATTTTGTGTCATAGCATGAATGTTTGTCTTACTCTATATCCTTGTGCGAGCACAGCCGCATTATTGTATTATGTATGTCGGTACGGCGCATGAATGGGCGTCCTTGTTGCTTAGCAACTTGGCGCATGAAGCCTTTTTTAAGACGCGCACGTTTTAGACGTCATTGATTGTAGCCGGAAGAAGCACAAGACAGCGCGAAACGGCCGTCGCTACCTCATGTGCCTCTTGCTGTAGGCGTCCGCCCATGCCCTGTACTGAACTTGCTGTTTAGCACTTGCAATAAATGAAGATTCGCAGTGGTGAGTGCCGCCTTTTTCTTAGCTTTTTCTACTGATACGTTACCTTACTATATAAGAACCTCCCCAGCAGCCATTTTCTGCAGTTTTTCTGCAGTTCTGAGAGAGACAGCAGTGTCATTGCTGTGCTCTGTGCTTTCCTGTGTCATTACATTAGATAGTTAGTTCGCTCATATATATAATACAGATAGTTAGTGGGAGATAGTCAGTGTAGGTTAGATTGTGATATAGTGTAGCTGATAGGTTCCAGTGCAGGGTATTAGGTAGTGAGGTTCTGCTGTCCATACATACATAGTGCTGTGATGTCACAACTTCACAACAATACTTAGTGCACCAAACAGTAATATGTAGTCAGACCTGCAAAAATGTGAAGTTGCACGTATTGCACAAAAATATGCGCATCATTAATTGCCGATTTGCACAATTGTGAATATATAGGATCACTCTGCATATAAAGCTATTGTAATGTTCTGCCGTGCCAACCATTTTCTCCAGTCTCAGGAAACTTCTAGCAGCTTTAAAAATGTAGCAAAGTGACCCACACCTGTATTGCGCTCACAATATGAGCATATTACATTGCAGATTTTCGCAATCAAGAAAATAATTGTAAATTCTCAAATCCACGAATTTATGACAAATATTCACCTAAATATTCACGAAATATCGCAAATTCGAATATTGCCCCTCCCGCTCTTCACTATACGTGACAAAAATTTCAGCATCTGAAAGGAGATAAAATTACTTTACACTGGTACTACTCAATAGTGCCAACAGTGTTGCCTGTTTGTATAAATCTTTATTAATCATTGTAGGAGTCACCATGCTGCATACCGTATTTTTTGCTCCACAGGACACACCCTTTCGCCTTGAAAGTGGGGGACAATGGGTGTTCTCCTTATGGAGCGAATACTTGTGAGCGCATCCAATATTGAATCTCTTATTAGTACACAAAGGGAACAGGGAGTGCTGAATATAGCACCCCTGGTTCTGGCATACTCACCACTCCCTGGTCTTCTCTGAGTGCCATGCTGCACTGTCCTGACTGTGTACAGCATCACAGGTCACACCGCAGCATGGACCAGGAGAAGACCAGAAGACGATAAGTGCAGGAAACTGGTGCTGTCTGGAGCAGGTGAGGTAAGTTCATTTATTTATTTTATGTCTCATGATCTGAACTCTCATAATGAATGGGGGTCTGATTTGGGGGTTTGATCTGAGGTCTGATGGGGGTCTAATATGAGGTCTAATAAAGAATGAGGGTCTGATTTGGGTGTCTGATCTGAGATCTGATGAGGGTCTGATCTGAGGTCTTAAATACATTGGGATTGATCTGAGATACATTGGGAGATAAAATTAATAGGAGGTATATTCTACTGACGCCACAATCAACATGGTGGGATTATTAATGGGAAAGATAGTGATCCATAGTGGCACATGAAAGTGCCCAAAATGGATTCCCATATATTTGATGAATGAGAACAGGAACCAATCTTGGTTCAATGGAAGTTAGGGTTCCACACTGGCTATAATTACGGATCTCATAGAGGTAAAGAGTAGAGAAGCGAGGAAAAGAGAAGGAGAGTTGTTTAATTAAATGGTATTTAATTTAATGAAACCAAGGAAGCTAAATTAAGCAACTAAATGATATTTGTTCATTTAGGCCCAAGGGATACACCGTTTTTAGGCAGGACATTCATTGGGCCTCTTTTTGAAGGATTAAGTTATTCCAGTTGCCACCTCTTGGTGACAAACGTATAACCGCAATGACCTTTATTCTTAAAGATCCACAGTTGCCGTTGTGCACGTCCATTACATGACGTGCAATTGGTTTATCACGCCGGTTCCTCATATCTCCCAGGTGTTCACTGACCCACCTCCTTTTTAATTCACGTTTGGTTTTGACAACTTAATTCAAGAGGCATTCACACGTGCATAGGTAGATACAGTGGTGTATCTTGGTTTTGTGCTGCCCTAGGTGAGACTAAACTCGGGCACCCCCCTAATATAAATTTGACCCACCCCTTCCTGCCAAGACCAAACCCCTTACTCTGTAAACCCCACCACTTCCTATTTAGGCTCCACCCTTTCCTGTTAGACCCATGACAGTGCCACCCACAGATCCCCCCCATGACAATGCCATCCACAGATCCCCCCCCCATGACAGTGCCATCCACAGATCCCCTCCTCATGACAGTGTAATCTACAGATCCCCCTCCCCGCCGCTCACAGGATTATACATTTATTAACTGTAATCTGTAACTTTAACTTTAAATGAGCGCTTATCTTAGGGTGCTGTACACACACAGGGCGCTGTACACACATACCGCATGCATAGGTCACTGTACATACTTCATCAGGAAACTCACCCTCACCACCTCCTGGCAGAAGCGCCGCACGGACTTCAGGGAGCTCAAGTCCAGCAGCTTCGCCTTCACCACCACATCGCTGCTGTCTCCGGTCTCCTCCCGCAGCTCCCGGGCCGTTTCCTCAGCCCCTTCCGGGTCCCGACACGCCAGGATGACCCAAGCCTGCAACCTGAGCAGCTCTGCCGCCCTATGCTGCAGATAGCCCCGGTAATAATTACCGTCTAGGCTCGCATGAGAACACCATGGCCGCCGCTACCATCAGCGCCGAGGAGCCGCCATATTGGTTGTGGGCAGGTCCTGGCGGAGAGAAAGTCACCTGCAGAGAGGAGCTGGGGGCATGGCCCTGACTAGAATGGAGGGCCTCATGGTAGGTAGGAAGAGGCGGAGACTCGTGATTTAATGGGCACATCAGTCACTCTACAATCAGGTGCAGGTGGGGCAGTGGAGGGAGCAGGTCATGTCAATGGGAGGAGAGATGTCAGTTACCCTGTATATTCTAACCCCCAGGCAAGCGTCCCAGGCACCATGGGAACGCCTGAGGGTTAGAATATACCATGGATTTAAGTTTTCACGATCTTACTGAGATCGTGAAAACTCAGATCCGATGAGCAAACAAGGCATTTTGCTGCCCCTATGCTGCCTTATGCAAATGCCTTGTTTGCCTTGTGACTGGGTAGATAACCCCTTGTGTACGACAATTGGCAAAATCATGCATGTCATACGTTTTACCTGAGCTCACATTTGTAAACTGCTTAGATTTTTGAATAAATGGACAACAGATACAATCGCTACCACATTTGAATGTACCCACTGGTTTGGGGTTAAGCCAGGTGGTTGTCTCAACCGGTCTCTGATAGTGACTATGGACCAATCTGTCTTTTAACGATCTACCGCATCTGTACGTGATAGCTGGTCTGGGCAGCAGAACATCTGTGAGATCTGGTTCGGTAAGGAGAATACCCCAAAATCTATGCAAGATACCTCTGAATCTTTGATTTTGGCAGTCATAGGTACCAATTATTCTTATAGTCTGTTTAGAATCACTCTGGTCATTGGTCAACCTCACTTGAATGTTTGAAAGCCCTCTTTAGGACGTTGTCTGAATAGCCCTTTGTGAAAACCTGTTTCGCATATACCTGGCCTGACGGTAAAATACATAAAAGGAAGAACAGTTTCTTCTCACTCGAAGGTACTGACCTTTGGGGATACCACATTTTAGATGCACAGGTTGATAACTCGCCCATTGCAAAATGCTATTAGTGGCCATGGGTTTTCTGTAAGTCTCAGTGTGTAATTCACCTTAAAGTTTGGTAATGCAGATATCCAAAAATGAAGAATGCTGTCTCTCTCAATCTCAAAGGAAATCTAAGATCTTAGACATTCACATTAAGGGCAGTAACAAATTCAATAAAAGAGTCTCTTGTACCATCCCACAGTATGAACACGTCGTAATTGTATCTCCCCAAAATATCATATTGGGGGCCCATCGACGACATGGTTCATTAAAGACAATAGTGTCCTTCCATCAGCCCAGGAATAAATTGGCATAACTGGGCACACATGGGCTACCCATAACCATACCCCTGAGCTGGCAGAAGAATGTTGTGCAGTCAGCAAATCCGCAGATAGCCATGCCCTGTAATGTCACAACTCTATAAAAACCTCATCCCGCACAGTCTCATCCATTTCACTGTGAGCTGAGCATAGGGAGAGGATTTGCAAGCACTACGGGCAGTGTTTCCGAAAGCTTTTAATTGCAGAATATTGGATAGGGACAGTCCAGGGACAATGTAGGGAGATCGTAGGGAGACTGCATGGACAGTGCAGGCTGAGTGTAATCGCCCTGTCCATCTTGATAATCTGCTGTGCCATTCATACTTAATTTGGTTTTCTATAGACAGATGTAAACCACAAAAATACCTCTGTGAATGCTTTGCTGCAGTCAACATCTTCACATCCTTCACAAACAATTAGAGGGATTCCAACTGGACAATTTTTTAAAGAAAGGAGGATTTGCTCAAGCAGGGGTATACTGGGAACTTAAAGTGGCCCTGGAAAAAAAATTAAAAGTGTCCTCATGTTGTAGGTGGTTCCAAATTGACAGAAGGTGGGGTAACACAAGTAGGCGGGGCCAGCAATACCATAACAAATACTGTCCCATCAAAACCATATACCACTGTATAGCACAATATATCCCCCCTAAAGCTGTCCCTTTGTGGTGGCCATCAATAGATGCCATATTCTGTTCTTCTAACCTCCAGTTGTCCCTGATTAAGATATGGAACAGAGGGCATAGGTGGTGAGACGTGGGCTACACTTGAATTCGGGAGGGCATGGGCAATTGTTGTCCGGGTATATTAAAATTTGATTCTGAAAGCTTTAATTACCCCTGAGAGCTCATTATGTACCTGGACAGCAGCAGAGAGAAGGTCTTAGGTGTTCCCCTGGGCATCGGCCCACCAGGAAATTTCCCTGTAAGGTCTATTGCCAATCCTCCCCTATGCTCAAGTAATGAAAATTTTGAAAATCAGGCTAACATCTGAAGACAGCATTTTCTTGAAAGAGGGTACAGTAAGAGATCCATCAATTAGGCATATAACAGAGCAAAAAATACACCATGTCAGGATCTGGTTCATCCGAGACCGAAGAAAAACTCAGGAGAAATGGTGATATATATCACTAATTATCATTCACAATGGGAAAACATGCGTGTTATAGTGGAGAGAAGTACCTTTCAACTCACCGAGCCCTAGTGGCTAGAAGGTCAAAGAACTTAAAGGACCATTTAGTGAAATCTTATTACCATCCTAAAAAAGATAGTGAACTCATTGGATAAAAAGGTCCAAAATGGGGATATAAGCCATGTGGCAAGTTTGTTGCGTGCCCCCAATATAACTCGGACATTACCCATAGCATTACTTCTACTACAAGGGCTGTGGTTAATTACGCAACACGTCCATGCCCTATGATCTATATTGGACTAACAACTAGTGAATTGAAAATATGTGTGATATCCGTGATATAATTGAGGCTGAAGAAAATGAAGATCTGTTGAATCTGAAACCAATCTTCAAACACTTTAAAATGTGCCATGGATGTGATTCCACTCTTTTGATGGTTCAGGGAATTGATCATATTGATTTGGGAATGCAAGGAGGCAATGTTATGTCCATGAATGTCCTGAGTTTCCTCTGAAGTTATTATTTTTAACTGTTTTATTATTTTATCAGTATTTATGTGTATCCTCTTTTATGTGTTAATGAAGTGTCCGTGACATGGTCGACAAATGTTTTTGTTTGTACATCTATATATGCAGGTGTATGTATATGTACACACATATGTACATGTATGCAAATATATATATATATATATTGTGGTAAGGTGCAGGGTGCCGTCGTGGATGGCAGGTATGTGTCACCGAGGTTCATAGCCTCGGTGAGGTAAGAGCCCGTTTTTGTTGATGTCAGCAGCAGCTAGTGCTACTGACAGAGTTTAAATAGCATGGCTGCAAAGCCGATCCGGGCCGGCTCTTACCGGGAGCAGCTAAAGTGTAGGGTGGGTGGCTGCTCCCCACGACCCAGTCCTGGTTTTGGGCTGGGTTTAAAAGCTCAGCCAGCTCAGCAGCTGGAGGCTGTGATTATCCTGGAGCTGCTAACAGGGCTGAGGAGTTCTCTGTCCTGGAGGAAAGAGCTCAGCAAGGAGGTGCTTTGTTCCTGGCTACCTGAAGCTGGATTCTCCTGCGGCTGGGCCGACAGCGTGGTGCGAACCTGCACCTACACCTCCCAGGTGACTGAACCTGTGTTGGCCTGTTTTTGTTTTGCCACGTTATTTCCGTTGTGTGTGAACTGTCACCAAAGAGACTGTTTTTCATTTATGGTGTGCAAGTGTGAATAAAACACTGTTTGTTGCACAATCTGGACTCCTTGTTTTGCCTCTAAACTGCACCCGCACCGCTGTCTACCAGAGCGACTCCCCACATTTGGTGTCGGATGCGGGCATGCGCAGTGAGGCTGGCGTGAACGCCGAAGTTTTGTTTTTCTAAAGTGCATGGAATATATTAAGCCAGCAAAGCTGCAAGCAGGAGTTTCTGGCAACATGGAGGCTGCTGTGAAGGCTCTCATAGAGGCTAACGTGCAGCAGCGGAGACCAACCAACTACTGCTACAACATGTGATGGCGTTACAGGAGGCAGGAGCGTCCCACCACGTCCATGATGCCCGGAAAGCGGTCCGATGCGGCGATCCCAAAAATGACCCCCGCAGACGACGTTGAGACGTACCTGGCGGTTTTTGAGAAGGTCGCCGTGAGGGAAAAGTTACCCCGTGACCAGTGGGCCGAGGTGGTTGCTCCGTTCTGGCATCCGGACCCCAGCAAGTTTTTTTGATTTGGCAGACGACCAGGCTGCTGACTATTCCACGGTGAAGGGGAGATCCTGGCCAGACTGGGGGTAAACGTGTTGGTCCGGGCTCAGCGGGTCGCCGTGGGACTTCAAAGTGGCTGAACCCGCCAGGCCGCAGTACTATGAGTTGCTGCACAGGTTGCAAAAATGGCTGCAGCCTGAGGTTCTAAGTCCGACTGCTATGCTGGACCGGCTGCTGGCTGACATGTTTTGGAGGGCCTTGCCTTACCCCCTTCAACACTGGATCGGCCAGGTATCCCCACCAATGCCCTTGAGATGAGTCGACCTGGTGGAGCGATATGAGGCCACCAGAAACCTGCAGGGGTTCTTTTGGGAGGGGGCCAGTCAAACCCCGAAATCTCCACCCCAGTCCCGGCGGCCGGCCAAACCCGCCTGGGATGTACCTCTTGCAGATCCGTCCCCAGTGGTCTGCTGGCAGTGTCGGGAGCCTGGACACATAAGGGCCAACTGTCCACAGTGGGGGAACCCATGGAGACTAATTATGGGTACCGGGCTTCCATGTATGCCCGGAGACTGTGTGCGACCGGCATCCCGGGACAATAGACAATCGTCATCTGTGCCAGGTGCAAGTCGGGGATAACCTGGCAGTGGCGCTGTTGGACTCAGGGAGCCTGGTAACCCTGGTAAGTGCTGCCCTGGTACAGCCCACCCAGTATTCGGGCCGGACAGTGGGTGTGGTGTGCATACACGGAGACTTAAAGGACTATCCCACTGCTGTAATGTCTCTGTCCACGGCGGTCGGCACCTGGACTTGTGAAGTGGCGATCTCCACAAAGCTGCCCTATGAACTAATAATTGGGAGAGACTTCCCTGGTTTTCCGTCACTGTGGCCTGAGATGAAAGTGACTAATAGCCCTGAGACAGGGTAACCCTAGCAGAGTGGCCTGATACCCCTGGAAGGCCAGAACCCTGGGAGCCCGAGTCTGAAGGGCCAGCGGTAGGGGTGACCACTGCTGCAGCGGTAGTGGGGAGACAACCCCACTGAGTGTAATGGTGGGAGACACGGAGGACTTGCCACCGGGACCTGAGTTGGCAGACCTCAATGTCTCCGGGGAAAATTTTGGGACCGCACAACACCGGGACCAAACCCTAACCAGGGCCTGGGAGAATGTGCTGGAAATTGATGGTAAACCCCAGAAACCAGGGGCTGAATTAATGTTCCCACGATTTATTGTTCTGCAGGATATGTTGTATCGGGTGAACCAAATCCGAGGTGAACCTGTTGAACAGTTGGTGGTGCCCACAGCGTATCGCAAGCTTGTCATGGAGCTTGCCCACCAACATGTTCTTGGGGGACACCTGGGGTGGCAGAAAACCCAGGACCGCATACTGCAGCGGTTTTATTGGCCCAGTGTGTTCAAGGAAGTAGAAAATTATTGTAAGTCCTGTCCAACCTGTCAGGTAACTAGCCCCCAGCCACATTTCCGTAGTCCTCTGGTACCTCTGCCAATTATTGAAGTACCGTTTGAGCGAATTGCTATGGATTTAATTGGGCCTGTACCAAAGTCTGCTAGGGGCCACCAACACATTCTGGTAGTTCTCGACTATGCCACTCGGTATCCGGAGGCGGTGCCTCTGCGACATACCTCAGCTAAGCTCATTGCCAAAGAGTTAATGGAGATGTTTTCCCGTGTGGGCCTGCCAAAAGAGGTTCTGACAGACCAAGGGACCCCTTTATGTCCAAAGTAATGAAGGAACTGTGTAAATTGTTGCGTATAAAGCAGTTACGGACGTCCGTTTACCATCCGCAAACAGACGGTCTTGTTGAGAGGTTTAACCAAACTCTAAAAAATATGTTAAAAAGGGTGGTGTCTAGAGATGGGAAGGACTGGGACCTGCTTCTGCCCTATCTCATGTTCGCAGTGCGAGAGGTACCCCAGGCCTCTACTGGGTTCTCGCCCTTCGAACTGCTTTATAGCAGACACCCTCGGGGCCTGTTGGATATCGCCAAGGAAGCATGGGAACAACAGCCTGTCCCCCACAAAAGTGTCATTGAGTATGTCGCCCAGATGCAGGAACGGATGGAAAGGGTGTTGCCGTTGGTCCGGGAGCATATGGAGGCAGCGCAACAAGCCCAGAGTAGGGTGTATAATCGTCAGGCTCGAGTGCGGGGCTTCAATCCGGGAGATCGAGTGTTGGTTCTGGTACCCACCCTTGACAGCAAATTCCTAGCTAGGTGGCAGGGCCCCTATGAGGTGGTCGAGAAGGTAGGGGAAGTAAATTACAAAGTACACCAGCCAGGGCGGCGCAAGCCGGAGCAGGTGTACCATGTGAATTTGCTAAAGCCGTGGAAAGATAGGGACACGGCCGACGACCACAGCCCCCGGCCAGGGCTTCTAGGTGAAAGGGTCCAGCTCCACAGTTCGAGGCCTGTGAAGCCGTAACCACGGTAAAAATTGCAGACAGCCTGTCTTCCACACAAGTTCAGGAAGTCAGGGAGTTCCTCAGTCGGAACACGGATGTGTTCTCGGACCTCCCTGGCCGCACGTCTCTCATCCGACATGACATCGTCACTGAGCCTCAGGCCAAGGTCGGTTAAAACCATACCGGGTACCCGAGGCTCGGCGACGGGCCATCGCGGAGGAAGTGCAGTTAATGTTGAAGCTCGATGTCATTGAGGAGTCGAAAAGTGAGTGGGCCAGTCCCATAGTCCTAATACCCAAGCCGGATGGGACGTTGCGGTTCTGCAACGACTTTACGCAAGTTAAATGAAGTATCCAAGTTTGGCGCGTATCCCATGCCCCGAGTAGACGAGCTTGTTGAAAATTTAGGACAAGCCCGTTATTTTTCTGTGCTGGACCTCACTAAAGGGTACTGGCAGGTACCCTTAACGGAGGCGGCTAAGGAAAAAACCGCGTTTGTTACCCCGCAGGGCCTGTATCACTACAAGGTGTTACCCTTTGGCCTGCATGGCGCCCCCGCCACTTTCCAGAGGTTAATGGACATAGTGCTGCGACCACATCGTCGGTGCGCCTCGGCCTACTTAGATGATGTAGTCATCCACAGCACCGACTGGGAAAGCCATTTACCCAAGGTGCAGGCGGTAGTGGATGCCCTGAGGAAAGCTGGACTAACCGCCAATCCAAAAAAGTGTGCGATTGGGTTGGAAGAGACCAAATATCTGGGATATGTAATTGGGCGGGAGTCATCAAACCTCAGGTAACTAAGGTAGAGGCCATTCGTAGCTGGCCCCGACCGGTCACCACCAGGCAGGTAAAGTCGTTCCTGGGGATTGTAGGATACTACATGAGGTTTGTGCCCCACTTTGCCACAATAGCAGCGCCATTGACAGACCTGTTGAAGGGGCGAAAGTCTGGGAGGGTTAGCTGGAGTGAGAAGGCGGAGGAGGCTTTCTCCGCGTTGAAGTCGGCCCTGTGTGGGTCCCCGGTTTTGGTGACACCCGACTTCAACAAGGAGTTTGTCGTACAGACCGACGCCTCGGAGGTAGGCCTCGGTGCGGTACTGTCGCAGGAGGTCAACGGGGAAGAACATCCCGTTGTCTTCCTGAGCCGTAAGCTCAGTCCCGCCGAGTCCAGATATAGTATAGTGGAGAGGGAGTGCCTGGCTATCAAGTGGGCACTCGAATCTCTCCGCTACTACCTGTTAGGGAGGAGGTTCCGTCTGGTGACCGACCATTCCCCCTCAAATGGATGAGTCAGGCCAAGGAGAGGAATGCTCGGGTCACCAGGTGGTTCCTATCCCTTCAAAATTTCAAGTTCTCCGTGGAACATAGGGCAAGTCGCTTGCAGGGAAATGCAGATGCCCTTTCCCGCGTCCACTGCCTCACATGTGTCCACCCCTCAGGGTTGAACAAAGGGGGTGTGTGGTAAGGTGCAGGGTGCCGTCGTGGATGGCAGGTATGTGTCACCGAGGTTCATAGCCTCGGTGAGGTAAGAGCCCGTTTTGTTGATGTCAGCAGCAGCTAGTGCTACTGACAGAGTTTAAATAGCATGGCTGCAAAGCCGATCCGGGCCGGCTCTTACCGGGAGCAGCTAAAGTGTAGGGTGGGTGGCTGCTCCCCACGACCCAGTCCTGGTTTTGGGCTGGGTTTAAAAGCTCAGCCAGCTCAGCAGCTGGAGGCTGTGATTATCCTGGAGCTGCTAACAGGGCTGAGGAGTTCTCTGTCCTGGAGGAAAGAGCTCAGCAAGGAGGTGCTTTGTTCCTGGCTACCTGAAGCTGGATTCTCCTGCGGCTGGGCCGACAGCGTGGTGCGAACCTGCACCTACACCTCCCAGGTGACTGAACCTGTGTTGGCCTGTTTTTGTTTTGCCACGTTATTTCCGTTGTGTGTGAACTGTCACCAAAGAGACTGTTTTTCATTTATGGTGTGCAAGTGTGAATAAAACACTGTTTGTTGCACAATCTGGACTCCTTGTTTTGCCTCTAAACTGCACCCGCACCGCTGTCTACCAGAGCGACTCCCCACAATATATATATATATTTGTTCACACATTTTCCAATATAACTTTTATTAGAGAAATTTTCATTTTTTTGTTACAACATAGTGCATCATATAGTTTGTAAAGCTGTGCAATATATAATATTATTACAATGTGTCATCAGTTTACAAGAATCAGAAATAACCAGCATGAGAAATGATTGTAACTGCACAAAAATCTTAGCTGAATACATATTGTGAAATTGTCACTTCAAGTGTTAAACAAATAATATTAAAAACACCAACAGTAGCTGAATACATCTGTCATCGAGGGAATTTTGGGTTGTAGCCAGCTGCGAAACAAGCATCTCTTGGCTGCTAGTATCACTAGGTGTATTAATGGAGATAGTCTCCTCCCGTCCTCTACCGCATGAAATAATATAAGTTCTGGAGTCAGAGGTATCGATAGCTTCAGATGAGTTCTAATTTGGCTTTTTATTGACCTCCAGAACCTCTGTGAAGCTGGACAATGCCACAAACAATGTAACATGTCCGTACCCTGCTGACGGCATTTGGGGCATTTAGTCTGCCTATCTTGCTTTTGCTGATTTGAGCTGAATGCAAAACCATATATCGCTCTATGTATCAAGCGGCTGTGCGTTTCACGACATATTTCATTTGGGGTAGTCTTTCTTATCCTGTCCCATCCCTTTAGGATTATTTTCCCAACTTTCATAGATGGGAAGTCTTTGGTCCACCCATTGAAGGCCGATTCAGCCGTTCCCCTCAAGTTTTTGTCTCTCAAACGTAAGTATATTTCCGAGAGTTACTTTTTCTGGGAACCCTGTCCTATTAGTGTATAAAAATCATTGGGCGCAATTTCCTTTGTAAGGTTCAGTACCCTCCTCTTTAGGAAGCTCTTTACCTGCAGGAAGGACAATGAATTCTTTACCGTACTAAGTTTGTATTTGTCACAGAATTCAGCAAACGAGTAATATCTATTTTGCTGAGAACTCCACATATCTCCAACCCTTAGGACCCCCACAGATCTCCATCGATTAAAATGGGTTAAGCCTATCCTTGCTGGAATTTCCGGATGATTTCTAAGCTCCATGTATTTCGATACACTGAATGGCAAGTTAAATGTTTTTCTTGTGGCTTTCCATGTGGCTATCGTGTCTTTGAGTAACAGGCTCTGTCGCAAGGGCTGTGGAAGTGCTCTAAATTTGGTATGTAATAAGGAGGTCAACCCCCATGGATTTGCCAGTTGAGTCTCTAAGGATCTGTTAGAGTAAAAATTTGACCCCTTAATCCAGTCTATACAGTGCCTCATAAGGGCAGCCAGATTATAGCACCTTAAATCTGGGAAAGCCATTCCTCCCTGATTTTTAGGCAACTTTAATTTCTGCAATGCTATTCTGGGCTTATTGCCTTTCCTCAGAAATGATCTAAAGGCCCTCTCTATATTTGAGACATCTGTGTGTTTTAACAGTAAAGGAATGGTCTGCATGAGATATAGGAGTTTGGGTATACATATCATTTTCAGTGGTTGACCTCTGCCCCCCAAGGAGAGCGGTAGATTCATCCACCTTTCAACGTCTCCCGATATCTTTTTTATCAGGAGAGGATAGTTTAACCTATAGAGAGATTCAGGGTTTTTTCCTAAATTTATACCGAAATATTTTATAGACCTTGAGGCTATCTGTAAGGGTATCTCCAGTTTCTGTTTTAGCTGTATTTTGTTACTAGACCCTATAAGCAATATTTCGGATTTAGTACATTTCACTCTGAATCCAGACACCTCCCCAAAGTCTGTGAGCACTTGGAACAAATGTTTCGCATCCCTAGATGGATTCTCCAAGAACATCAGGAGGTCATCTGCAAATAATGCGTGCTTTATCTTTAAGTTACCCACTTTTATACCTTCTATCTTGTTCTCCTTGTCAAATTGGGGTTCAAGGGCCAGATTAAAGAGGAGTGGTGACAGCGGGCATCCCTGCCTAGCATCTTTGCTTATTTCGATGGGACCAGGAAAGAAACCCGGAATGTGTAACCTTGCCTGTGGGTTGGAGTATATACCTCTTATAAATCTCCTAAAGGATCCCACACACTCCAGGCCATCAAGAACGGTGTCCATCCATCCCCAGTCCACATTGTCAAATGCCTTCTCGGCGTCTATAGAGATGATGGCTGGAAATAGATGGGCCCCCGGATGCATCTCAACTTCGTCCAGCACTGTGAGTACCTTCCATACATTCATGACCGCCGCTCTCCCCTGAACAAATCCCACTTGTGCTGGGGTTATTAACTTAGGCAGTATTGAGGCCAGCCTGTCCGCCATTATTTTGGAGGCTATTTTAAGATCTAGATTTATTAGCGATGTTGGCCTGTAGGAGGCTGGGTCTAGTGGATTCTTCCCAGGTTTTAGTTAGATTTTGATGTAGGCCAAATTCGACTGCTGAGGAATCTGTGAGTTTTGCATGTAACCTGAGTAGAGTTGTGTGAGCGTCGGTGCTATTTCTTGTACCAGCGACTTTTAGAACTCGGCACTGAAGCCGTCAGGTCCCGGGTAGAGTTGAGCGAACACCTGGATGTTCGGGTTCGAGAAGTTCGGCCGAACTTCCCGAAAATGTTCAGGTTCGTGATCCGAACTCGACCCAAACTTCATCCCGAACCCGAACTCCATTGAAGTCAATGGGGACCCGAACTTTTGGGCACTAAAAAGGCTGTAAAATTGTCCAAGAAAGGGCTAGAGGGCTGCAAAAGGCAGCAAAATGTAGGTAAATGCACTGCAAACAAATGTGGATATGGAAATGAATTAAAATAAAATAAAATAAATAAAAATTAACAAATATCAACTGGAGAGAGGTCCCATAGCAGAGAATCATGCGTCATATTACCCACCACTGGAGAAGGCCACTTTCAGTTATTTAGGCCCCAGCACCCAGACAGAGGAGAGAGGTCCCAGAGAAAGGAATCATGCATCACATCACCCATCACTGGAGAAGGCAACTTTCAGTTATTTCGGCCCCAGCACCCAGACAGAGGAGAGAGGTCCCAGAGCAAGGAATCATGCATCATATCACCCATCACTGGAGAAGGCCACTTTCAGTTATTTCGGCCCCAGCACCCAGACAGAGAAGAGAGGTCCTACAGCAGAGAATCATGCATCATATTACCCACCACTGGAGAAGGCCACTTTCAGTTATTTAGGCCCCAGCACCCAGACAGAGGAGAGAGGTCCCACAGCACAGAATCATGCGTCATATTACCCACCCCTGGAGAAGGCCACTTTCAGTTATTTAGCCCACGGCACCCAGACAGAGGAGAGAGGTCGCATGGCAGAGGTTCAGGCTTCATGTCACCCACCATTGTAACAGGCCACTTTCAGTTATTTAGGCCCCGGCGCCCAGATTAAGGAGAGGTTCATTCAACTTTGAGTTGCACCGCAAGATCATGGTAAAGCTAAAAAAATGAGTATTCAATAAAGAAGTGCACCGGAGTACAAGAATACATGGTTGAGGGGGAGGCAGTTATAAATGTCTGCACAAGGGAGGGACAGGTCCTGTAGGATCCATGCCTGGTTCATTTTTATGAACGTCAGCTTGTCCACGTTGGCTGTGGACAGGTGGCTGCGTTTGTCAGTAATGACGCCCCCAGACAAAACGCTGGCCGCCGGGCAGGCCAGCACCTCCGAGGCATAAAAGACTAACCCTGGCCACATGGACAATTTGGAGACCCAGAAGTTGAATGGGGCCGAACCATCAGTCAGTACGTGGAGGGGTGTGCACACGTACTGTTCAACCATGTTAGTGAAATGCTGCCTCCTGCTAACACGTTCTGTATCAAGTGGTGGTGCAGTTAGCTGTGGTGTGGAGACAAAACTTTTCCACATTTCTGCCATGCTAACCCTGCCCTCAGAGGAGCTGGCCGTGACACAGCTGCGTTGGCAACTTCTTGCTCCTCCTCTGCCTTCGCCTTGGGCTTCCACCTGTTCCCCTGTGACATTTGGGAATGATCTCAGGAGCGCGTCTACCAGCGTGTGTTTGTACTCGCGCATCTTCCTATCACGCTCCAGTGCAGGAAGTAAGGTGGGCACATTGTCTTTGTACCGGGGATCCAGCAGGCTGGCAACCAAGTAGTCCACACACGTTAAAATGTGGGCAACTCTGCTGTCGTTGCGCAGGCACTGCAGCATGTAGTCGCTCATGTGTGACAGGCTGCCCAGAGGTAAGGACAAGCTGTCCTCTGTGGGAGGCGTATCGTCATCGTCCTCCGTATCCCCGCAGCCATGCACCAGTGATGGGCCTGAGCTGTGTTGGGTGCCACCCCGCTGTGAACCTGCTTCATCCTCATCCTCCTCCACCTCCTCCTCATCCTCCTCGTCCTCCAGTAGTGGGCCCTGGCTGGCCACATTTGTACCTGGCCTCTGCTGTTGCAAAAAACCTCCCTCTGAGCCACTTCTAACAGACTGGCCTGAAAGTGCTAAAAATGACCCCTCATCCTCCTCCTCCTCCTCCTGGGCCACCTCCTCTTCCATCATCGCCCTAAGTGTTTTCACAAGGAGACATAGAAGTAATATTGTAGCGCTGATAACGGCATCATCGCCACTGGCCATGTTGGTGGAGTACTCGAAACAGCGCAACAGGGCACACTGGTCTCGCATGGAGGCCCAGTCATTGTTGTTGAAGTGGTGTTGTTCTGCCGAGCGACTCACCCGTGCGTGCTGCAGCTTAAACTCCACTATCGCCTCCTGCTGCTCGCACAATCTGGCCAGCATGTTCAAGGTGGAGTTCCACCTGGTTGGCACGTCGCATACGAGGCGGTGAGCGGGAAGGCCGAAGTTACGCTGTAGCGCAGACAGGCGAGCAGCGGCAGGATGTGAACGCCGGAAGCGCGCACAGACAGCCCGCACTTTATGCAGCAGCTCTGACATGTCGGGGTAGTTGTGAATGAACTTCTACACCACCAAATTCAGCACATGCGCCAGGCAAGCGATGTGCGTCAAACCGGCTAGTCCAAGAGCTGCAACGAGATTTCGCCCATTATCGCACACCACCAGGCCGGGCTTTAGGCCCACCGGCAGAAACCACTCGTCGGTCTGTTGTTTAATACCCCGCCACAACTCCTGCGCGGTGTGGGGCCTTTCCCCCAAACATATGAGTTTCAGAATGGCCTGCTGACGTTTACCCTGGGCTGTGCTGAAGTTAGTGGTGAAGGTGTGTGGCTGACTGGATGAGCTGGTGGAAGCAGAGGAGGAGAAAGCCGAGTAGGAGGAGGAGGCTACAGGAGGCAAAGAATGATGCCCTGCGATCCTTGGCGGCGGAAGGACGTGCGCCAAAGAACTCTCCGCCTGCAGCCCAGCCGCCACTACATTTACCCAGTGTGCAGTTAGGGAGATATAGCGTCCCTGGCCGTGCTAACTGGTCCACGTATCCTTGGTTAGGTGGACCTTGCCACAGATGGCATTGTGCAGTGAACACTTGATTTTATCGAATACTTGGTTGTGCAGGGAAGGCACGGCTGTCTTGGAGAAGTAGTGGCGGCTGGGAACAACATACTGAGGGATAGCCATGGACATCAGCTGTTTGAAGCTGTCTGTGTCCACCAGCCTGAATGACAGCATTTCAAAGGCCAGTAGTTTAGAAATGCTGGCATTCAGGCCCAGGGCTCGAGGGTGGCTAGATGGGAATTTACGCTTTCTCTCCAAGGTTTGTAAGATGGAGAGCTTAACGCTGCCGTGTGACATGGTGGAGATGCTTGGTGACGCAGGTGGTGGTGTCGGTGGCACATCCTCTGTTTGGTGGGTGACAAGTGCCAACATTCCTCCCGAGGCGGAGGAAGAGGCCGAGGCAGCAGCAGAAGAGGGAGCAAGGGGGGCCTGAGTGAGTTCCTTGTTTTTAAGGTGTTTACTCCACTGCAGTTCATGCTTTGCATGTAGATGCCTGGTTATGCAGGTTGTGCTAAGGTTCAGAACGTTAATGCCTCGCTTCAGGCTCTGATGGCACGGCGTGCAAACCACTCGGGTCCTGTCGTCAGCACATTGTTTAAAGAAGTGCCATGTCAGGGAACTCCTTGAAGCTTCCTTTGGGGTGCTCGGTCCCTGGTGGCGGTGGCCAGTAGCAGGCGAACTCTCTTGGTGGCGGCTGTTCTGCTTTTGCCCCTTGCTCCCTCTTTTGCTACGCTGTTGGCTCGTCTCACCACTGCCTCTTCCTCTGAACTATGAGAGTCAGTGGCACGACCTTCATTCCATGTGGGGTCTAGGACCTCATCGTCCCCTGCATCGTCTTCCACACAGTCTTCCTCCCTGACCTCCTGTTCGGTCTGCACACTGCAAAAAGACACAGCAATTGGCACCTGTGTTTCGTCATCATCAGAGACGAGCGGACTCCGATGAGGTGGTATTCCCATGTCCTCATCATCAGGAAACATAAGTGATAGTGCATCAGTGCATTCTATGTCTTCCACCACTGGGGAAGGGCTAGGTAGATTACCTTGGGAAACCCTGCCAGCAGAGTCTTCAAACAGCATAAGAGACTGCTGCATAACCTGAGGCTCAGACAGTTTCCCTGATATACATGGGGGTGATGTGACAGACTGATGGGCTTGGTTTTCAGGCGCCACCTGTGCGCTTTCTGCAGAAGACTGGGTGGGAGATAATTTTGTGAACGTGCTGGATCCAATGTCGGCCACCCAATTGACTAGCGCCTGTAGCTGCTCAGGCCTTACCATCCTTAGAACGGCATTGGGCCCCACAAAATATCGCTGTAAAATCTGGCGGGTACTGGAACCTGAGGTAGTTGGTTCACTATGATGTGTGGCTGTGGCAGAATGGCCATGTCCTCTCTCAGCACCAGAAGGTCCACTAACACCACCACGACCGCGTCCGCGTCCCTTACTAGATGTTTTCCTCATTGTTACCATTCACCAAGCACTACAATAAGAAAAAAAAATATTTGGCCCAATGTATTGATTTCAAATTCAGGCCTTCTTTTTAAAGGCACCTAACACTATCTGCCTATTTATTTATGTACCGTATGACACTAATCAAGGCACAGCAGTATCAACTGATTTAAGGGAATATCAATTGAAGGGCTAGTATTTAGGCCCTGGATGAAAGGTATCCTTTTATGGACAGATTTACACTTGGAGATGCACAGTAGCGTGTGAAAAAATATGTAGGATTATGCCTTCAGCAATTGTATTTTAACACTTTGTGTAATATACCCTTTAACGGACAGAAATACAATGGGAGATGCACGGTAGCGTGTGAAGTTATTGAGGATGACCCTCTCAGCATTTGTATATACACCTTGAGTGTAATATACCCTTTTACGTACTGATTAACAGTTGGCCTGCAACAGCTGGAACACCAAATTAAGGGTATTGCTATATTCGCAAGTGAATTTCACCCCAGAACAAAATCTATCCTTAGCCGGACACTATTAAACTTGGCCAGCCACAGCTGAAACCACTGATTTATGGTATTGCTATTTTGGCAATTGAATTTCACCCCAGAACAAAATATATCCTTTGCAGGACACTATTAAACTTGGCCAGCCACAGCTGAAACCACTGATTTATGGTATTGCTATTTTGGCCATAAAACTTCACCCCAGAAAAAATTATATCCTTTGACGGTCACTATTAAACTTGTCCAGTCACAGCTGGAACACCAGATTTAGGGTATTGCTATTTTGGCAATTGAATTTCACCCCAGAACAAAATATATCCTTTGCAGGACACTATTAAACTTGCCCAGCCACAGTTGAAACCACTGATTTATGGTATTGCTATGTTGGCAATTGAATTTCACCCCAGAACAAAATATATCCTTTGCAGGACACTATTAAACTTGGCCAGCCACAGCTGAAACCACTGATGTATGGTATTGCTATTTTGGCAATTGAATTTCACCCCAGAACAAAATCTATCCTTTGCAGGACACTATTAAACTTTTCCAGACACAGCTGAAACCACTGATTTACAGTATTGCTATTTTGGCTATGAAATTTCACCCCAAAACAAAATATATCCTTTGCCAGACACTATTATACTTTGCCAGTCACTGCTGGGACACCAGATTTAGGGAATTACTATTTTGGCAATTGAATTTCACCACGGAAAAAAATATACCCTGTTACGGACAGATTTAAACTAAGCCTGCAACAGCTGGAACACCAGATTCAGGGTATTGCTATTTTGGCAATTAAATTTCACCCCAGAAAAAAAAATACCCTTTTACGGACAGATTTAAACTAGGCCTGCAAAAGCTGGAACACCAGATTCAGGGTATTGCTATTTTGGCAATTAAATTTCACCCCCCAAAAAAATATACACTTTTACAGACAGATTTAAACGAAGCCTGCAACAGCTGGAACAACAGTTTTACTGTATTTCTATTTTTGCAACTGAATTTCACCGCAGAAAATAATGTATCCTATGGCGAACACTATTAAACTTGTCCAGCCACTGCTGGGACACCAGATTTACGGTATTGCTATTTTGGCAATTGAATGTCACACTATAAAAATTTTTATCCTTTGCCATACACTATTAAACTTGGCCAGCCACTGCTGGGACACCAGATTTACGGTATTGCTATTTTGGCAATTGAATTTCACCCCAGAAAAAAATATATCCTTTGCCGTACACTATTAAACTTGGCCAGCCACAGCTGAAACCACTGATTTATGGTATTGCTATTTTGGCAATTGAATTTCACCCCAGAACAAAATATATCCTTTACCAGACACTATTAAACTTGGCCAGCCACAGCTGAAACCACTGATTTATGGTATTGCTATTTTGGCAATTGAATTTCACCCCAGAACAAAATCTATCCTTTGACGGACACTATTAAACTTGTCCAGTCACAGCTGGAACACCAGATTCAGTGTATTGCTATTTTGGTAATTACATTTCACCCCAGAAAAAAATATACCCTGTTAGGGACAGATTTAAACTAGGCTTGAAAAAGCTGGAACACCAGATTTAGGGAATTGCTATTTTGGCAATTGAATTTCACCACAGAAAAAAATATACCCTGTTACGGACAGATTTAAACTAGGCCTGCAACAGCTGGAACACCAGATTCAGGGTATTGCTATTTTGGCAATTGAATTTCACCCCAGAACAAAACATATCCTTTGCCGGACACTATTAAACTTGGCCAGCCACAACTGAAACCACTGATTTACGGTATTGCTATTTTGGCTATTGAATTTCACCCCAGAACAAAATATATCCTTTGCCGGACACTATTAAACTTGGCCAGCCACCGCTGAAACCACTAATTGATGGTATTGCTATTTTGATGGTATTGCTATTTTGGCAATTGAATTTCACCCCAGAACAAAATCTATCCTTTGCCAGACACTATTAAACTTGGCCAGCCACAGCTGAAACCACTGATTTACGGTATTGCTATTTTGGCTATTGAATTTCACCCCAGAACAAAATATATCCTTTGCCGGACACTATTTTACTTTGCCAGCCACCGCTGGGACACCAGATTTAGGGGATTGCTATTTTGGCAATTGAATTTCACCACAGAAAATTATGTATCCTTTGCCAGACAGCAGACAGTATTACACTTGGCTAACCACAGGTGGGACACCAGATTTAGGGGATTGCTATTTTGGCAATTGAATTTATCCCCTTAATAAAATATAGAAATTTCTATCCTGAGTTTCTAGGGGTAACAATAAGCACAGCCAAGCCCCTGATGTAGGATATAGCAAAATAAAAAAACTAGTATTGATGCATTGATGGACTTGGTTGTAGCATGTGCTGTTGCACCACAAGTCACAAAATGGTCGCCGATCACCCCAGAAAAAAGTGACAGAAAAACGCTCTGTGCCGCCTAAAAACCAGTGAGCAATTAACTAGCAGAAATTGAATGATTCACATCTGTGGATCTATCACTTCATTAGGTGTTTTTGCTGACATTTCCCTGCCTAATCTCACCCTCACAGAAGCTACGTCCTCTCCCTACACTAATCAGAGCAGTGTGACGTGCGGCGCTATGTGACTCTAGCTTAAATAGAGGCTGGGTCACATGCTGCACTTGGCCAATCACAGCCATGCCATTAGTAGGCATGGTTGTGATGGCTTCTTAGGGCAAGAAGTAAAACGCTAGCTGATTGGCTGCTGTGCAGCCCTTCAGAAAGCGGGAAGAAATCGCCGAACAACGGACCCAAACCCGAACTTTTTTGAAAATGCAAATACATGTTTTAACCAATAAAAAGTAAAACTCAGCGAGCTCTCCTGTGGTTTGCTGATGACGCCGGCAGCCCCGTAAAAGGGTCCAATTTTCTTCCTTCACACAAATTGAAGTTAATGTAACTTGGGATATCCGTCCCTCATCGTCATGGCCTCCCCCCTCCCCCCTGTCCCCCGTCTATGAAATAAGAGAACACATGCCTTTCCAGTATACCAAATCTAATCATAGGCGATTGCCAATGTCATCAAAAGGCAACGATTAGTCTCCACATTATAATTTATGCGAGAACTTTTCCCAGAGGTTGGGGAAGTCCTTGTCGTTTTTTCCCGCTTTTTACATGGCAGTCATCCTTTTAGTATAATGTCTCGTTGGGTGTAAATCCCATTAAACAGATATAACAGGTAGAACAATAACTGCGTATTAACCATCAAGCAGCGATGGGCCCCACATTAATATTCTTGCGATAACTTTCCCCGAGAATTGGGGGAGTCACTATCACCTTTTCCTGCCCTTTACATGGCAGCCATCTTGATAGTATGTTGGGCATAAATCACATTCAACATATGAACAAGTAGAACAGTAACTATGCATTAATCTTACTGAAAGATCATACAACCCTGCCGCTCGACATTACTTCAGTAATGATAATCAGCGTCCATTAAGACGATATACTTGCAGATTCAGCCCACGTCTTGCGGAATAGCGTCCCGAGGGGTAGTAGCTCGGTCCGGGAGCTCATTAACGGTGCTGTTGGACGATTTTCTTCTGTCTTGCTGCCCTAAAGTCAATGTGGAGCTGGTAGTGTAGGTGATGGCTGGGAGTTTCCCTCCGATTGATCCTTGTGGTTGTAAAATTTGGGCGGCTTCCTCCGGGTCGGTGAAAGATGTGGTATTGCCATTGGGGTAATAAACCCGCAGTGTAGCCGGGAAGAGAAGCGCGAAACGGGTTTGGGCTTTGAAATGGGTTGAACAGAGGGAGGTGAACGCTCTTCTTCTTCTGGATACCTCCGCCGGGAAGTCTCCAAATAGCAAAATTTTGTGCCCCCTTAGCAGGATCGGGGTTCCTCCTTGTTTGTATGCCCTTAGGATTGCCACTTTATCACTGTAGTCTAAATATTTAACAATGACCTGACGGGGTCTACTGCATGTGGGCGAAGCTTTCTTCTTTGTGGCTTGGTAGTCAGACACGACCTGTTGAATTGCAGGGCCCACACTGTGTGCTCTCTCGACTTTGCAGCGCGCTGCGACTCCCAATGCCATCGGGATCTCAACTTCACAAATGGTTATCAGATCTTTTGCTGGAACATTTTCAGGTAGGCCCATTATTCTTAAATTGCTCCTCCTGGAGCTGTTTTCGAGATCGTCTACCTTTCCCCACAGCTGGGCATTTTCTTCTAGCGCCTTTTAAAGCCGATCGTTTATGGTCTCATTTTTCAGCGACGCCACTCTGTGCTCCAAATCGTCTCGTCGTGTTGCATGCTGAGTTACCTCCACTTGTAGGGGTTCTAATGAATTTACTATGGTGGAGGATAGTGCTTCCTGGAGGTCAGGTAATATGCGTTTTGCGACTGCCACTGCTAGCTACTTATAGTCGATATTTATCCTTTCATCTCCTACTTTGCTGGCTTCTAAAGTCGGCTCAGCTTGCGATCGGGGCGAATCTCCGCCATCTGTATCTGTATTATCCCCCATGCTGGCCTCGCAGCAGGGCACATTTTGAGAGTTTCCTTTAAGACACATAAAATGGCCCCTGATTAAAATACATATTTTTTGTATGAATTTTTGTCAATGATCCCCCTCTGTTATGTCACTGTCCATGTTGTGGGACTATTTGTGCACTTTTAGTAAGTATTTGGTGGCTGCAAATATGACTTGAAGGTTTTTTAGGTTGGCCTGCCATTAAAGTCAATGGGGCCCGCCGCAAACGCGTGGTCGCGTTCGTGAACCGTCCCGGCCAATTGTATGGGTATCCTGGAAAGTTATCTTATAACTTTCCAGGATACCAATATAATATTATACTTTAAGTTTAACTGTGTATTAAGTGTATAATGACCCACCACCTTATCAGAGGAGGCATTATATCAGAAGGTTTATCCTCCTACCCCCTGTGTACTATTCTATTATATGACAGACGACACTACCTGTAGTACTACACATCTATTATAATACTTACCATGCAATAATATATATTTGATTATATTTGATTGGTAGAATGTTATCCTTTATTGTTTTCCTTATCACTGTTGTATGATTCCGTCCTGGATTCCATTCTTGGACATGGCTTGACTTCAATTCTGGGACTCAGATCTTCTGGAACCATCTATAATTTTGATTTTTGTAGCGTACTATGTATATATACCACCACTGCCCTGGTATATTCTCTTTTTTTATTTAATTTTTGTTTTATTTTTCTGCTGGTGTTTGAAAAAGGCTGTGTGTGGTCGAAAACGTCACAGTTTGTACAGCCGCATTTACCAATAAAATGACAATTTCTGCAACCATATTGCGGGAGTTTTTGAATTCTAGTGTGAACGAGGTGGGAACCCGTCTCTCAGCAACTACTATAGCAGAGTGCCAAGAAGTGTTGCTTCAATCATCCACACTTCTTACATTTAAGGGCCTTTTCATACAAACTTTTTTTGCGTTCAATATAAGGGCCGTTTTTTGCTTTCAGTATACCGTCCGTATACGGAACCATTCATTTCAATGGTTCCACAAAAAAACGGAATATACTCAGTATGCATTCCGTTTCCGTATTTCCATTTTTCCGTTCCGCTACATTTTGAGTCATGTCCTATTATTGCCCGCAAATCACGTTCCGTGGCTCTATTCAAGTCAATGGGGCTGTAGAAAAAACAGAATGCATACGGAATGCATCCGTATTCTTTCCATTTTTGCAGAAGCATCTATTGAAAGTTTTGTGCCCAGCCCAATTTTTCAATGTACTTACTGTTAATACATTATTATATGCTTCCGTTTCTGTTTTCGATCCACAAAAAACAGATCACAAACGGAAACCATACGGAAACTGAACGGAAGCAGACTGGAAACGGAAACACTACTGAAACTAAAAACGGAAAAGCAGATCCGTTAAAAACGGACCGCAAAACCATACGGTCGTTTTGAAGAATGATGTACTCCACTGTGCTCTTGGGATCTTTTAGTGCAGCAGAATATTTAAGCTTTACTCACAGTTCTTTTCTCTTCATGGCTTTTTTTTTCCTTTGATATGAATTCCATGGCAACCATACATGGGAGTTGAAGTTCACATCACAACCAAGAAGGATTCATGTCTGCCAGCAGTGTCACAGGCCTCACTCACAGACTTAGGCCAATGGCAACCATACATGGGAGTTAAAGTTCACATCACAACCAAGAAGGAATCATGTCTGCCTGCAGGGCCACAGGCCTCATTCAAACATTCAGGCCCACGGTACCCACAAAGAGGAGAGTTAAAATCATGCCAAGACAGTATTGATTTCATCCAGCAATGCCACAGGCCTCATTCACAGATTCAGGACCATGGCACCCACAAAGAGGAGAGCAGTCCCGTAACAGCAACACAGGCCTCAGGTCAACCTGCAATAGAATAGGCCATTTTCATTTATGTAGGCCCCTGACACCCAGAAAGAGGAGAGGTCATTTGACAGTAAAAAGAGTTTAATGTCTCTCACCAATACAGCAGGCGATGAAAAAAAATATAGGCCCCTGACAACCAGACAACGGGGAAGTCATTTGACAGTATAAAGAGGTTAATGTCTCCCACACAAATGCAGCAAGCGATTAAATGAAATATAGACCCCTGACAACCAGACAATGTAGAGGTCATTTGACAGTATAAAGAGGTTAATGTCTCCCACCAATACAGCAGGCGACGAAACAAAATATAGGCCCCCGACAACCAGACAATGTAGAGGTTATTTGACAGTATAGAGTTTAACGTCTCCCACCAATGCAGAAATCGACTAAACGAAATATAGGCCCCTGACAACCAGACAATTGGGCGGTCATTTGACAGTATAAAGAGTTTAATGTCTCCCACCAATGCAGCAAGCGATTAAATGAAATATATGCCCCTGACAACCAGACAATGTAGAGGTCATTTGACAGTATAAAGAGTTTAATGTCTCCCACCAATGTAGCAAGCGATTAAACGAAATATAGGCCCCTGACAACCAGACAATGTAGAAGTCATTTGACAGTATAAAGAGCTTAATGTCTCCCATCAATGCAGCAAGCGATTAAACAAAATATAGGCCCCTGACAACCAGACAATGGGGCGGCCATTTGACAGTAAAAAGAGGTTAATGTCTCCCACCAATACAACAGGCAATGAAACAAAATATAGGCCTCTGGCAAACAGACAACGGGGAGGTCATTTGACAGTATAAAGAGTTTAATATCTCCCACCAATGCAGCAAGCGATTAAATGAAATATAGGCCCCTGACAACCAGACAATGTAGAGGTTGTTTGACAGTATAAAGAGTTTAATGTCTCCCACCAATGCAGCAAGCGATTAAACTAAATATAGGCCCCTGAAAACCAGACAATTGGGTGGTCATTTGACAGTAAAAATAGTTTATTGTCTCCCACCAATGCAGCAAGCGATTAAACAAAATATAGACCCCTGACAACCAGACAATGGGGCGGTGAGTTGACAGTATAAAGATTTTAATGTCTACTGCCAATGCAGCAAGAGATTAAATAAAATATAGGCCCCTGACAACTAGACAATGGGGCGGTCATTTGACAGTAAAAAGAGGTTAATGTCTCCCACCAATACAGCAGGCGATGAAACAAAATATAGGCCCCTGACAAACAGACAACGGGGAGGTCATTTGACAGTATAAAGAGTTTAATGTCTCCCACCAATGCAGCAAGCGATTAAATGAAATATAGGCCGCTGACAACCAGACAATGTAGAGGTCATTTGACAGTATAAAGAGTTTAATGTCTCCCACCAATGCAGCAAGCGATTAAACGAAATATAGGCCCCTGAAAACCAGACAATTGGGTGGTCATTTGACAGTAAAAAGAGTGTATTGTCTCCCACCAATGCAGCAAGCGATTAAACGAAATATAGACCCCTGACAACCAGACAATGGGGCGGTCATTTGACAGTATAAAGATTTTAATGTCTCCCGCCAATGCAGCAAGCGATTAAATGAAATACAGGGCCCTGACAACCAAACAATGGGGCGGTCATTTGACAGTAAAAAGAGGTTAATGTCTCCCACCAATACAACAGGCGATGAAACAAAATATAGGCCCCTGACAACCAGACAATGTAGAGGTCATTTGACTGTAAAAATAGTTTAATGTCTCCCACCAATGCAGCAAGCGATTAAACAAAATATAGGCTCCTGACAACCAGACAATATAGAGGTCATTTGACAGTATAAAGAGTTTAATGTCTCCCACCAATGCAGCAAGCGATTAAACGAAATATAGGCCCCTGAAAACCAGACAATTGGGTGGTCATTTGACAGTAAAAAGAGTGTATTGTCTCCCACCAATGCAGCAAGCGATTAAACGAAATATAGACCCCTGACAACCAGACAATGGGGCGGTCATTTGACAGTATAAAGATTTTAATGTCTCCCGCCAATGCAGCAAGCGATTAAATGAAATACAGGGCCCTGACAACCAGACAATGGGGCGGTCATTTGACAGTAAAAAGAGGTTAATGTCTCCCACCAATACAACAGGCGATGAAACAAAATATAGGCCCCTGACAACCAGACAATGTAGAGGTCATTTGACTGTAAAAATAGTTTAATGTCTCCCACCAATGCAGCAAGCGATTAAACAAAATATAGGCTCCTGACAACCAGACAATATAGAGGTCATTTGACAGTATAACGAGTTTAATGTCTCCCACCAATGCAGCAAGCAATTAAACAAAATATAGGCCCCTGACAACCAGTCAAAGGGGCGGTCATTTAACAGTAAAAAGAGTTTAATGTCTCCCACCAATGCAGCAAGTGATTAAACGAAATATAGGCCCCTGACAACCAGACAATGTAGTGGTCATTTGACAGTATAAAGAGATTAATGTCTCCCAACACTTCAGCAAGCGATTAAACAAAATATAGGCCCCTGACAACCAGACAATGTAGAGGTCATTTGACAGTAAAAAGATTTTATTGTCTCCTACTAATACAGCAGGCGATGAAACAAAATATAGGCCCCTGACAACCAGACAATGTACAGGTCATTTGACAGTTGTGGTAAGGTGCAGGGTGCTGTCATGGATGGCAGGTGCGTGTCACCGAGGTTCATAGCCTCGGTGAGGTAAGAGCCATTTGTCAATGTCAGCAGCAGGTAGTGCTACTGACACAATTGCTAGATAGCATGGCTGCAAAGCCGATCCGGGCCGGCTCTTACCGGGAGCAGCGAAAGTGTAGGGTGGGTGGTTACTCCCCACGACCCAGTCCTGGTTTTGGGCTGGGTTTAAAAACACAGCCAGCACCAGCAGCAGGGTGTGATTTGTCCTGGAGCTGCTGGTAGTGCTGTGGAGCTCACTGGGCTGGAAGCAAGAGCCCAGCAAAGAGGCGTGCAGTCGGCCTGGAAGCCTGAGGGTGGATTTTCCTGCGGCTGGGCTGACAGCCAGGTGCGAACCCGCACCTAAACCTCACAGGTGATTGGATCCTGTTTTGGACTCTTGGTTTTGCCTTAAGTTTTTGCCATGTGTGAATTAACACTAAGTGACTGTTTGGAGTTTTTTTTTTATGCAAGTGTGAAATAAACACTGTTTGCTGCACTTCCTGGACTCCCTTTGCCTCTGTACTGCACCCGCACCGCTGTCTACCAGAGTGATTCCCCACACAGTATAAAGAGGATAATGTCACCCACGAAAGCAACAGGTGATTATCTGAACTGTAGGCCCCTGGCACCCAGACAGAGGAGAGAGGTCCCATAGCAGAAAATCAGGCTTCATGTCACCCAGCAATGGAAAAGGCCACTTTCAGTTATTTAGGCCACATCAGCCAGACAGAGGAGAGAGGTTCTATAGCAGAAAATCAGGCTTGATGTCACCTGCCAAAGCAGCAGGCAATTAGCTGAAATGTAGGCCCCTGGCACCCAGACAGAGGAGAGGTTCATTCAACTTGGGGTTGCCCCCAAAATAATGGTACAATTAAAAAAAGAGGATTCAATAAAGAAGTGTCCTGGAGTACATGAATGTATGGTTGAGGGCGAGGCAGTTATAAATGTCTATTCTGCACAAGGTACGGACAATTCCTGTGGGATGCATGCCTGGTTCATTTTAATGAACGTGAGCTAGTCCACGTTAGCTGTGGACAGGCGGCTGCGTTGTCTGTAATGACGCCCCCTGTCGTGCTAAATACACGTTCAGACAATACACTGGCTACAGGGCAGGCCAGCAACTCCAAGGCATAAAGGGCTAGCTCTGGCCATGTGGACAGTTTGGAGACAAAGAAGTTGAATGGGGCTGAACCATCAGTCAGTACGTGGAGGCGTGTGCACATGTACTGTTCCACCATGTTGTTAAAATGCTGCCTCCTGCTAACACGTTCCCTATCAGCTGGTGGTGCGGTTTTCTGTGGCGCGGTGACAAACTTTTCCACATCTCGGCCATGCTAACCCTGCTGTCTGAGGAGCTGGCCGTGTCACAGCTGCATTGGCGACCTCTTCCTCCTCCTCCTCCGCCTTCGCCTTGTGCTTCCACTTGTCCCCCCATGTCAGTTGGGAATGCCCTCATGAGTGCATCTACCAGTGTACGCTTGTAGTCACGCGTCTTCCTATCATGCTCCAGTGCGGGAATTAAGGTGGGCACGTTGTCCTTGTACCGAGGATCCAGCAGGGTGGGAACCCAGTAGTCAGCACAAGTTAAAATGTGGGCAACTCTGCTGTTGTTGCGCAGGCATTGCAGCATGTAGTCGCTCATGTGTGCCAGGCTGCCCAGAGGTAACGATAAGCTGTCCTCTGTAGGTGGTGTATCGTTTGTGTCCTCCGTATCCCCCCAGCCACGCTCCAGTGATGGCCCTGAGCTGCGTAGGGTGCCACCCTGCAGTGAAACCGGTTCCTCCTCCTCTACCTCATCCTTCTCCTCCTCATCCTCCAGAAGTGTGCCCTGGCTGTCCACATGTGTACCTGGCCTCTGCTGGTACATAAACCCACCCTCTGAAAAACTTCTGTATGATGTGCCTGAAACCCTGTGAAATTCCCCCTCTTCCTCCTCCTCCTGTGCTGCATTCTCCTCCATCATCGACGTAATATTTTTTTCAAGGAGACATAGAAGGGGTATTGTAATGCTAAAAATGGCATCATCAGCACTGGCCATGTTGGTTAAGTACTCCAAAGACCGCAACAGGTCTCGCATGCAGATCCATTCACTGGTGGTGAAGTGGTGCTGATCCATAGAGCGACTGAACCGTGCATACTGCATCTGAAACTCCACTATCACCCGCTGCTGCTCGCACAGTCTCTCCAGCATATGTAAGGTGGAGTTTCACCTGGTGGGCACGTCGCATATGAGGCGGTGAGCAGGAAGGCCAAAGTTTCGCTACAACACACATACGGACCGCACTTTCAGCAGCAGCTCTGACATGTCTGGGTAGTTTTTAAGAAACTTCTGCACCACCAGATTCAGCACATGCGCCAGGCAAGGGATGTGCGTCAAACCGGCTAGTCCCAAGACTGCAACTAGATTTCGGCCATTTTCGCACACCATCAGGCCGGGCTTGAGGCTCACCGGCAGCAACCACTCATCAGTCTGCTGTTCTATGCCTCTCCAAAGCTCCTGTGCGGTGTGGGGTTTGTCACCCAAACACATGAGTGCTGAAGTTGGGGGTGAGGTTCTTTCGATGACCGGATGTGGGGGTGGTAGAAGAAGAAAAGGAGGAGGAGGAGGATGATGCGGAGTAGGAGGAGGAAGCAACAGGAGGCAACGAATAATGCCCTGTGATCCTCGGTGGTGGAAGGACATGCGCCTAACCGCTATCCGCCTCGGGCCCAGCCGCCACTACATTTATCCAGTGTGCAGTTAGGGAGATATAGCGACCCTGGCAGTACTTACTGGTCCATGTATCTGTGGTTATGTGGACCTTGCCACAGATGGCGTTGCTCAGCGCACCCTTGAACCAACTTGGTTGTGCAGGGAAGGAATGGCTCGCCTGGAAAAGTAGTGACGGCTGGGAATAACGGACTGGGGGACAGCTGCCGCCATCAGTGATTTAAAACTGTCCGTCTCCACCAGATGGAATGAAAGCATTTCAAAGGCCAGTAATTTTGAAATGCTGGCATTCAGGGCTAGGGCTCGAGGGTGGGTAGGTGGGAATTTCCTTCTTCTCTCCAATGTTTGGCAGATGGACAGCTGAATGCTGCCATGTGACATGGTGCAGATGCTTGGTGATCCTTTGTTTGCTGGTCGCCAGGTGCCAGGGTGACGCCAGAGGTGGAGGGAGAGGCCGAGCCAGCAGCAGAAGAGGGAGCAGGAGGAGCATGAGAGAGTTCCTTGTTTTTAAGGTGTTTACTCCACTGCAGTTCATGCTTTGCATGTAGATGCCTGGTCATGCAGGTTGTGCTCAGGTTAAGAACGTTTAAGCCTCGCTTCAGGCTCTGATGGCACAACATGCAAACCACTCGTGTCTTGTCGTCAGGACTCAGGAAATTTTGTGAAGAACTGCCACGCCAATGAACTCCTTGGAGCAGGCCTTGGTGTGCTCGGTGCCTGGGTGCGGTGGAGAGTAGCAGGCGTACTGTCTCTAGAATGGCCGCTGCGCTTTTGCACCCTGCTCCCTCTTTTGCTGTGCTGTTGCTTCTGTGCGACCACCGCCTCTTCCTCAGAACTGCACGCCTTACTAGCACAACCTCCAGTCCAGTCTGGGTCAAGGACTTCATCATCCTCCACATCATCTTCCACCCATTCATGACCCCTGCCCTCCTTGTCGGTCGGCACATTGCAGAAAGCCACAGCAGTTGGCACCTGTGTTTTGTCATCACCATGTTTTGTGGCGGTATTCTCATGTCCTTATCCTGCAACAAAAGTGGTTGAGCATTGGTGCATTCAAGGTCTTCCTCTTCTGGGGCAGGGCTAGGAGGATGGGCCAGGGAAACCCTTCCAACAGAGTCATCAAAAAGCATGAGACTTTCCTGCATGATTTGGGGCTCTGACTGTTTAGCTGATTTGCAAGGGGGTGAGGTGGAAGACTGATGGGCATGGGCTGTAGGTGCCAACTCTGAGCTTTCTGCAGAGGACTGGGTGTTAGATACTGTGAAGGAACTGGAGGCACTGTCAGCCACCCAATCTACTATCGCCTGTACATGTTATGGCTTCACCATCCGTAGAGTGGCATTTTAGCCTATCAAATAACACTGCAGATTCTGTCGCCTACTCGCACCAGAGGAAGGTGTTTGACTTGGAGCGGTAGTTGGAGCTGAACGGCCACATCCTCTCCCAGCAACAAGAGCTCCACCAACACCACAACGACCATGCCCACGTCCCTTATTTGATGTTCTCATTATTTGCGTTCACCCACCAAGCTGAAAGATTGGTCTCTCTCCGGTGTTACTTTACCTGCCACTAGTCGACAATTACCTTCGCTAAGGCAGTGCTCGTGTCATAAAAATGCTCTGTGGACCCAGAATAATGTTTTTTGGGCCCAAAATACACTGATTCTCAATTTCTATGCGGAAATGTAAATTTTTTTTGAGTTCACTTTATGCACAAGTGGTTTGTGGAACAAGAACAAGTATTTTTGTAATAAAATACAGAAAATTAGCATTTCACTGCTGTAAATTGAAATTAATTATTTATACGCCGGATGCACAACTGTTTTTTCGGCCTAAAACACAGCTTTTTTCAATAAAACCCCAAAATGCAGTTTTTAACTGCTGTACTTTAAAAGTAGATATTTATTCTATGTATGGACACCAGATTTGGGGACCCAGAAACCAGATTTGGTCACCAAAATTCACAAATGCAGTATTGAACTGCTATATATTGGAAATAATTATTTAAACGACGGATGCACAACAGTTTTTTTGGCCTAAAACACAGCTTTTTTCAAGAAAAACCCCAAAATGCAGTTTTTAACTGCTGTACTTTAAAAGTAGATATTTATACTATGTATGGACACTAGATTTGAGGACCCAGAACACAGATTTTGTCACCAAAATTCAAGAATGGAGTATTTAACTGTTATAAATTGGAATGCACAACAGTTTTTTCGGCCTAAACACAGCTTTTTTCATTAAAACCCCAAAATGCAGTTTTAACTGCTGTACATTAACCTCTTAAGGACACAGGACGTACCGGTACGTCCTGATGTCCGAATCCTTAAGGACACAGGAAGTACTGGTACGTCTTGTGTATTAATTGTTATTGCGCCCGATCCGGGTGTGATAGCAACATGGTTCCTACTGATATAGTTCAGTAGGAACCATGTTCTAATGCCGAGGGGGGTCCTGTGAGCCCCCCCTCCCCATATTGGCGATCGCAGCAAACCGCACGTCAATTCAGACCTGCGGTTTGCTGCGTTTCCGGTCCATTCGGGTCCCCAGTGATCAGATGAACCGGAAGGGAACGGTAATCGGTGGTGTGAAAACACACCACCAATCACCGTCCTTAGATTGGGGGGCAGTGGCGGCGTTGTTGATGTTGCTGTACCCTGATTGGCCGGCCACGGCGAGCGGCGCGAAGTTCAAATTACGGCCAAATACGGTATAAAATACGGCCGGTCATTGATCACTTTGGGGCCAAATTTGTGGAGGCCTATGTACCTGGAAGGGAGGTCACAGTTGATGAGTCTCTCGTTGCTTTCATGGGGAGACTCAGTTTCCGCCAATACATTCCCTCTAAGCGAGCGAGGTATGGCGTCAAAATGTACAAAATTTGTGAGAGTACCTCAGGGTACACTTACAAATTTCATGTGTACAAGGGGCGAGATTCCCGTATTGAACCCGCAGAATGTCCCCCCACTCTGGGTGTTAGAGGGAAGCTCGTGTGGGACCTTTTGCACCCACTGCTGGTTAAGGGTTACCACTAGTGATGTCGTGAACATAAAATTTTCCGTTTGCGAACGGCGAACGCGGACTTCCGCAAATGTTCGCGAACGTGCAAACAGTGCGAACCGCCATAGACTTCAATAGACAGGCGAATTTTAAAAACCAAAGGGACTCCTTCTGGTCACAATAGTGATGGAAAAGTTGTTTCAAGGGGACTAACACCTGGACTGTGGCATGCCGGAGGGAGATCCATGCCAAAACTCCCATGGAAAAATACCTAGTTGATGCAGAGTGTGGTAGTTGTAATCGCAATGCGATTAATACAGGTTATATTAATTGCATTGCGAATTCAACTTAGAGCTGGGTTCCTAATGGTTGTATTGCTAGAAATTCTAGCAATACAACCATTAGGAACCCAGCTCTAAGTTAATTCGCAATGCGATTAATATAACTTGTATTAATCGCATTGGGATTACAACTTAGATCTGTTCCTAATGGTTGTATTGCTAGAATATAACGAAGATTGAGAATATAGTGCTATATTCTCAATCTTCGTTATATTCTAGCAATACAACCATTAGGAACCCAGCTCTAAGTTGAATTCACAATACGATTAATGCAGGTTATATTAATCGCATTGCGAATTCAACTTACCACACTCTGCGTCCACTACGTAATTTTGCATGGGAGTTTTGCCATGGATCCCCCTCCGGCATGCCACAGTACAGGTGTTAGTCCCCTTGAAACAACTTTTCCATCACTATTGTGACCAGAAAGAGTCCCTGTGGGTTTTAAAATTCGCCTGTCTATTGAAATCTATGGTGGTTAGCCCTGTTCGCATGTTCGCGAACATTTGCATAAATTCGCGTTCGCCGTTCGCGAACGGAAACTTTTATGCTCGCGACATCTCTATTACAGACACAATAAGTCCTATCACGACTACAGGAACAGCATACGTAGTCTATTATGACCTTAAGCTTATTTCCTGTCATAGCTGCAGGTATTGTATGTACATTAGGTCTTCATTACAGGTATGCTTACTTAATCTACAAACTCGGGCTGAGCGTGTTGGTGACGGGCCTAAGTCCTGGGTATCGGGCCGTCTTCCAGTAGGAGGTACAGTAATAAAGCGCAATTTACGAAGTCTGTCACGTCCACAGACACGACAAGTCCTATCACGACTAAAGGTGCAGAATATATAGTTTATCACGACCTTAAGTTTATTTCCTGTCACAACTGCAGGTATGGTGAGTACGTTCTCTGTCCTTATTACAGGCAACATTAGCTTGTTAATTGAAATAGTCATGTATTCGTGTTTATGGTTCCCCAGGCCTGGTAAGTTTACACTTTTAAGTTGAATTCGCAATGCGATTAATATAACCTGTATTAATTGCATTGCGATTACAACTTAGAGCTGAGTTCCTAATGGTTGTTGTATTGCTAGAATATAACGAAGATTGAGAATGTAGCGCTAAATTCTCAATCTTCGTTATATTCTAGCAATACAACCATTAGGAACCCATCTCTAAGTTGAATTCGCAAATAAGATGTCCCAAACTATTCACCGGCGAATAGTTCCCGACGAACATAGCTTGTGCGCGTTCGTCGCGGCGGCGAACATATGCGATGTTAGGTCCACCCCCTATCATTGAGTAAACTTTGACCCTGTACCTCACAGTCAGCAGACACATTCCAGCCAATTAGCATACCCTCCCTCCCAGACCCTCCCATCTCCTGGACAGCATCAATTTCAGATTCATTCAGAAGCTGCAGTCTTAGTGAGAGGAGGGAGAGTGTAGTTGCTGCTGATTTAATAGGGAAATCGATAGCTAGGCTAGTGTATTCAGTGTCCACTCCAGTCCTGAAAGACTCATCAGATCTCTGCTGTAAGGACAGCGTCCTGACAGCACCCCAAAAAGCCCTTTTTAGGGCTAGTACATCAGTCTCCTTCCCAGACCCTCCCACCTCCTATCAAAAAGCAAGGACGGCATCCATCTTAGATAGTGCATATAGTGCTATATTCGCAATCTTCGTTATATTCTAGCAATACAACCATTAGGAACAGATCTAAGTTGTAATCCCAATGCGATTAATACAGGCTATATTAATCGCATTGCGATTACAACTACTAACACTGCACATCTAAGATGGATGCCGTCCTTGCTTTTTGATAGGAGGTGGGAGGGTCTGGGAGGGAGACTGATGTACTAGCCCTAAAAGGGCTTTTGGGGTGCTGTCAGGACGCTGTCCTTACAGCAGAGATCTGATGAGTCTTTCAGGACTGGAGTGGACACTGAATACACTAGCCTAGCTATCGATTTCCCTATTAAATCAGCAGCAACTACACTCTCCCTCCTCTCACTAAGACTGCAGCTTCTGAATGAATCTAAAATGGATGCTGTCCAGGAGATGGGAGGGTCTGGGAGGGAGGGTATGCTAATTGGCTGGAATGTGTCTGCTGACTGTGAGGTACAGGGTCAAAGTTTACTCAATGATAGGGGGTGGACCTAACATCGCATATGTTCGCCCGCCGCGACGACCGCGCACAAGCTATGTTCGTCGGGAACTATTCGCCGGTGAATAGTTTGGGACATCTTATTTGCGAATTCAACTTAGAGATGGGTTCCTAATGGTTGTATTGCTAGAATATAACGAAGATTGAGAATTTAGCGCTACATTCTCAATCTTCGTTATATTCTAGCAATAAAACAACCATTAGGAACTCAGATCTAAGTTGAATTCTCAATGCGAATAATATAACCTGCATTAATCGCATTGCGAATTCAACTAACAGCTGAGTTCCTAATGGTTGTTGTATTGCTAGAATATACGTTATATTCTAGCAATAAAACCATTAGGAACTCAGCTCTAAGTTGTAATCACAATGCGAATAATACTTACAATTATTAATCGCTTTGCAAATCCATTTGATGCACAACGTTCTGCTGCCTCCAAAGCAATATATCTGAACCAACCAGGGGCCATTTGGGCGTTTTTGAAAAAAAACGCATCTGCGTTTTTATAATTTTCATTTTTTAGTTTATTTTTTTGTGTATTTTGCCACATTTGGTTGCATATTTACATTTGGTATAGGCAAATATGGTAGTCTAGATCATGTGTCTATACCAAAACCTAGGATCATTGTTTGACAGCATATTTTCTAAGCCATGTAGCTGAATATAGATTTGGGCAGAGTAATGATCTAGACTACCATATTTCCCTACACCAAATGTAAATATGCAACCAAATGTGGCAAAATACACAAAAAAATAAAATAAAAAATGAAAAAATTATAAAAACGCAGATGTGTTTTTGATGCGTTTTCTATCAAAAACGTCCAAATGGCCCCTGGGGGGTTCAGATATCTTGCTTTGAAGGCAGCAGAACGTTGGTGGTAGTCATAGTCAACCGTCATATACAATCAAATAGAGGCATCAAATGGATTCGCAAAGCGATTAATAATTGTAAGTATTATTCGCATTGCAATTACAACTTAGAGCTGAGTTCCTAATGGTTGTATTGCTAAGAATATAATGATAGAAAATAACGTATATTCTAGCAATACAACAACCATTAGGAACTCATCTCTAAGTTGAATTCGCAATGCGATTAATGCAGGTTATATTAATCGCATTGAGAATTCAACTTAGATCTGAGTTACTAATGGTTGTTATATTGCTAGAATATAACAAAGATTGAAAATATAGCACTATATTCGTTATCTTCGTTATATTCTAGCAATACAACCATTAGGAACTCAGATCTAAGTTGTAATCGCAATGCGAATAATACAGGTTATATTAATCGCATTGCGATTTACAATTACTATTACTGCAGGTTCAGAATGAATCTAAGATGGATGCTGTCCTTGCGTTTAGATAGGAGGTGGGAGGGCCTGGGAGGAAGGGTATGCTGATTGGCTGGAATGTGTCTGCTGACTGTGAGGTACAGGGTCAAAGTTTGCTCAATAATAAAGTATAGGGGCGAACGCGAACATTGAATATGTTCGCCCGCCGCGGCGGATGCGAACAAGCCATGTTCGCCGGGAACTGTTTGCCGGCGAATAGTTCGGGCCATCTCTAGTTACCACTTGTACGTGGATAACTTTTATACCAGTATTCCCTTGTTTCTGGCCCTCTCTGCCAGATCCACGTTCGCTTGTGGGACCGTGCGTAAAAATCAGCGCGGCCTCCCTTCCTCCCCCCTCCAGGTACCTATCCCCAGGGGTCAGACACATGCCCTTACCAGTGACAACCTGTTGCTGGTCAGATATAAGGACAAGAGGGATGTCCTTATAGTGACCACAATCCATGGTAACGGCGTCACCCCTGTCTCTGTGCGAGGTACCACGGCAACGGTCCTCAAGCTGATTGTATCGTCGACAACAATCGGTATATGGAAGGAGTTGATCTCTCTGATCAAGTCCTCAAGCCTCATAATGCCATGCGCAAAACCCGGGTATGGTACAAAAAAGTTGCGGTCTACTTGTTACAGGTTGCCATGCACAATGCTTTTGTACTATCCCGAAGCGCTGGCAGTAGTGTTGAGCGCGAATATTCGAAAAGCGAATTTTTTTAGCGAATATCGGCACTTCGCTAATTCGCGAATATTTCGAATATAGCGCTATAAATTCGCTATTTCGAATATTCGTTTTTTTTTTTTTTTTTTAGTTATATTTTTTTCTTTCCCACTTCCCAAAAGTAGTTCTTACCTGTCATGAGGATTCCTGGCTTCCTGGCTGCTCCAGTCAGTGCCCGTTGCCGCTTCTGCCGACTTCCGTGCTCATGGAGCGTCCCCTTCCATGGGAAAATCTCTATATACTAAAATGTACTGTCGGATTTGAGGAATTACGTTGAAATCGCAATGCGATTAATTCAAGTTATATTAATCGCATTGCGATTACAACTTAGCACTGCTATCTTACATAGGCTAGAATTAACGAATATGGAATATATAGCTATGCACTAGCAGTGCTAAGTTGAAATCGCAATGCTGAATACTTTAAGTTAAATTAATCGCATTGCGATTTCAACTTAGCACTGCTGCTATATTCCATATTCGTTAACTTCGTTAATTCTAGCAAGCTGACCCATTATAAACCCAGCTCTAAGTTGAAATCGCAATGCGATTAATATAACTTGAATTAATCGCATTGCGATTTCAACGTAATTCCTCAAATCCGACAGTACATTTTAGTATATGGAGACGTTCCCATGGTGATGGGGACGCTCCATGAGCACAGAAGTTATGGTTGGCTTGGTAGAATTAGCGAATAGCGAATATGACGAATGTATTCGTCATATTCCTCAAAAGCGAAGATAGCAGTATTCTACATCTTCGTTTTAGCTACCTATTCGTCTCGTCATTGTCAACTTCGCTATTCGCTAATTCTAGCAGCAATCAAATAGGAAGGATGACTTACCAGACAGCTGTGTTAAATTCAGCTATGCGATTTTTTTTTTTAATACAATAATTATATTACTTGATAAAATTATTATAAGTATTCTATTTATTAAAAAAAAAAAAAAATAGCATGAATTTAACACAGCTGTCTCTATAGTCAACCTTCCTATTTGATTGCTAGAATTAGCGAGGTTGACGAATAGGTTGCTAAAGCGAAGATGTAGAATACTCGTTATCTTCGTTTTGAGGAATATGGCGAATACATTCGTCATATTCGTCATCCTCGCTAATTCTAGATATGAAACCAATAGGAAAGTAGCCTTAAGTACAAATCGCAATATGCGATTATTTAAATCGCATTTTAATCGCGATAACTAGAAAAAATGACGAATATTCGATTGCGAGTGCGACGAATCACTCAAGCCTCATAATGCCATGCGCAAAACCCGGGTATGGTACAAAAAAGTTGCGGTCTACTTGTTACAGGTTGCCATGCACAATGCTTTTGTACTATCCCGAAGTGCTGGCAGCACTTTCCTTCAGTTCTATGAGGCAGTCCTCAATGCCCTGATCTTTTCTGACCTGAAAAGAGCAGGTCGGAGTACCTCAGGAACTGGAGGCGCCCGGGTCGTCCCTGGCCAACACTTTCCAGGTGTGGCCCCCATACTGGAAAGAAGGTACGTACCCAAAAAAAGTGCAGAGTGTGTCACAAAAGAGGGATACGGAAGGACACCACCACTCAATGTGACACGTGCCCCGATCATCCGGGCCTCTGCGTTATTGGTTGCTTCAGGGAGTATCACACTTCCATGGAGTTCTAAATTATTATAATCCCAGACAATCCCCTAGAAAATACATAAAATTATGGCTCTAAGACTTTGGAGACACGGAAACATTTTTTTTTTTTTTTAAATGATTGTATTGTATTTAAGTTTTGAAAAAATGTTGTTTTAGTCTCTCCAAAGTCTTAGAGCCATACATATTGGGCATTGTCGCGTCCGTTATAATCTGATCTATAAAAATAAAATATTATCTAACCCCTCGGATAAAGGCCCTTAAAAAAAAAAATTTAAATGATGTAAAAAAAAAATTTTTTTGTCACCTTAGATCCCAAAAATTTTAAAACTGTAGCTGTCAGACTATGGAGATAATAAAAAAAAAAATGTTTCCCTCTAAAATAATAATATAGTGTAAAATCTAAATAAATGTAAAAAAAGTTGACATATTAGATATTGCCGCGTCCATAAGAATCTGCCCTATAAAAATAACATTTGACCCAACCCCTTGGATGAACAGTGTTAAAAAATAAAAAATTTTGCCAACACACCAATGTTTTTGCAAATTTTCCATTTGAATCAATTTTTTCGGGTAATAAAGCAAGGGTTAACAGCCAAACAAAACTCAATATTTATTGCCCTGATTCTGTAGTTTGTGTTCTTAAACTGCTGTACGGGGACACGGCAGGGCTCAGAAGGAAAGGAACACCATATGGTTTTTGGAAGGCAGATTTTGATGGACAGGTTTATTTACGCCATGTCCCATTTGAAGCCCCTCTGATAGAACCCTAGAGAAGAAACTCTAAAAAAGTGACCCCATCTAAGAAACTACACTCCTTAGATGTTCCACAAGAGTTATTGGCAAAAGGAGATGACATTTAAATTTTTTTTTTTCCAAAAACTCAATATAGAGCAACCAAAAATAATATTTACCCTAAAATAGTCCCAAAAAAACTGCCACTTTATCCTGTAGTTTCAAAGATGGGGTCACTTTTATGGAGTTTCTACTCTAGGGGTGCATCAGGGGAGCTTGAAATGGGTCATGGTGTAAAAAACCAGTCCAGCAAAATCTGCCTTCCAAAAACCATAAGGCGTTTCCTTCCTTCTATGTCCTGCCGTTTGGCCAAAGAGTAGTTTACGACCACATATGGGGTGTTTCTGCAAAGTACAGAATCAGGGCAACCCATAATTGGTTTTGTTTGGCAGTTAACCCTTGCTTTATTTCTGGAAAAAAATGGATTCTAATGGAAAATTTTCCAAAAAATCGAAATTCTAAAATTGTTTCTCCATCTGCCATTAACTCTTGTGGAACACCTAAAGGGCTAACAAAGTTTGTAAAACCCGTTTTAAATACCTTGAGGGGTGTAATTTCTTAGATGGAGTCACTTTTTCGGACTTTCTATTCTAGGGGTGCTTGAAATGGGACATGGTGTAAAAAAAACAGTCCTGAAAAATCTGCCTTCCAAAAACTATATGGTGTTCCTCTCCTTCTATGTCCTGCCGTTTGGCCAAACAGTAGTTTACGACCACATATGGGGTGTTTCTGAAAAGTACAGAATCAGGGCAATAAATATTGAGTTTTGTTTGGCAGTTAACACTTGCTTTATTCCTGGAAAAAATGGATTCAAATGGAAAATCTTCCAAAAAATAAAAATTCTTAAAGTTTATCTCCATTTTCCATTAATTCTTGTGGAACACCAAAAGGGTTAATTAATTCTGTAAAATCTGTTTTGAATACTTTGAGGGGTGTAGTTTCTAAAATGGGGTCATTTTTGGGTGGTTTCTATTATGTAAGCCTCCCAAAGTGACTTCAGACCTGAACTGATCCTTAAAAAGTGGGTTTTTGAAAATTTCTGAAACATTTCAAAATGTGCTTCTAAACTTCTAAGGCTTGTAACATCCCCAAAAAATAAAATGGCATTCCCAAAATGCTCCAAACATGAAGTAGACATATGGGGAATGTAAAGTAATAACTATTTTTTGGGGTATTACTATGTATTTTAGAAGTAGAGAATTTTTAACTTTGACATTTGCTAATTTTTCAAATTTTTGGTAAATTTTGTATTTTTTATACAAAAAAGTTTTTTTTTTTTTTTTTTTTTTTTTAGCAATGTCATGAGGTACAATATGTGACGAAAAAACTATCTCAGAACGGCCTGGGTAAGTAAAAGCGTTTTAAAGTTATTCACACTTAAGGTGATACATGTTAGATTTGCAAAAAATGGCCTGGTCCTTAAGGTGAAATAGGGCCATGTCCTTAAGAGGTTAAAATTAGATATTTATACTAGTAACATAGTAACATAGTAAACAAGACCGAATAAAGACATTTGTCCATCCAGTTCGGCCTGTATCCTACAAGTTGATCCAGAGGAAGGCAAAAAAAACCTGTGAGGCAGAAGCCAATTTTCCCCACTTAAGGGAAAAAAATTTCAATCAGGAATAACTCCCTGGCTCTAGTAGCTATAGCCTGTAATATTATTACACTCTAGAAATACATCCAGTCCCCTCTTGAATTCCTTTATTGTACTCACCATCACCACCTCCTCAGGCAGAGAGTTTCATAGTCTCACTGCTCTTACCGTGAAGAATCCTTTTCTATGTATGGACACCAGATTTGGGGACCCAGAACACGGATTTGGTCACCAAAATTCACAAATGCAGTATTTAACTGCTATAAATTGTAAATAATTATTTAAACGACGGATGCACAACTGTTTTTTCAGCCTAGAACACAGCTTTTTTCAATAAAACCCCAAAATGCAGTTTTTTACTGCTGTAAATTTAAATTGGACATTTATACCGTGTATGTACAACTGCTTTGTGGAGCAAGAATATTGCTTTTTTCCCACAAAAAATAATAATGCACTATTCCTCAGCTGTAATGTGAAATTCGGTATTTAAGAGGTGTATTTCAAGATGCTCTGTGGATCAGGATTACCACTTTTATGTCAAAAAACATACACTTATGCTGTATTTTACAGCAGCAATGTAAAATAGGTGGTTGGAATGGGTATTTCAGACTATTTGGTGGACCTTGAATAAGTTTTTTTGTTTATAAAAAGCAAAGAAGCACTATTTCCCTGCGGAAATATAAAATATGTCGTTGGACGGTGTATGCAGAACTGTTTTGTGGACAAGGAATACGGTTTTTCCCCCAAAATTACACGGATTCTCTATTTCACTGCAGAAATGTCAAAAATATATTTTGGCGGTGTAAATTGGCTTGGTGGATCAGGATGACCACTTTTTATTTACTAAAATACACTGATGCACTATTTGATAGCTGAAATGGAATATACTGTTTAGTGCATTGTATACACAAGTGCTCTGTGGCACCACAGATCCCAGACTAGACAAATGGACTATGTCACCCATTAAACATACAAAAGGGAATATAGGGGACTTGAGCAGCAAGAAATAACGTTTTTTTTCATTCACTGAGCTACAAAATAGGATTAGGCTGATGTCCCTGGCTGGCTGGCACACATGCAGCACACTGCAGTGGCTAATATGGCCGCCGAGCACCACCTCAGTAACAGATGGATTACAAAAAAAGATTTCCCATGCAGTGGCTGGGTTCAGAAATGTTGGATTGCTGAAGCTTCCTCCCTCTCTATTTGCTGTGTCTTGTGGATTAAGGTAGCACAGGTTCTTCTGATTTCTGCCCTATTCTGTCCCTAATCGCAGCACCAACATCCTCTCCCTAACCTAAAATCAGCAGAGTGACGTGCAGAAGTACGTGACTCCAGCTTATAAAGAGGCTGGGTCACATGCTGCACTCAGTCAATCACAGCCATGCCATTAGTAGGCATGACTGTGATGGCTTCTTAGGGCAAGAAGTAAAATGCTTGCTTATTGGCTGCTGTGCAGCCCTTCAGAAAGCGGGAAGAAATCGCCGAACAACGGACACAAACTTTTTTGAAAATGTTCAGGTTCGGGTTCGTGTCCCGAACACCCCAAAATTATACAGTTTGGGTTCGCTCAACTCTACATCTGAGTATTGTTATAGTTGATTGTATATTTTATTTTGCAACTTACAGATTGCCTATTACAATAATGGCATTTTTGACAGCTTTTCCAAGCAGGTTAAATAACATGAATGATCATTTTATAGTTTGAGTTTTTATGGATGCTTTTGTATAAACTATGTGTACTATTTTATTATCTCACACAATAAAGCATGTACTGGTGAAACCTTTTTTATTTCTTTGATTTTTCTTTTTTTTTTACATTTTTTTTAAACTTGTTTTACTTTATATTTTGATGGGGGTTGATAGCATTCACAGCAGATCAACCACCCATCTCTAGTAGCTATAGCCTGTAATATTATTACACTCTAGAAATACATCCAGTCCCCTCTTGAATTCCTTTATTGTACTCACCATCACCACCTCCTCAGGCAGAGAGTTTCATAGTCTCACCGCTCTTACCGTGAAGAATCCTTTTCTATGTATGGACACCAGATTTGGGGACCCAGAACACGGATTTGGTCACCAAAATTCACAAATGCAGTATTTAACTGCTATAAATTGTAAATAATTATTTAAACGACGGATGCACAACTGTTTTTTCAGCCTAGAACACAGCTTTTTTCAATAAAACCCCAAAATGCAGTTTTTTACTACTGTAAATTTTAATTAGATATGTATACCGTGTATGTACAACTGCTTTGTGGAGCAAGAATATTGCTTTTATTCCCACAAAAAATAATAATGCACTATTCCTCAGCTGTAATGTGAAATCGGTATTTAAGAGGTTTATTTCAAGATGCTCTGTGGATCAGGATTACCACTTTTATGTCAAAAAACATACACTTATGCTGTATTTTACAGCAGCAATGTAAAATAGGTGGTTGGAATGGATATTTTAGACTGTTTGGTGGACCTTGAATAAGTTTTTTTGTTTATAAAAAGCAAAGAAGCACTATTTCCCTGCGGAAATATAAAATATGTCGTTGGACGGTGTATGCAGAACTGTTTTGTGGACAAGGAATACGGTTTTTCCCCCAAAATTACACGGATTCTCTATTTCACTGCAGAAATGTCAAAAATATATTTTGGCGGTGTAAATTGGCTTGGTGGATCAGGATGACCACTTTTTATTTACTAAAATACACTGATGCACTATTTGATAGCTGAAATGGAATATACGGTTTAGTGCATTGTATACACAAGTGCTCTGTGGCACCACAGATTCCAGGCTAGACAAATGGACTATGTCACCCCTTAAACATACAAAAGGGAATATAGAGGACTTGAGCAGCAAGAAAAAAAAGTTTTTTTCATTCACTGAGCTACAAAATAGGATTAGGCTGATGTCCCTGGCTGGCTGGCACACATGCAGCACACTGCAGTGGCTAATATGGCCGCCGAGCACCACCTCAGTAACAGATGGATTACAAAAAGATTTCCCTTGCAGTGGCTGGGTACAGAAATGTTGGATTGCTGAAGCTTCCTCCCTCTCTATTTGCTTTGTCTTGTGGATTAAGGTAGCACAGATTCTTCTGATTTCTGCCCTATTCTGTCCCTAATCGCAGCACCAACATCCTCTCCCTAAGCTAAAATCAGCAGAGTGACGTGCAGAAGTACGTGACTCCAGCTTATAAAGAGGCTGGGTCACATGCTGCACTCAGTCAGTCACAGCCATGCCATTAATAGGCATGACTGTGATGGCTTCTTAGGGCAAGAAGTAAAATGCTTGCTTATTGGCTGCTGTGCAGCCCTTCAGAAAGCGGGAAGAAATCGCCGAACAACGGACACAAACTTTTTTGAAAATGTTCAGGTTCGGGTTCGTGTCCCGAACACCCCAAAATTATACAGTTTGGGTTCGCTCAACTCTACATCTGAGTATTGTTATAGTTGATTGTATATTTTATTTTGCAACTTACAGATTGCCTATTACAATAATGGCATTTTTGACAGCTTTTCCAAGCAGGTTAAATAACATGAATGATCATTTTATAGTTTGAGTTTTTATGGATGCTTTTGTATAAACTATGTGTACTATTTTATTATCTCACACAATAAAGCATGTACTGGTGAAACCTTTTTATTTCTTTGATTTTTCTTTTTTTACATTTTTTTAAACTTGTTTTACTTTATATTTTGATGGGGGTTGATAGCATTCACAGCAGATCAACCACCCATCTCTAGTAGCTATAGCCTGTAATATTATTACACTCTAGAAATACATCCAGTCCCCTCTTGAATTCCTTTATTGTACTCACCATCACCACCTCCTCAGGCAGAGAGTTTCATAGTCTCACCGCTCTTACCGTGAAGAATCCTTTTCTATGTATGGACACCAGATTTGGGGACCCAGAACACGGATTTGGTCACCAAAATTCACAAATGCAGTATTTAACTGCTATAAATTGTAAATAATTATTTAAACGACGGATGCACAACTGTTTTTCAGCCTAGAACACAGCTTTTTTCAATAAAACCCCAAAATGCAGTTTTTTACTGCTGTAAATTTACATTAGATATGTATACCGTGTATGTACAACTGCTTTGTGGAGCAAGAATATTGCTTTTATTCCCACAAAAAATAATAATGCACTATTCCTCAGCTGTAATGTGAAATCGGTATTTAAGAGGTTTATTTCAAGATGCTCTGTGGATCAGGATTACCACTTTTATGTCAAAAAACATACACTTATGCTGTATTTTACAGCAGCAATGTAAAATAGGTGGTTGGAATGGATATTTTAGACTGTTTGGTGGACCTTGAATAAGTTTTTTTGTTTATAAAAAGCAAAGAAGCACTATTTCCCTGCGGAAATATAAAATATGTCGTTGGACGGTGTATGCAGAACTGTTTTGTGGACAAGGAATACGGTTTTTCCCCCAAAATTACACGGATTCTCTATTTCACTGCAGAAATGTCAAAAATATATTTTGGCGGTGTAAATTGGCTTGGTGGATCAGGATGACCACTTTTTATTTACTAAAATACACTGATGCACTATTTGATAGCTGAAATGGAATATACGGTTTAGTGCATTGTATACACAAGTGCTCTGTGGCACCACAGATTCCAGGCTAGACAAATGGACTATGTCACCCCTTAAACATACAAAAGGGAATTTAGAGGACTTGAGCAGCAAGAAAAAAAAGTTTTTTTCATTCACTGAGCTACAAAATAGGATTAGGCTGATGTCCCTGGCTGGCTGGCACACATGCAGCACACTGCAGTGGCTAATATGGCCGCCGAGCACCACCTCAGTAACAGATGGATTACAAAAAAATGATTTCCCTTGCAGTGGCTGGGTACAGAAATGTTGGATTGCTGAAGCTTCCTCCCTCTCTATTTGCTGTGTCTTGTGGATTAAGGTAGCACAGATTCTTCTGATTTCTGCCCTATTCTGTCCCTAATCGCAGCACCAACATCCTCTCCTTAAGCTAAAATCAGCAGAGTGACGTGCAGAAGTACGTGACTCCAGCTTATAAAGAGGCTGGGTCACATGCTGCACTCAGTCAGTCACAGCCATGCCATTAATAGGCATGACTGTGATGGCTTCTTAGGGCAAGAAGTAAAATGCTTGCTTATTGGCTGCTGTGCAGCCCTTCAGAAAGCGGGAAGAAATCGCCGAACAACGGACCCGAACTTTTTTGAGAATGTTCGGGTTCGGGTCCGTGTCCCGAACACCCCAAAATTATACAGTTTGGGTTCGCTCAACTCTACATCTGAGTATTGTTATAGTTGATTGTATATTTTATTTAGCAACTTACAGATTGCCTATTACAATAATTGCATTTTTAACAGCTTTTCCAAGCAGGTTAAATAACATGAATGATCATTTTATAGTTTGAGTTTTTATGGATGCTTTTATATAAACTATGTGTACTATTTTATTATCTCACACAATAAAGCATTTACTGGTGAAACCTTTTTTATTTCTTTGATTTTTCTTTTTTTTTTACATTTTTTAAACTTGTTTTACTTTATATTTTGATAGGGGGATGGTAGCATTCACAGCGGTCAGTGTTACTTTCCCTTGGGTCATGTATAGTTGCAACGGGAGAGGGAGTTCTATACCTCTCTACTCCTCCCTGCAGCTGGTCAGCACATCCACAACTGCTCTATCTTCCTCTTTCAAACTGGCAGAGATCAGATCATAGCTAGCAGAAGGGAGCTACTTTAACCTGCTCTATCTCAGGTTGAATAACAGCGAGAGATGTAAACCTTTAGAAATTAGTTTGGGAATGAAATATGTAGGTGATAACTGCAATCTCATTTCCAAACCTGTTTCTAAAATGTTTGTCTTCAGCTGCATTTCTGATAGGTAATGCATTCACAAAGCCATTCTAAAACGGCGGCTGAATGTGTTAAAAAGTTGAAGTAAGAAGCCTGGGAACGTGAGATCATCCATAATACTGTGCAGCCAGCCAATCCACAGATAGCCATCCCCTGTGATGTCACAGCCCTATAAAACCCTCATAAAAGAAGCCTGGGAACGCGAGATCATCCATAATACTGTGCAGCCAGCCAATCCACAGATAGCCATCCACTGTGATGTCACAGCCCTATAAAACCCTCAAAAAAGCTAGGGAGAGACGTGGCTAGACAAAGTGGTGCTGAAAATGATTACTAAAAGAATATTAAAGAGGGAGAGTGCAGGGAGACTTATTCTGTCAGTTTTATTTTTTTGTTCCTACATTGACGTATTCATACATCAGCCACAAATTAATTAAATACCAATAAGATAGAAGCCTTTATTATTCCACGGCCAGCATGCCAATCAGTCTGCACTACTTAGGGGGGCAAGGTCATAATGATGACCATCCTCATATATTTCTTCTCCCAAATCATCGTTCAAAGTCTCCATGTCCTAGAAAAGTCAGCAAGATGCAAAGAGAGGAGAAGCTGGATGTTTCTGATAATATATTCTCATCAATATTAGATGATGTAGAAAAGGAGGAAAAGCATATGGCAGAGAGAAGGGCTTCTACCTGTAAGGCAGTAGAGCACTAGGTTTGAAGAAGTGGGCATGCCAGAGCCGATTATTATTCGGTGTAACCTGCAGGAGATTGGAGACAAGAACAGCAAAAATATGCATATTGTTCCCCCACCTAACCAACCAAATCCCATACCTGCAACAGCCCCTATTTAAAAGTGCCGAGCAGCCATTTACAATGAATAAAGACTAGGGTTAGCGAAACTTTAGGGTTTTTGGTATCCGGACCCGGACCCGAACATTTCCGTAAAAGTTTGGGTTTAAGTTTGGTGTTCGGCAATTTCATGGAGCTTTTTGAAAGGCTGCAGGGCAGCCAATCAACAAAAGTTTCACTGCTAATGGCATGGCTGTGATTGGCCAAGTGCAGCATGTGACCCAGCCTCTATATAAGTGGAGTCACGTAGCGCCACACATCACTCTGCTCTTATTAGTGTAGGGATAGGATGCTGCTGCTGTGAGGGAGAGAATAGGAAAGAAGCTAAATAATATCTGATATCAGAACTTGTTCCCTCAGCGATCTACATCCTTTTTTTCTTGTGCATGCAATGCAACTGTTTTTTACCCTGTCCTGACTCTGAGGTCAGTGACAAAGACTTTAATCTGTCTGTGAGTTAGGTTGGTGTTGACGACCATTTTGTGCAAGTGCACCTGCATATGTGCCAGGGACAATAATTTAATCCAGTTCTTTTACTTCAGTGGGCACTGTATATGTGCCAGGGGAAGGGAAAAATAATATAGTTAATCCATCTGTGATTTTAGGGACCTAGGGACATTTTCAAATTCATTTCTGTAAAGTACCCCTGTGCTGCATATGTCAGTGTCATTAATTCGGTAAATCCATCTGTTAGATTCCGGGCTGACAATTATTTTAGTTTTATTTTCTGCTAAAAAGTTAATTTGCTATGTGCACTGCATTTGTGATAATGAAAGAAAATTAGTTAAATCCATCTGTTTCACTGTGGGTGAAAAAATCCTCTTTTTTCCCCCTATAAAGTACCTTTGGGGCCTGCGCTGCAACGCTGATAGTGAAATAAAATCTGTAAATACAACTGTGACATTGTTGGTGAAAAAAACACTTAATTTGGGGCACAAAGAACATTTGTGCCCTGCACTGCACTAGTGATACTGAAAGAAATTCATTTAAATCCATCTGTTTCATTTGTGGGTGAAAAAAACATATATGTTTTTTCAATAAACTCCCTTTTTTGCCTGCACTGCAATTCTGAATCATCTTTTTCCCCCTATAAAGTACCTTTGGGGCCTGCACTGCAAATCTGAAATAAAATCTGTAAATACAACTGGGACATTGGGGTTGAAAAAACAATTTTTTTGGCCATAAAGTACCCCTGCACTGCATACCTGACTAGGAAATATATTCAGTAAATTAGGTGGCCTTCAGATTATTGGGTGATTTGTACCCCTTCTTTCTTTTAAAGTACCCCTACACTGCATACCTGACTTGGAAATATATTCATTAAATTAGGTGGCGTTCAGATTGTTGGCTGATCTGTACCCCTTCTTTCTTTCAAAGTACCCCTGCACTGCATACCTGACTTGAAAATATATTCTGTAAATTAGGTGGCGTTCAGATTGTTGGCAGTTACATTGTTGCCTGACAAAAAGCCGCATACAAGTCGCATACAACAACGTGTTTTTTTTTTTTTTTTATAAATTGGGGTAGAACCCAAAACATTGGGAAATATAAAAAAGAAAACAGAGAGTAAGTGCGCTGTAGTATAACAATGGTTGGGTGAGGCCAGTATACATGTCGATTCTGCATAATGTACTAACAAGTCCTGTGGGATCAATGCCTGATTCTTTTTAATGAACATGAGATTGTCCACGTTGGCTGTGGACAGGCGGCTGCGCTTGTCTGTGATAACGTCCCCAGCTGTGCTAACCACACGCTCAGACAATACACTGGCTTCAGGGCAGGCCAGCACCTCCAAGGCGAAAAGGTAAAGCTGAGGCCATGTCCCCAATTTGGAGACCTAGAAGTTGAATGCGGCAGACCCAGTGGTGTAGGTAGAAATGACAGGCTGCCCAGAGGCAACGACAAGCTGTCTTCTGTGGGAGGTGTATCATCTGTGTCCTCCGTATCCCCCCAGTCACGCTCAAGTGATGGCCATGAGCTGCTTTGGGTGCCATCCTGCTGTGAACATGGTTTCTTCTCCTCCTCCTCCAGAACTGTGCCCTGGCTGCACAATTGTGTACTTAGCGTATGTTGATGCAGAAACCCACCCTCCGAGCCTCTTGTATATGACTGGCCTTATAAGTTAAGGGTAAGGCATGTATATGGTTTTGTTTGTTTATTTAGTTTATCTGACTTATAGTTATTTAAATATGTTTATAAGTCATTTTGTAAATAGTTTGTGAATGGGCATTAATGAGTGGTTTGAGTGAAAAGGGGGGGGGGTGTAGGGTGGGAGGCTGGTCGGGTTAATTTTCTCTTTTTTAAATGTTCCTTGTATAGTTTTTGTTACAATTTATAAATGTTACCCAACAATCTAACAAACAAATTTAATTATTTGCCTAAAACATCTGCAGCTTAGGCCATAGGGGTCCTTGAGCACTAATAAAAGTGAATTTGTCCCACCAGAGTCCAAGAGCTGGATTAACTGAATTGATTTTCACTGTCAGGTGTTCAGGAATTTCTGCACCACCAAATTCAGCACATGCGCCAGGCAAGGGACGTGTGTCAAACTAGCTAGTCCCAGAGCACCACCAGGCCGGACTTGAGGCTCAGTGGCACTAACCACTCATCGGTCTGTTGTTCTATGCACGTCCACAGCTCCTGCGCGGTGTGGGGTTTGTCCCCCAAACAGATGAGTTTCAGAACAACCTGCTGTCGTTTCCCCCTGGCTGTGCTGATGTTGGTGGTGTAGGTGTTACGCTGAGCGGATGAGGAGGTGGTAGAGGAGGAGGAAGAAGAGTAGCAGGAGGAGGCAACAGGAGGCAAAGAGAAATGCCCTGCATTCTTTGGGGGAAAGACGTGCGCCAAACTGCTATCAGCCTCTGACCCAGCCGCCACTATATTTACCCAGTATGCTGTTAGGGAGATATAACTTCCCTGCCCGTGCTTACCAGTCCACGTATTGGTGGTTATGTGGACCTTGCCACAGATAGCATTGCGCAGTGCACACCTGATTTTTGGAACCATGTACTGTGGGACAGCCACTGCCATAAGTTTTTTAAAAGCTTCCATCCATCTTCACCAGACAGAATGACAGCATTTCAAAGGACCAGGAATTTTTAAATCCTGGCATTCAGGGCCAAGGATCGCGGGTGGGGGGTACTTCCTCTTTCTATTTCTCTTTCCCTCCAGTGTTTGGGAGATGTACAGCTGAACGCTTTCACGGGATAGTGTAGAGATGCTTGGTGACAGTAAAAGATGTGGTGGCGTTGCTGCCACATCCTCTGTTTGCAGGGTGGCAGGTGCCACTGTTACTTTTTTTTTTATAACCTTCTATTTGGATTATATCAAAACATACAATTTATGAAAAACAAGAGTGACCTAGGTATACCTGATTTGTAGCAATTTCTTAATGAATTAATCTGTAACAAATTGGCTTTCTTGGCTAGCTTCAGCAAAGTTGCTGATTCGAATCTTACAAAACTTCACTCATCTCAAATTGTCACATTTTGCTATAATACCTTTTTTTATTGTGCTTTAAACCCCTTTAGACTGCAATACAGTACTTTAACAGTCTATGGGATTTTAACTTTCTGTCTGTCAGGCAATGACTTCAGCTTGCCTTTTAAAGCAGCTCGCTATGCCCCTTCCTAGGATAGAAACTACCACAAACTGAAGTGACTGCTGCATTCGTGACCCCATGATGATCTCTTGTCTGCAGTGGTGTCTGAATCAGTTTGTATATATATTCATAAGCACTTCCTACTTTGCTCTTGCTATATATATGCTGTGAACTGTGAATAGTAATGCTTTTTAATGCAATGCTTTGGTTTAAATGTCAGTTCTTTGTACCTCTGTTCATGGGATCTAGGATTTCTCCAAACAACATTTCATTGTATTCTACATTGTATTTCATTGTATTGTGCAGTGACAATAAATGCATCTTATCTTATCTATGACTTGCCTGGGAACCTTGCAAGGCTGTCATACCAACCATCTGGAGTCCCACAAATTTTTTAGCAGAGCTCTGCCCAGAGGACAGAGGGAGCCCCTTCCCTCTAACCCCACAGATATCATTGTCACTATTGACAGCAGCGTCTAAAGATTAAATGACCAGGATTGGAATTATTGCTGATCCTGATTACTACCAGTGGATGTTAACTATATTATAGAGCTGGCACCCGCACTGTATTGAGAAGGCCCAGTGATCAGTGAGAAGTGTTATGTTTGGAGAGAGTAAAATACTGTATTTCAGCATAAAAACCTAATCCCATCTGTAAAACACTGTGGTGGTAGGATCATGGTTTTGGCCTGGCTTACTGCATCTTGGCCATAGTGGCTTGCCGTCATTGATGGAACAATTAATTCTGAATTATAACAGAAAATTCCAAAGGATATTGTCAGGAATTCTGTACGTGAGCTGAATCTTAAACATGGGTCATGCAGCAAGACAACAACCCTAAGCACACAAGCCGTTCTATCAAAGAATGGTTAAAGAACAATAAAGTTAAATTATAGCTACTTGTTTTTTGTTAAATGGGTAGTACAAGTGACAATGAAAATGTTTTCAATATACTTGATTTTGCAGTTTTTATAAAAAAAATTACCCTGAATTTGACTTTTGACATTGAGCTGCCTGTCTTCACTGTTCAGCACAATACTAAATAGTGAAGATGTTCTTTACTTACTGCACTGCGCTGCCCTCACTAACTCCCTCATCTGCTCCCTAAAGCTGGCTATAAATTATGTAGAGATAGATAGATAGATAGATAGATAGATAGATAGATACAGTATATATACTGCCCTGTCTAACATCGGTACACTGTCAGCAGTGAGTGCTCATAGTGTCCATACTACCTAGCCACTGGGAGATACAAGAGATCATATCACTAGCATTGGTGATAAATCCTGTCCTTCTATTAAGTAAACCAATCTACCTAATTAAATCTTCCCAATCCATGGTACTGGTGTCCTTAATGCTGAGAAATACAGACAGATACCTATCCATCATGCAATACCATCAGGGAGGCAGATTGGCTCTCAAGTTATTCTGTAGCAGGACAATGACCCCAAACATACAGTCAATGTCATCAAGAACTGTTATCAGAGTAAAGAAGAACAAGGAGGCCTGGAAGTGATAAGTGTTTCTGGGATTACATGAAGAGAAAAAAAAAATTTGAGCAAGCCATTCTGTGGTTAGTTCTTCAAGATTTTTGGATCAACCTCCCTGCCGAGTGCCTTCAGAAACTGTGTGTAAGTGTATCCAGAAGAAGTTACACTGTTTTGAAGTCATAGGGTGGTCAAAATATTAATTTGATATACATTTCTATAGTTAATTCACTTTGGATTTTGTTAATTATTAAAGATAAATTATTAACACTTCTATTATTGAAAACATTCTTACTTTGCAGTATTTTTCCCACACTTTTGTTATGCAACTAAATATTTGGACCTCAACATATATTCTTGAAATTACATTTTTGTTGGCCTTACACTGGTAATAGATCTTATATATTTAAATTTACTATTTGATTATATTTGTTCACGTACAGTAGTCCACTGTGCTTCGACATTCTCCGATGACATGAGCATAAATTGTTATTAACTACTTTGAGAGTTCTCCGTTTTAATAATAATACATAGACCCCACAAATCAATGTCCCAGACTTTGACCAACTTACCAGAGTACATCATTCTCGAAATATTTATACTAGCCAATACATAGAGACAAAAATCCCAGTTATATTAGACCTCTTTCACTTCAGGGTTAAGATCTCTGAAAGGATGTTTTGGCAATAAACAGCCTGCCAGAGCTCTCTGGATATGGCATAGTCATATGTTACCGCAATGTCCGCCAGCCTCCTTTACTAAGATGGTATCCGGCGCAGATCTGACTGGTACCTAGCAAATATGTTGGGATTCAGCTGGACGAAAATCGCTGCATGCAATGTTTTTGGTCCAGCCGAATCCTGGCATATTTACTGGGTAGCGGCTGGATCTCCACCAGATCTCAATATAGTCAATGGGGTTGTTGGGCATTGCGGCAACATCCAGAAACTAGTTTTATTCAAAATGAAATGTGTGGAACCTAACAACTATTCATAAAATAAAATATGCTTTTTGTCTAACCTGGCATTGTTTTTTGTTTTTTGTTTTTTTAAATTTTAAATTGACTTCTTGGTCATAAGAATTTAATAATTCCATTATGCCGTGCAAAAAGTCTGGCAGCACTGACACAAGAGAACGTTATTTGGGATCTCTGGCCTAAAACTTTTCTACCTCACATTCACTAGAATGTGAAGATATGAAAGGGCTCACAGAGAAGCATTTCATGGCCATTATACCCTCAATGGAGACCAGAAAAAAATCCCCAAAGCATGCTGTTTGAGCTCCAAGAGAGCCAAAATGAGTGACTATTTCGGCTTATGCATTTTAGAATGTTAACAAATTTGCACTACATCATTTTTAAAACCTTTTCTTTTTATCTTTAGTGCCAGAATAAAATATTGAAACCAGTTTCTTGCCATTTTTTTAAATTTGAATCCACATATATGATGAAATAAACACTAAGTACTATTGCTAAATTTTTAAAATGATTTCAAATACACTACATCAGTCCATTCTGTACATCACATTCAAGGAAACCGTGTTTCCTTGTTAGCCTGATTTATATAAATTTTTTAAAAAAACTAAATACTGTATTACAATATACCCCTTGTAGAATACTCTAACAGTTTCTAAATGTTTAATTCAGAATGGTTTTGGAGGGATTCAGTATAAATGAAAATGAGCCCATTAGCTGTAGAGGTACCCTGTAAAATGCCCATAATATAAAAAACAAACAGGGGTTATCTCCATAACTTACACAAATTGGTGATTCAAAGTTGGATTTGTTTTAGTCACTGGGATCTTTTGTGCATAAACAATTGATAAATATGTTCTTCTGAAAAAAAATTTTTTTTTCTAATTTTAGTGTCATCTTCCACAATAATTCTGAAATAAACAGGGATGTGAAAGATCTATAATGTATCCCTCATTATAAGCTTAAAGGCTATCTACACCTTAGGAGGCATTTTTTATGATTGCAGGTAACTCATTTTTAGCTAAAAATCTTTTTTTCAATTGGCCCTTATTAAAAATATGTTCTGTGACAAAAGTTAACTGTTATTAGCTTTGTCACTGGTACTTTCACTTTCACTTTGTGACAGTCATCTAATAAACCTTATCTCTAAACTACTGAGAGGTCATTAAGATAAGAACTGAGCTATAATGAGTGTTCCCTTACGTCCTACCAGCAGCACAGATGGGGTTAACCACCCCCCGTGGACTGGCAGGACCGGTGGAATGTTTAATGAGCCCAAGACTAATAACTCAATTTAACAATTAAGTATCTCCTTAAAAGAAGGAAGTCAACCCCCAGCTCACTGTGTTTTTTTCTGTCCTCCTGGACAGGTGGACTAGGCGGTTTGTTCCTGACAATTCCTCAAAATACAGCTTATATGGCCTTCCATTCGAGCCCAACCGTTTGTTCGGTTCGGAGCTAGATGAGATCATGGAGGGCCTTTCAGACTAGAAGGTGAAGAGCCTTCCCCAGCAGTCCTTTCGAGGCAGGGCAGACAAGACCGCGGTGGCAGGTCTGGCCAGAAAACAAGCTCTTGTAGTGACTGGAGAGCACAGCGAAAGGGTTTGAGGTGCTCTCGTGGAGGAGCCAAAGATGGAAAATCCACCTCCTGACTACGGGCCTCTTCGAGGCTCTTGGTTAATTCCCATTACTCCTGCAGTCCTGCCAATAAGATTTCCCATTCCTAAGCTTCATGTACCCGTCGGGAGTCGTCTCTCCCACTTCTGAGAAGAATGGATCCAAGAGATCTCGGATCCCTGGGTCCTGAATATCATTTCCAACGGTTATTTATTCAACCTCACCTCTATTCCTCTGGACAGGTTTGTCAAGATCAACCTTCTACAAGCTGCCAAGGAGACGATCCTAGAGGCCTACATTCAGGACTACATCTGCAAAGGGGCTCTGGAGGAGGTTCCGGCAGGAGAACGGGGCCTAGGGATCTATTCACCAGTTTTTCTGGTTCCCAAGGCTTCAGGAGATCTCCAGATGATTATCAATCTGAGATATTTCAATCGATTTATAAGAAAGGTGAAGTTTCGTGTAGAAACCATCAGGTCAGTAGTTCACGTCGTCAATCCTGGAGACGTGATGGCAACCCTGGACCTCAAGAATGCATATCTGAACATCCCGATCCATCCTGGTTCCAGAAAGTATATCAGGATCACGGTACAGGTGTCCGGTGTCGTCAGGCATCTTCTGTTTGTTGCCCTTCCCTTTGGCATTTCTTCTGCCCCTCACACTTTTACCAAGGTGGTGGTTCTGTGGTGGCGGCTTTGAGGCTTCAAGGACTGACCATCATTCCTTATCTGGACGACTGGCTTTGAAAGCCTCTGCTCTAGCGGTCCTAAGCCAACTTCTTCAGGTAACAATCTCCTTTCTGTTCCACCTAGGTTGGATCATCAGCTGGTAGAAGTCAAACGTGAGCCCGTCGACTTCAGTAAGATATCTAGGCTTCATAATCGACTCCACTGGGATGTCGCTCCAGTTGACTCCAGAAAGAAGATTCCGGGTTCAGAACACGGCAAGTTCCTTTCCCCGGCGAGTTCCAATCCGGACTCTCATGAAGATGTTGGGGCTCATGTCAGCATCTGTGGAAGCAGTCCCTTGGGCTCTATGGCACCTCCGCCCTCTACAGTCGGAGGTCCTCTCCTAATGGAATGGCAGCCCTGCTGGGCTAAACTCCCTGTGCTCCCTGACTTGGCAAACTCGGTATTCCCTCAGATGGTGGTGCCATCTTTTAGACGGGAAGTCTATGACCCAGCCAATCTAGGTCATATTGACTACGGATGCGTCCTAAGTAGGCCCTAAAAATGTCACGGGTGAAGCAGATGGAGGATCATATGACCTTGGGAGGGAAAGGGGGAAAGTGCTCTTGCCCTGATTGTGACAGAGGCTGATACATGGGCTGTAAGCAAATTAGGGGGAAGAATTTTGGAGGGTCTTTCAATCTCAGAAGCCTTAGGCCTCTTTCACACGGGCGTCACGTTTGACGCCCGGATAGGATGCGGGTGCGTTCCGGGAAAATGCGCGATTTTTCCGCGCGTGTGCAAACTTTTGCAATGCGTTTTGCACACACGTGTGAAAAATCGGCATGTTTGGTACCCAGACCCGAACCCGGACTTCATCACTGAAGTCCGGTTTCGGGTTGAGTATTCTGGAGATTTTATTATTTTCCCTTATAACATGGTTATAAGGGAAAATAATAGTATTCTCAATAAAGAATGCTTTGTAGAATGTGGATTAAGGGGCTAAAAATAAAAAAACTTAACTCACCTTAGCCACTTGATCGCGTAGTGGGCGATCTCTCTTCTCTCTTCAAGCATTAGCTGCAGTCTAAAGGACCTGTGATGACGTCACATCACATGGTCCAATCACATGGTCCATCACGGACCACGGTGAGTTAAGTTTTTTTATTTTTAACCCCTTAATCCACATTCTACAAAGCATTCTTTTTGAGAACCATGTTATAAGGGAAAATAATAAAGATCGGGTTCGCTTAGAAACCATGCGGGAAAATCGCAAGCATTTTCCCGCAGCCCCATTCACTTCTATGGGGCCTGCGTTGCATGAAAAACGCAAAATATAGAGCATGCTGCGATTTTCATGCAACGCAGAAGTGATGCGTGAAAATCACCGCTCATGTGCACAGCCCCGTAGAAATGAATGGGTCCGGATTCAGTGCGGGTGCAATGCGTCCACCTCATGCATTGCACCCACGTGGAAATCACGCCCGTGTGAAAGGGGCCTAAGAGGCCATTCTGAGGCTAGCTTGTGATCTAGAAGCATGTGTCTTGGCTGTGTCTGGCTAAATGTAATTACAGACACAAGTCAGTAATCTAGGTGTGGTAGGGACAGTATTATAGAGGCAATAAAGGAAAGGGACATATTTACTTAGTTTTATTTAATCAATAAGTAGAAAATATTTTATTAGGCAAAGCATCTGTCTGTGTTCTGTTTTCATACAGCTGCTGGCAAGTAAAAAGTTCATGTTGCACTGCAAATTGTACAGTCAAAAAAATCCTAGAACTACCTCATTTTTTCTGTACACGAACATCCAGCCAGCCTTAAAAAAAAAAAAAAGCAAAAATAAAAAAACCTCCGGTTTCTACAGTTCATAAGTGTTATAAGTCCTTTGCCAGCACATACAGCACCAGCAGCATACATTCTGCTGCAAATGCTGCACAATGTTTCCCTTTTTTTACTACTGTTGCAATTAATTTTGCTACTGTTTATAATTAAGCAATTCAGTACATTTTAGTATATGAATACCAGTATGTTCATACAAGGGGACATGTAATTATGCCTCTTTTAATTATCAAAAAAAAGCTGCAATTTTGCTACAGTGTATACTTAAGCAATTCATCACATTTTACTAGTGTGTTCATAGCATTTATACGGACATTGGGTGCATGCAAGGGTTTTTGTCCAGCCGAATCTCGGCATATTTGCCGGGTAGCAGCTGGATTATCTTCAGATTGCACTATAGTCAATAGGGCTGGCAAGCATTACTATAACATTGGCTGCCTGGATACATAGAGCTCCAGAAGATTTTCTTTGCCAGAACAGCCTGCCAGAGAGCTACCGCATATGTGAAAGAAGCCTTATGACATATTTATGCCAGATTTACATTATATTGCCAATAGTGATAGATAAGGTAGTTAAAAACAGATAGCTATTACATCTAATTCAATTTTTAGAATGTGATTCAATTTCTGAATAATTGAGTGTACCAAGCATAGGCGTGTTACGCTACTAGCAAATGTAATAAAACACATCCAAGAGGTAATAGCAATTTTCTTTAAAACATTTTAAAGTGCAAGTTTAGTTAGTAATGAACCATTAATATTATATTATTTTGGTCCTGCAAAAAGGTACAAAAATAAATATTAGTCCTAAAACAATTATTATATCTTAACTAGAGATGAGCGAATCGAATTGTCAAAGTGGAATTTGATCCGAATTTCGGGAACAGGTTTTGCAGACATCTATGTGGAATCAGCTGCCGATGGTGTAAAAGAAGTGCGCTTCTTAATGGCGCTAACATCAACCTGTAAGGCTGAGTTCATACTTGTGTTATTTGGTCAGTTTTGGCCCGTGACAGCCCAAATAAGTGAAGTGTGCATTGATTCTAAGTGCGACGCCTGTCATCTGCATGTCATATGGACTCACAGTATTATTTCATTACCAGAGCAGACTCTCTATGCGTGTTACTGCAAGGCACAGTGTTCTAAACCACTATAAAGGCTCTCTGAAGCCGGGAAATAGCCATTTTTGAACGTGATTCGCCGCAAATAAATTCGGACCGAACCACATTTTCCCCAAAAATTCGGTGAACCTGTGAATCGAATTTTTTTCTAATTCCCTCATCTTTAATCTTAACACATTAGAAATGAAAAGTAATTTACTTTCTTTACAAAGACTGTATGAGGCAAATTTCACATGAACTGAAAGATCGATACATAAAATCTGCAGATCCTGTGAACAATTTACAGTCACAGTAAATGAGAGAACATTGAAAAATGCTATGCAGAACAATAATACACCACAGATGTAGAACTGCCTATCACATATTTCCTGCAGAGATGTGAGAATTGGTTCTAAGATAACGTGTTGGGGAATGCATCCAGGAACAATGAAATCATTTAAATAGTAACAAGGATTGCAAAAATCAGGTTGCTATAATATAACATATCCTCGAAGAGAAAAAAAGATGGTGGAGAACATGCTCAATTGACCATGCTCAAATAATGATATAAATTGAAATATGAAATTTATATTTTTCTTAAGGGATTATCCCATGAAAAATATTATTGCAATTAATAGAATGTTTAAATGAAATATTATTGCAATATACATGCATTAAAAATATTGTTTTTTTTTTAATGCACATTACATTTTTACTCTAATAGTGCTCCCCTGTAGTGTTGAGCGAACAGTTCGAGCATCGTTTTAAAAAAAGTTCGGGTTTGGGTTCGTTGTTCGTCGATTACTTCCCACTTTCTGAAGGGCTGCACAGCAGCCAATCAGCTAGCATTTTACTTCTTGCCCTAAGAGCCCATCACAGCCATGCCTACTAATGGCATGGCTGTGATTGGCCAAGTGCAGCATGTGACCCAGCCTCTATTTAAGCTGGAGTCACGTAGCGTCACACGTCACACTGCTCTGATTAGTGTTAGGGAGAGGACGCAGCTTCTGTGAGGGTGAGATTAGGCAGGGTAAAGTCAGCAACAGCACCTAATGAACGGATCGATCTACAGCTGTGAATGATTGAACTTCTGCTAGTTACTTGCTAACTGTTTTTTAGGCTGCACAGAGCGTTTTTCTGTCACTTATTTTCTGGGTTGATCGGCGGCCATTTTGTGACTTGTGGTGCACCAGAAGAAGCTGCCACCAAGTCCATCAATCCATCAATCCTAGTTTTTTTTTATCCTACATCAGGGGCTTGGCTGTGCTAATTGTCACCCCTAGAAACTCAGGATAGCAATTTCTATATTTTATTAAGGGGTTAAATACAATTGCCCAAATACCAATCCCCTAAATCTGGTGTTCCAGCTTTGGCTAGGCAAGTATAATACTGTCTGCTGTCTGGCAAAAGGATAGATTATTTTCTGTGGAAAAATTCAATTGACAAAATAGCAATACCATAAATCAGTGGTTTCAGCTGTGGTTGGCAAAATATAATAGTGTCCGCCAAAACATATATTTTGTTCTGGGGTGTAATTCACTTGCCAAAATAGCAATACCCTGAATTTGGTGTCCCAGCTGTTGCAGGCCACGTTTCATAGTGTCCACCAAAACATATATTTTGTTCTGGGGTGAAATTAATCTGCCAAAATAGCAATACCCTGAATCTGGTGTCCCAGCTGTTGCAGGCCAGGTTTCATAGTGTCCGCCAAAACATATATTTTATTCTTGGGTGAAATTCAATTGCCAAAATAGCAATACCATAAATCAGTGTTTTCAGCTGTGGCTGGCAAAATATAATAGTGTCCGCCAAAACATATCTTTGTTCTGGGGTGAAATTCAATTGCCAAAATAGCAATACCATAAATCAGTGGTTTCAGCTGTGGCTGGCAAAATATAATAGTGTCCGCCAAAACATATATTTTGTTCTGGGGTGAAATTCAATTGCCAAAATAGTAATACCATAAATCAGTGGTTTCAGCTGTGGCTGGCAAAATATAATAGTGTCCGCCAAAACATATATTTTGTTCTGGGGTGTAATTCACTTGCCAAAATAGTAACACCCTGAATCTGGTGTCCCAGCTGTTGCAGGCCAGGTTTCATAGTGTCCGCCAAAACATATATTTTGATCTGGGGTGAAATTCAATTGCCAAAATAGCAATACCATACATCAGTGGTTTCAGCTGTGGCTGGCAAAATATAATAGTGTCCGCCAAAACATATATTTTGTTCTGAGGTGTAATTCACTTGCCAAAATAGCAATACCCTGAATCTGGTGTCCCAGCTGTTGCAGGCCACGTTTCATAGTGTCCGCCAAAACATATATTTTGTTCTGGGGTGAAATTAATTTGCCAAAATAGCAATACCCTGAATCTGGTGTCCCAGCTGTTGCAGGCCAGGTTTCATAGTGTCCGCAAAAACATATATTTTGTTCTGGGGTGAAATTCAATTGCCAAAATAGGAATACCATAAATCAGTGGTTTCAGCTGTGGCTGGCAAAATATAATAGTGTCTGCCAAAACATATAGTTTGTTCTGGGGTGTAATTCACTTGCCAAAATCGCAATACCCTGAATCTGGTGTCCCAGCTGTTGCAGGCCAGTTTTCATAGTGTCCACCAAAACATATATTTTGTTCTGGGATGAAATTAATTTGCCAAAATAGCAATACCCTGAATCTGGTGTCCCAGCTGTTGCAGGCCAAGTGAAAATATGTCCATAAAAGTATACCTTTCATCCAGGGCCTAAATACTAGCCCTAAAAGAGATATTCCCCTAAATCAGTGGTTACTGCTGTGCCTGGATTAGTGTAATACGCTACATAAACAAATAGGCAGATAGTGTTAGGTGCCTGTAAAAAAAAGGCCTGAATTTGAAATCAATACATTGGGCCAAATATTTTTTTCCTTATTGTGGTGCTTGGTGAACGGTAACAATGAGGAAAACATCTAGTAAGGGACGCGGACGCGGTCGTGGTGGTGTTAGTGTACCCTCTGGTGCTGGGAGAGGACGTGGCCATTCTGCCACAGCCACACGTCCTAGTGAACCAACTACCTAGCCCTTCCCCAGTGGTGGAAGACATAGAATGCACTGATGCACAACCACTGATGTTTCCTGATGATGAAGACATGGGAATACCACCTCATCGGAGTCCGCACGTCTCTGATGATGACGAAACACAGGTGCCAACTGCTGCGTCTTTCTGCAGTGTGCAGACCGAACAGGAGGTCAGGGAGGAAGACTGTGTGAAAGACGATGCAGGGGACGATGAGGTCCTAGACCCCACATGGAATGAAGGTTGTGCCACTGACTTTCATAGTTCAGAGGAAGAGGCAGTGGTGAGACCGAGCCAACAGCGTAGCAAAAGAGGGAGCAGCAGGCAAAAACAGACCAGCCGTCGCCAAGAGAGTTCGCCTGCTACTGGCCACCGCCACCAGGGGCCGAGAATCCCAAAGACAGCTTCAAGGAGTTCCCTGGCATGACACTTCTTTAAACAATGTGCTGACGACAAGACCCGAGTGGTTTGCACGCTGTGCCATCAGATCCTGAAGCGAGGCATTAACGTTCTGAACCTTAGCACAACCTGCATGACCAGGCATCTACATGCAAAGCATGAACTGCAGTGGAGTAAACACCTTAAAAGCAAGGAACTCAATCTGGCTCCCCCTGCTCCCTCTTCTGCTGCTGCCTCGGCCTCTTCCTCAGCCTCGGGAGGAATGTTGGCACCTGCCGCCCACCAAACAGAGGATGTGCCACCGACAACACCACCTGCGTCACCAAGCATCTCCACCATGTCACACGGCAGCGTTCAGCTCTCCATCTCACAAACCTTGGAGAGAAAGCGTAAATTCCCACCTAGCCACTCCTCGAGCCCTGGGCCTGAATGCCAGCATTTCTAAACTACTGGCCTTTGAAATGCTGTCATTCAGGCTGGTGGACACAGACAGCTTCAAACAGCTGATGTCCATGGCTGTCCCACAGTATGTTGTTCCCAGCCGCTACTACTTCTCCAAGACAGCCGTGCCTTCCCTGCACAACCAAGTATCCAATAAAATCAAGTGTGCACTGTGCAACGCCATCTGTGGCAAGGTCCACCTAACCACAGATACGTGGACCAGTAAGCACGGCCAGGGACGCTATATCTCCCTAACTGCACACTGGGTAAATGTAGTGGCGGCTGGGCAGAAGGCAGAGAGTTCCTTGGCGCACGTCCTTCCGCCGCCAAGGATCGCAGGGCATCATTCTTTGCCTCCTGTAGCCTCCTCCTCCTACTCGGCTTCCTCCTCCTCTGCTTCCACCAGCTCATCCAGTCAGCCACACACCTTCACCACCAACTTCAGCACAGCCCGGGGTAAACATCAGCAGGCCATTCTGAAACTCATATGTTTGGGGGACAGGCCCCACACCGCGCAGGAGTTGTGGCGGGGTATTGCACAACAGACCGACGAGTGGTTTCTGCCGGTGGGCCTCAAGCCCGGCCTGGTGGTGTGCGATAATGGGCGAAATCTCGTTGCAGCTCTGGGACTAGCCGGTTTGACGCACATTCCTTGCCTGGCGCATGTGCTGAATTTGGTGGTGCAGAAGTTTATTCACAACTACCCCGACATGTCAGAGCTGCTGCATAAAGTGTGGGCTGTCTGTGCGCGCTTCCGGCATTCACATCCTGCCGCTGCTCGCCTGTCTGCGCTACAGCGGAACTTCGGCATTCTCGCTCACCGCCTCATATGCGACGTGCCCACCAAGTGGAACTCCACAGTGCACATGCTGGAGAGACTGTGCGAGCAGCAGCAGGCCATAGTGGAGTTTCAGCTGCAGCAAGCACGCGTCAGTCACACTGCGGAACAGCACCACTTCACCACCAATGATTGGGCCTCCATGCGAGACCTGTGTGCCCTGTTGCGCTGTTTGGAGTACTCCACCAACATGGCCAGTGGCGATGACACCGTTATCAGCGCAACAATACCACTTCTATGTCTCCTTGAGAAAACTCTTAGGGCGATGATGGAAGAGGAGGTGGCCCAGGAGGAGGAGGATGAGGGGTCATTTTTAGCACTTTCAGGCCAGTCTGTTAGAAGTGGCTCAAAGGGAGGTTTTTTGCAACAGCAGAGGCCAGGTACAAAGGCCAGCCAGGGCCCACTACTGGAGGACGAGGAGGATGAGGAGGAGGTGGAGGAGAATGAGGATGAAGCTGGTTCACAGCGGGGTGGCACCCGACACAGCTCAGGCCCATCACAGGTGCGTGTCTGGGGGGATACGGAGGACGATGACGATACGCATCGCACAGAGGACAGCTTGTCCTTACATCTGGGAAGTCTGGCACACAGGAGCGACTACATGCTGCAGTGCCTGCGCAACGACAGCAGAGTTGCCCACATTTTAACGTGTGCGGACTACTAAGTTGCCACCCTGCTGGATCCCCGGTACAAAGACAATGTGCCCACCTTACTTCCTGCACTGGAGCGTGATAGGAAGATGCACGAGTACAAGCGCACGCTGGTAGACGCGCTCCTGAGAGCATTCCCAAATGTCACGGGGGAACAGGTGGAAGCCCAAGGCGAAGGAAGAGGAGGAGCAAGAGGTCGCCAACGCAGCTGTGTCACGGCCAGCTCCTCTGAGGGCAGGGTTAGCATGGCAGAAATGTGGAAAAGTTTTGTCTCCACGCCACAGCTAACTGCACCACCACCTGATACGGAACGTGTTAGCAGGAGGCAGTATTTCACTAACATGGTTGAACAGTACGTCTGCACACCCTCCACGTACTGACTGATGGTTCGGCCCCATTCAACTTCTGGGTCTCCAAATTGTCCACGTGGCCAGAGTTAGCATTTTATGCTCTTGGAGGTGCTGGCCTGCCCGGCGGCCAGCGTTTGTCTGAACGTGTATTCAGCACGGCAGGGGGCGCCATTACTGACAAACGCAGCCGCCTGTCCACAGCCAACGTGGACAAGCTGGCGTTCATAAAAATGAACCAGGCATGGATCCCACAGGACCTGTCCCTCCCTTGTGCAGAATAGACATTTATAACTGCCTCCCCCTCAACCATGTATTCTTGTACTCCGGGGCACTTCTTTATTGAATCCTCATTTTTTTAACTTTACCATGATCTTGCGGTGCAACCCAAAGTTGAATGAACCTCTCCTCTGTCTGGGTGGTGGGGCCAAAAAAACTGAAAGTGGCCTTCTCCGGTGGTGGTAGATATGACGCATGACTCCTTGCTGTTGTACCTCTCTCCTCTGTCTGGGTGCTGGGCCGAAATAACGGAGAGTGGCCTTCTCCAGTGGTGGTTGATATGACGCATGATTCCTTGCTGTGGGTCCTTTCTCCTCGGTCTGGGTGCTGGCCAAAATAACTGAAAGTGGCCTTCTCCAGTGGTGGGTGATATGACGCATGATTCCTTGCTGTGGAACCTGTATCCTCGGTCTGGGTGCTGGGCCGAAATAACTCAAAGTGGCCTTCTCCAGTGGTAGGTGATATGACGCATGATTCCTTGCTGTGGAACCTGTATCCTCGGTCTGGGTGCTTGCCGAAATAACTGAAAGTGGCCTTCTCCAGTGGTGGGTGATATGACGCCTTATTCCTTGCTGTGGGACCTCTCTCCTCTGTCTGGGTGCTGGGCCTAAATAACTGAAAGTGGCCTTCTCCAGTGGTCTTTGATATGACACATGATTCCATGCTGTGGAACCTCTCTCCTCTGACTGGGTGGTGGGGCCTAAATAACTGAAAATGACCTTCTCCAGTGGTGGGTGATATGACGCATGATTCCTTGCTGTGGGACCTCTCTCCTCTATCTGGGTGCTGGGGCCATAATAACTGAAAGTGGCCTTCTCCAGTGGTGGGTGATATGACGCATGATTCCTTGCTGTGGAACCTGTATCCTCGGTCTGGGTGCTGGGCCTAAATAACTGAAAGTGGCCTTCTCCAGTGGTGGGTGATATGACGCCTTATTCCTTGCTGTGGGACCTCTCTCCTCTGTCTGGGTGCTGGGGCCGAAATAACTGAAAGTGGCCTTCTCCAGTGGTGGGTGATATGACGCATGATTCCTTGCTGTGGGACCTCTCTCCTCGGTCTGGGTGCTGGGCAGAAATAACTGAAAGTGGCCTTCTCCAGTGGTGGGTGATATGACGCCTTATTCCTTGCTGTGGGACCTGTATCCTCGGTCTGGGTGCTGGGCGAAATAACTGAAAGTGGCTTTCTCCAGTGGTGGGTGATATGACGCATGATTCCTTGCTGTGGGACCTCTCTCCTCGGTCTGGGTGCTGGCCGAAATAACTGAAAGTGGCCTTCTCCAGTGGTGGGTGATTTGACGCCTTATTCCTTGCTGTGGGACCTGTATCCTCGGTCTGGGTGCTGGCCCGAAACAACTCAAAGTGGCCTTCTCCAGTGGTAGGTGATATGACGCATGATTCCTTGCTGTGGAACCTGTATCCTCGGTCTGGGTGCTTGCCGAAATAACTGAAAGTGGCCTTCTCCAGTGGTGGGTGATATGACGCCTTATTCCTTGCTGTGGGACCTCTCTCATGGGTCTGGGTGCTGGGCCTAAATAACTGAAAGTGGCCTTCTCCAGTGGTGTTTGATATGACGCATGATTCCTTGCTGTGGGACCTCTCTCCTCTGTCTGGGTGCTTGGCCGAAATAACTGAGAGTGGCCTTTTCCGGTGGTGGTTGATATGACGCATGATTCCTTGCTGTGGGACCTCTCTCCTCTGACTGGGTGGTGGGGCCTAAATAACTGAAAATGGCCTTCTCCAGTGGTGGGTGATATGACGCATGATTCCTTGCTGTGGGACCTCTCTCCTCTATCTGGGTGCTGGGGCCATAATAACTGAAAGTGGCCTTCTCCAGTGGTGGGTGATATGACGCATGATTCCTTGCTGTGGAACCTGTATCCTCGGTCTGGGTGCTGGGCCTAAATAACTGAAAGTGGCCTTCTAAAGTGGTGGTTGATATGATGTATTATTCCTTGCTGAGGGACCTCTCTCCTCTGTCTGGGTGCTGGGTCCGAAATAACTGAAAGTGGCCTGCTCCAGTGGTGGGTGATATGACGCATGATTCCTTGCTGTGGGACCTCTCTCCTCTGTCTGGGTGCTGGGCCGAAAAAACTGAGAGTGGCCTTCTCTGGTGGTGGTTGATATGACGCATGATTCCTTGCTGTGGGACCTCTCTCCTCTGACTGGGTGCTGGGTTCTAAATAACTGAAAATGGCCTTCTCCAGTGGTGGGTGATATGACGCCTTATTCCTTGCTGTTGGACCTCTCTCCTCTATCTGGGTGCTGGGGCCGAAATAACTGAAAGTGGCCTTCTCCAGTGGTGGGTGATATGACGCATGATTCCTTGCTGTGAAACCTGTATCCTCGGTCTGGGTGCTGGGCCGAAATAACTGAAAGTGGCCTTCTCCAGTGGTGGGTGATATGACGCATGATTCCTTGCTGTGGGACCTGTATCCTTAGTCTGGGTGCTGGGCCGAAATAACTAAAAGTGGCCTTCTCCAGTGGTGGGTGATATGACGCCTTGTTCCTTGCTGTGGGACCTGTATCCTCGGTCTGGGTGCTGGGCCGAAATAACTGAAAGTGGCCTTCTCCAGTGGTGGGTGATATGACTCATGATTCCTTGCTGTGGGACCTCTCTCCTCGGTCTGGGTGCTGGCCGAAATAACTGAAAGTGGCCTTCTCCAGTGGTGGGTGATATGACGCCTTATTCCTTGCTGTGGGACCTCTCTCCTCTGTCTGGGTGCTGGGCCTAAATAACTGAAAGTGGCCTTCTCCAGTGGTGTTTGATATGACGCATGATTCCTTGCTGTGGGACCTCTCCTCTGTCTGGGTGCTGGGCCGAAATAACTGAGAGTGGCCTTCTCCGGTGGTGGTTGATATGACGCATGATTCCTTGCTGTGGGACCTCTCTCCTCTATCTGGGTGCTGGTGCCATAATGACTGAAAGTGGCCTTCTCCAGTGGTGGGTGATATGACGCATGATTCCTTGCTGTGGAACCTGTATCCTCGGTCTGGGTGCTGGGCCTAAATAACTGAAAGTGGCCTTCTCCAGTGGTGGTTGATATGATGTCTTATTCCTTGCTGAGGTACCTCTCTCCTCTGTCTGGGTGCTGGGTCCGAAATAACTGAAAGTGGCCTGCTCCAGTGGTGGGTGATATGACGCATGATTCCTTGCTGTGGGACCTCTCTCCTCTGTCTGGGTGCTGGGCCGAAATAACTGAGAGTGGCCTTCTCCAGTGGTGGTTGATATGACGCATGATTCCTTGCTGTGGGACCTCTCTCCTCTGACTGGGTGCTGGGTTCTAAATAACTGAAAATGGCCTTCTCCAGTGGTGGGTGATATGACGCCTTACTCCTTGCTGTTGGACCTCTCTCCTCTATCTGGGTGCTGGGGCCGAAATAACTGAAAGTGGCCTTCTCCAGTGGTGGGTGATATGACGCATGATTCCTTGCTGTAAAACCTGTATCCTCGGTCTGTGTGCTGGGCCGAAATAACTGAAAGTGGCCTTCTCCAGTGGTGGGTGATATGACGCATGATTCCTTGCTGTGGGACCTGTATCCTTAGTCTGGGTGCTGGGCCGAAATAACTGAAAGTGGCCTTCTCCAGTGGTGGGTGATATGACGCCTTGTTCCTTGCTGTGGGACCTGTATCCTCGGTCTGGGTGCTGGGCCGAAATAACTGAAAGTGGCCTTCTCCAGTGGTGGGTGATATTACTCATGATTCCTTGCTGTGGGACCTCTCTCCTCGGTCTGGGTGCTGGCCGAAATAACTGAAAGTGGCCTTCTCCAGTGATGGGTGATATGACGCCTTATTCCTTGCTGTGGGACCTCTCTTCTCTGTCTGGGTGCTGGGCCTAAATAACTGAAAGTGGCCTTCTCCAGTGGTGTTTGATATGACGCATGATTCCTTGCTGTGGGACCTCTCTCCTCTGTCTGGGTGCTGGGCCGAAATAACTGAGAGTGGCCTTCTCCGGTGGTGGTTGATATGACGCATGATTCCTTGCTGTGGGACCTCTCTCCTTTGACTGGGTGCTGGGGCCTAAATAACTGAAAATTGCCTTCTCCAGTGGTGGGTGATATGACACATGATTCCTTGCTGTGGGACCTCTCTCCTTTATCTGGGTGCTGGGGCCGAAATAACTAAAAGTGGCCTTCTCCAGTGGTGGGTGATATGACGCATGATTCCTTGCTGTGGAACCTGTATCCTCGGTCTGGGTGCTGGGCCGAAATAACTGAAAGTGGCCTTCTCCAGTGGTGGGTGATATGACGCATGATTCCTTGCTGTGGGACCTGTATCCTCGGTCTTGGTGCTGGGCCGAAATAACTGAAAGTGTCCTTCTCCAGTGGTGGGTGATATGACGCATGATTCTTTGCTGTGGGACCTGTATCCTCGGTCTGGGTGCTGGGCCGAAATAACTGAAAGTGGCCTTCTCCAGTGGTGGGTGATATGACACATGATTCCTTGCTGTGGGACCTCTCTCCTCGGTCTGGGTGCTGGCTGAAATAACTGAAAGTGGCCTTCTCCAGTGGTGGGTGATATGACGCCTTATTCCTTGCTTTGGGACCTATCTCCTCTGTCTGGGTGCTGGGCCTAAATAACTGAAAGTGGCCCTCTCCGGTGGTGGTTGATATGACGCATGATTCCTTGCTGTGGGACCTCCCTCCTCAGTCTTGGTGCTGGCCGAAATAACTGAAAGTGGCCTTCTCCAGTGGTGGGTGATATGACGCCTTATTCCTTGCTGTGGGACCTCTCTCCTCTGTCTGGGTGCTGGGGCCGAAATAACTGAAAGTGGCCTACTCCAGTGGAAGGTGATATGACGCTTGATTCCTTGCTGTGGGACCTCTCTCCCCTGTCTGGGTGCTGGTGCCGAAATAACTGAAAGTGGCCTTCTCCAGTGTTGAGTGATATGACTCATGATTCCTTGCAGTGGGACCTCTCTCCAATTGATATTGGTTAAATTTTATTTATTTTATTTTATTTTAATTCATTTCCCTATCCACATTTGTTTGCAGGGGATTTACCTACATTTTGCTGCCTTTGACAGCCCTCTAGCCCGTTCCTGGACTATTTTACAGCCTTTTTAGTGCCTAAAAGTTCGGGTCCCCATTGACTTCAATGGGTTTCGGGATAAAGTTCGGGTCGAGTTCGGATCCCGAACACGAACATTTTCAGGAAGTTCGGCCGAACTTCTCGAACCCGAACATCCAGGTGTTCGCTCATCTCTACTCCCCTGCTGTTTTTCCTTCTGGTCCACCTTCTCCTGAACTCCGTAATGGACCTACATGCTCAGTAGCTTCCCTGCTCCCTTTCCCTACCCTCAGTGCTGGTCTAGTGATCTCATAGAAAAGCAGATGAAACGACTCCTTTCATTTATTCCTACTTCTTAAATCAGAGAAATAATAGGAATCTCTTAGAGATGTGCAAATAGATTTCAAAACAATCAGATTCATTAGATATTTCACAAAAATTGGTCTGCTAAATGAATGCAAAGGTTTGGTGATTCAATTTCTTCAAATAATTATTCAAAGACATCACCCAGCACCATTTTGCTGTGAGAATTTCTGGGGAAAACTGGAGGGAGGTGAAAGATCACATGACACTGAAAGAGAGGACAGTAGGGCTTGCCTATTTGGCTCAGAGGCTGACAGACAGCTTGATCAAACAATTGGGGTGGGGGGGCAGGATTCTGGCAGGTCTTTTTGCTCAAATAACATAGCTAGCGATCTGAAAGCATGTTTGGCTGTGTCTGCCAAAAAGCAATTACAGACAAAAGATAGGAATATAGGTGTGATAGGGAGAGTATGGAGAGAGTATAGGGACATTAAAGTGATATAACTAATTAGATTTGTTTTGTCTGGGAAAGCATTAGAGAGCGAGGGTCTGGCTGTGTGTTGCTTTATACAGCTTGCTGGCAAGTTCTGCATTACAAAATCCTTCAACATACTCTTTTTTTCTGTAGCAAACAGGTTTTTTTTGTTAAAAATTTCAGATTCTACAGTTCATAGGCTTATTGCCAGCACCTCCAGCATCAATAGCATATATTCAGTGTCCCACTCCATGATAGTAGTGGGGCCCTGTATCTTTAAGTATGTCATGTAATGCCTTATGTGTGTGTAGCTACAAACCCCTGATAACAGACTGGTAATCTACACTACACTTTATTCACCACTAAGTGGTGTTAGGAGATATATATATATATATATATATATATATATGTAGAGGACAGGCCATACACAGGAAGTTAGTGAGAAGGAGAACAGAAGTGGAGAGAGTTAGTGATGTGTGATGAGGAGAGTCAGACATGTCCACTATGTAGCTGCACTTTAGTCCCCTTAGCTCTGGCCAGGCTGAGGGAGTGTGAAGCAGAAGATAGCAAAAGCTACCTAGCGTAGACCAGAGTAAACTGTGGATATAGAGCAAGTCTACTGGAGATAGCAACAGTGTTTAGCTTATGGACGCCCCAACACCTAGTGACCAGGAGAAAGCTCAAAGCACCTGGACATTGCCTGACAAGTAAGTGCAAAGTTGTGTATCACTACATTCCTTTATGGATCGCGAGGATCCATTTTGATGGCAACCAGTATAAAGAATGGAGCTTAAGACAGGTGCCTGCTGCTGGGGGGAACCGCTCTGTAAGTTGCTGAAAACAAGTACGAATAATATCTCCATGCATAGCTGTGTTGGTGATAGTGGTGGTAATAGTGGCACCTTTAGCCTTGGTGGTGGTGGCAGTAGAGGCAATGATAGCCCTGGTGAGAGTGGCACTTGGGAAAAATACAGAGCAAAAAATTGCGGAGAGGAAAAGGATCCCACAATGACATATCACAGTCTAATAAAAGTGGTGGGAGGATAAGGACTATGATGATTGTGTGTTGAACAGGATCTGGGAGACACATATGTAGCAGGGTTGACAGTTACAATCCATTGATTAAATGTGATAACTCACCAAGTGTGACTGTTACCTTTTCTGCATTTGCATAGACTTCCATAAGAGGTACAGATGCAGCCAAGTTAACAGTTACAGTCATAACGCATTAACGAGATGTGATAACTCCCCAAGTGTGACTGTTTTTCTAAATCTGTAGATTGGGGTTCTGAGAAGGAGGTGACATCAGAGGAGGAGGGTAGTGGATGCCACAGCAGCAATAAAAAGCAAGAAGCAACGTACAGCCAGAACTTTAAAAAAAAAAAAACTGCCAAGACCAGATCTGCTTCTATTACCATTAGGTTGGGAACCGGTGATGCTGCCTATACTGTGGGTGCAGGTTCAAAATGTGCCAGTGCAAAGCCAATCTCAACTGCCGCTAGCTCTGTATGAGTAGTGTTGAGCGCGAATATTCGAAAAGCGAATTTTTTTAGCGAATATCGGCACTTCGCTAATTCGCGAATATTTCGAATATAGCGCTATAAATTCGCTATTTCGAATATTCGTGTTTTTTTTTGTTATATTTTTTTCTTTCCCACTTCCCAAAAGTAGTTCTTACCTGTCCTGAGGATTCCAGGCTTTCTGGCTGCTCTAGTCAGTTCCCGTTGCCGCTCTGCCGACTTCCGTGCTCATGGTGGAGCGTCCCCATCCATGGGAACGTCTCTCTCCATATACTAAAATGTACTGTCGGATTTGAGGAATTACGTTGAAATCGCAATGCGATTAATTCAAGTTATATTAATCGCATTGCGATTACAACTTAGCACTGCTATCTTACATAGGCTAGAATTAACGAATATGGAATATAGATTAGCTATGCACTAGCAGTGCTAAGTTGAAATCGCAATGCGAATACTTTAATTTAAATTAATCGCATTGCGATTTCAACTTAGCACTGCTGCTATATTCCATATTCATTAACTTCGTTAATTCTACCAAGCTGACCCATTATAAACCCAGCTCTAAGTTGAAATCGCAATGCGATTAATATAACTTGAATTAATCGCATTGCGATTTCAACGTAATTCCTCAAATCCGACAGTACATTTTAGTATATGGAGACGTTCCCATGGTGATGGGGACGCTCCATGAGCACAGAAGTTATGGTTGGCTTCATGGCTTGGTAGAATTAGCGAATAGCGAATATGACGAATGTATTCGTCATATTCCTCAAAACGAAGATAACGAAGTATTCTACATCTTTGCTTTAGCTACCTATTCGTCTCGTCATCGTCAACCTCGCTATTCGCTAATTCTAGCAATCAAATAGGAAGGTTGACTTACCAGACAGCTGTGTTAAATTCGCTATGCGATTTCTTTTTTTTTAATACAATAATTATATTACTTGATAAAATTATTATAAGTATTCTATTTATTAAAAATAAATAAAAATAAATCGCATAGCGAATTTAACACAGCTGTCTCTATAGTCAACCTTCCTATTTGATTGCTAGAATTAGCGAAGTTGACGAATAGGTAGCTAAAACGAAGATGTAGAATACTTCGTTATCTTCGTTTTGAGGAATAGACGAATACATTCGTCATATTCGTCATCCTCGCTAATTCTAGATATGAAACCAATAGGAAAGTAGCCTTAAGTTAAAATCGCAATACGCGATTATTTAAATCGCATATTAATCGCGATAACTAGAAAAATGACGAATATTCGATTTCGACGAATATGAAACGAATATTCATTCGAATATTCGCGAATTTCGTCGAAATCGAATATGGCACCTGCCGCTCATCACTATGTATGAGTATTTCTTATCTGGCAGTTTTTGTCCACAGTGATGAAAGACAAGAGAATTGCCAAGATTAGATAAGCCGTGGGCTTTCAAAGACAAACAGGCACCATGGCTCTATTGCAGCACATGAATTGGCATCAAACAATCCAGTGGGGAAATTAAACTGGCCATCACCAATTTAAATAGGGCTGTCCTCTATAAAATTCTCCTTTGCAGAAGCCAGGCCACATCCACATGCATAACAGAGGTGTTAATATACTTCTCCAAGATTACCAACATGGCTACTACCTCATACATAATAACTTTACGCTGGAAGAAAAACAGCCTCTGCAGAATCTTTAAACTAACCAGGATATCATTATTAGTGTTTTATTCAGCCGGACATTACAAGATGCAACGTTTCGGGCTTACATATTATGCCCTTCATCAGGCTTCATCAGATACATGTGTGATTATGGAGACGGCTCCATAATGCCGGCTCCATAATCACACATGTATCTGATACAGCCTGATGAAGGGCATAATATGTAAGCCCGAAACGTTGCATCTTGTAATGTTCAGCTGAATAAAACACTAATTGCATTGAAAACCTCACGTGGTGTGCTGTCTGAAACCCTGATTTGTCTGAAGTAATCCCTGAGGTGGAGTTAGGGAAAAAAGGGACAAGCACCCATCTCTCTGCCAGTTAACTGCCGAGTGCGGCGATCCTCTGCGATTAAACAGGTTATCATTATTAAACTGGCAGACAAAGGGAGAGCAATAGTTGTCATGGACACTAGGGATTGCAAGGATGAACTTGAACATCAATTAGCTGACACCAACACCTATGTGAAATTAAACAAAAGATCCCACGCCCACAAGTCGCCAAAAAATTCAAACCATCCTTGATAAACATCTAATACAGGACCCTATCGATAAAAAAATCTGCAGATTTTCTCATTAATAATCACCCAATAACCCAAATACACAAATCCCTCCACAAACCACCTGGACATCCCATCGTTGCATCCACAGATTCCATACTAGCACCGGTCTCTATTTTTCTAGAAAAAAATTCTCACAGCACTAATGAAAAAAAAAAAAATTAATTCTAGACACCAATCACGTCCTTGAAAAACTTAGAGCCCTGTCACCAATTCCAATGGACAGCATTCTTGTTACACTAGATGTCAATAGATTGTATACTGGCATTGAGCACAATAAAGGCCTCATCTTCACCGGAATTCTTCTAGAACAGTCTGAACATAACCAGGAAACTATCCAGATAGTCCTTGAACTACTCAACATTGTCCTCAGAGACAATTTATTTCTCTATGCAGATACCTTCTTTCTACAGACATATGGCACCGCTATGGGCAGGAATGTAGCACCTCCCTACGCCAGTGGTTATATTGCACACTTTGAAGAATCACAAATAGACACAATAAGCTTTTTTCAACAACATGCTATCTGTTGACTTAGATTAATCAATTATATATTCTGTGTGTGTGGAATGGTTACTATTACTCATTATTCAATTCACCAACATTCTCAACAACATCAGAATGTTGGTGAATTGGATAATTTACCATCAACTCTGATACACGCTCCATCAGTTTTCTGGACACCAGGGCTTTTAAAGATGACACAGATAACATCAGTACAGACCTATACACCAAACAAACTGATCACAATGCTCTTTTAATTTACTCTAGCTGTCACCCTTGCGCAACAAAAAATTCTCCACCTTGCTCACAGTTCCACTGAGTCACTCGCATTGTCTCAGATCCCAATACCCGCCAGACATAACTCCCCACCATGGCCTCTAAATTAAAAGAAAGAGCCTACCCTGATGCACACTTAACAAAAGAATTATCCTATAGCCCATCCCAACCAGAACCAACCAGAATAAAGGTACCCTTGACCGAGTTACATTTGTCCATACCTACTACCCTTGATGCCAAAGGTACAACAAATTACAAAAAAAAATTGATCACTACTGAAGGAAATGTAGCCCTCCATTCACTCCTTACAATTCCCACCCCTGATGTGTCTCAAATGACCACCTAATCTGAAAGACGAATTGGTAAAACCGACATAGACTTCATGATACATCAACTGAATCAGGTAAAAAAAAAAAGACTTCCACTCCCTAAATTCCAGATCATAGAAAAAGTACAATAACCACGCCTCTTGAAACAACAGGAATCTTATTGGATTTACACCCTCCAGAGACTTACCCTCAAAGGCCTTAAATGGGACTTTAACTTTATTGCCTGCTATCCTCATGTTTTGTATACTTTTATGACTCCAAACTAACAATTTTTTTGCCTTTCAGACTCATTGATCTAATATCCCCCACTGGATGCACAAAGTAGTAGTATATACCCCAGACCAGCCACTTTTTCTTTTCTGCATCCCTCCTTCCCATCCAGTCCTCCCCTTTGCCCTCTTCCCACCCAGCTTTCCCTCCCATTCTAACTTTTTCGCCTTCTCTCTGTATCTTTTTTTCCCCTACCATGCCTCCTTCCTCTCTCTCATCTCTCCTCTCTTTAGTTTCCTTCTCCTTTTCTTCACTTCAGCCCTTTTTCCCTCTTCTCTTCATTTGCTTTCTATCTATCTATCTATCTATCTATCTATCTATCTATCTATCGTAGGGCACCACATGTGTGGTATTAGTTGTTTAAACGTTAGTTTAAAAGGCAAGAGTATGCTTACCGGATCGTGTTGTGAGGAGTCACAACACCTGTAGATAGCACTGCTGGTTATTTAAAATCCCGACCAGTAGGCGGTTATCTGGGGCTGCTGCTGTGGTCCTCCGCGATGCTTAGAGCGATCGACAGGTTAAATGGCTGGTTGTAAAAAGTTGGTTCAGGACGCTTTAAGGCGCTGCCTAGACTTGGACAAGTAAAACATCAGGAAAGATGCCAGTAATAAAGGTTGATCTTTTATTGCAGTATAGTCAACGCATTTCGAGGGGGAGGGGGGGGGGGGTTACAGCACATTTAAAATAAAAACTTTTGGCGCGCAGACCAAGGGGAGGATTGCGGGCGGGTTCGGGTTGGATTGACATTGACACTTTCATCTTATATATACATAGCACCACCCCATACATACACTAACTTTACTTCTCATTATGCCAATTACACCACACCCCATTATTTATTAATTACATTGCACTATTCCACACATAGAAAACACTGGACATGTTCCAGCAGCCCTTCTAACAACTCAGCATGCCCCCTGATTATATCACTCCTTGCCACACATGCCAATAGTGATGAGCGGGAGGTGCCATATTTGATTTTGCGATATTTCACGAATATTCGATTGAATATTCGTCATATATTCGTTGAAAATGAATATTCGTCATTATTCTATATATTACGAATGTTATGCCAATTTATCTTCACATCGCGAATTAAACTTAGAGCCGAGTTCCTAATGGTTGTAACTTGTATTGCTAGAATTGACGAAAATAACGAATATCGTGAATATAGCACTATTTTCTCAATCTTCGTTATATTCTAGCAATACAACCATTAGGAACTCAGCTCTAAGTTTAATTCGCAATGCGAACATATACTCGCATTGCGAATTCAACTTAAGGCTGGGTTCCTAATGGTTGTACTGCTAGAATATAACGAATATCACGAATATAGCACTATATTCTCAATCTTCGTTATATTCTAGCAACGACCATTAGGAACTCAGCTCTGTTTCATTCGCGAAGCGAACATATAATCACATTGCGAATTGAGCTTAGAGTCAATTCCTAATGGTTTTATTGCTAGAATATAACGAAGATGACGAATATCACAAATTTACGAATATAGCACTGTATTCTCAGTCTTCGTTATATTCTAGCAATGACCATCAGCAACTCAGCTCTGTTTCATTCACGAAGCGAACATATAATTGCATTGCGAATTGATCTTAGAGCTAAGTTCCTAATAGTTGTATTGCTAGAATATAACGAAGATGACGAATATCACAAATTCACGAATATAGCACTATATTCTCAATCTTCGTTATATTCTAGCAATACAACCATTGGCAACTCAGCTCTGTTTCATTCGCGAAGCGAACATTAAATCACATTGCGAATTGATCTTAGAGCTAAGTTCCTAATGGTTGTATAGCTAGAATATAACGGATATTGCAATGCGAATAATTCAGGTTATATTTATCGCATTGCGATTACAACTTAATCAAATTTGTGAGATCGTGATTCTCACATCAGACAGTACATTTTAGCATGGAGGCGTACCCATTAGGATGGGGACGCTCCATGCACACGGGAAGTCGGCAGAAGCGGCAACGTGCATTAGCTTGAGCGGGCAGGAAGCCAGGAATCCTCCGGAAAGATAAGAACAGCTTTTGGGAAGTGGGAAGATAACCAGAGAGCAACAAGGATTAACAGCTAAAAAAATAAATAAATTGAATATTCGAAATAGCGAATATATAGCGCTATATTCGCGAATTATTGAAGTTGCGATATTTGTGATAAAAATTCGCCATTTGAATATTCGCACTCAACACTAATGCTGGACTGTCCCTCCATTCATTCACAGAGTAATCTCGCTTACTCTTGCAGCATCTAGCCGGTCCCACAACCGCACCACCACTACATAGTCACATCACTTGGCGCCTCAAGAACACATCACAGCGCGATTCCCGCCCTTCCCCTTGCCCCCTTTAACCACTTACTCCAGCACCTACTACTCCTTATGGATTCTTCTTATTATATGTCTCTGTATTACGCTTTGCATTATTGACAGCATTGTATATGGCTCTTTAGTGTGCTTATGACAGCTTTGTATATGGCTCTGAACTGTGTTTTACTGACATACTTACAGCTAGAGATGAGCGAAGTTCTCAAAAATTCGATTCAACTGCTTCATTGAATTTCAAATTTCACAAAGAATTACTTCATCACTAAGCGCATTTCTTTGTGAGTAGTGGGTTTATTAATTGGGAGCAAAGATTTCACAGACTGCTCTCATTGAACCCCTCAGATGCCGTGTTCATCGCTGATCATGACATATGAGATGACCATTGAGGGCTTTCAGGGGTTCATTTGTCCACAAGCGGCCATCTTGATTAAAGATCCCGCGCGAAATATCGTGCGGTGCGTGATGACGTCATCACGCTGGACAGCATGGTGACAACATACATCACCGTGCACGGGATTTCAGGTGAGATCTTCAATTAAGATGGCCGCAGTGGACTCTTTGCACGCAAATGCATGAGATGAGTATTAGTGTTGAGCAAGCATGCTCGGCCGTATACCAGTTAGGCTCGAGCATCGCGATGCTCGGCACATCGTGGTGTTCAGCCGAATACCGTGTGTGCTCGATCGCGATGCTCAAGTCTCCTCCCCGCAGGTAAGTCCTGCCCCTCACTGTAATGCCGTAGCCATGTTGGTTACTGGCAGTACAGTGATTGGCTGGCAGGAACGCGTCATCGGGTGTTATAAAGCACCCGAAGACACGTGGTTAGGCTCAGTCTTAGTCAGGGAGAGTTGTGCTATAGAAGGGACAGATAGTGTAGGGAATTTAATTAAATTTTTTTGTTTGGCAGGGTTGGTGTTAGAGACCCAAAAGTCCTTTTAAGGACTATTGTTGTGTCTGGCAGCAATATATATTTTTAGCGCAACCTGCACCACCTGTGCAATTGTAGAGGCCCCAAAATACTTTAAGAGCTATTGTTGTACCTGGCAGCAACATATATTATTATATACATCTGCGCTACATCTCCTGTGTAACGGGTGCGCAGCCTAAAAATATCTGTAACATCCAGTGTACTTTTTCCGTAGACGTTGTGGACAGCAACATTATCTGCGCTACATCTCCTGTTTAACGTGTGCCCATACTAAAAATATCTATGACAACCAGTGCACTTTTCTATGGACGCTGCAGACAGTGACATTACCTGCGCTACATTTCCTGTATAACATTTTAGCATCCCAAATATCTGTGACATTGACTGTAATTTATTTGCACATACACTTAAAAAAAAATGCGCTACTGTACGTGTGACATACTTGCAAGCATATATACCATTTAATATGATGAAGGCTAGCAGTAAGGGACGGGGAAGCAGCCGTGCTTCTGATGGAGCACGCAGAGTCCGTGGTCCTGGGAGCTGTGAAACTGTGCCTGCTGGCAGAGCACAAGAAACACACTCATCCACGATATCTAGCTTCATGTCCCAGTTTGCAGGGCGGCGCAGGACACCACCCTCAAAGCCAGACCAGTGCGGGTAGGTGGTCGGTTGAATTGCAGCAGATAATGCTTCCAGTCGGTTAAGCACCACCCTGTCTACCCCAAAGTCCAGTCTTAGTAGCCAAGAGTCTGGTCAACAGAATCCTCACGCTGATCCTCCTTCCTCCCACCATGCAGGGGCCTTTGCAAACAAGTGATCCCACACTCGGATATTCCACAGAGCTCTTTTCATTGCCATTCCTAATTTGGGCCTCTCGCCAAGCCAGCTTGAAAAGGGACATGAGGAGATCTTTTGCCCTGATTCCCAAACTCTTGAGCATCCAATAAGGCAACTGCAATTAATGTCTCAAGAGGTTGATGATGAGGAGGAGATACAGTTGTCAATAAGTGAGGTTGTTGTTAGGTCAACAAGTCAGGAGGAAGACCAGAGTGAGAAAGTGGAAGAGGAGGTGGTGGACAATGAAATCAAGCCGAGTGAGGACAGCAGTACAGAGGGGGAGGGATCTGCAGCACCGCAACAGGCTTAAAGAGGCAGTGGGGTGGCAAAAGGGAGAAGGCGAGCCACACCAAACAGGCCCGCAACTAATCCCTGGAGCACCCACTTCTGGAAATCTCCCTTGCCAAGGGGTAGGTGTTCCGCAGTCTGGCGCTTTTTTGATGAAAGAGCGGACGATAAAAGAATTTTCATTTGAAACCTGCGCCATACCAAAATCAGCAGGGGTGTGAACACTAGCAACCTCACCACCACCAGCATGATCCGCCACATGGCATCAAAGCACCCTAATAGGTGGGCCGAATGCCTGGGTCCACAATTGGTGTCTGCAGGTCACACCACTGCCTCCTCTTCCCCTGTGTTATGTGCTGGCCAATCTCCTGTCCAAGATGTAGGCACGGATGCCTCCCGCCCTGCACCTGGACTTTCGCAAGCACAATCAGCTAGCACATCCACTTCTGTGTCCCAGTGCAGCATACAGATGTCCATACCCCAGGCCTTAGAAAGAAAGCGCAAATTCTCAGTCAATCACCCACGCACAGGCCATAGCACTAAATGCGCACCATTCCAAATTGCTGGCCTTGGATATGTTGCCATTTAGGCTTGTGGACGCTGAAGCTTTCCACAGCCTGATGTTGGCGGCCGTCCCTCGTTACTCATTCCCCAGCCACTACTATTTTGCACGATGTGCCATCCCCGCCTTACACCAGCATTGGAGTTGAGCGAACACCTGAATGTTCGGCTTCGAGAAGTTCGGCCAAACTTCACAAAAATGTTTGGGTTTGGGATCCGAACTTGACCTGAACTTGACCCCAAACCCGATTGAAGTCAATCGGGACCCGAACTTTTGGGCACTAAAAAGGCTCTAAAATAGCCCAGGAAAGGGCTAGAGGGCTTCAAAAGGCAGCACAATGTAGGGAAATTCCCTGCAAACAAAAGTGGATAGGGAAATGACTTAAAATAAAATAAAATAAATAAAAATTAACTAATATCAATTGGCAACTTGGAGGAGGAGGTGGAATAGGAGGTTGGGGTGGCGTCAGGTGGGAATGCTATGGGAGTTGAAGTTCTCATCACAGCCAAAAAGGAATCATGTCTGCCTGTAGTGCCACAGGCCTCATTCACAGACTCAGGGCCGTGGCAACCATACATGGGAGTTGAAGTTCACATCACAGCCAAGAAGGATTCATGTCTGCCAGCAGTGTCACAGGCCTCACTCACAGACTCAGGCCAATGGCAACCATATATGCAAGCTGAAGTTGTCATCACAGCCAATAAGGAATCATGTCTGCCAACAGGGCCACAGGCCTTATTCAAACATTCAGGCCCACGGGACCAACAAAGAGGAGAGTTAAAATCACGCCAAGACAGTATTGATTTCACCCAACAATGCCACAGGCCTTGTGGCGTTTCAAAATGTCAGCCTTATAGAATCACGCATCTGTGAGGTGACTTGTTGAATCAGACATTCTCCACTTACAGTTTACGCATCAGACACCCAGGAGTTAATCAAGTAGTTTTTAATCCGGAGATTGTTTTGCAATATTGTGCAGGGAATCCAGATGGTAAAAGAATTATGCCACTAATATTCTCCTTGATAAGAAGATGAAATACTACACAGATTCTCCTCAGATTCTCCTCTGAATCAGAGCACACAAAACAGCAATGCATGACAGGGAAAACAGGAAGTGGCTAGACTGAACCAACTAGAAGCTGAAACAGAGGGGGGAGGAGAAGAGAGGAGCATACCAATAAACAATGCAAGATACTGAAACAGAACAGGCCTCATTCACAGATTCAGACCCATGGCACCCACAAAGAGGAGAGTTACAATCATGCCAAATAAGTATTGATTTCACCCAGCAGTGCCACAGGCCTCATTTACTAATTAAGGAGGACCATGGCACCCACACAATGGGGCGGTCAATTGACAGTAAAAAGAGTTTAATGTCTTCCACCAATAGCCACCCAATTATTACCGGACAGAAGTAAATAGCAAATTGTTGACTCACGATACGTGAAGCCATATATATCACCCAAAAATTGGACCACAATTTTCAGCGAATGAAAATCGAAAAAACTTTATTAACAATGATAAATACATACATGTTAAAACAAGGCAGCACAAAGGTTGGACACAATGATGAGGAACAGGAACCAAGGGGGGCTGGGAGGTCAGCACACCAAAAGACAGGGAGAGAAAAAATTGCTAATTGAGACGTTTCGCCAGAGACCTGGCTTCTTATCTTTTTCCAAACTCCATGTTTTTGCTTCTAAATTTACCTTTGCTGCAATATTTGCCCAGGGTTTATTGCTCATTGGAGCCTTGGAGTTTCATTTATTCATTTTTGCTCTATTAGCAATTTTTTCTCTCCCTGTCTTTTGGTGTGCTGACCTCCCAGCCCCCCTTGGTTCCTGTTCCTCATCCTTGTGTCCCACCTTTGTGCTGCCTTGTTTTAACATGTATGTATTTGTTATTGTTAATAAAGTTTTTTCGATTTTAATTAGACGAAAATTGTGGTCCAATTTTTGGGTGATATGTCTCCCACCAATGCAGCAAGCGATTAAATGAAATATAGGCCCCTGACAACCAGACAATGTAGAGGTCATTTGACAGTATAAAGTGTTTAATATCTCTCACCAATGCAGAAAGCGATGAAATGAAATATAGGCCCCTGACAACCAGAAAATGGGGCGGTCATTTGACAGTAAAAAGAGGTTAATGTCTCCCACCAATGCAGCAAGCGATGAAACGACATATAGGCCCCTGACAACCAGACAATGTAGAGGTCATTTGACCGTATAAAGAGGAAAATGTCACCCAACAAAACAATAAATGATTAAACGACATATAGGCCCCTGACACCCACACAATGGGGCAGTCATTTGACAGTAAAAAGTTAAATGTCTCTCACCAAGACAGCAAGAAAGTAAACGAAATATAGGCCCCTGACACCCACACAATGGGGCGGTCATTTGACAGTAAAAAGAGTTTAATATCTCCCACCAAGACAACAAATGATGAAACGACATATAGGCCCCTGACACCCACAAAATGGGGCAGTCATTTGGCAGTAAAAAGAGTTAAATGTCTCCCACCAAGATAGCAAGCAAGTAAACGAAATATAGGCCCCTGACACCCACACAATGGGGCAGTCATTTGACAGTAAAAAGAGTTAAATGTCTCCCACCAAGTCAGCAAGCAATTAAACGAAATATAGGCCCCTGACACCCAGACAGAGTAGAGGTCAATCGACATCAAAAAGAGGATAATGTCACTCACCAAAGCAACAGTCAGTTATCTTAAATGCAGGCCCCTGGCAACCAGACAGAGGAGAAAGGTCCCATAGCAGCAAAAGAGGCATCGTGTTACCCACCATTGGAACAGACCACTTTCAGTAATTTAAGCCCCAGCACCCAGACAGAGTAGAGAGGTCCCATAGCAGCAAAACAGGCATCATGTTACCCACCAATGGAACAGGCCACTTTCAGTAATTTAAGCCCCAGCACCCAGACAGAGTAGAGAGGTCCCATAGCAGCAAAACAGGCATCATGTTACCCACCAATGGAACAGGCCACTTTCAGTTATTTAGGCCCCAGCACCCAGACAGAGGAGAGAGTTCCCATAGCAGCAAAACAGGCATCATGTTACCCACCAATGGAACAGGCCACTTTCAGTTATTTAGGCCCCAGCACCCAGACAGAGGAGAGAGTTCCCATAGCAGCAAAACAGGCATCATGTTACCCACCAATGGAACAGGCCACTTTCAGTTATTTAGGCCCCTGACACCCACACAGGTCATTTGACAGCAAAAAGAGGTTGTCACGCTCCAAAGCAGCAGGCGATTAGCTGAAATGTAGGCCCCTGGCACCCAGGCAGAGGAGAGGTTCATTCAACTTGGTGTTGCCACCAAAAATAATGGTACAATAAAAAAAAAAGAGGATTCAATAAAGAAGTGCCCTGAAGTACAAGAGTGTACTGTAGTTATAAATGTCTATTCTGCACAAGGGATGGACAGGTCCTGTGGAATCCATGCCTGGTTCATTTTTATAAACGTCAGCTTGTCCACGTTGGCTGTGGACAGGTAGCTACGTTTGTCTGTAATGACGCCCCCTGCCATGCTAAATACACGTTCAGACAATGCACTGGCCACAAGACAGGCCATCACTAGTGTTGAGCGAACAGTTCGAGCATAGTTCGGGTTCGTACCGAATTTTGGGGTGTTCGGGGCCCGGACCCGAACATTTTCAAAAAAGTTTGGGTTCGTTGTTTGGCGATTACTTCCCGCTTTTTCAAGGGCTGCACAGCAGCCAATCAGCTATTGTTTTACTTCTTGCCTTAAGAGCCCATTGCAGCCATGCCTACTAATGGCATGGCTGTGATTGGCCAAGTGCAGCATGTGACCCAGCCTCTATTTAAGCTGGAGTCACGTAGCGCCGCACGTCACACTGCTCTGATTAGTGTAGGGAGAGGACGAAGCTTCTGTGAGGGTGAGATTAGGCAGGGAAAAGTCTGCAAAAGCACCTAATGAAGTGATCGATCTACAGCTGTGAATGATTGAACTTCTGCTAGCTACTTGCTCACTGGTTTTTTGGCTGCACAGAGCGTTTTTCTGTCACTTATTTTCTGGGGTGATCGGTGGCCATTTTGTGACTTGTGGTGCACCAGAACAAGCTGCCACCAAGTTCATCAATCCATCAATACTAGTTTTTTTTTTTTGCTATATCCTACATCAGGCGCTTGGCTGTGCTAATTGTCACCCCTAGAAACTCAGGATAGCAATTTCTATATTTTATTAAGGGGTTAAATACAATTGCCCAAATACCAATCCCCTAAATCAGGTGTTCCAGCTTTGGCTAGCCAAGTATAATACTGTCTGCTGTCTGACAAAGGATAGATTATTTTTGTGGTGAAATTCAATTGCCAAAATGGTAATACCATAAATCAGTGGTTTCAGCTGTGGCTGGCCAAGTTTCATAGTGTCCTGCAAATTATATATTTTGTTTTGGGGTGAAATTCAATTGCCAAAATAGCAATACCATAAATCAGTGGTTTCAGCTGTGGCTGGCCAAGTTTCATACTGTCCGCAAAAACATATATTTTGTTCTGGGGTGAAATTCAATTGCCAAAATAGCAATACCATAAATCAGTGGTTTCAACTGTGGCTGGCCAAGTTTCATAGTGTCCGCAAAAACATATATTTTGTTGTGGGGTGAAATTCAATTGCCAAAATAGCAATACCCTGAATCTGGTGTCCCAGCTGTTGCAGGCCAAGTGTTAATCTGTCTGTAAAAGGGTATATTTTGTTCTGGGGTGAAATTCAATTGCCAAAATAGCAATACCATAAATCAGTGGTTTCAGCTGTGGCTGGACAAGTTTCATAGTGTCCGCAAAAACATATATTTTGTTCTGGGGTGAAATTCAATTGCCAAAATAGCAATACCATAAATCAGTGGTTTCAGCTGTGGCTGGCCAAGTTTCATACTGTCCGCAAAAACATATATTTTGTTCTGGGGTGAAATTCAATTGCCAAAATAGCAATACCATAAATCAGTGGTTTCAACTGTGGCTGGCCAAGTTTCATAGTGTCCGCAAAAACATATATTTTGTTCTGGGGTGAAATTCAATTTGCAAAATAGCAATACCCTTAATCTGGTGTCCCAGCTGTTGCAGGCCAAGTGTTAATCTGTCCGTTAAAGGGTATATTTTGTTCTGGGGTGAAATTCAATTGCCAAAATAGCAATACCCTGAATCTGGTGTCCCAGCTGTTGCAGGCCAAGTGTTAATCTGTCTGTAAAAGGGTATATTTTGTTCTGGGGTGAAATTCAATTGCCAAAATAGCAATACCATAAATCAGTGGTTTCAGCTGTGGCTGGACAAGTTTCATAGTGTCCGCAAAAACATATATTTTGTTCTGGGGTGAAATTCAATTGCCAAAATAGCAATACCATAAATCTGGTGTCACAGCTGTGGCTGGCCAAGTTTCATAGTGTCCGTAAAACATATATTTTGTTCTGGGGTGAAATTCATTTGCCAAAATAGCAATACCATAAATCAGTGGTTTTAGCTGTGACTGGCCAAGTTTCATAGTGTCCTGCAAATTATATATTTTGTTCTGGGGTGAAATTCAATTGCCAAAATAGCAATACCATAAATCAGTGGTTTCAGCTGTGGCTGGCCAAGTTTCATAGTGTCCTGCAAATTATATATTTTGTTCTGGGGTGAAATTCAATTGCCAAAATAGCAATACCATAAATCAGTGGTTTCAGCTGTGGCTGGCAAAGTATAATAGTGTCCGCCAAAACATATATTTTGTTCTGGGGAACGTTGGCACCTGCCTCCCACCAAACAGAGGATGTGCCACCGACACCACCACCTGCTTCACCAAGCCTCTCCACCATGTCACACGGCAGCGTTCAGCTCTCCATCTCACAAACCTTGAAGAGAAAGCGTAAATTCCCACATAGCCACCCTCGAGCCTTGCGCCTGAATGCCAGCATTTCTAAACTACTGGCCTTTGAAATGCTATCATTCAGGCTGGTGGACACAGACAGCTTCAAACAGCTGATGTCCATGGCTGTCCCACAGTATGTTGTTCCCAGCCGCCATTACTTCTCCAAGACAGCCGTGCCTTCCCTGCACAACCAAGTATCCGATAAAATCAAGTGTGCATTGTGCAACGCCATCTGTGGCAAGGTCCACCTAACCACAGATACGTGGACCAATAAGCACGGCCAGGGACGCTATATGACCCTAACTGCACACTGGGTAAATGTACTGGAGGCTGGGCCCCAGGCGGAGAGTTCCTTGGCACACATCCTTCCGCCACCAAGGATCGCAGGGCATCATTCTTTGCCTCCTGTAGCCTTCTCCTCCTACTCGGCTTCCTCCTCCTCTGCTTCCACCAGCTCATCCAGTCAGCCACACACCTTTACCACCAACTTCGGCACAGCAGAAGTCAGCAGGCCAAGTCAGCAGGTAAACGTCAGCAGGCCATTCTGAAACTCATATGTTTGGGGGACAGGCCCCACACCGCGCAGGAGTTGTGGCGGGGTATTGAACAACAGACCTACGAGTGGTTTCTGCCGGTGGGCCTCAAGCCCGGCCTGGTGGTGTGCCATAATGGGCGAAATCTCGTCGCAGCTCTTGGACTAGCCGGTTTGACGCACATCCCTTGCCTGGCGCATGTGCTGAATTTGGTGGTGCAGAAGTTCATTCACAACTACCCCGACATGTCAGAGCTGCTGCATAAAGTGCGGGCTGTCTGTGCGCGCTTCCGGCGTTCACTTCCTGCCGCTGCTCGCCTGTCTGCGCTACAGCGGAACTTCGGCCTTCCCGCTCACCGCCTCATATGCGACGTGCCCACCAGGTGGAACTCCACCTTGCACATGCTGGAGCGACTGTGCGAGCAGCAGCAGGCCATAGTGGAGTTTCAGCTGCAGCACGCACGCGTCAGTTGCACTGCAGAACAGCACCACTTCACCACCAATTATTGGGCCTCCATACGAGACCTGTGTGCCCTGTTGCGCTGTTTCAAGTACTCCACCAACATGGCCAGTGGCGATGACACCGTTATCAGCATTACAATACCACTTCTATGTCTCCTTGAGAAAACGCTTAGGGCGATGATAGAAGAGGAGGAGGAGGAGGAGGATGAGGGGTCATTTTTAGCACTTTCAGGCCAGTCTGATGAAGCAGGTTCACAGCGGGGTGGCACCCGACACAGCTCAGGCCCATCACTGGTGCGTGGCTGGGGGGATAAGGAGGACGATGACGATACGCTTCCCACAGAGGACAGCTTGTCCTTACATCTGGGAAGTCTGGCACACAGGAGCGACTACATGCTGCAGTGCTTGCGCAACGACAGCAGAGTTGCCCACATTTTAACATGTGCGGACTACTGGGTTGCCACCCTGCTAGATCCCCGGTACAAAGACAATGTGCCCACCTTACTTCCTGCACTGGAGCGTGATAGAAAGATGCGCGAGTACAAGCGCACGCTGGTAGACGCGCTCCTGAGAGCATTCCCAAATGTCACGGGGGAACAGGTGGAAGCCCAAGGCGAAGGCAGAGGAGAAGCAAGAGGTCGCCAACGCCTCTGTGTCATGGCCAGCTCCTCTGAGAGCAGGGTTAGCATGGCAGAAATGTGGAAAAGTTTTGTCTCCACGCCACAGCTAACTGCACCACCACCTGATACGGAACGTGTTAGCAGGAGGCAGCATTTCACTAACATGGTTGAACAGTACGTCTGCACACCCCTCCACGTACTGACTGATGGATCGGCCCCATTCAACTTCTGGGTCTCCAAATTGTCCACGTGGCCAGAGTTAGCATTTTATGCCTTGGAGGTGCTGGCCTGCCCGGCGGCCAGCGTTTGTCTGAACGTGTATTCAGCACTGCAGGGGCTTCATTACTGACAAGCGCAGCCACCTGTCCACAGCCAACGTGGACAAGCTGACGTTCATAAAAATGAACCAGGCATGGATCCCACAAGACCTGTGCCTCCCTTGTGCAGAATAGACATTTATAACTGCCTCCCCCTCAACCATGTATTCTTGTACTCCGGGGCACTTCTTTATTGAATCCTCATTTTTTTAACTTTACCATGATCTTGCGGTGCAACCTAAAGTTGAATGAACCTCTCCTCTGTCTCGGTGCTGGGGTCGAAATAACTGAAAGTGGCCTTCTCCAGTGGTGGGTGATATGACGCATGATTCCTTGCTGTGGGACCTCTCTCCTCTGTCTGGGTGCTGGGCCGAAATAACTGAAAGTGGCCTTCTCCAGTGGTGGGAGATATGACGCATGATTCCTTACTGTGGGACCTCTCTCCTCTGTCTGGGTGCTGGGGCCGAAATAACTGAAAGTGGCCTTCTCCAGTGGTGGGTGATATGACGCATGATTCCTTGCTGTGGGACCTGTATCCTCGGTCCGGATCCTGGGCCTAAATAACTGAAAGTGGCCTTCTCCAGTGGTGGGTGATATGACGCATGATTCCTTGCTGTGGGACCTCTCTCCTCTGTCTGGGTGCCTAGGGCCGAAATAACTGAAAGTGGCCTTCTCCAGTGGTGGGTGATATGACGCATGATTCCTTGCTGTTTGACCTGTATCCTCTGTCTGGGTGCTGGGGCCGAAATAACTGAAAGTGGCCTTCTCCAGTGGTGGGTGATATGACGCATGATTCCTTGCTGTGGGACCTCTCTCCTCTGTCTGGGTGCTGGGCCGAAATTACTGAAAGTGGACTTCTCCAGTTGTGGGAGATATGACGCATGATTCCTTGCTGTGGGACCTCTCCTCTGTCTGGGTGCTGGGGCCGAAATAACTGAAAGTGGCCTTCTCCAGTGGTGGGTGATATGACGCATGATTCCTTGCTGTGGGACCTCTCTCCTCTGTCTGGGTGCCCAGGGCCGAAATAACTGAAAGTGGCCTTCTCCAGTGGTGGGTGATATGACGCATGATTCCTTGCTGTGGGACCTCTCTCCTCTGTCTGGGTGCTGGGGCCAAAATAACTGAAAGTGGCCTTCTCCAGTAGTGTGTGATATGACGCATGATTCCTTGCTGTGGGACCTCTCTCCTCTGTCTGGGTGCTGGGCCGAAATTACTGAAAGTGGACTTCTCCAGTTGTGGGAGATATGACGCATGATTCCTTGCTGTGGGACCTCTCTCCTCTGTCTGGGTGCTGGGGCCGAAATAACTGAAAGTGGCCTTCTCCAGTGGTGGGTGATATGACGCATGATTCCTTGCTGTGGGACCTCTCTCCAATTGATATTGGTTAATTTTTATTTATTTTATTTTATTTTAATTCATTTCCCTATCCACATTTGTTTGCAGGTTGATTTACCTACATTTTGCTGCCTTTGGCAGCCCTCTAGCCTTTTCCTGGACTATTTTAAAGCTTTTTTAGTGCCTAAAAGTTCGGGTCCCCATTGACTTCAATGGGGTTCAGGTTCGGGATAAAGTTCGGGTCGAGTTCGGATCCCGAACCCGAACATTTTCGGGAAATTCGGCCGAACTTCCCGAACCTGAACTTCCAGGTGTTCGCTCATCTCTATCCAGCACCTCCAAGGCATAAAAGGCTGGCTCGGACCATGTGGACAATTTGGAGACCCAGAAATTGAATGGGGCCGAACCATCAGTCAGTACGTGGAGGCGTGTGCACGCGTATTGTTACACCATGTTGTTGAAATGCCGCCTCCTGCTAACACGTTCCCTATCAGCTAGTGGTGCAGTTAGCTGAGGCGCTGTGACAAAACTTTTCCACATCTTGGCCATGCTAACCCTGCCTTCAGAGGAGCTGGCCGTGACACAGCTGCATTGGGGACCTTTTGCTCCTCCTCTGCCTTCGCCTTGTGCACCCACTTGCCCCCCCTTGTCAGTTGGGAATGCTCTCAGGAGCGCGTCTACCAGAGTGCGCTTGTACTTGTGCATTTTCCTATCATGCTCCAGTGCGTGAATTAAGGTGAGCATGTTGTCTTTTTACCGGGGATCCAGCAGGGTGGCCACCCAGTAGTCAGCACAACATTAAAATGAGGGCAACTCTGCTGTCATTGCGCAGGCACTGCAGCATGTAGTCGCTCATGTGTGCCAGGCTGCCCAGAGGTAAAGACAAGCTGTCCTCTGTGGGAGGCGTATCGTCATAGTCCTCCTTTTTCCCCCAACCACGCTCCAGTGATGGGCCCGAGCTGCGTTGGGTGCCACCTCCCTGTGAACATGCTTCATCCTCATCCTCCTCCTCATCCTCCTCGTCCTCCAGTAGTGGGCCCTGGCTGGCCAAATTTGTACCTGGCCTCTGCTGTTGCAAAGGACCTCAATCTGAGCCACTTCTAAAAGACTGACCTGAAAGTGTTAGAAATGACCCATCTTCCTCCTCCTCCTCCTACTGGGCCACATCCTCTTCCATTATCGCCCTAAGTATTTTCTCAAGGAGACATAGAAGTGGTATTGTAACTCTGATAACGGCGTCATCACCACTGGCCATGTTGGTGGAGTACTCGAAACAGCGCAACAGGGCACACAGGTCTCGCATGGAGGCCCAGTCATTGGTGGTGAAGTGGTGCTGTTCCTCAGTATGACTCACCCGTGCGTGCTGCAGATGAATGTCTCTCCAGAATGTGCAAGGTGGAGTTCCACCTGGTGGGCACGTCAGATATGAGGCGGTGAGCGGGAAGGCCGAAGTTATGCTGTAGCGCAGACAGGCGAGCAGCGGCAGGATGAGAATGCCGGAAGCACGCTTTCAGAAGCGTCCTGCTCTCCATGGCACTGAAACTCGGAATAGGCTTTTGCTAAAGGCAAAAGCCTATTCAGACTTTGTAAAGTAAAAAATGCAGTAAGTACACTATATAGTGTACTTACTGTATTATATAGACACCAGATCCACTGGATCTACAAGAACCAAGTGGGTCTGGGTCAAAAAAAAAAAAAGAAAAATACATATCACTGAATAAAAATTAAAAAAATCTAATACACTACACATATTGGGTATCGCCGCGTCCTTAAAAATCTCCTCTATAAAAATTTCACATGACCTAACCCCTCACACAAATACCGTAAAAAAAAAAAAAATGGTGTAAAAAAGCCATTTTTTGTCACTTTGCATCACAAAAAGTGTAATACCAAGTGATCAAAAAGGCGTATGCCTCCCAAAATAGTACCAATGAAACCGCCATCTCATCCCGCAAAAAATGAGTCCTTACATAGGACAATCGCCCAAAAAAATAAAAAAATATGGCTCTCAGACTATGGAGACACTAAAACATAATTTTTTTTTTCTAAAATGCTATTATTGTGTTAAAATAAAAAAAAAAATATAAAAAGTATACATATTATGTATCGCCGCGTCCGTAAAAACCTGCTCTATAAAAATATCACATTATCTAACCCCTGAGGTAAATACCGTTAAAAAAATAAAATAAAAACAATGTAAAAAAAAACATTTTGTCACCTCACATCTCAAAAACTGTAATAGCAAGCGATCAAAAAGTTATATGCACCCAAAAATAGTGCCAATCAAACCATCATCTCATCCCGCAAAAAATGATACCTCACATAGGACAATCACCCCAAAAAAATAAAAAAAATATGGCTCTCAGACTATGGAGACACTAAAACATTATTTGTTTAATGATAATATTGTGTAAAACTTAAATAAATAAATAAATAAAAAGAATACATATTTGGTATCGGTGCGTCCGTCGCAACCTGCTCTATAAAAAAAAAAACACATGACCAAACCCCTCAGGTGAACACAAGAAAAAAATAAATAAAATACGGTGTCAAAAGCCATTTTTGTCACCTTACATCACAAAAAGTGTAATAGCAAGCGACCAAAATGTCATATGCACCCCACGATAGTTCCAATCAAAGCGACATCTCATCCCGCAAAAAATAAGCCCCTACATAAGACAGTCGTCCAAAAAAAAAAAAAAATGGCTTTCAGAATGTGAAGACACTAAAAAATCATTTTTTTCAAAAATGCTGTATTATGTAAAACTGAAACAAAACCCCCCAAAAAGTATCCATATTTGGTATTGCCACGTCCGTAGCAACCTGCTCTATAGAAATAGCACACAATCCAACCTGTCAGTTCAACGATGTAAATAACAAAAAATAAAAACGGTCCGAAAATAGCTATTTTTTTGCAAATTTTCCATTTTAATCAATTTTTCCAGTAACAAAGCAAGGATTAACAGCCAAACAAAACTCAATATATATTTCCCCGATTCTCTAATTTGCAGAAACACCCCATATGTGGTCGTAAACTGCTGTACGGCCAAACGGCAGGGCGTAGAAGGAAGGTAAAGCCATATGGTTTTTGGAAGGCAGATTTTGCTGGACTGTTTTTTTGACACCATGTCCCATTTGAAGCCCCCCTGATGCACCCCTACAGTAGAAACTCCAAAAAAGTGACCCCATTTTGGAAAGTACGGGATAAGGTGGCAGTTTTTTTGTATTATTTTAAGGTAAATATGATTTTTGGTTGCTCTATATTACACTTTTTTTGAGGCAAGATAACAAAAAATAGAAATTCTGAAATTTCATCTCCATTTGCCAATAACTCTTGTGGAACACCTAAAGGGTTAACAAAGTTTGTAAAATCGGTTTTGAATACCTTCAGGGTTGTAGTTTCTTAGATGGAGTCACTTTTTTGGAGTTTCTACTCTATGGATGCATCGGGGGGCTTTGAATGGGACATGGTGTCAAAAATCCAGTCCAGCAAAATCCACCTTCCAAAAACCATATGGCGTTCCTTTCCTTCTACATCCTGCCGTTTGGCCATACAGCAGTTTACGTCCACATATGGGGTGTTTCTGCAAACTAAAGAATCGGGGCAATAAATATTGAGTTTTGTTTGGCTGTTAACCCTTGCTTTGTTACTGGAAAAAATGGATTCAAACGGAAAATTTTCCCAAAAAATCGAAATTCTGAAATTTTATCTCCATTTGCCATTAACTCTAAAAAACCTAAAGGGTTAATGACATTTGTAAAATCAGTTTTGAATACCTTGACGGGTGTAGTTTCTAGAATGGGGTCATTTTTCGGTGGTTTCTATTATGTAAGCCTCACAAAGTGACTTCAGACCTGAACTGGTCCCTAAAAAGTGGGTTTTTGAAAATTTCTGAAAAATTTCAAGATTTGCTTCTAAACCTCTAAGCCTTGTAACGTCCCCAAAAAATAAAATGGCTTTCCCAAAATGATCGATACATGAAGTAGACATATGAGGAATGTAAATCAATAACTTTTTTGGGCGGTATTACTATGTATTATAGAAGTAGAGAAATTGAAACTTGGAAAATTGCAAATTTTTCAAAATTTTTGGTAAATTTGATATTTTTTTATAAATAAAAATGAAATTTTTCGACTTCATTTTACCAGTGTCATGAAGTACAATATGTGACGAAAAAACAATCTCAGAATGGCCTGGATAAGAAAAAGCGTTTTAAAGTTATCACCACATAAAGTGACACTGGTGAGATTTGCAAAAAATGGCCTGGTCCTAAGGTGAAAATGAGCCCGGTCCTTAAGGGGTTAATCACAGAAAAAAATCTATCCTTTGACGTACAGTATTAAACTTGACCAGCCACAGCTGGAACCCCAGAATTAGGAGATTGGTATTTTGGCAATTGAATTTCATCCAGGAAAACAATCTTTCCTTTGATGGACAATATTAAACTTGGCCAGCCACAGCTGGAACCCCAGATTTAGGGGATTGTTATTTTGGCAATTGAATTTCACCCCAGAAAAAAATCTATCCTTTGACGTACAGTATTAAACTTGACCAGCCACAGCTGGAACACCAGATTTAGGGGATTGGTATTTTGGAAATTGAATTTCACCCCTCAATAAAATATAGCAATTTCTATACTATGTTTTAAGGTGTGACAATAAGCACAACCCCTGATGTAGGATATTGCAAAAAAAAAGCCTACTATTGAACGCAAAAATGTATGTTGAACTTGCTGGCAGCTCAAAACATGTGCAGAGTGACAGGCAGCGCTACGTGACTCCAGCTTAAATAGAGGCTGGGTCACATGCTGCACTTAGCCAATCACAGCCATGCCATTAGTAGGCATGGCTGTGATGGCTTCTTTGAGCAAGAAGTAAAATGCTAGCTGATTGGTTGCTGTGCAGCCCTTCAGAAAGTGGAAAGAAATCGCTGAACAATGGACCCAAGCCCAAACTTTTTTGAAAATGTTCGGTCCGGGTCTGTGTCCCGAACACCCCAAAATTCGGTACGAACCCGAACTATACAGTTCGGGTTCGCTCAACTCTAATCAGCATGTGTCCCGTAACATCACCAGTGAATAGTGATGTCGCGAACATAAAATTTTCAGTTCGCGAACAGCGAACGCGAACTTCCGCAAATGTTCGCGAACGGGCGAACCGGGCGAACCGCAATAGACTTCAATAGACAGGCGAATTTTAAAAACCAAAGGGACTCTTTCTGGCCACAATAGTGATGGAAAAGTTGTTTCAAGGGGATTAACACCTGGACTGTGGCATGCCGGAGGGGGATCCATGGCAAAACTCCCATGGAAAATTACGTAGTGGACGCAGAGTCGGGTTTTAATCCATAAAGGGCATACATCAACTAACATTCCTAAATTGTTTGGAATAACATGCTTTAAAACATCCAGTGTGTGTATACGATCAGGTATGATGTTGTATCGATCAGGTAGTGTAAGGGTTACGCCCGCTTCACAGACATTGACTGACCAAACTCCTCTTTTAATGCACCGCAAACAGTCCATTTGCACAACCGCAAACTCCCCATTTGCACAAGGTTGGATACCAAGCTAGCCACGTCCCAGTGATGTCATTGAAGGTTTCTTCCTCCACCCAGCCACGTACAACACCAAGGGTCCCCGGGGAGATGGTTAAAAAAAAACGCTGGCTCCCTACCCTTTGTTTTAATCCACGGTCACTGCGTCTGCGCCGTGCAATTTACTGTCACACCCGATATGAGTGGTGTCTTAACTAGTACTATTTCTATCAGTTTAATCCCTGTTACGTCCCATATCAGGGATTGCCTTTTGTGAAAAAAAATGTAGGCCGGGTACCTTCGACTGCCTTTACAGTGACAGACCAAACTCTCATACACCAAACTGAATTGATTTTAGGAACCGGGAGATGGAAAAAGCTGTTTGGTCGGTCCTCTTACTCCCAAATTGGGGCACTGCGCGTGCACAGAGCAATGTGCTGTGACACCCTATATGAGTGGTGTCTTAACTAGTACTATTCCTATCAGTTTAATCCCTGTTACGTACCCTATCCGGACTAAAGTGTAAAAATGTAATGCCTTATTTATCGGCAAGCTACTGTGCCACCCGGTATGAGTGGTGGTGGGCACTGGCAGTGAGCACACTACAGTCTGTGGAAATCGGCCTGACACACACTGGCAGCAGGCAAGCAACTGAAATTAAACTAAAGTGTAAAAATTAAATGCCTGTGCCACCCGGTATGAGTGGTGGTGGGCACTGGCAGTGGGCACACTACAGTCAGTGGAAGTTAGCCTGACACACACTGGCAGGCAACTAACCTTAGATTAAAGTGTAAAAATTAAATGCCTTTGTTTGATGCAAAGTCCTGTGCCACACAGTGTGAGTGGTGGGCACTGGCAGTGGGCACACTACAGTCTGTGGGCCTGCAGCTCCTCACACACGGGCAGGCCAGGCAACTGCAATATATATGGAGAAGAAAAAAAAGCAGACTAATGTAGCAGCCCTAAAAGGGCTTTTGGGGTGCTATCAGGACGCTGTCCTTACAGCAGAGATCTGATGAGTCTTTCAGGACTGGAGTGGACACTGAATACACTAGCCTAGCTATCAATTTCCCTATTAAATCAGCAGCAACTACACTCTCCCTCCTCTCACTAAGACTGCAGCTTCAGAATGAATCTAAAATGGATGCTGTGCAGGAGGTGGGAGGGTCTGGGAGGGAGGGTATGCTGCTGATTGGCTGTAATGTGTCTGCTGACTGTGAGGTACAGGGTCAAAGTTTGCTCAATGATGATGTATAGGGGGCGGACCGAACATCGCATATGTTCGCCTGCTGAGGCGAACGCGAACAAGCTATGTTCGCCGGGAACTGTTCGCTGGCGAATAGTTCGGGCCATCTCTACCAGTGAACTGACCAGCGCAGTTATTGGGAAGGTCCAGTTAATGACTGACACATGGACAAGTGCTTGTGGCCAAGGACGCTACATTTCCCTGACGGCACACTTGGTTAACGATGTGGAGCCCGGGAGCGATTCATACCCTGTGATGGCACAGGTGCTACCACGCCAAGGATTGTGGGCCCTACTTCCATCAAGATTTCCGCCACCACCTACATTAGTGGCTGAAACCCCCCCTTCTCCTCCTCCACTTTCACCTCTGAATTTTCATCTTGCCGTCAGTCAGCCATAAGTCAGTAGCTGGAATTAGTGTAGCACTGCAGTGGGGAAGCGGCAACAGGTCGTGCTGAAACTAATTTGCTTTTGTGACAAAAAGCACACCGCCGCAGAGTTTGGCAGGGTATAAGGGCCACTCAACCTACAACCTGGCATGGTTGTGTCTGATAATGGCCACAACTTGTTTGCGTCTTTGGAGCTCGGCAAGCTCACACACATACCATGCATAGCCCACATGTTAAACTTAGTGGTTTTTCAAAACCTACCCCAATTTGCCTGAGCTACTGGTGAAGGTGCACTGCGTGTGTGCAGATTTACGAAAGTCATCTACAGCTGCCGCCGGTCTGGCAACGTGCAGCAGTGTTCGGAATTGCCAGCTCACCAGCTGTTGTGCGATGGGAGCACATGCTGGAACTCCACATTCCACATGTTGGCCAGGCTTTGTGATCAGCAGAGAGCAGTGGTGGAATACCAGCTGCAACATGGTAGTTGCTTTTCCAGTCAGCTTCCGCTCTTCACAAGCAACAAGTGGGCATGAATGTCTGACCTCTGTGACGTTTTAGGCAACTGTGAGGAATCAACACAGTTGGTGACCGACGATACTGGTATTATCAGCATAACCATCCCACTTCTATATCTACTGAAACGCTCGCTGCTCACAATGAAGGCAGATGCATTGCATGTGGAAGAGGTGGAAATGGGGGAAGACAGTACACAGGGTGATAGCCAGACCACCCTAATTTCTTCTTCTCAATGCGAATTAGATGATGATGAGGAGGAGGAGGAGGAGGAGAAGCAGGAGACGGTTTCCTCGGCTACAGAGGGTAGCACCCATAGCAGGTTTATTTCATCTGTTCAGGATGGGCAGAAGAGGAGGATGAGGAGATTGAGTCTTCCTCCTGATGAGGACAGTGAAGTCTTGTGTGTTGGGACTCTGGCACACATGGCTGACTTTATGTCATGCTGCCTTTCCGTGACCCTCGCATTATACGCATTTTGGCCAACGTCTCTACCCCCGCTACAAGGAGAACTTCTCATCTCTCATTCCTGTGGTGGAAAGGACAAGCAAAATGGTGCAATACCAGAAGGTCCTTGTGGAAAAATTGCTCCAAAAATTTCCAGCTGACAACTCTGGGGGCAGTTCCTTGGGCAACTGAGGAGGGGAGACGATGGGAACACACAGCAGTGCCAACAGAGGAAGGGCAGCACTCTCCGAGGCCTGGGACAGTTTCATGACCCCCCGCCAGCACCCTCACCCTGATGCGTGGCATACTGTCACAAGGAGTGAAAAATTTTGACAGCCTTTGGCTGTTCAGGCATGCCGGGAGTTGTAGTTTTGCAACAGCTGGAGGCGCACTGGTTGGGAAACACTGTTTTAGAGGGTCAGCTCAGCAGCAGACCCTCAACAATAATTTTTTCGACGGTCAGCTCAGCAGCAGGTACTTGCCCCTAATGTTTTAGAGAGTCAGCTCAGCAGCAGACCCTCACCCTGATGTTTTAGATGGTCAGCTCAGCAGCAGGCCCTTACCCCTAATGTTTTAGATGGTCAGCTCAGCAGCAGAGTTTCACTCCTAATGTTTTAGATGGTCAGCTCAGCAGCAGGCCCTAACCCCTAATGTTTTTGAGGGTCACCAGCAGGCCATTAATCATAATTTTTCAATGGTGTGTATGATGCCCTCCTTTATGTGTAATAGTGTTATAATATAATACTGTTATAATATTTTACTTTTAGGTGGACTTGGAGCCACAATTTGTCATTGTCCTCTGCTTCAGAGGGATGATGTGTTGATCTAAACTGACATATAGGACCCAACTTATCATTTGTGGTATCTTGTGAAAGATGGTTAAAATTGGGAACCTTGCTTTTAAAGATCCTAATCTTATGCAAAAACCACCTGCACCAAAAGGAGAGATGGATAAGTACATGAAAAAGAAGAGCCCACATCCAAAGATAATTACCCCCTCAAAAGACTCCCTCCCTACAGCTCAGCTAGATACTGGGGAAGATTCAGACAGCGATACAGATATGCCCTCACAACGGGACTCACTTCCAATTTCTCGCTCATTTCTGCAAAAGTCTTTGGAAAATGCTTTAGCAAAGGCTCTAGACCCTCTATCTAAAGACCTCCAAGACATAAAACATGATATGAAGCACTTGGGAGCCAGAGTGGAACAACTCGAAACAATGCAAGCAACGCTCTGTAATTACACCTCAGCTCTTGCCGCTAGTTTCGCCACATGCCAAAATTACCTAAATGTAACGTTCGACGCACTAGAAGACCAAGAAAATAGAGGCCGCAGAAACAACTTACGCATAAGAGGCCTTCCTGAATCTGTTGATAATTCTGCCTTGGCAACCACAGTCACAGGAATCTTCCAGAACATCTTGGTAGAAGCGCACAACAGAGAAATTGTGTTTGAACGCATACATAGAGCGCTGAGGAAGAAACCTAAAGACACAGAACCTCCTAGAGACGTAATTTGCCGCTTACTACATTTTCCTGTTAAAGAGGATATACTGCGTCTTTCCAGAACCTCTCCCCAAGTGTCCTTTGATGATGCGCAAATAAGCATATTCCAAGATCTCTCTCCTCAGACACTTCTCAAAAGAAGGACCCTTAAACCACTGACAATACAACTGGCAATTCCCATTTGGTCTCGGATTCGTGTCAGGGGGTAGAAGATTCTTGGTCCGCTCAATTGCGGATCTTCCGGGAGTATACAAGGCCTTAGATCTACCGGACCTGCAGATACCGGACTGGGCTGTGGTTAAAGATCTTGATAATTTGCCACAGATTTCCCCTCCCACGCCATGGGAAGAGGTCGCCACTGGACCGAATGCCAAGTCCAGGAAGAAATCAGGCAAACTTGCCCTGAAAAGTATTATCCCCGACGATGCCTGAAGATAGAAAGGGAGATACACCCACTCACGTATTAAGTGTTTGAGTTTAAGTATACCATCATTGGTTATCTGTCTTGAGTCTCTACTGGAATTTTCTTCTATCCTCCTCTCTAACTCTCACATCTCCAAAATTTTTCTTCCTAATTCACCTCTCCAATACTCGGAGGTATCACCCTCCTCACCACCTTCCTCCCCTGATTCCTCTTCTCTCTACGCTTCTTTATAATCTCTTTATAATTGATGACTAGGATTAAGAAGTTGGGCCTTACAGACCATTATATGTTCTCATATTACCAGTTATGTTAATACCTCTAATACTCATGTTCGAATTGGCAAACCATTTGCTATGTTCATTCTGTATGGTTATATATTGGTTACATTGCATGCTTCAATAATTGTCCTTGTCCTTTCCCAATGTTTCAGCCTTTCCTCCCCCCTTCTTCCCTCCCTTCATGCTCTGAGACCAATTACCAAGCCACCCGACATCGGAAGCCATATCCTGCTACAGCTCCTCATACCTGATCTACACCATGGCAAGTATTAAAATAGTCACATATAATGTACGAGGGCTCAACTCACCTTCTAAAAGGGGCCAAATATTAAGCTTCCTTAGGAGAAACAAAGCTGATATTTGTCTTCTCCAAGAGACGCATTTTAAAAAACATAAGATCCCGACTATGAACAGACTGTATTACTCACAATGGTACCATGCAGGTTTCAACAATAAAGCCTCTAAAGGAGTAAGCATCGGTCTTAGCAGGAACACTAACTTTACACTATTAGACAAACACACAGACACAGAAGGTCGATATATCTTTATTAAAGGGACAATTGGGACCCTGACATTCACCATAGGAAATATTTACGTACCTAACTCAGACCAAATTCCCTGGTTATCGAAAATTTTAAAGAAACTTTCGACCTTCTCTGAAGGCATACTATTTCTAGGAGGCTACTTCAATGTAGCGTTAAATCCTCTTATAGATTCTTCTAGTGGCAAATCAAAAATACGCTTCAAAACACTTGCAAAACGAACTCATGCTTTGCAATCATTACAATTAGTCGACTGCTGGAGGGCATTGAACCCTTCAATCAGACTATACACATTACTCATCCCCACATAATTCATATAGTAGAATAGACTATATTTTCCTCCCGGCATTACATGTCCAGAATTGTCAAGCGGCTTCTATTAAATCCCAAGTTCTATCCGACCACTCATTAGTGGAACTGATATATACTATACCACAAACATCGCCACCTTATAAATGATGGCACCTAAATGACCTACTTTTGAAATCTCCCCCAGAACACTCAAAAGATTAACTCCCGTTTGGCAGAGTATTTTAAACACAACGACAATGGAGGGGTCTCTGTGCAGACGCTCTGGGAAGCTCACAAGTCATATGTCAACACACATACCATGCAGAGAACTCATCTCTCTCTCCGCATATGTTCACAAGCTTAAAACACAGAGGATGCATGATCTCCAACGGAAGATCTCTCGTCTGGATAGTTTGCACAAGAAATCCCTCCTATCCTCCCACTTAGAAGAGTTGACCTCCTACCGCACCGAACTTAAGAACCTTTTAAACTTGAGATCAGCCAAGGCCTATCTTTCAGCAAATAGATTGCACATAGATTACAAGCGCTACTTCCCACACTTATTGCACCTGATCAGGTTGGTTTTGTGATGGGCAGGGAAGGGAAAGATAATATATACCGGTATTACAGCTATTTGCATATGCTCAGCAAACAAACTCCCCTCTACTTCTACTCAGTACCGACGCCGAAAAGGCATTCAACAGAGTAGACTGGGGATATTTGAAAGCCTCACTGTTAGCCTTCGGTAAACCACCCCCATTCGTCCATGCTATATTTACTTTGTATAAGCACCCCTCCGCTAAAGTGCTGGTTAGTAGCGTGCTGTCGCCTGTGTTCCCGATCTCTAACGGCACCAGGCAAGAATGTCCATTGTCACCTTTACTTTTTGTTTCAACAATGGAGACACTTCTACAGAAAATAAGACAAGAATCTGCAATTTCAGGGATTCGTTGTGGGGGTAGGGAACACAAGGTGGCAGCATACACTGATGACCTGCTAATTTTAAGCTCTAACCCATCCATTGCACTTCCATTAATTGAAAACATTTTTGACATATTTGGCACACTGTTTAATTTTAAGGTTAATTTAAGTAAGTCACAAGCACTCAATATCTCATTCCCATCACATTAGCATCCAGATTGTCGTATAACTCCCCTTTTGACTGTAAACAACCTTATATTAAATTTTTAGGTATAAAAATCTCCCCCAACCTGCAATCTCTATTCAAAGTCAATTTTCTCCCTTTGCTAAAAGAAATATCTAAGACGCTTGAAGAATGGCCCACTCCATATGTCTTGGTTCGGTCGGAAAAACATTGCAAAGTGCTTTATATGGCCCAAAGTAACTTACTTGATGCAAGCCTTGCCTATACATATTCCTAGTAATTTTTACACCAAATTAGACAGGGTTTTTTCAAGGTATATTTGGAATAATAAAAACCCAGAATAAAATACTCCATCCTTCAACTACCCCAGAAACAAGGGGAAATTGATATGCCAGCACCTCTAACATTCATACAAGCAGTACACTTACATAGAATAAATGACTGGGTGAGGAAACCTGCACATAAATTTTGGATCTCCATAGAAGAAGATACTCTTCAATTTCCGCTACGGCAGATTGTATTCTCAGCCCAAAAGATCTCCCTGCCTCTTAAATTGTATAACGCACTTACTGCTGAAACCTACAGGATATGGAATCAATTCAATATACGTCTGAATTGCGCCCCTTACTCCTCACCACTACTATAAATTAGGGATCTTATTTTAATGACAAATCCTAATTATAACAATTCTGTTTCCAAAGATATTAGACTTAATGATCGATTGGTAGACACTCTGCTAGGATCTGAAGCATTACCCTCCAAAGAAATGTTGGCTGACTGTCTACAGTGTACCCCTATCGCTCCCATGATTTATAATACGTTTATACACGCCTATAAACTTCTACTTCAAAGTGAAAACCTCCAGAGACACATGACGCGATTTGAGACACTTATTGCCCAATCAAAGCCTCCTAAAAAAGTAATTTAGTTTTGTAATAAATTACTCATGAGCCCATCTGCACAAGCGAAACATACATTCATCAAAGCCTGGGAGTCCGGTCTCTCTAAGAAGTTTACAGAGTTAGAAATTCAACAGCTCTTTGATGCTCCAAAACAGACCTCAAGATGTGTAAGGATGCAAGAGAGTGGTTATAAAGTCTTGTCCAGATGGCACCTAACACCAGTCTTACAGCACAAATATAATCCTAGCTATAACCGAAACTGCTGGAGATGTGGAGATCACTTAGGAACCTACTTTCACCTGTGGTGGATCTGTCCTCGTATAGTGCCCTATTGGACGCACATCATTTCTCAAATTAACGCATTAGTCAATATAACTCTGCCTCTCACGCCCGAGTTATGCCTTTTTCAACTACTCCCAGACAAGGTCTGACACACTGCGAAACTACTCAGACACCTCCTTGCGGCTACTCGTATACTAATACCCACTTTGTGGAAAGCCCCACACCCTCCTTCTCATGGCTTATGGCCAGAAAAAGTGGATTCGCTCTATCGTCTGGAAGAGCTTGCCAGGTAGGAGACAAAAACGCATAAGGTATTCCATGGCACTCACTCACAATAACTTAAGACACTTATTCAACAATTTCTAGACGGGCTACCCCCCAAACCCCTCCCCCCCCCGAGACCTTCCCCTCTCTCTCCCCTACCGCTCCTCCCCCCCTGACTGTCACTACCAGAGCTTTGAGACGTTCTCACAGCTCTGTTTCTCCACCCCTGTGATGATGTCACTACTAGAGCTTGGAGGAGTTCTCTCTGCTCTGTTTCTCCGCCCCTGTGATGAGGTCTTTACTTTCAGTTTCCCTCCTCCCAGCTGTCCCTCCTGTGATTGATTCCTCTTCCTATAAAATACCCCTCTTCCTGTTTAATCGTGCGGATTATACTTTTCATTTGACCTGTATCTCTCGCTTGAGTATCTTCACTTGTGTGATATCTTTTCACTGGACCTGTGTTCTGCTGAAGCAAGTACTTCGGATATTGTCTGCTGAATTTGGATCTGTTTTCACTGCTGCTGCAGCTCCTTCAGTTAAGTGTGCAGACATTGTGTGTTTCTGTTTGTTTGCTGACTGGATCCGAGGCGACCCCGGTTCCGTCCATATACTGAGCAGGGCACCGGTGGCCGTGCCCCTTCCACTATTGTAGGGGTTACAGTGGTCATCAGCCTTAGGTACGCGGGCATGTCTCGATCCACTATCTGGATCTGGACATGGGCTTAGCAGCATAGGGAGAGCTTTTAGGGTCTGACAGGGGTCACCCTTTATGTTCCTAGTTTGGGTCCGGTCAGTAGCTAATTCACTGTGTATGCTCTTGTTGCTCACATACAGTCGTGACACTGACCCTCCCCACCTTTTGTATGATGTCTCTCGTTTATATGTTATTACTTATATACTAATGTATACATGATCATAGATATATTGTTCTATTATCCAGAGTAGATTTACTGCACTGATATCATATTTGGTACTGGTACTGCTGATTCTTCTTGTATACCTCAATACTGTTTATTGTACTGATCATTATTATAAAATAATTAAAAGAACTTTGAAAAGAAAATAAAAAGAATATTCGCGATCAACACTAGTGACCAAGCTCTATTCAAGGACTGAAATGTCAAAGCTAAATTCACTCTAGAGATAACGCTTTTCTGTTATTGCACTTTATTACCTGGAGGACTTGAAATAAAGATCTTTTACCTGCATTATATCTAAAAAATTGCAGAGGTATTTCAATACAATTGATTGTAGAACATATACATTCCACTTTGCACCTCACTATTCAGGACATTGAATGCAACCCAATAATTCTCTACGCTATCCTGACGATAAGTTATCAATATTAATGGCTGGACAAACCTATTTAATATAAATTATATATTTGAAATATCCAAAAATTAATTGCCTCACACTATAAGGACATTAACTGTCACTTAATAGTGCAGTTCTTGATTTACCTTTGGAGTATTCCCCTGTTTGCAGGAATTCGACAGTTAACACACTGTACATGTGCTGTTTAAATTTAATGAATTCCTTTACGTTTAATCTATAATAAATTATAATGAATACAAAGAAAATATATTCTAATGCTATGACATTACTCAATTAGTTACGTAATGTATGCTATTCAAAGTTATTTTCAAGTTCATTAACACTGGTTAATTTATACAGTTTTGTTCCATTTAGTTTGTTGCTAACATGCATGATTGGTTTGATAAATGTTTTCTGCTAATTAAAAGTACATCATACTGTAATGTTTCTAGACAAAACTGCTTCCAAAGGATTTTATAATCCTAACTCTTTCGGTGTTCAGTCTTGAATTGTATTTTTTTTAAACACTAAGGCTATCTGTACATGGTGGGGTCCAGCATCCGGATGCGCATGTGGACGATCGCAAATTGCTCAGCCAGTACACGTGTACTGTACTTTCCAGGCCCCATCTATACATGCCATTTGTTCCAAAAAGCATGTACAGTACAAGCATGGACTGGAGAAGCCTGGAAAATCATCTGGCCTCTGCATCTGGATCCCACTGCTGGACTGTATTATGTACACATATATCAATTGAATAATATTAACCTCAGTGCCACTATACATTCAATATATCAAAAGCCGGAACAACATTTAAACAAGGATGCTACCATTAACCCTTATCTACCAATGATCACCAATCATAAAATGACATGCAGTGGAAGTTTTCTGTTGAGGACAAGACTAGGATTGAGGGAACCCGAACTGCAAAGTTCAGGTTCATACCGAACTTTGCAAGTTCGCGTACCCGGGCCCGAACCCGAACTTTTTCACTGAAGTTCGGGTTCGGTGTTCGGGTGATTTCATTATTTTCCATTATAATATGGTTATAATGGAAAATAATAGCATTCTTAAGACAGAATGCTAAATAAAATGGCCATTGAGGGGTTTAAAATATTTTTTTTTAAAAACTCACCTCATCCACTTGATCGCGCAGCCGGTATCCACTTCTTTCTGCAGGACCTTGAAAAGGACCTGCGATAATGTCACCGTGCTCACCACGTGGTAAGTGCGGTGATGTCATCACAGGTCCTTTTGCAGGTCCTGCAGAAAGAAGAGGATACCGCCTGAGCGATCAAGTGGATTAGGCGAGTTTTTAAATTGCATTCTGTCTTAAGAATGCTATTATTTTCCGTTATAACCATGTTATAATAGAAAATAATAAAGTGAAGTTGGGGTCTCCATTGACTTTAATGGGGTCCGGGTTCGGTCAAGTTCGGGTCAAGTTCGGGTCCCGAACCCGTACTTTGACCTGAAGTGCGGCCGAACCCAAACTTCAACGGGTTCGCTCATCCCTAGACAAAACCCAACATTTTTTGGCAAAAGCTAGCTGTGTAACCTGCTGGTATTGTTCTACATTATTCCCCACATTTGACTATGAATTGCATCCATTTCATTGCAAAAAGTGAAATCTGAGACCAGATCTTGAGCACAACTCTTAGCACCATGGCTAAAACACTTTTTCCCCTCAAAAGCGAGTGAATTGGATTATGCGAATCAGTACTTGAGCAGCCCAATATGTTGCCAATGAGTCCACGCTGACTTAATCTCGAATTTGGTTAATGACATCAATTTTTCATGAGACAAAGTCTTGCAACATGATAAACATCTTACAACATCTCGTGCCACACATCTTGAAATACGTTGAGCTGCTCCATTTGGTGCATCATAGCTCCATCAGTAACAATGCCCCGTGCCTACTTCTATTGTTTCATTGACAGTATGTGAGATTTCAGAGCTGGTAGCGATACAGTAGAGGAAGAGTGTCACTGTCTACAGTGCATAAAGACAAAAACAAGCATTTGTCAGCATTAGAGCCTGATCTTTACATGAAAGGTATGGTTATGTTTTGGGGCATCTACCCCACATGTTAATATACTTAAAGGAGTTATGCCATAATTGATGCAGAAAATGAAAATCAAACATAATAGAGTACGTGAAAATGTGAACCAGCCCTGTAACTCACTTCCAGATATCTCCCAATTTATTCCTCCAGTTGCTCTGCTATATGTATTTCAGCCTGGCAACTCAGAGGGTGTATAGTTTCTGCTGTAGCTCTCTCCTTGAAACTTTTACAGCTTCTAACAAAACATATGGCTAGTGACAAAGATTTAAATTGAACATGTGCGACCACCTCAGTGAGGTGGACAAGAAAGAAGGAAAAGAACAAACAGCAGGTGGTGATATACAGATTTGTTTTATTGAATAACTCAGTGGTTATGCTAAATTTTTAATTACATACAATTACAAAAGTATTTAGATTCAGGTGCTGGTTTCAATAATGTAGAATATCTTTCATGGTACAACCCCTTTAATTGGAAACTGATGTTGGAGGTGACAGACTCCCTATAATCCATCTAAGTAAATATTTCACTAGACATGCAGGATGTATAGCTGACATTCTGTCCTTGCTAGTGTTGCTGCTGTGGTTTATTCTATGTCCAATCCATCTTCTTTTGTGTAGTAATTGGCAATTTTAAGGCTACGCTATGCTCAGAGTGTTTTTGTAGTATGAACCCTCCCCCCCCCTTCCTCCTCACTCTCACTACAAGGGACCCTTAAAAGAAGATAGAAGTTGGACACAGTGTTGACATCATCAGCACTGGTCCATTCAAGAGCAGCTTGTACAGTACTTACAGTAGTTGGTGTATCTTGTAATCACTATATATATATATATATATATATATATATATATATATATTGTAAGTGATTAGCTCTGGTCTCAAAACAAACACCTGGCCAGCTGGACTCTAACTAAACATATTGTATCCCTGACTCACCTAAGTCAACGTTCACACACACGGAACCCATGCGGCTTTCTCAGCCTAATATCCATCAGCCTCCTGGCTGTTACCTCACCGGTGTCTTTTCGGTGATTGTGGTCTAGTCGTCCGCCCAACGCTGACCATGCGACCCTTATCCCTAGGCGCCGCGGGACCCCCAAACTTCAGGCTAATCCCAGCCTCGAGGTCTCTCAGCACTCCCAGCTCAGACCACACACAGCACCACTCCAGGCTTCTGTACAACACAAGACACACCCATCTCACTGTGAGGACAGCTTTATGCTCCGTTGATTGTGGCACCTGTTGCTGCCTCAGGCCTGCCCACTGATGGGAAAGAGATGGATAATCCTGCCATTCCTCTCTCCTATCAGCCATGAGGCCTGTCAAAGATATATATGTAAAGGGGAATGGGATGAACTGTGCATATAGTGAATTATATTTTTAGTGTGAACCAGCACATCAGTTTATATCAAGTTATTTAAGCTAAAACTAGTTGTTACACACTAATTGGTATCTATTTCTGTCTACTCAAGTCTAACTCAACCTGGGTTTCATCTGCAGAGCAGCTGTTCTTTCTAGCACTACAGTCCCCTGCACCACTTTCCTGTTTCTAGTAGAGCGCCCCATTTATGTACAGTATAAGCCATATAAACCAGAGTTTTGAGATATACCACTAACATTCAATTGGCAAGGGTCCCTTTTTTGCAAGGCTATAATACTAGTGAGCTAATTGTCACCAGTGATTTTATTTAGGATTAAACTGATTGTTTCCTAGCCTTAGATCAAGACTATTTTAGTAATGCTCATCTTCCTACCCTGTTAGTGCTATTAATCACCATATATTGGTGAACCTCAGCTCTAATTTGCATTCTTCATCCAGCGTAATTTCAATGTTTTATCTTTTATCATGTGGGAAAGTCTTGCAAAAAACTCAGTGCTAACACTTTAAGCTCATTAAAATATCACAGTGTTAAAATCCTCCTTTTAAGCCTTTGTAGTGTTTGGCACATACACAAGATCATTTCTATTATTATGAGCATTATTGTAATTTCTTAGGTAAAGAAATCCTGTCTGTACAGTTAGCAGATACGTCTGTTAAATGCAATACATTTAATTTTCTGCAAATCCCTTCTTCACAATGGTATTATCACATTTTGCCATAACTATGTGACTGTATAAGACCGTACTACATGCTGCGGGTATAAATTCAGACAGTTTTATGCTAATTAAATAGACCCAATTAGAGATGAGCAAATCAATCTTAATGAATCTCATCAGCAGGGCCTTTTCACCTGTAAGAGGTTGTCCCTGCAGGTGAAGAAATACCTACTTCCCACAAGATTGACATGGACAGACATTTAGCCTGGCCTTGAAAATGTCCTGTCTGTGCCGCTGCTCTGTTCAGCAGAGTAAGGGCACAAGCTCTGTTTCGGCCTTGGAGCACTGTGTGAACAACTACCAGCAAACCCAGGGGCGTAGCTATATGGGGTGCAGAGGTAGCAGTCACTACCGGCCCAAAACCCTTGTGCCACATAAGAAGACACCGATGTTACAGAAAGTGCATTCTGCGAGGGTTCTGTCATAGATTTTGCACTGGGGCCCAGAATCTTTAAGTTATACCTCTGGCTTAAGGGAAAGGGTTAGGTCAAGAATTTAGCATGGGGGGTGCCCTTTCAATTTTTGCCTAAGGCAGAAGGAAGGCTGTGTGCTGCCCTGCCACCTGCCACCACGCACTTAGGGAAGGGAGCCCAAGGTAAACTCTTGCACCAGGGTCCATGAGCCTTTAGCTATGCACCTGAGCAAACCCTATATGAAGTCTATCCTTTCTTCCAGTGTCTGTTGTTTAGAAAGTCAGATCTATGGAGGCGAATGGAGGCTATAACATAATGTGAATAGAGGCAATAACATATTGATAACATACACCTCAAGTCCCGTTTACATTGGCCGAGGATACACCAGATAATCGCTAACAAGCATTCGTAGGAACACTCGTTAGCGATTATCTGCCGGTGTAAAGGTGCTGCCGATTAGATGATGATCAAGCGAAACGCTCATTCATCGGGTAATATAACCGTTTGTGCAGTTATCTAAATCATTGTTTGCTGGCAGCAGATCATCTCGTCTAAACACGCTCTGCTGCCGGCAAATAATGATTCTGTATGGGGAACAGCGAAGGCATTAGTGATCACTGCTCCTCATGCTCTGGTTGAGATCACTGCATATAAATACAGTGGTCTCCTCCACTGAGGAGCAGGTGATTTTCTGGAACGAATGTTTCTTTTCCAATAATCATCTGCTAAATCAAATCGTGTAAAAGGGCCTTTTGTTATTATGCTGAGGACTTTATGAAGTTGCCATACAGTGTAGCCAAAATAATACTCAGGAAGTTTTTTGTTTTCTTCTTTTCTTTCTTCATTTTTGAATCACTTGAAATGTTCATATTGCATGGGTGTGTATGTTAATTTAGGCTCCTAGTATATGTGTTACCTATTTAGATTGCTACTACAGCACCCCATATGGTAATTGTACAATATGCCAACATGTCCACCCTTATCTTAAACTTACAGCATAAACATTTTTGCCAAAGCTGATAATCTCAAACAAATCATCTTGGGATACTATAGGTCGCTTCAAGAAGATGGCTAGATTTGTTCCTGTAAATACAGAATTTGTTTTAATATCCTCACATCCATCCTTTGGCAAAGAACACAAATAATTAAAAAACTGACACTATTTCTCTAAGTAGTTATAAACTGTAACTGTTTTCACAATGGATCAATGATATAACAAGACAAGTAATTACTGAAATGTATTTTAGTTGACAAGTTCTATCAGAGAGAATAGCCAAAAGCTGGTAAAATAATGTTAACAAAACAAAAGCTCTGAATGAATATAGGCTTTAACAGCACTTCACTATCAATTAACAGCTGGGCCCCTAAGGGCAGAGTGTAAGCATCTAAAACATAAATTTTAATATGATCTAAAAAATAAAATAAAACAACCACTGTGATACAAAAACACACAACAGGGGTACAAGCCTGCTACCCCAGTACTGGTAGCAGGTCTATTTTTACTCTACCAGTATTGGGGTACCAGGCTTGGACCCCTGTTGTGTGTTTTTGTATCACAGTGATTGTTTTATCTTATTTTTAGATCATATTAAAAGTTATGTTTTAGATACTCACTAGTGTTGAGCGTGAATATTCGAATTGTGAATTTTTATCGCGAATATCGGCATTTCAAGAATTTGTGAATATTTCGAATATAGTGATATATATTCGTAAAAACGAATATTCATTTTTTTTTTTTCATCTGAACCCATTACCTAGTATACCTACCTGCTTCTTGCTTGTGGGCCAATGTGAGAAGGCTGCAATATTGTAGTCTGTAGTGAATTAGAATATTCTTCATTATTTAATTTATTTTCTCTTATGCGAAAAATCGGCAATGTAATATTCACGTAATGCGAATATTCTAAAACACGAATATATAGCACTATAGAATATAGTGCTATATATTTGTTTTTTTGAATATTCGTCATTTTTTCCAACTTAATGTGAACAGTCATTGGCCCAAAAGCAACTTAAGCAGGGAGGAATCAGATGGAAAAAAAACGAATATACTGAAAAACAAATATTCGTTTTTTAGAATATTCGTCAATGATGAATATTCAAAAAAACAAATATATAGCACTATATTCAATATTCAATATAGTGCTATATATTCGTTTTTTTTAATATTCGTCATTTTTTCCAATTTAATGTGAACAGTCATTGGCCCAAAAGCAATTTAAGCAGGGAGGAATCATGACTTCAGATGGAAAAAAATGACGAGTATTCTAAAAAAAGAATCCAGTCCCCTCTTGAATTCCTTTATTGTACTTACCATCACCACCTCCTCAGGCAGAGAGTTCCATAGTCTCACTGCTCTTACAGTGAAGAATCCTTTTCTATGTTTGTGTACAAACCTTCTTTCCTCCAGACGCAGAGGATGTCCCCTTGTCACAGTCACAGTCCTGGGGATAAATAGATGATGGGACAGATCTCTGTACTGACCCCTAATATATTTTCACATAGTTATTAGATCTCGCCTCAGTCGTCTTTTTTCTAAAGTGAATAACCCTAATTTTGATAACCTTTCAGGGTACTGTAGATCCCTCATTCCAGTTATTACTTTAGTTGCCCTCCTCTGAACCCTCTCCAGCTCTGCTATGTCTGTCTTGTTCACAGGAGCCCAGAACTGTACACTGTACTCCATGTGTGGTCTGACTAGTGATTTGTAAAGTGGTAGGACTATGTTCTCATCACGGGCATCTATGCCCCTTTTGATGCAACCCATTATCTTATTGGCCTTGGCAGTAGCTGCCTGACACTGGTTTTTGCAGCTTAATTTGCTGTTTATTAAAATTCCTAGATCCTTTTCCATGTCAGTGTTACCGAGTGATTTACCATTTAATATGTACGGGTGACTTGCATTATTCCTTCCCATGTGCATAACTTTACATTTGTCAGTGTTAAACCTCATTTGCCATTTTTCTGCCCAAGCCTCCAATCTATCCAGATCCCTCTGTAGCAGAAAACTGTCCTCCTCAGTGTTAATTACTTTACACAGTGCAAGCCTTCTACAAGATCATTAATAAATATATTGAAGAGAATAGGGCCCAATACGGACCCCTGAGGTACCCCACTAGTTACAGTGACCCAATCTGAGTATCTACCGTTAATAACCACCCTCTGTTTTCTGTCACTCAGCCAGTTACTTACCCACATACAGACATTTTCTCCCAGTCCGAGCATCCTCATTTTATATACTAACCTTTTATGAGGTACAGTATCAAATGCTTTGGAGAAGTCCAGATATACGACATCCATTGATTCGCCGCTGTCAAGTCTAGAACTTACCTCCTCATAGAAGCTGATTAAATTTGTTTGGCATGACCGATCCCTCATGAAGCCATGCTGATATGGCGTTATTTGCTTATTTTCATTGAGATACTCCAAAATAGCATCTCTTAGAAACCCTTCAAACAGTTTACCAACAATAGATGTTAAACTTACTGACCTATAATTTCCAGGCTCTGTTTTTGGACTCTTTTTGTATATTGGCACCACATTTGCTATGCGCCAATCCTGTGGAACATTCCCTGTTATTATAGAGTCCGTAAATATCAGAAATAATGGTCTGGCTATGACATCACTTAATTCCCTTAGGATACGGGGGTGTATGCCATCCGGTCCTGGCGATTTGTCTATTTTAATCTTTTTAAGTCGCTGTTGTACTTCTTCCTGGGTCAGACAGGGAACTTTTAATGGGGGGTTTACTTTTACATTCTGCATTTCATCTGACAGTTTATTTTCCTCAGTGAATATAGTGGAGAAAAAAATATTTAATAGTTTTGCTTTATCCTCGTCGCTCTCTGCAACACCCCCCTCATTGCTATGTAGAGGGCCGACTCCTTCAGATTTATATTTTTTACTATTTATATAATTGAAGAACATTTTAGGGTTAGTTTTACTCTCTTTGGCAATTAATCTCTCGGTCTCTAGTTTGGAAAATTTTATTAGTTTTTTACATATTCTATTTTTTTCCTTATAGTTTATCAGTGCTTCCTGGCTCCTCTCCTGTTTTAGCGATTTATATGCTTTCTTTTTGTCATTTATTGCCTTCTTTACGGTTCCATTTATCCACATTGGTTTCTTATTGTTCCTTAGCCTTTTATTCCTATAAGGTATGTACCTCTCACAATTAGATGTTACTATGCTTTTAAAAATCCCATTTTATGGTTGTATTTTTATTTTTGAGGACTTTGTCCCAGTTAGTTAGGCCTATGGCCTCGCTTAGTTGGCTAAATTTTGCTTTTTTGAAGTTTGGTATTTTTGTTCCTCCCTTTAGAAACTCTCGTTTGAAGGATAATTGGAAGGTTATAACTTTATGGTCACTATTTCCCAGGTGTCCCCCAACCTGCACATCTGTTGTTCTATCAGGTCTATTGGTTAATACTAAGTCCAGTATGGCCGTCCCTCTAGTGGGGTCCTGAAACAGTTGGGAAAGTTAATTGTTTTTGGCTATTGCCAAGAACCTGTTTCCTTTTTGGGATGTGCAGCTTTCAGTTTCCCATTCTATCTCTGGCTAGTTGAAGTCCCCCATAATAAAGACTTTATTATGATTTGCCGCCTCGTCTATCTCGTTTAGTAATAGATTTTCTGTGGACTCTGGTATATTAGGTGGTTTATAATACACTCCTATTAGTATTTTATTATTGTTTTTTGCTCCATGTATTTCTACCCACAGTGACTCCACATGTTCATGTCCCTCAGAGATGTATTCTCGAATTACGGGATTTAGACACGACTTCACGTAGAGGCAGACCCCTCCACCTCTCCGGTTTTGACGATCCTTTCTAAACAGATTGTAACCTTTTATATTAACTGCCCAGTCATAGCTATCATCCAGCCATGTCTCAGTTATTCCCACTATGTCATAGTCCTCCTCACACATCACTAATTCCAGTTCACCAGTCTTGTTAGTCAGGCTTCTGGCATTAGTATACATACATTTGACAGGTTTATGTGTATTTTTACCCTACATCTTTCATTCTGAGCTGTTCTAGTCCCCTTCCATTCCTCCCCCAGACACACTACCTCGCCCCTGGTCTCTATCTGCACTATCTTCCCCTCCTATAACGTAATTACCCTCCCCCAGTCCCTAGTTTAAACACTCCTCCAACCTTCTAGCCATCTTTCTCCCCAACACAGCTGCCCCTTCCCCATTGAGGTGCAGCCCGTCCCTACGGTAGAGCCTGTAGCCAACAGAGAAGTCGGCCCAGTTCTCCAGGAACCCGAACCCCTCCTTCCTACACCAGTTCTTGAGCCACTTGTTAACCTCCCTAATCTCCCGCTGCCTTTCTTGTGTGGCTCGTGGTACAGGCAGTATTTCAGAAAATACTACTTTTAAGGTCCTTGCCCTAAGCTTTTGACCTAAATCCCTGTAATCATTTTTAAGGACTCTCCACCTTCCTCTAACTTTGTCATTGGTTCCGATATGGACCATGACCGCTGGATCTTCTCCAGCCCCTCCCAGTAATCTGATCAATACCTGATCGAAAACACTTGAATGAACCTCTTTTCTTAAGAGTGGTAGTCTTTAAGGGTTTGAATAATTGTGTCAATGAAGAAATCACAAAAAAACATTTAATACTGTATTACAAAAACAATTGATGTCATTTTAGTTGCATTTGGTTCTTTAAAAAGTCCATGTAAGATTTCATTCTGAACACAATTACAAATGTACACTAAATTCCCTAAAAGCCTTTACAGCATTGGGGGTTGAATAATTTTGAACACAACTGTATAATGGGCGTGAGGGATCTGGGAACACGGACTAAGATAGGACATGCATCCGTGCTTAAAACACGGACCCACGGACCGTGCTAAAACACTGATGTGTGAATACACACATTCAAATGAATGGGGACGTGTGCTGCCCACGGAGAACACGTACAGCACACATATGTGAAACACTGACATGTGAATGAGACTTTAGACCCCTTGCAGACGAGCATGAGCAGATTAGGTCAGAATGCTTTTGGATGCGTTCAGGTAAAACTGAAGTCCATTTAGTTTTGTTTGCGATCGCGTTCAGTTGTTCAGTCTTTATCGTGCGGGTGCAATGCGAATTACTGCGTTTTGCACACGGATGATAAAAAACTGAATGTTTACAACCACCATCTCTTAGCAACTATCTGTGAAAATCACATCGCATCCGCACTTGCTTGCGGATGCGATTTTCACGCAGCCCCATTCACTTCTATAGGGCCAGTGTTGCTTGAAAATCGCTGAATATAGAATATGCTGCGACTTTCACGCAATGCAAAAGTGATGCTAGAAAACCACCGCTCATGTACACAGACCCATTGAAATGAATGGGTCGGGATTCTAGGTGGGCGCAATGCGTTCACATCACGCATTGCACACACGCGGAATACTCGCTCGTGTGAAAGGGGCCTTATGGGGGATCTGTGGTTGACACACTGTTATGGGTGATTTGTGGATGACACACTGTTATGGGGGACTTGTGGGTGACTCTGTTATGAGGGGATATGTGGATGACACTGTTATGGGGGATCTGTGGATCTATCATCCTAAAGAATAGACTGCAGTACATTGGTGTCTTGTTAAGGAAGATGGGGTTATACTCACATTAATTATAAACACTGTCCAGGGATTGTACCATTATTGGCCTAAGTGTTTATATTAAATATGACTATAACCCCCTTAATACATAGGAATGCAACCATGTACTGTAGTACATGGGTGCATTCCTATGCATGAAGGGGGTTATAGTCATATTGAATATAAACACTGTCCAGGAACTGTACCATTATTGGCCTAAGTGTTTATATTAAATATGACTATACATTGATGCATTCCTATGGATGAAGGGGGTTATAGTCATATTTAATATAAAAACTTCAGGGACTGTACCATTATTGGCCTAAGTGTTTATATTAAATATGACTATGATCCCACTCATCCATAGGAATGCATCCATGTACTGCAGTATATGAGTGTAATAATATAGTAGATGGGAGGGGGGGGTGGGTTATAGTCATATTTTAAGCACATTTTATTTTTAGGCTTGCCCCTGAGCTATCACTCACCCAAGAAATTTAGGTCACAGGCCAGGGAATAGCACAGGGCAATAGAGGTCCAGTAAAACTCAGTTGCATTCGCTCTCACAGCAGGAGCAGTGGAGCTCAGTAAAAGCGGCGCTCGTGGTACGGCTGTTGGGAGGGAGTAAGCTGATGGGTGGAGGCGGGGGAGTAGCAGCAGTTCTAGCCAGTGCTCACCACCAATCAACTATACATGCATGCGGGCTGAAGTGTAGAGTAAAAGAACTACTCTCCTCTCTTCTCCTCTCCTGGTATGGAGCAGACCCAGCAGGCAGATATGTGGTAAGGACGTGCAAGGTGGCGGCATTCAGCATCATTGACTGATTAACTGCCGCCGCCAGCCACACACTTAATTAGCAGGTTCAGGAGCAGGATCAGCAACAGCTCCTATTATCCTGCAATAGGATATTAAATTAATTAAATTACTTAGTTAGCTTAGATATAGATATCTACTCCAACCTGATAAAATGTTAAGTTGAAAATATTGCGCAAACAAAATGCGCATTATTAGTGCCGATTTGAGCAATGCCGAAATTAATGACAGGAGATTGCGAATTCTAGAATTTGCAAATTTATTGCGAATATTATGTGAAAAATTCACAAAATATCATGAAAACAAATATTGCCTATGCCGCTCATCACTAGTCACACATGAGCTGCCACTGGCTGACATCGAAGTTACACAGAGGAGTACTCCTGTCAGCTCAGATAATCAAGAAATCGTTTATGGCCTTTCTCTGTTTGAATAGTCGGTCCAACATATCAGCTTATGTTGAGTGATGCCGTTCTGCCGCTGCAGCTCAAGGAGGGTGTGCTTTGCGGTGTACAATTGGCTGAAGTGCATGCACAGTTTCCTGACCATTTTTATGATGTCTTGCAGTTGTGTGGAAGACCTCAGGAACCGCTTGACAACCAGATTGAACACGTGTGCAATGCAGGGCACATGGCTTAGCCCACTTTGACGCAGCGTCGACACCATCTTCTTCCCGTTGTCAATTACCATGGTTCCGATTTTGAGTTGAGAGAAAGCCAGGATTCGATTTCTTGATGAGTTCCTCCCCTGTGTGAACAGAACAGCATGACACTGCCGTGCCCTGTACATGTGGTATGCTGGAAGGACACTATGAATTGTCCCAGCAGTGAAGGCTGTGGACACGGTGGAGAATGAGGAGGCAGAGGCCGACATTGTCGCAGGACAAACGGCTTGAGAATGTGGAAGCGGTGTCATCTGGCCAAGTTGCTGGTGTGGGTGTGCAGGAATCGCATTCAACCAGTGGGCTGTAAAGGACATGTATTGTCCTTGACTGTAGCTACAGCTCCACACGTCTTCGCTGACGTGCAATTTGGTAGTAACCGACAGGCTCAAGGACTGGCCCACCTTCTGTTCTACATGTGTGTGCAGGGCTGGTATTGCCTTTTTGCCAAATAAATGATGGCTTCGGACACTCCACCTCGGCTCGGCACAAGCCATCAGTTCTATGAAAGGTGCAGAGTCCACCACTTGGAAAGGGAGGGACTGCAGCACCAGCAACTTGGACAGAAGCACATTAAGCTTCTGCACCGTTGGATGAGAGCACGCATACGTTTGTCTCTTGGCAATCGCTTCGGTGATCGATTGCTGACAGAATGACTGACGAGGAGTCGGAGAAGGAGGAGCAGGGCATCAGGATCAGCAGAAGATGGGAAGGACAGACTGACTCCCTTGGCTGAGGTGGTGGAGCCTGAAACCGGGTGTGTGCCACTGGGTGATGCAGCGGTTGCTGTGGCAGGCTGGACCACCACATCGGAGCCACAGTTCTCCCAGGCCACTTTATGGTGACGCTGCATATGTTGACCAACACTACACACTGACTGACTGCTACCGCCGCTGCTTCCGTGAACCTATGCATCACTACTTTCTGAGCAGGGAGGCTCCTGCGAAGCGGGTGGTCTACCCTGGGCACGTTTGCCTCCCGACCTCCCATTGCTGCCACCCTGCAGACTTCAGTCGTGCTAGCGACTTGCTGGCTCCGCCGCTGCCTCACGGGCAAGCTGCCTCCCTCTTCTCCTGATGATGATGCTGATGATAAAGCCCCAAATTCAACCGGCTTACAAGTGCAATAAGCTACATCATCATCGAGTACTATCTGCACGTCACTGATGTCCTCCTCAACGTTCTCTGTGTCAGGAGCCTCACTGCTCGCAACACTGGCTCACATGGCACTCTCCTCATCCCTACTTGCCCGCCTAGCGTAGGAAGCGGTGGATATCTCCTACACATTTTGTGCTGGCCAATAGCTGATGACAGTAATCTAGTAGCTCGTCCTCGCTGTATAGTGGGGCAGAGCCCACAGCATATACTACTTCTCTGGCTGAGGGAAGAGAGAAGGACAGAGGGAGGTTGAGTAAAGGTGAGGGCACAGGGCCTGCTCCCGGACCATGCCATCTAAGGGTTATGTCTGACGAACCCACCAACTCTTGGCTGGGGGTGTCTGATGTCACTTGGGACGAATTGGATGACCGAGTCAACCATTCAAGAACCGCTGGGTTGCTGGTCAAGACACGGCAGCTAGATGACAGCGGGAGCTCAGGCCTCTTGCTGGGACTCCTGCTGCCACGCCCCCTTAGTCTGCTGCGACCTGTGCCTGCGCCAGAAATATTTAGGCCTCTGCCACTCCCCTGTGCAGGGCCTAGCACTTCTCTGTCTGACATACTGTTAGACCAAAAAAAAATTAAAAAAGGAAATGAAAACACTCAAAAAATGTCTGTAATTTTCTCACTTCGCCACACAACGGCTAATAAGAATTTTTTTCCACTAATACACGCCAAAAAGAGCTGTAATTTTCTCACTTCACGACACAACGGCAAATACTTTTTTTGCGTCACTAATGCATGCAAAAAAGGACTTTAGAACATATAATTACACCGCTGAACGGCAAATATATTTTTCTTTTTTCCACTTATCCACAAAAGGGCTTTAGAAGGAATAACTGCACGGCTAAATGGCAAATAGGCCCTTATTTTGTTCCACTTATACAAGACACAAAAGTCTTTAGAAGATATAACTGCACCGCTGAATGGTAAATATATTTTTCTTTTTTCCACTTACACACTCCACAAAAGGCTTTAGAACATATACGGTAACTGCACCGCTGAACAGCAAATATATCTTTGTTTTTCCACTTATACACTCCACAAAAGGCTTTAGAACATACAACTGCACCACTGAACGGCAAATATATTTTTCTTTTTTTCCACTTATACACTCCACAAAAGGGCTTTAGAACATATAACTGCACCGCTAAATGGCAAATAGACCCTTATTTTTTTTCACTTATACACAACACAAAAGGCTTTAGAACATATAACTCCACCGCTGAACGGCAAATATATTTTTCTTTTTTCCACTTATACACTCCACAAAAGGCTTTAGAACATATAACTGCACCGCTGAATGGCAAATATATGTCTCTTTTTTTCCACTTATACACTCCACAAAAGGCTTTAGAACATATAACTGCACCACTGAACGGCAAATAGGCCCTTATTATTTACCATTTATGCACGACATAAAAGGCTTTAGAACATATAACTGCACCGCTGAACGGAAAATAGGCCCTTATTTTTTTCACTTATACATGACACAAAAGGCTTTAGAACATATAACTGCACCGATGAACAGCAAATATAATTTTTTTTTCCACTTATACACTTCACAAAAGGGCTTTAGAACATATAACTGCACCTCTGAATGGCAAATAGGCCCTTATTTTTTCTACTTGTACATGACACAAAATGCTTTAGAACATACAGCTGCACCGCTGAACGGCAAATATATTTTTATTTTTTCCACTTATCCACATCACAAAAGGGATTTAGAAGATATAACTGCACCACTGAACGGCAAATATATATATATTTTTTCCACTTATACACTCGACAAAAGTGCTTTAGAACATATAACTGAACTGCTAAACGGCAAATAGGCCCTTTTTTTAGTTTCACTTATACACGACACAAAGGGCTTTAGAACATATAACTCCACTGTTGAACGGCAAATCTATTTTTCTTTTTTCCACTTATACACTCCCCAAAAGTGCTTTAGAACATATAACTGCACCGTTGAACGGCAAATATATGTTTCTTTTTTCCACTTATACACTCCACAAAAGGGCCTTAGAACATATTACTGCACCGCTGAATGTCAAATATATGTTTCTTTTTTCCACCTATACACTCCAAAAAAGGGCCTTAGAACATATAACTGCACCAGTGAATGGCAAACAGGCCCTTATTTTTTTCTACTTGTAGATGACACAAAAGGCTTTAGAAAATATAACTACACCGCTGAACGGCAAATATATTTTTTCTTTTTATCACTTATCCACACACCAAAATGGCTTTAGAAGATATAACTGCACCACTGAACGGCAAATATATTTTTCTTTTTTTCCAATTATACACTCCACAAAAGGGCTTTAGAACATATAACTGCCCTGCTAAACGGCAAATAGGCCTTTATTTTTTTCACTTATACACGACACAAAAGGCTTTAGAACATATAACTCCACCGCTGTACGGAATTTTTTTTTATTTTTTCCTCTTATACTCTCCACAAATGGATTTAGAACATCCAACTGCAACGCTGAACAGCAAATATATTTTTCTTTTTTCATCTTATACACTCCACAAAAGGGCTTTAGAACATATAACTGCACTGCTGAACGGCAAATAGGCCATTATTATTTTTCACTTATACACGACACAATAGGCTTTAAAACATATAACTCCACCGCTGAACGGCAAATATATTTTTCTTTTTTCCACTTATGCACTCCTCAAAAGGCTTTAGAACATACAACTGCACCGCTGAATGGCAAATATATATATATTTTTTTCCACTTATACACTCCACAAAAGGGCTTTAGAACATATAACTGAACCACTGAATGGCAAATAGGCCCTTATTTTTTTCTACTTGTACATGAAACAAAAGGCTTTAGAACATATAGCTGCACCGCTGAACAGCAAATATATTTTTATTTTTTCCTCTTATCCACACCACAAATGGACTTTAGAAGATATAACTGCACCGCTGAATGGCAAATATATTTTTCTTTTTTCCTCTTATAAACTCCATAAAAGGGCTTTAGAACATATAACTGCACCGCTAAACGGCAAATAGGCCCTTATTTTTTTTCACTTATACACGAAACAAAAGGCTTTAGAACATACAACTGCACCGCTGAATGGCAAGTATATATATATTTTTTTTCCACTTATACACTCAAAAAAAAGGGCTTTAGAACATATAACTGAACCACTGAATGGCAAATAGGCCCTTATTTTTTTCTACTGGTACATGACACAAATGGCTTTAGAAGATATAACTCCACCGCTGAATGGCAAATATATTTTTCTTTTTTCCTCTTATACACTCCTCAAAAGGCTTTAGAAAATATAACTACACGGCTGAATGGCAAATATATGTTTCTTCTTTCCACATATACACTCCACAAAAGGGCTTTAGAACATATAACTGCACTACTGAACGACAAACATATTTATCTTTTTTCCATTTATCCACACCACAAAAGGGCTTTGGAAGATATAACTGCACCGCTGAACGGCAAATATATTTTTCTTTTTTCCACTTATACTCTCCAAAAAAGGCTTTAGAACATTTAACTGCACCGCTGAACGGCAAATATATTTTTCTTTTTTCCTCTTATACTCTCCAAAAAAGGATTTAGAACATCCAACTGCACCGCTGAACGGCAAATATAATTTTCTTTTTTTCCACTTATACACTCCACAAAAGGGCTATAGAACATATAACTGCACCGCTGAATGGAAAATAGGCCCTTACTTTTTTCTACTTATACATGACACAAAAGGCTTTAGAGCATATAACTGTACCGCTGAACGGCAAATATATTTTTCTTTTTTCCACTTATCCACTCTACAAAAGGGCTTTAGAAGATATAATTGCACCGCTGAATGGCAAATAGGCCCTTTATATTTTCCACTTATACACAACACAAAATGCTTTAGAACATAGAACAGCACCGCTGAACGCCAAATAGGTCCTTATTTTTTTTCACTTATACACGACACAAAAGGCTTTAGAACATATAACTGCACTGCTGATTGGCAAATATATGTTTCTTTTTTCCACTTATAAACTCCACAAAAGGGTTTTAGAACATATAACTGCACCGCTGAATGGCAAATAGGCCCTCATTTTATTCTACTGGTACATGACACAAAACGCTTTAGAACATATAACTGCACCGCTGAACGCAAATATTTTTATTTACCACTTATCCACACCACAAAAGGTTTTTAGAAGATATAACTGCACCACTGACCGGCAAATAAGTCTATATTTTTTTCCACTTACACAAGACACAAAAGGCTTTAGAACTTATAACTGCACCGAAGAATGGCAAATACGCCCTTGTTTTTTTCCACTTATACAGGACACAAAAGGCTTTAGAACATATAACTGCACCGCTGAACTGCAAATATATTTTTCTTTTTGCTACTAATACATGACAAAAAGGGCTTTAGAACAGATAACTGCACTGCTGAACAGTAAATATATTTTTCTTTTGCCACTAACACACAACAAAAAGGGTTTTAGAACTCATAACTGCACCACTGAACGGCAAATACATTTTTTTGTGTCATTAATACATACCAAAAAGGGCTTTAATTTTCGCACTTCACCACACAACAGCTAATAAGCCCTTTTTTCCCACTAATACAAGCCTCAAAAGAAGGCCAAATAAGACATAGAAATATTTCCTTGTAATAAACCCTGTTAATGACTGTATCAAACAGCAACTACACCCCAATAACAAGAACGGTTTGCTGGAATTACAGAGCTGTATAATGGCAATTTGGATCCCCAGTCAGTGCAGCAAGGTGTAATAGGAGTTTTTGTATTACCGAGGCTGTAACCTCCCCTACTGAACACTGCTCTACATAAATGCTGTGAATGATTCCTCCCTATCTTTTCCCTACACCTTAAATAATCTTTCCCTGAACTTGTAAATTGTTTTTTTTTAGCACAATTAAGTCTTTCCTAGCACTGTCCCTAGCGCCTGCTGACGTCACTCCCTGCACTAAGTACACTGAAAAATGGCAGAATCCAAGATGGCTGTGACTTCACAGGGCTGGCTGCTAATTGGCTGCATGCATGGCATTATGGGTGATCCTGCGTTCCCAGAGTTCCTTGCTTCCACTCCGTCAACTGTGGCGAGAGACACAGCTCGGTATGGTCCCTTATACCCTGCCACAGCTCTTCGGTGGTGTGCTGTTTGTCCCCTAAGCAGAGCAGCTTCAGCACGGCCTGTTGACGCTTACCCTCAGTAGTGCTTCACGGCTTCCATCTAGAGACTGATGGCTGACTGCTGTTGGAGGTGAAAGTGGAGGGGGAGGCGGCAGAGGAGGAGAAGTGGGGGTTGGAGCCAGTGATATAGCTGCTGGCGGAGACCCTGACGGACATAGAGCCCGCAATCCTGGGCGTGGGTAGCACCTGTGCCATCCCAGGGTTCGACTTACTCCTGGCCTCGACAACATTCAACCAGTGTGCGGTCAGGGAAATGTAGCGTCCCTGGCCACCAGCACTTGTTCATGTGTCCGTGGTGAGGTGGACCTTCCAGGTAAGTGCGTTGGTCAGGGCACGGGTGATGTTCTGGGACACATGCTGGTGTAAGGCGGGCACACACGCCATGAAAAATAGTTCTGGCGGGGGATTGCGTACCGAGAGACGGTCGCTGACATCAGGCTGCAGAAGACCTCAGTGTCCACAAGCCTAAATGGCAAAATTTCAAGGGCCATTAATTTCAAAAGTTGCACATTTAGTGCTATGGCCTGTGGGTGGGTGGGTATTTGCACTTGCATTCAAATGCCTGTGTTATCGACATTTGGATGCTGCGCTGGGACAGGGAAGTGGATGTTGTTTCTATCGGTTCATGCAAAGGTCCAGGTGCAGGGAGAGGGGCATCCGGGCCTGTGCCTTCGACAGAGGATTGGCCAGCAGTGCGTAACACAGGGGAAGAGGAGGCAGTCGTGTAACATGCAGACCCAGATTGTGGACCCAGGCGTTCAGCCCACTTATTAGGGTGCTTGGATGCCATGTGGCGGATCATGCTGGTGGTGGTGAGGTTGCTAGTGTTCACACCCCAGTCTTATTTTGGTATGGCACAGGTTGCAAACTACCACTCTTTTGTCATCTGCATTTTCCTCAAAAAGTCTCCATACTGCAGAACATCTACCCCTTGGCAAGGTAGATTTACGCATGTGGGTACTCGGTGTAACAGTTTCGGGCCTGTTTGGTGTGGGCCGACCTCTCTTTTGCAACCCCACTGCCTCTCCCAGACTGTTGCGGTGCTGCGGATCCCTCCCCCTCTGTACTTCTGTCCTCGCTCAGCTTTTCACCTTCCCATGTTGGGTCAGTGACCTCATCGTCCACCACCTCCTCTTCCACTTCCTCACTCTGCTCATCCTCCTGACTTGACCTAACCACAACCTCAGTGATTGACAACTGTGTCTCATCATCATCCACCTCAAGAATGAATGATTCCCGTTCACCACCGTCATCTTCTGAAGACTGTGAAAGCTCAAGAAGTTTGGAATCAGGGCACAATATCTCAAGTAACTCTTCAAGCGTGCTGGGCGTGAGGGACAAATCTGATAGTGACTCTGGCAAGAGCTACTCGGAATATCTGAGTGTGGGATCACTCGTTTGGCAAGCCTCTCCATGATGGGAGGAAGGATGATCAGAGTGAGGATTCGGTTGACCAGACTCTTGGCTACAGAGACTGGATGAGAGGGTGGTGCTTAACCGACTGGAAGCATTATCTTCAGCAATCCAACCGACCAACTGTTCACACTGGTCCGACTTGGACAGCGTTCTCCTGCGCCGCCCAGCTAAGTTGGACATTAAGCTGGGTACGGTGGATGTTTTTTTTTTTTTTTTGCAGCAGGCATAGTTTCATTGCGCCCAGGGCCACTGCCTCTACAAACACCATCAGCATCACGCCCACTTCGCCGTCCCTTAGTGCTCGCCTTCTTCATATCAATGTTTTGGTCACAAGATGTGGCACATATTTTTTTAATGTCTGATAAAGACACTGTTTTGGGATGACGGACGCTATATGTCACAGAAACCCCCAGAAAATGGATAGTATATTATGGCCAGATGAAAATAATTTTACATACAGACAATGTTTACAGATGACAGACTGTATATGTCACAATAAACACCAGATTTTTGACAATATTTTAGGCCCAGATTAATGTAATTTTACATACAGACAATGTTTTAAGATGCTAGACTATATTACGCCCAGATTAATGTAATTTGAAATACAGAAACTGTGTTGGGATGACAGACACTATGTGTCACAGAAACTGACAAAAAATGGACATTATATTATGGCCAGATTAATGTAATTTTAAATACAGACACTGTTTTGGGATGCCGGACAGTATATGTCACAGAAACCCACAGAATATGGACACCATTAGACCGAGATTAATGGAATTTGTGCTACTGACAATGTCTGCTGATGTATTACAGTATTTTTACACATAGCCACACACTGTAGTCACTGATTATTACAGACACAGTCTGGTAGAAAAAAATGCTAATTTCTCTCCCCGCACAATCTGTCCCTTCAGAAGCACTGTCCCTGAGAATGCAAGAGTTAAATTGATTGCTGCTGTAAAACGCACACACACACACACACTGTTATCCTTAAAAGGACATTTGGTCTTTGTAAATCCTGTTTCTGATAAAATCTGTTAAATTTCACTTTATCTTTCCCTTCCTATGCTCTGCTCTCCCTGTCTACATCTGAGCTGAACATGCGTCATCGGGTGCTATATAGCACCCGATGACGTGTTCCGGCCAGCCAATCACTGTAATGCCAGCAGCCAACATGGCTACCGGCATTACAGTGAGGGCAGTACTTACCTGCTTACAACCCACGAAACGTGGGGGGAGGAGACTCGAGCATGATGCTCGAGCACATGTGGTATTCGGCCGAGTACTGCTATATGCCGAACACAGCAATGCTCAAGCCGATCAGGTATTTGGCCAAGCATGCTTGCAGCAGCTGCACCCACGCTGACCTAAGTAGAAGCAAATCTGTCTGCTCTTTATTTTCCCCAGCACACTGCTCCTCTGATGTTCTCACCTGATCCACTTCCCAGGTCCTGTCCAACACACAATCATTATCATAGTTATCATTGTACTTGTCAGTTTTCTTAGACTTGCCTTCCCTCATTATTCCCACCTCTGCATTTACCCCTATCACCATGGCAACCAGTGTCCCAATAATGATCACCACCACCATGGCTGCAAGTGCCACTACTACTACTACAAACACATCTATGCATTTCGGTCATGCCCTCTGGCTCCGACTGAATCTCCTCCTCATGGCAGTCCAAAAGCTCACTGAGGAACTGAGCCATTGCCATTAGCAGCAAGTGTCAGCTGTAACATACAGCTGACACTATGCTGAAATAGCCGAGATCAGAACTAGCTCTGAAGATGGATGTTTGTTTAACCCTTTAGATATTTCTGCCAATAGCGATCACAGCATCAAAGTTGTTTATATAGGGGGAGTTTCATCTGTACACCATCACTACCCGATGATGCAATCACAGGGTCTGAATGGTTGCTATGGCAGTCAAATGCCTTACAAAGACTTCCAGGTCTGCCATATAAGGAAGTGTCAGTATAAAACTGATATGTACAATGCACTGCAATATATACCAATTGAAGTATTGTACCAGCAATCAGACCATTGTGTATTTCATATAAGAAACAACAAAAATTGTTTTTCTCCCATTATCCAGCCATTAATAATTGACAAAAAAATAAAAATAAATAAATAAATAAATAAACATAATTGGTATTGCCTTGTCTGCAGTGACCTAATCTATAAAAAGATCACATGAATTATCCCAATACAGTGAAAAGAATTAAGATCAGCTCTATTTTTAATTTGCAAAAAGGGATTGTATTATGTAAGTGTGAGGAGCAAGACCGAGTGAGTGACATTACGCTGCCGGCCTGCCCGCCGCTTTAATAGTGAGTACTACTACAGACGATTACGGTAGTTTAACAAACCAGAGCCACTGCTTGAGCATTAAATAAATAGACTTTTCCTGTAAAGACTGCTGTGAGCTGAGCTGTAATGGAGTACAGTGACTGCACCGGGCCCCGCCGCAGTTGCCGGGCCTCTAGCCCCTCCTCCCACCCCGCGTGAAAGAGGTTTACTGTAACTGATACATCGTAGGCCATGCTGTACATTTTAAAAGTGCACCATTCGCTTCATAAGACGCACTCCCATTTCCCCCCACTTTTGGGGGGAGAAAATCTGCATCCCCAAACAGCAGTTTGTGACCACATTGTCAATGTCAAATAGCGCTCCTTCCCTTCTGTGCCCTACTGTGTTCGCAAACAGCAGGTTATGACCATACATTGGGTACTCAGAAAAATTTACATATCTTTCAGGTGCTTTTTCTCCTGCTATAAAAGTGAAAAACTTTGAGATAAAGCTACAGTACATATTATTGCTAACATAAAATTTTTGATTATCATTCCCTAATTAATTCTTTAAAATACCTGTGGGATCAAAATACTCATTACACCCCTGTATTAATTCATTGAGTGGTGTACTGTCAAAAATCTTGTCCTTTTGGGTGTGTCTTATGTTTGCTCTTCAAGCCTGAGATAGTGCTTGAAAAACTTCCTAGAAAAGGGAGCCCTCAAAATCCAATGGGTGTTGAGTTAAGTATTTGAGTCAAGTAGCACTCTAGGGCCACTTATGGGGTATTACTAAAAACTGCCGAATCAGGGTAATAAATTTGGGATTTAGTTCAAAAAATAGATTAAAATTGAAAAAAAAAATGACATTTTTAAATTTGACCCCTATTTTGCATTCAATCCTACGAAACACCTAAGGGATAAACAAACTTTCTAAATTTTGAATACTTTGAGGGGTGCTGTTTTAAAAATTTAGTGACTTTGGGGCATTTTTAATATGTAGGCCTTCAGAACTGAATTGGTCCCCAAAGAATGGGATTTGGAAATTTTCTTGAAAATTTATAAAATTGTTGCTAAATGTTTAAGCCACTCGTTTTTGTGGACATGTCACTGCTAAAGCCAGTGGGTGACTGAAGAGGATCTGACCATAAGATGGAGATGTGGGAGCCAGCACAGAGAACCAGAGTGGCACGGAGCAGGTAAGTATGATCTTTTCAGAAGGGGAGGCAGGATTCCAGCACCTAACAGAAATGATGCATTCCTGGACAACCCTTTATGTATTGCCGGACAATTCCCAATACCTGGAATTTTGTGATGCTCAGAGCTTCTTTTAATGAGGAATCCATGGACAATTGATATCAGGATTGGTAATATTTGGGGTGATCTGTATAATCTGGTATTGTTTACAATTAGAGCTACAGTACCTACAGCTGAAACCCTGTGTTATACTCTTCAAACAGTTTTGTACCCTGTGAGTGCCTGAAATCGTGCGTAATACAACAATAAATATAACTTACAGATAATCAGTACTGATGTATACCTCCACTTGTTACCATGTTAGTTTTCATTTTTCTAGAACCAGTTAGACAATGGAATCTGTAGCCTTCCTTCAGAAGCTCTAAGTCACTTGTCTAAATTTTGTCTGTACTTGCTATCATAAGTTTCACAGTGATTTGACTTCTTAAAGGAGTTGTCTCACTTCAGTAAGTTGCATTTATCAGAAAGAAAGTTAATAAAAGGCACTTACTAATGTATTGTGATTGTCCATATTGCTTCATTTGCTGACTGGATTCATTTTTCCATCACATTATACACTGCTAATTTCCATGGTTACAGACCACTCTGTAATCCATCAAAGGTGGTCGTGCTTGCTCACTATAGGAAAAAGCATCAGCCGATCTGGTGGCCGGGACCATGTGAGCGCCCGTAAGCTAATGCTTTTTTGTATATTGTGCAAGCACGACCACCACTGATGGATTGCAAGGTGGTCTGTAACCATGGGAATAATCAGTGTATAATGTGATAGAAAAATGAATTCAGCCAGCAAAGGAAGCAATATGGATAATAACAATATATTAGTAAGTGCCTTTTATTAACTTTCTCTACATGATAAATGCCACTTGCTCAAGTGAGACAACCCCTTTAAGTTGTTAATAATTGCCCTTGTCTATCTGCTTTTATTTTTTATCTTCCCATTACATAATCTTGTTTCATTCTATTCTGATACAATATAATAATACATTATAATATATATAATTCTATCCCTTCCTACAGTACACTACACAAGGACATGTATCTTGTCTAGTTCTATCATGTACAATGTATTTTTCCAAAACACAATTCAAGAAAAGCAGAAACGTCATAATTTTTTTTATATATATGTGTATATATAAATATATATATATATATATATATATATATATATATATATATATATATATATATATATATATATATATATATATATATATATATATATATATTGTGGCAGTGGAGCTGCCAGAAGGCCATAGGAAGTCCATTTAAGTGGAGTATCTCACCCAGAGAAAGCTGGGTGAGAACAAGAAAGGTTGGTAAAAGTTTTTCCCACTGTCTGCAGCAGTCAGGCTGGTAATGGGGATAATTATCAGCCAGCTGAGGAGCTTGGATTAATGTGGGTTGAGCTTCTCAATCAGGGCTCCCAGTCTGGGAAAGGAGCAGGCTGTTTCCAGGCCTGTGGGAGCCGGGACCCTCTAACCCTGTGTGTATGGTAAGCACTGGTAATGTGTCTTGGGGAGCTGGGTGGTAGACCCAGATCCTGATAGAGAGGGAAGGACTGTTTAGTCAGTGGCCAGACGGCCGAGGATTTATTTTTATGATTTTGTTGTACTGCTGTTGTGACAATAAAGCTGGTCGTGGCCAGTTTGCACCCGAATCTACAGTGGTGGAGTGGCTTCTTGATGTGTGCCAACCGTCTAAGGCGTTAAGACGGCGATCTGGAAGAGCTAAATGACCCCGTGTTGTTACAATATATATATATATATATATATAATTTGTGGTCAAGGCTATGGATTTCTTGCGGTGGTTGGGAATGAATTGGTTGAACACCAACTATGTAATGGCTAGCATTGTGCCCCTTAGCCATGAACGGGGTACAAGCCTATAGTGGGCAAAAAGCAGCAGGTAGTGAATGCTTCAACAAACTTTATTGAATACAAACAAGTCATAATGCCAGGTTACAGAAAGCTTCAGATATTTCAGTTCTGGGATTAGGAATGTATCATGCATAGCAGGAAGAGACCCATTTTCTGAATGACGTGTGAGGGTACATTATGCTTTGATGCCGCGGAAGCAGCCCCGATTCTAAACGAATGACCGGAGATGGTTTTGGGGTTATGACCTGACCCAGCGGCTAGTATTCAAATGTGAGAGATGAATTGGGAGGTGGTGAGTGGCTTGGATCTGAAAGGCAACAAAGGACTGTCTGGGTCAGTGCGGCTCAATATGTTCAGTAATTTACTGAGCACTTGCACCAGGCACCATTGACTGTGGGTCTGGAAGTATCTAACCTCGACAGGGGGCCCCACCTGAGAGGTTTTTGTTGCTGTTAAACGCAAGATGAAATGGTCGTGATTCCATGCTAATTGACTCTTGGTTAGTCCTTTGAATTTAGAGGAGAAACTAGTGAATTCCCCTGGTCTTAGAAAACCTTAAAACCCTAGGTACATTGCGGCCTTGATGACTATGCTACCTTGTAGCCCAAAAGGGTTGCCGTCTAGGGAATTGGATAAAATTCTGAAGAGTTCTCCTGAGACCGGTTGGCGACTGGGATTTGGAGAGGGTTTGCTTTTTTGAATACCTCTGAGTGTGGCCTTTATAGCTGGTGAAGAAGAGGGGTGTGGCCTGCACGTTGATGGCGGCGGCTGCTTGAGAGTGTTGCTCCGCATCCTGCATATCTACAGCGGCTCACAGAGTACTACAGAGGGGTTCCAGAACTCGGTATCCTCATCTACTTGAATCCCAGAATGGGCAAGATTAAGAAGCGGCAGGCGCCGAAAAAAATGACGGAGTTTTTCCCCAGAACTCCACTGTCAAGCGCCGGAGCTGAGGGATCTCCCGCTTCCTCTCCCCGGCTCTCTGCGACTCCCACCTCCTCCCCTGCAGCTCGTGGAGGCCCACCGCTTCTCTTATCCGCTGAGGCTGGGACTCTCCCGATTACTGAGGAGACCCGGCGAACACTGCTGGACTCCCTGAGATCCTCGCTGAAGGCTGACATCTCCAACATGTTTAAAGAACTACAGCGTGATATACAGGGTGTAGGGGACAGAGTCACCCACGTAGAAAGCAAGATGGCCGAATATGCTGCGTCACACAACTCCCTAATTGATGCGCATGAAGCTCTGGAGGAAGACGTGGCGGCCATAAAAGATAAGATCCAAGATCTGGAAGACCACCACAGGCGCAATAATGTGCGCATAAGAGGAGTTCCGGAGCTGGAGTTTTATTTGCAAACTTTACTCAAAGAAGCTGTACCTGAGCTGTCAGAGCGCGACCTACTGATTGATAGGATTCATCGCATTCCTAAGCCAAAAGGTCTAGATCCTTCTCTCCCGCGCGATGTTATAGCGCGAATTCACTTCTACCACGCCAAAGACCATTTTCTCCGGAACCTGCGGCACAATCCGACACCAATCGCCACCTTTAAGGATATCAAATTATTTGAAGATCTGTCCGCTGCCACGCTGGCAAAGAGAAAGGAATTTGCGCAATTTACACGAATTCTTCGCGACAAGAATATCCGCTATCGCTGGGGCTTTCCTGTGAAGCTTCTGATCTCTCTGAAGGGCCAGCTGATTGCCTGCAGCACTCCACAAGATGCATCTGTCCTCCTGCACAAGATGGGACTGCTTTCTACTGGGGACAATGTCGGAGAGGATTTCGGAAACAAGCCTGCTAGAATTGCGCCTGAATGGGAACAAACGTGACTCTCTGGACTCCCTCTTTTACCTTATCCTTCTGGATGTGCGGGATAGGAGATACGTAAGAGCTCTATCTCTCCCCCACTAGGTCTGCTCCTCTGGTGTTAGGGTTGTGTTCACACTCTAAGCAGAACCCCTTTTTAGACCCTACGATTCTGCACTCTGCGGATTTGTGATGTCTGTTAACCTCTTCCTTTTTATTGGTTATGTTTTTATTTACACCACTTTTATGTTGTGTTTTGCTGTCCTATTTTGCCTGTCCTATCTTTACCTTACTCTCATAGTACCCTCAGCGGCTACAACTAGCACTTTGCATCCTTACTTATGGCAGGGTTGAAATTTTACTCCAATAATGTACGTGGCCTGAACTCCCAAATGTGGCGTGATCTGCTCCGAAGTAAATGTGATGTGGCTTTAATACAGGAGACACATTTGATGGAAGCAGATCAGCATAGATGCACTCATCGCTTATACCCACATATTTTTTATTCTCCTGCTGCTCAAAGGCGCAAGGCCGGCACTCTTATATGTATAAGGGGCTCTGTAGCATTCACGTTACACAAATGCATAACTGATAAAGCAGGCAGATATGTCATTTTGATATGTACCCTTGAAGGTAAAATGTGCACAATAGTTTCAGTCTATGCTCCAAACACCAGACAGATTTCCTTCTTTAACCGAATGCATATGAAAACCCTAAAAGTGGCAAAGGGGGCTATTATAATGGGTGGGGACTTCAATGTTCCAATTGATGTGGGAATGGACTGTCTCACCCATGCTGGATCCCGCCGCAGAGGTCTAAATGAGGACCTTAAAAACACCTCTCTGCATGACATATGGCGGTTCTGTTGGGGGTCATCCCAACAGAAATGCTTTCGGCCACAGTAGTCACCCTCCCGAAACTGGGTAAGACCCCGGATACTCCTGCCAATTTCTGTCCCATCTCCTTGCTAAATGTGGACTTAAAATTGTACGCAAAAATCTTAGCTTCCAGAATAAATAGGTTTCTAACCGACTTAGTAGACCCAGATCAGGTAGGGTTCGTTCCAGGAAGGCAGTGTAGGGATGGCACCAGGCGCATGCTTGACTTGATCCAAATATCGGGGAAGTCCAGGATCCCCGCAATGTTTGTCTCCCTCGACGCTGAAAAAGCATTTGATAGGGTACATTGGGGGTTACTGGAGAGGGTGCTTCAAGCTTTTGGTTTCCAAGGGAACATCAGGACTGGTGTGATGGGCCTATAAACGACCCCCTCGGCTCGTTCTCGCCTCGGGCTATATGTTAAGGCCTTTCAAAATAACGAATGGGACCAGGCAGGGGTGTCCGTTATCAACGCTGATTTTCACGCTGGTCATGGAACCTCTGGCCACTAAAATTCGGGCTTGCTCTAACATACAAGGAATTAAAGTAGAGGGCGACACACACGTAATTGGATTATACGCGGATGACGTAATATTAACGATATCGAACCCTGAAAGTTCCTTAACAGCGATACACAACATACTGAAGCAATTTTCAGGTAGCTCTTATTACAAATTAAATGAAAGTAAAACCAAAGTTTTAGACTTCCACTTACCTGTAGCCACTATAAACAGGTTGAAGCAAAAATACCCCTTCCAATGGGCGGAACGGTCCATCCCATATCTAGAGATTGAGTTGGCGCGTAGCACGGCTGAAAGCGTAGCAATTAACTTTAGCAGACTGAGGAAGGATCTACAAAGTGATTACTCTCGTATGGCTCAGGTTCAGCTATTCTGGGTCGCGAGAATCAACGCGGCAAAAATGCTATCCCTACCAAAAGTGCTCTACTGTTTCAGATGCCTCCTGTTGAAAATCCCTAACAAATTGATTATAATACTCCAAAAAGATCTCATGGCATTTATATGGCAGAACAAACACCCTAGAATACTGAGAGCTTCATTGTATCCCCCGATTAGAGCCGGCAGGACTTGGGGTTCCAGATTTCAACAGATATTATCTGGCCTCCTTGGCCGAGCAGGCACTAGAGTGGTGGTCCCCATCTACACCCCACAGATGGCTTGAGATAGAAAAGAGGTTTGTTAAAAATCATTCACTCCCAGCCATCCTGGCAGCCCACGAACTGGGAAGGCCTCGGTTTGAAGCTCCTCTCTCTACAATGCAAGCCACCCTTTACATATGATCATACATGAGACACGTTAAGAAGGCTTGTGCCGAAACGCGCATCGGGGTTGGCGCCAGACGAAGGCTTGTGCCGAAACGCGCGTCGGGGTTGGCGCCATCCCGGAGGAGAGACACAGTATGGGTATGATGTTATTACTTTCCTGATTGTATGCACTTGCACTTTGTACATTTGACTTGTTTATCGGACCTTTTCCCCTCCGTCTCTCCTCTTGGATGCCGCCCATCTATGCACCCCCCTTATGTATTTTAATTGTATGTGCTATATGCACTTTTTAATATGGTAATAAAAATGTGTTTTGCAATGAAATGCGGTCTGGTATCTTCTATTTAGGTTGTTTTCACGTTAAGAAGTGGCTTGCGTTACCAAAAGAAAACATTCCTCTAGTAGCACTCGAATACCATATTTCTGATATAAATCTAAAACTGTGCACGGATAGAGGAATGGTTGACGTGGGGTCTCTTTACACAGTTTCTGGTCTGAAAGACTTCCAGACCCTACATGAAACCTACTCAATCCCTAACACTCAGTTCTATCAGTTTCTACGGATACGGCACATGATAAACAGCTCCCCATTAAATCAATCCCATTCTAGTGGGAAGGTTTTGCAGCCTTATGTCACATCTTCCTTGCAGATCCATGCCAAAATATCTACTATATACTTGAACTTGCTCTCAAACTCAGAAGGCGAAAAGCAATCCTTTATGTTAAGATGGGAACAGGAGATAGGTGCTGTGTACCCCATTAGCCAATGGAAAGAAGCAATGTCATGGTCATACAGGTGCACTAAGTGTATAAATCACATAGAGCAAGCTAGGAGAGTTCAACTCAGATGGTACTTAACCCCCAACAGGTTAGCCCATTGCTCGCCCTGCTACTCCCCACTATGCTGGAGGAAGTGTGGATTAGTTGGTACTCCATTACATATGTGGTGGGAATGCCCTTATACACGTAAATTCTGGAATATGATGGAAGCTTTAATCCGCCAGGTCACAGATTCTGCACTTACTCTAAACCCTGCTCTTTCTATTCTGGGAATAGGTCTAGAGGTCATTCCTCCCAAAATAAGGTGGGTAACGGCTCACATGCTCAGCGCAGCATGGAATGTAATAGCCCGACAGTGGAAACTCCCCCATACCCCATCGATGTCAGAAGTAATTGAGTCTGTTAACCTTCATATGCAATGCGAATTGATGTTTGCTACTACTTCATCCATCCGCATACGTCACCTTAACCAATGGACGCCCTGGTTATCTAGTCCTTACGCCACACCTCTGCCGGACTGTCTTTGGTGAGAGGGTACATTTGGTGGGTTTGAGAAGGGAGGGATGGGAAATTGGGTAGAGACCAATATAATGCCACAACATCTACCTCAGCATGTGTAATATATAAGCACAAGGTCTGTTGTGATAGGACGTTAATTGTTCTTATGTTATGTACTGTATATGTGTTTTACTGATACAATGCATTCTGATATACTCTACACTGTGATATTGTGTCATGTTAGACACGCAATGTCTATGTTTTGCAAATCACTTAATAAAAAACTATTGAAGACTATAGCTGGTGAAGAAAAAACGGATCTTCGCGATGGGTTTTCTAGCATACGATGATGCTGAACCAATCTTATAGAGTTGTATGCCAAGTTAAGCTCGTTGTGACAATAAGCTATGAAGGCCATGAGATAAGTTGTTTCAGAAGACTTATTTCTGGGATGCAGAAAGGAGAATTTTTGAAAAATTGTAATTTCTGGCCGTGTTTGAAGAGAGAGACCGCTGTATGAGAGTTTTGGCTGAAGTGATGAGGGGTTCTTATCCATGGTCAAGGAGTGGAGATCTGGATATGCCATTCCGGTTGGATCCGCATCTGGCATGACCTGGAAGAATTTATGAAAATGAAAACGGGATAATGTGTCGGCTGCTGAATTTTGGGTACCCTGGATGTGCCTACATGAAATGTGGAAGTTATGAGTTAATGACAGCCAGACTAGCTTGCGCACGAAGGGCATTATGCGAGAAGATTTGGACCTGCATTTTGTGATTATGTCCACTACTGCCTGGTTATCGGTTATGAAAGTGACAGGCGAATTTGACCACTGACTACCCCAGACCTGTACGGCTGCCACTATGGGTAGACCTCCAGTAGGGGGGATGTTCTCAGGATGTCGCCACTGAAGTGAAATTCTGGAGGCCAGCTGCCGGTGAACCACAGATTTTTGTAAATAGCTGCGAAACCTGTTGATGCGGCCGCATCTGAAAAAAACGTGGGACATGAAGGATTCCGGGGGGCCGAGGGTGAACAAGGCAATCCCATTCCATTGAGTGACAAAATCATACCACATAGACAGGTCAGCTAAGGCTTGATGATCCAAGGATATTGGCGAATCCTGCTCTGTGGCCGCCGGCAGCAAGTCCAGTAATCTGGACATGAAGGCCTTGCCTTGAGGCATTACCCTGGTGGCAAAGTTCAACAGGCCCAAGAGGGATTGTAGCTCTTGTTTGGTGAGTGTCCTGGAACCCACGTACTTGCTGATGGCCTCTTTTATCTTGGCTAGCTTATCGTTAGGTAACCTTGCTTCCATTTTCCCTGTGTCAAGAATAATCCCTAGGAAAGAAATTACCGTTGACGGACCTTCTACCTTTGAGGGGGCAACTGGGAACTTGAGTTTGGAAAAAACTTGAAGAAGGCTAGTTAGCTTCGTCGGGTTGGATTCGGGTCTTTCTATTAAAAGGAAATCATCTAAGTAGTGAACCACCATAGGGCATTGGCAATGATTCACCAGTATCCAATGTAGGGCTTGGGCGAATCAAATAGCCAAGGACTACTTTTTGACCCGAAGGTTAACCGATTGGCGAAGTAGTACGAATTTTCCCACTTAATACCGTAGAATTTCCAGAGGTGCGGTTTGATGGGCAGTAGCTTGATGGCGTCGGCGATGTCTGCCTTTGAAAGCCAGGCCCCCTTGCCTGCGAGAAGGATGAGCTGAATGGCCTCCTGGATGGAGGAGTGCTTCATAGAAAATTCTTCGGACGGTATTAAGGAGTTGAGGCTGGGAATGACGGATCCATGAGGCGCAGAGAGGTCGTATATTAAGCGTTTTTTATTAGAATTTTTTTTATAGACAACACCTACAGGATTAATTCGCCAGTAGTCAAAGGGGACGTGGGGGTAAGGGCCCAAGAGAAAGCCCTTTTCCACCTCTACCTGTACGAGTGAAGTGACAATTTCGGGGTCTCTGCTGGCGGACAAGAGGTTGGGGCCCTCCCAGGTTGACTACCAACCCGGTGTCGAAACCTTCCGACAAACCGTTAATTAAGAAAAGGACAAATGAAGGGTCATAATGATCCCGGAGAAGGGTGGCCAAGACATGGGTGTTCACCCCGTCTAGTCACTTATGCCTGGCAAGCCTTTGAGGGCATGCAGAAGCGGGGTGGGCCCTGAAACATACAGAACAAACGTGCAGGGCCCTTAATTTGTTGTGATTGCATGTGGTCAGATTGAAATTATTACAAACTTGGCTACTGCCAAGAAAAACTATGGGGCGCCCTAGTTTGTCCACATTTGGAGCCTGTTTGTTTTGAAAACCTGAGGGACCAGCTACAGCTCTACCCTGGGAACCCTGAAGGCTGGAGTTAGGGCACCACTCTGAGGAAGTATTGATTGGCAAAAGGTGCAGGCTGGAGCCTTGAGCCCGGCAAAATGGTGGCAAAACAGCTCCATGTCCAGTTCTGCCCAACTGGTGACTCGCTGAAACTGGGCAAGCGTGGCAGCCGCTTTTGCCGAAAAAGAACGGTGATAATCGTAAAAAGCATGGCCACCATACTTGTGCCCTAAGTCGGTTACCCTGTACAGATATGTATCAAGCTCCTCACGTCTCTCAGGGTGAGCTGAACAGATGACGTCCCTGAAAAGGCTAAATGCTAACACAAACTCTGATATGGATAGTTTCCTGTTTAACAGGCATCCCTGGATTTGAGGACTATAGAGACTTCCTCGCACTCGATTGTCTAGCTTCCCACGGTATCGTGGGTGGCAATGAGGATTGAGGCAAGATTAATATCTTTGCCCTCCAGAATGTCTTTTTTCAAATTGTCCGGCAGAAAATGAGAGGGCGCAACCTCAGGCAAGTCAACAGCCCTACCTGTAGTGGGTGGACAGGAGGGAGATGCCACGAGCGACATGGGAGTCATGTTCCTGGATTCCACTGCCGATAGCCGGTACTGGATGTCCGACACTGAAGTAGCCAGGTTATCTATGGTGGCTTGAAGCTGTAACAGCGACAGTTGAATTGGAGGCATGCAAGCTTGATCCCCTGGAGAAGCGGTGGGCTCAGACATAAAAAGCCTGTATAGCTCCGCCTTCCTTGCAGAGGCTGGGTGCCGAATTCCTCTTCTATTCAATTCAGCAATGAGCTTGGGAATCGTCCAATTTCTTAGTGACGGAGTGCTGGCCACGTCGGAGGCCAGAGACTCTGCGACTGAGGAGGCATCTTCAGTGTCGGAGAGATGAGACATGCTAGAACTTAAAAAAACAACGTATTACGGCAGAGAACATCGAAACTTGTGTTGTATATCATGAGCATCGATAGTCCCTTACTAGAGACAGAAGTAGCGAATAGCGAAGGACGCAAGTGGTTCAATAAACGTGTGAACGAGTGACCCCTCAAATTCAATTAAATACCTGCTGATGGTGGTGGAGACTGGACTTGAGAGGATCCGACCTTGGAGGAGAAATTACCTGGATCGACACTAAACCAAAATATGAAAAAATCAAAACAAGAGTGGATAAGCAAGGGAACGGTTTACCAGATGTCGTACCTATGCCGAAGAGGGACGTAGAGACTGACAGACCAGTTACCGACAAGCCTGGAGGTGATGAACAGAAGAGTGCGTGATTTGGAGAGAACAAAAATGTGGTACCCTTGCTGCCAGCTGAACTGAAAAATATCGAGAAAAACTATTGATGATGGTGCCGTGGATGAGGTATGGCGTGACTAGCCGATGGGTGAAAATACGTGGACTTAGATGAAGAGCGATGAACATGAACACGTGGACTAGGAGAATGAAAGCAGGTAGAGAGGACGTAAGCAGAAGGCCGTATGGCGCAATAGACAGTAGAACACAAACGTGGCCTGAATAACGCAAACAGGCATGGACATAGAAGCGTGGCCTGAATAACGTAAACAGGCAAGAAAAAACACAGAAACATTGCCTGAATAACACAAACAGGCATGAAAGACATATACGGACCGCCCGAGTGATGTTTAACGAGTGGGAGAAGCAAAGACCCTAGCTGAAGGATGTAGACAGATTTACAGGGACAGATCCGAGTACCGTGGGACCGGTGTGGTGCCGGTATGAGCAGACATGAAAGTCTGAAAGACATGGAGTAGCCGGGAGGAAGCCGGCTGAAGGGACACCTGTGGAAATGAGAGAGGAGTGACCCAGTAGCAACCATGACCCATGAGTACAGGGGTCGTGGCCAGAGGCCTGGGTCCGGGGATGATGGAGTCCGGGCAGTTGTCGGGAGCAGAATATGACTGATGGCTGGGGATGCGCCAGTAATGTTCTTTTTTTTTTTTTTTTTTTTTCATGAACGTGAAGATGATTAAGGGGTTGAGAGAACCGACCCTGAAGGGGCGGATACGGGAACTTGGCCGTGAGTGAGCAAACACGTGAAGAGATGGAGGGAGAAAGGTGGCCATTATGAACGTGAGAAGAGATGAATGTGGAACGAGACTGAGTGACAAGAGGACGTGAGACAAAATGCGGATATGGCATGATTTCGAGCAACCGTGTTTGAGCATAATTTGTAGAAGAGGCCTTTAGCCAAATACTGAGACTCTTGGTCACGGCCTACCTGACGTGGTTCCCGGAATGGAACAAAGGACGACCTGCGGACGCTTAGACCAGGAGGGAGAAAAACACGAACTCTAGACTTATAAGAAAATAAACCAGGAAAATAGTTAGTGAGGAGACCTCTTGGAGAAAGAACATACACCATATGGAGCACTTGATGGATATCAGGGTGACATTATACTGCATTTTTCTTATTTTTTTCTTATTTTTTTCACTTGAAAGATCCCCTTTATGTTTTTTTTTTTTTTTTGCATGTTTATTTTTTTTGTTATATATATATATATACATATATATATATATATATATATATATATTTTTTTTTTTTTTTAAATGATTACCCAATATTTCTTTATGCCAGGACCCCTGGGGATAAAGGGTTGAAGTATGCGGTTTTTAACCCCCGGACCAGTGAAGAGATACAGAAGCGGAGGGTGGGGCCCCTGCGGAAGGGGCCCCCAAGTATGAGTAGAATTTGCACCTACTTCTGACATCTCATACCAATCCCTATTTATTTAGCAATTGAAAAAGCCATTAAAATAGGCCATACGGTGCCTGTCAGGGCCGAGCATGGCAGGATGACCCTGCGATTGCCGTGGCCGAATGACCCATGTAGCGCGCTCATCCTCCCCTATCCCCCCCCCCCCACTACCGGCAGTAACCAAACCGCTGGCCGATGAAGCCTGTTGAGGGGCTGGAAGTTCGAGGCCCTCGGGCTGGAGATGGGATGTGGCCGCATTCACTTACCAGTCGCGGCGTGCGGCTCGATGAGGACAACGCGGTGATGACGTCAGACGCAAGTACCGGAAGAAGCATGGCAAGCGAATGTGGTGAGGACAGGGAAGAGGGAATATATATAGTCCTCTGCCCCTCCCACAATTACAGGCTGATGAATCAGCCTTAAAAAATATTTATATATATATATATATATATATATATATATAAAAGAAAAATCTGTGATAGCACCATCCAAAAAGTAAAGCTGGGTGCAGAGTCCACAATAGGGAATAGGCACTTACCCTATAAATATATGGAAAAAAATGGACTGCACTCCAAAAGACATCCAGTAAAAAACGTACGGTTTTATTCACCCATAGTGGCGCAGAGCGGCGTTTCGCTCAACATGAGCCTTTCTCAAGCTTGAGAAAGGCTCATGTTGAGCCGAACGCTCTGTGCCACTATGGGTGAATAAAACCGTACGTTTTTTACTGGATGTCTTTTGGAGTGCAGTCTATTTTTTTCCATATATGTATGGAAGTCTGATTAGGCTGCATTTGTGGGAGGGGCGGAGGCTCTACTTAAACCAGGCACAGCCCCACCTAGGGGCGGGCGTTTTCTCAGTTGCACAGGGGATGCTGGTGTGTCAGCAGGGTGCACTCTACTCTGCTAGGAGGTTTCTTTCACTACAGTATGGAGCTGGAATGGAGCTTTTCTTCTGCCCGTGGCTACCGTAGGGACGCGTGCGCCATGTATGTAAGTTAATTGAGCCGTGTCCGTCTCTCCGGCCGGCTGGAATCTGACTTTTTTTGCGAGCGGGAGGCATCGCCTCAAAATCGTCCGCCTCAGCTTCTCAGGTTTGTTTTGTTGGAGTTAAACAATTCCTTTCACTTTGTTTGTTAGGTAATCTGATTTAGTTCCCCTTCTATCTCACGTGTTTTACATTCACGTTGTTTCGCTTTGAAAAGTTACTTCAGCCTGTGTGCGGTAAGGAAGGTTTACCTGGGCTGCATGTGATGTTATGTTGGAGATTGGATGCAGCTCTTGCTTGTTACGGCTCTTGCTATAGCAATTACTTCCCATGTGACCCGCCCCTCCCCCGCAATCAGGGCTGCGTGTATGCTTCAACTCTCCAGGTTTGCCCTGTCAATTGAGACGCTGCCTTCTCATGTCTGCTCTTTCAACATGCTCATTTTCTGAGCGGTGCTCTCGTCCGCTCTCGCATCACGTTTACGCTCCACGCATGGTCACAACTGCCGGTAAATCTGTCTTATTCTCTGTGTATTTATTCATTTTTCTGTCATCCTGTTTTTTGCATTCATACCGCTTTTTTCTTTCATATGTTTGCTTGCACCACACTCAGACTGGTGTTACACGTCCACTGTTGCTTAGGCCCATTGCAAGAGCGCGTTCATGTCAATGTTAGTTTGTTTTTGCCTCGTTCACTGCAGGCTACGGTCATACCAAATTTTACGTTTGGCCCATTGCCAGATTTGGGGTTTACACTACCGCTGTGATTCCGGGTTTTACTTTCACGTTTACGTCTCAATGTTCCCGCCCATCCATGGCCGCATCTCACGTCTGCTGTTACAGCAAGTTAATACTCCTTTCACGCTCTAGCTGAGTTCACACGTTTGCTGTTACATCTAGTACTACACTCCATTCCCTGCTAGAACTGCGTCCATGCGTTCGTTGTCGCGACGCTATCTTATTCCGCTCACATTCAGGTCTGCATTTTGGTTATACCATGTTTTTTAGGTTTTACTCTTTCCAGGTCCACAGTCACCCATCTGCTGGCACACCATGCTCCCATTCAAGCCACATTCTCCCGTCAGTTTCTACTTCACGGTTGTTTTACTCGATTGTCACACTGAGGCAGTTGGTGGCTCCGGTGCCACTCTCCTGTCAAACATGACGGGCATCAATGGTCATTTCCTTACATCTGTTTTTTCTGCGCGTATACATCAAGTGGGTCTTTTCTCTAGTTGCAAGCAAAAAAAAAATAATCTTTTGTCTGCTCTCCTTTACTTCTGGTTTGTATTCACTAAGATTGCTCCCACTGCCCACTGCCCCAGTTCAATAAACAGCCTCTTGCTGGGGCCAGTGGGTCATTAGGGTTTGAGCTTCCTACTCACTACTGTTTCTTTCAAGTTTTTCAGTTGTTTGTCGCGACAAGGGACTTGACTTTGCAAATCGCAATGCCTCAGGTTTTGGTTGTTCTCTCTTCTCCGTTTCATATTCCACGTTTGCATTTTTAAGTTTTATGGCTGGTTTCGGTTTTTATGCTTATGTCCGTTGTTCGGATTACTATTGTCCATACCTGTCAGCAATCACGTCCCAATCATCCTAGTTGTTGCTTTTTCCATCATGTTGGGCTCACTCTTATTTATCTTAACCCATCACGTACATCTAGGAAGGCCTAATGGCCCCGGGGGCCACTTAATTGCTTGGGCCGCAAGGCTGCGGCGGCCCCTTGATTGCTTTGGTCTCATGGCCGCAGAGGCCCCATGACTGCTTCGGCCTCAGGGAGCAGGGATTCCATGACCGCTCCGACCCCATGGTTTCGGGGGCATGATGACCGCTTCGGCCCCTTGGCATCAGGGTCTAGAGGACTACCTTGGCCCTATGGCTTGGGGACCTCATGACTGCTTTGGTCTCATGGCTCTGGGGGTCCCATGACTGCCTTGGGCTCATGGCGCTAGGGGCCCCATGTTTGCTTGGCCGCATGCCTTGTGGGCCCCTTGGCTGCTTGGCCTCATGACTTGAGGTCCTCGCGATTTCTGTGGCCTCAATGCTTTGCTTTGGCCTCATGGCTATGGGGGCCCCCTATGGTGGCTCGGGTCTCATGGCTCGGGGGCCCCTATGATTACTTGGCCTCAGGTTTTAGGGGGCCCCATGTTCGCTTCTGCTTCATGGCTTGGGGACCCCATGACTGCTTGGCCTCATAGCTTAGGGGCTCGCTGACTGCTTCGGCCCCATGGCTTTGAGAGCTCGCTGACTGCTTCGGCCCCATGGCTTTGAGGGCTCGCTGACTGCTTCGGCCCCATGGCTTTGAGGGCTCGCTGACTGCTTCGGCCCCATGGCTCTGAGGGCTCGCTGACTGCTTCGGCCACATGGCTTTGAGGGCTCGCTGACTGCTTCGGCCCCATGGATTTGAGGGCTCGCTGACTGCTTCGGCCCCATGGCTTTGAGGGCTCGCTGATTGCTTCGGCCCCATGGCTTTGAGGGCTCGCTGATTGCTTCGGCCCCATGGCTTTGAGGGCTCGCTGATTGCTTCAGCTCCATGGCTTCGGGGGCTCGAAGGCTGCTTCGCCCCATGGCTTGAGGGCTTGATGACTGCTTCGCCCCTATGGCTGGGGGCTCGGTGACTGCTTCGGGGGCAAGATGACCTCTTCGGCCTCATGGCTCCGGGGGCCCAATGACCTCTTCGGCCCCATGGCTCCGGGGGCCCGATGACCACTTCGGCCCCATGACTTCAGGGGCCCGATGACCTCGGGGGCCCGATGACGGCTTCGGGGGCCCGATGACCGCTTCGGCCCCATGGCTTCGGGGGCCCAATGACCGCTTCGGCCCCATGGCTTCGGGGGCACGATGACCGCTTCGGCCCCATGGCTTCGGGGGCACGATGACCGCTTCGGCCCCATGGCTGGGGCACGATGACCGCTCGGCCCCATGGCTTCGGGGCACGATGACCGCTCGGCCCCATGGCTTCGGGGGCACGATGACCGCTCGGCCCCATGGCTTCAGGGGCACGATGACCGCCCGGCTCCATGGTTTCGGGGCACGATGACTGCTTCGGGGCACGATGACCGCTCGGCTCCATGGCTTCGGGGCACGATGACCGCTTCGGCTCCATGGCTTCGTGGGGCACGATGACCGCCTCGGCTCCATGGCTTCGTGGGGCACGATGACCGCTTCGGCTCCATGGCTTCGGGGGCATGATGCCGCTTCGGGGGCACGATGACCGCTTCGGCTCCATGGCTTCGGGGGCACGATGACTGCTTCGGCCCCATGGCTTCGGGGGCACGATGACTGCTTCGGCCCAATGGTTTCGGGGGACCGATGACTGTTTTTCGTCCTGCCTGGTGATCTACCTGGTGGGTTGAACTTCTGTGCATCCAGGTTGATTTGGCCCAAATGTCTCACATCCATATCTGCTTCTTTGTTCATCAGGGAGCAGGCCACTTTTCCAAAGTCTGTCGGTGGTGCATCCATTGTCTGCCACGCTTCCCCAGGTGTACTCTTCCTTAACAAAGCTCAGCCTGGTCAGGGTCACCTGCCATGCGGGTCAGGCGACTTTTTCAGTAACATTAGCCTGTCCGGTATTCAGGCTAGACCCTCGGTTTTAATTAGTACGCATATTATCGAGGCCATTTGTCATAGTTATAACTTCCTGCCGTCTGCCAGTTAGGTATCGTATGTACATATGCATTCGTTCTGCATACCACAGGCGGTATCGCTGTACGGCTCCACCCACCAGGCAGTCCTTTGCATTGCGCTCTCCTGTTCTTCTAGTCCCCTCGGCAAACATAATTTATTATTCACCATTTTGTACTGCCCCCTCGGCTGGAGAATCTTTTACTGCAAGCCTACCTTCAACGGATAGTCGGATATGCTTACTCTCCGGGTTTAGTCTTTACTACACTGTCCCTCTTCTGGACATGCTTCTTTACAACACGGCTTCTTCTGGCGGACTTTGGGTGCCGCATGGATTCTTTCCGTTTGTTCCACATTTCTGCATTGCTTCTTTTGCTGGTTACTCCTTGTTACCATTCCGTTCTCTCTGCGGACAATTTAGTGCTTGGCAGGGATTATGGTAGGTCATTTGCTATGCTCGGCTGACAGGAAGCTGATTCCAGAAACATACTAATAGGCTTAATCGTGGTACATATAAGATTGGCGGTGGCGCCACTGCCGCCCAATACAACGTATCGTTATTGTCATTGGAGTGTGGGCCACCCCCGGGTGTCATAGCTCTTGTTCATTTTGTTAGGCCCTTGTTGTCTAACTCAACGTCCTTAGCACATTACATTCCAATCATCCACATTCAATTATTTATGTCACACTTAGGCTTCTGTTTTAAACCTATTGTCTGTACTTGTTGCATTCTTCCTCCTACGTTTTCAATCACCATAGTTGGTTGCCCGCTTATGTTTTTCTTCACGTTCAATAATCAATGTGGCCAGCTCACAAACTCCTGCCTGGTCGACAGATCACCTGTCTGGCGATGCCTTCCCCCAGGACCAGACTTCAATTTCCGGAGTTCAAGTCATTGGTGTCATCGGCCACCTACCTTCAGGTTCTCGTACCAAATGACACTCGTCATTAGGTGTCACCGGCCACGTTGGTCTGGTCTCGTGTTCCCGATATTCGCCTGTCAGGTTTTTTTTTTCAGGAAATGTAGTTATTTTAAGTATCGCATATCGCATCGGTCAGGCCCATGGTGTAAACCCGCCCGTACTTTCTTTAGGTCACTTTTAGTTATTTTCTTGTTTACCCCTCATATTTGTCATTTGTATTACCATGCTGGTTACCTTTTCAATCAGCCAGGTCTGCGAACTAAATCGCCAGCAGCTTACTGCAATCGCACTCCTTCACTCGCGTGAGGGCATCAACAGGATTCCATATACTACATTCTTAGCTTATTGCTTTACATCCTCTCCTGGCCTACATGGTATTCTTCGGGCCCTTCTTTGCATAGTCTAGACAGTTAGGCTCTCAGTTCTCCGGTCTTATAAGGCTAGGGGGAATTTGTCAGTGCTCACACCACAACCATGTCTTCAGGTTTAGTTAGTATCGTCCACGCTTCCTTCTGAAGCGTTTCCCAGTTCCTCCCTCATGCATTGGGGCAGAATCTGCGACATTCAGCATTCTGTCCTGGCTCTATCCGCAGGATGGATGCAGGCATCATTATGGTTGACTTATGTACCCGAACTCTCGTGGGAGATATGGCTTCGCAGTTTGGATCAGGGGTTTCTTTGTACAGGCCATTCAAGTCTCTTTTCACCCTATATGTCTGGTTTTTGCCCCCCTTTTTATAGGCCTACCCACGGACATGGCTACAGGCACACCAGTAGCCATTTAGTTAGGTAAGATGCATATTGCAGTTACGGTGGGTCTCAGTGTTTATCCCACTAGGGTTCTTTGGCTTTCATGTCCGTTGCCCTGACCACAAGTATGGAAGTCTGATTAGGCTGCATTTGTGGGAGGGGCGGAGGCTCTACTTAAACCAGGCACAGCCCCACCTAGGGGCGGGCGTTTTCTCAGTTGCCCCACCCTCCCTCCCTTTCTATTTTCACTTCTACAGGGTATGCCCCCCTTTTTATAGGCCTACCCACAGACATGGCTACAGGCCCACCACTAGCCATTTAGTTAGGTAAGATGCGTATTGCAGTTACGGTGGGTCTCGGTGTTTATCCCACTAGGGTTCTTCGGCTTTCGTGTCCGTAGCCCTGACCACAAATATATATATATATATATATATATATATATATAATAAAGAAGAAAAATGGACAGCACTCCAGGCGAAAGTTTCTTGAAAACAGATGTGGTTTAATCACCCATGTGACAAAAAAAGACAACGTTTCAGCTTTGCAATCAAGCCTTTTTCAAGTCAAGACAAAAACGTATGGATTTACCGGTACCTAGACATTTTACCGTATCCAATCACCTGGAACGCGAACTCAAATGCTGGATAATTGACCATGTTCCAGCTCCAAGACGTGGAGGTGACAGGATTTCTCTTCTGAAAAGAAGAGAAAACCACTGGATTTCCACTTTGAATTCATTGAAGCCTTATGGATTGAACATTGAATATGGATAGGTGTAATATGAGTGAGCTTGCCCTCACGTATCTCTTCTGTTTGTACGTTGTCTTTTTTCTCCTTGTGTTAGTCCAATTGTTGAACATAAAGTGTATAGAGACTTGAAAAAGGCTTGATTGCAAAGCTGAAACGTTGTCTTTTTTTGTCACATGGGTGATTAAACCACATCTGTTTTCAAGAAACTTTCGCCTGGAGTGCTGTCCATTTTTCTTCTTTGTATTCATGGGTAAGGACTTAAACCCTTGGACTTAGCACCCACTCTTCAGTCTTTTGGACTCTCGGTGCCGCCATTTTTTTCCTTATATATATATATATATATATATATATATATATATACCTTTTTGTTTGTTGAAATGTGGATAAATCGTATCATAAAGTAACTATCAATTCGAAAATATTTACTGGTCTGAACCATCTCTGCATGTCAGCTAGACTAAAGATTGTTTTAAGTGTCAAACTTGCTGACTTGAAATTAACTTTTTAATATTATGTATTTTATGCAGAGCATATTCAATATTTTTGTGTAACAATATTAATTACCACCTGTTCAAAAATGAAGTTCATATTTTGCTTTTGCTGACATTAATACATTATTAGGTTCAGGTACTGTTGCTGAAATATTTATAGATATGAAAGGCAATAAATTCACTGCTGACAACTGACGGGATTTCATTTACGATATGTTATTTTAGTACTCGCTTTATCGCTTTGAAAGTAACTGCATTTTTTTTCTTAAAGTGTAAATGAAATTACAATTTTATTAAGTGTAGGGACAGTGCTATCAATAATATTTCTAATACCTTGTATTATGGAATTTTGTGTAACTTTAATTAAACTCTAAAGTGTTAAAGGGGTTATCCAGGAATTAAAAAAATGAAACTACTTACCGTATTTTTCGCCATATAAGACGCACTTTTTTTCCCCCAAAAGTGGGGGGAAAATGGCAGTGCGTCTTATATGGCGAATACTACCATTTTCCTATAGTTAAAGCTGATACATCGCACAGCCTGCGATGTATCAGCATGGAAGGAGGAGGGGGCGGAGCCTGTCAACACGCGGCGGGCGGCCCGCCGCTCACAGCGTGCCTGTTTTTTTACTATTTATAATCTTTATTAATGTCCCCTTATTCCCTATAATCCCAGTACAGTAGCTGTATGCTAACCTGCTATACCGATCCTCTAGCAGGCAGAGCGGTGTGGCGGCAGGCTGCTGTGTAACGTCCTCACTGACGTCATCTGCCTGCTCCTTTCACTTTATGAATGAAGCAGGAGGAGCAGGCAGATGACGTCAGTGAGGACGTTACACAGCAGCCTGCCGCCACACCGCTCTGCCTGCTAGAGGATCGGTATAGCAGGTTAGCATACAGCTACTGTACTGGGATTATAGGGAATAAGGGGACATTAATAAAGATTATAAATGGTATATCTTTGGATAGCAATGTAATGGGGGCACCTGTGGATGACACTGTATTGGAGTGATCTGTGGATGACACATATAGCATAAGATGCTATATATGTGTCATCCACAGATCCAATCCATTACAGTGTCATTCATAAATGCCCCCATCACAGTGCTATCCACAGATCCCCCATCACAGTGCTATCCACAGATCCCCCATCACAGTGCTATCCACAGATCCCCCCATCACAGTGCTATCCACAGATCTCCCCATCACAGTGCTATCCACAGATCCCCCATCACAGTGCTATCCACAGATCCCCCATCACAGTGTCATCCACAGATCCCCCATAACAGTGCCATCCACATCTCCCCACATAACAGTGCCATCCACAGATCCCCCCCCATAATACTGTCATGCACAGACCACCATTACTTCAAAAGCACACCGTTTGGTTAAAAATATTTTTTTTCTTATTTTTCTCCTCAAAAACCCAGGTGCGTCTTATAGGCCGGTGCGTCTTATAGGGCGAAAAATACGGTACATACTATTTTATAATAAATATATTCACAAATACATGCCATTACTTAAAATGGCTTGTTTTGTCTAGGGAGCAATAATTAGGAGAAATAAAATGGCCGCCGACCTACCAGTACACACAAAACCTGTCCTAATCACACAAGTTACTTTACCACAATGAGCCATAGTTCTGCCTCATCCTCCTCTCTGCTCTGCTTGCTTGTCAGAAATCATGGTCTTGAATACAGGTGAATCTCTGTGGGAATGGAGATGATGAGGGGGGTGAGGTGTGGCTAATGAGCAGCAGCACTTGTATGCAGTCTCCATTACCACAGCTGCACATTACCAAAGTCTGTCCTGTCCATCCTGCCTGTACTTCATGTCTTCTCATGAACTAAATTCCTCAGAGATTCAGCTAAAGTTTGCATCATCTGTTTTCAGGATCATAATCCCTGACAAATATAGAGGAGGAGGAGGAGGAGGCAGCTCTTTAGCTTGGTGTTGTAAATAGAGCTGAGCGAACTTTAAAAAAAAGTTCGGCGTTCGGGTTGTGGTAATCGCCGCATCCCGTTATGGATTCCACTACCGCGGACTATCGCGGCATATGGAATCCATAAGGGGCGGCTTCCACCAACCCGAACTGTTGAACAGCCGAAGGACCTGGGGTGATGTCACCGTCATGTGATCAGTACAGGGGGCGTGGCTCAGCACGGGATCAAATCCAGTGCTGAGCCACGCCCCCTGCACTGATCACATGACGGTGACGTCACCCCAGGTCCTTCGGCTGTTCAACAGTTCGGGTTGGTGGAAGCCGCCCCCTATGGATTCCATATGCCGCGATAGTCCGCGGTAGTGGAATCCATAATGGGATGCGGCAATTACCACAACCCGAACGCCGAACTTTTTTTTAAAGTTCGCTCATCTCTAGTTGTAAAGTAACTTGTCCTCATGTGTGATCAGGACAGGTTTTGTGTGAACTAATGGGACAGGGGCCATTTTATTTCCACTGATGATTTCTCCCCAGACAAAACGAGCCATTATAAATAATGAAAGGTATTTGAGAATATATTTATATTTGGGTTTAGGTTGGGTACTTTGGGCAAAATATGCATTTTACTTTTTTTTTATATTATCTTTTTATGGTTCTTTTCCAAATCTTTTCCAAATCATCCAGCTTTAACTGTTCATTTAGCCTACTGTGTTTTATTTTCTAAATGTATCAATATTCTTATATTGTCTAACCATAGACAAATATATAGATATTGCCTGGTCACAGTTGCAAGCCAGGTGAGATTTTCCATACATTATTTTTAGCAAAAAAAAATCTGGAAAAAAATCTGCTCTAAATCTGGAATGGTTAATACCAGGTCCGAACTGGGATTACAAAGCAGCCCTCATACACATGATTTAAAGTATTATTGTCCACTATTGAAATGTCCACTACTATAAACACAATTAAAGTTCTCAAGAGCCACTGTACAGTATTAGTATTAGTATTATATTATCCAACTGAATTGGTAGGGATGTGGCTGCAGTCCTCCCCCTGCTCTATAATATGCTGCTGGTAGATCAAACACCAAGTTTGGTGTGACAGGTTCCCCATAAAGTACAATAACCTAGTCATGATTTTTAAAAGTTTATGACTTACAATTGCCCCCCTATTACACTTTCTGATCTATACATTAGTACAATAATTATATTATTTGATAACAGATGTAAGAGCTTTTAGTTAGCGACTAAGAGGAAGATTTATTATCAAACAAATGTAAAATAGAAATGGCTTGGTTGCCCATGGCAACCAATCAGATTCCACCTTCCATTTTTCACAGCTCCTTTGGAAAACAAAAGGTGGAATCTGATTGGTTGCTTTGGGAAACTGAGCCAGTTCTACTTTACAACAGTTTGACAAATCTCCCCCTAAATAGTTCTACTAGTTATATTCATTATGCATCTCCTACAAGTATTAGCATGAACTAGGAATATGCCATCCTCGGTTATTGGGAAAAAATTGCTTTCTAAATATATATAGGAAATTATTTTATGTGAATGTGTATCAGATATGTTTATATATGACTTCTATTCCTGCAGCCGGGGCAGCTGTATGTAAGAGACCTCTACATGAACTCAGAAGATGACTCATCTGTCTCCATAATATTCTTTATATTCCATATCTCAGTCTCCACATTTTATGGTCCAAAATTTGAACATCTATTTTAAAACCTCAAAATTGTATTTTTTGCATCTTGATGAATATCAAAAAGGTTTTCTGCTCATCCCAAATATGTATGATTTTCACATCACATTCCTATTTAAACCTTAGCATATTGTGCCATTAGATATATTTATGAACTGAAGCTTTCATTGCTTAGATCATCCTTGGCTAACTAGATTTCCGTAATCACTAGCTTAGAATTGACACAACTGACCATACAGTATGCAGACATGTATCCAATTTGCAAGTAATCTTGCTCTGATATGAAGTAATAAAAATGAGCAGCAATTTGCTAATTAGATACATGTCTATGTGTAGCAGGTTTCACCATATGCAATGAAAAGAACATTGCACTGAAAGGAACATTAAATCTAGCAAATAGTTCACAATCATCCAGGCCATGGTTTATTAGTAGACTTTCTACTTGAAGGTGTTTCGCTAGTCATCCAACTGAGTTTCTCAATTATTTTTTCTTTTTATTTGAAAAAGCCAGTCAGGTGACTAGGAAAACATCTTCAAAATGAAAATGCAAGTTCAGTTGTTCTGACTTATTACTAATAATATACTCATATATGCTAACACTTATAAACAAGTATTAAAATAATATACATAGTTTACAAGGCTAAAAAAAGACATATGTCCAGCTTGTTATCCTGCAAGTTGATCCAGAGGAAGGGAAAAGGAAGAAAAAAAACATGTGAGGTAGAAGCCAATTTTCCTCAATTTAGGGAAAAAAATTCCTTCCCAACTCCAATCAGGCAATCAGAATAACTCCCTGGATCAACCACCCATCTCTAGTAGCTATAGCCTGTAATTTTATTACACTCCAGAAATACATCCAGTCCCCACTTGAATTCCTTTATTGTACTCACCATCACCACATCCTCAGGCAGAGAGCTCCATAGTCTCACTGCTCTTACCGTGAAGAATCCTTTTCTATGTTTGTGTACAAACCTTCTTTCCTCCAGGCGCAGAGGATGTCACCTCATCACAGTCACAGTCCTGGGGATAAATAGATGATGGGAGATATCTCTGTACTGACCCCTGATATATTTATACATAGTTATTAGATCTCCCCTCAGTCGTCTTTTTTCTAAAGTGAATGACCCTAATTTTGATAATCTTTCTGGGTACTGTAGTCCACCCATTTCAGTTATTACTTTAGTTGCCCTCCTCTGAACCCTCTCCAGCTCTGCTATGTCTGCCTTGTTCACAGGAGCCCAGAACTGTACACAGTACTCCATGTATGGTCTGACTAGTGATTTGTAAAGTGGTAGGACTATGTTCTCATCACGGGCATCTATGCCCCTTTTGATTCAATGCATTATCTTATTGGCCTTGGCAGCAGCTGACTGACACTGGTTTCTACAGCTTAGTTTGCTGTTCACTAAAATTCTTAAGTCATTTTCATTGTCATTGTTACCCAGTGTTACCATTTAGCATGTACTGGTGACTTGCATTATTCCTTCCCATGTGCATAACCTTACATTTTTAAGTGTTAAACCTCATCTGCCATTTCTCTGTCAAAGCCTCCAATCTATCCAGATCCCTCTGTAGGAGAAAACTGTCCTCTTCCGTGTTAATTACTTTACACAGTTTTGTGTCATCTGCAAAAATTGATATTTTAATGTGCAAGCCTTCTACAAGATCGTTAATAAATATATTGAAGAGAATAGGGCCCAATACTGACCCCTGAGGTACGCCACTAGTGACAGTGACCCAATCTGAGTGTGTACCGTTAATAACCACCCTCTGTTTTCTGTCACTCAGCCAGTTGCTTACCGACATACAGATATTTTCCCCCAGTCCAAGCATTCTCATTTTATATACTAACCTTTTATGAGGTACAGTGTCAAATGCTCTGGAGAAGTCCAGATATACGACATCAATTGATTCGCCGCTGTCAAGTCTAGAACTTACCTCCTCATAGAAACTGATTAAATTAGTTTGACATGACCATTTCCTCATGAAGCCATGCTAATATCGAGTTATTTGCTTATTTTCATTGAGGTACTCCAAGATAGCATCTCTTAGAAAACCTTCAAACAGTTTACCCACAACAGATGCTAAACTCACCAGCCAATAGTTTACGGGCTCTGTTTTTGGACCCTTTTTGAATATTTGCACCACATTTTCTATGTTACTTGATCCAGAAATCCGTCCAATTGCAATGGTACTTGGCAAATTAGTCTACAACACTTATGATTAGGGATGAGTGAACCCGTTGACGTTTGGGTTTGCCTGGGTCGTCCAAACTTCAGGTCAAAGTTCGGGTTTGGGGCCCGAACCCAAATTTGACCCCGAACCCCTTCGAAGTCAATAGGGACCTGAACTTCACTTTATTATTTTTCGTTATAACATGGTTCAGAAAATGATAGCATCCTTAAGACAGAATGCAAACGAATATGGCCATTTAGGGGTTAAAAAACAAAACAAAAAAAAAAAAAACTCATCTCATCCACTTCATCATGCTGCCGCAGTCTCTTCTATCTTTATTCAGCAGGACCTGCCAAAGGACCTGCAATGAGCGCAATGATGTCACCGCGCTCTCCCACGAGGTGAGCGTGGTGATGTCATCTCACACATTGCAGGTAATTTGGCAGGTCCTGCTGAGTGAAGATAGAAGAGACTGTTGCAGCACAATCGAGTGGATGAGGAAATTTTTTTTTTTTAACCCGTAAATGGCCGTATTCTTTTGCATTCTGTCTTAATAATGCTATCGTTTTCCGATATAACCATGTTATAACAGAAAATAATAAAATCACCTGAACACCGAACCTGGACTTTAGTGAAAAAGTCCTAGTTCGGGTCTGGGTCCCCAAACTCGCAAAGTTGGGGTTCGCACATCCCTACTTATGAGACTTTGTGCTTCTAACTGTGGCTACAGTCCCGGTGAGACTGGCTACCGTCCCAGTGAGAAGTATGGAAGCAATGGCCCAGTAACATTTATTTTAATAGCTAACACTTACTTGAATAGCTTAAGCGACTTATAAAAAAAAAGGACAACCTCTTTAACCACCAACTTCCAGTAAACTGTATTCTTGAAAGCTAGTGATGTAACTGGTGACTGCCATTATCTTATGTTTTGACTAGTTATATATGCTGTGATATGCCATATTAAACTACAATAGTTGTGCTTCACCGAATATGTATACTTGTATGAGTGCCAACATGCATTTTTATTGCAGGCTCTTCTATTTTTTGTGTACTGTACCCTTAAAGGGACTGTGTCATCAGAAAGTGAACTATTGTTTAAATCACTTTTAACATATTTTTAAAGAATTTATGGTGATGTTATTTTTAATTTTCTATGTCACAATGTTTAAACAAAAAACATAAAATCCTGCAGTTTTCGCACTGGCCACTAAGAATAATAATAGCTGTCACATCTTGGTCTGTACAGATCCCTTTACTGCAGTTACCTGCTTATCTGTACACAGAGATGATATTATTACCGGCAGGATTAGAATGACTGATAAGACAGAATCCACCGTTCACAATAGTTAATTGTCAAATATCTATTCTTTCCTTGTACAATAACCTCTGCATATCTCATAGAACATGCCGAGAAAACCCTCCCATAGAAGTCAATGAGGTCCCCTCCTGACCATTGTGTTTGTGGAACATGGGGCTGCCATAAAACTATTTTCTTAATGCTTTCTAAATGCTGTTAAGAAGAGCTCAGGCAAGAGCAAGAGCTCAGAAAATAGAATAAAAATAAATAAATATACAATCAGAAAATAAAAAGAGATTAGAAAACAGACATGTTGCTATCTGGTTTTAACTGGCATTAAAAAAAAATTGGTGACATATATCCTTTAAGACTGCAGTGGTTTGTACATGGTTTGTGGAGGTCAGGAGAGGAATGGAGTCAGGTCAAATATTAGGAGCTCAGAGTGCCTGACCATGAGTCAGTTATTAAAGGGGTTTTGTCACTTCAGTAAATAACATTTATTATGTTGCTAAAGTTAATAAAAGGCACTTACTAATGTATTGCTATTATCCATATTGCTTCTTTTGCTGGCAGGATTTATTTTTCAATGACATTATACGCTGCTCATTTCTATAGTTACTAGACATTAGGCCCGTTACAATAACGGGCGCTAGAACATTAGTGCTGTTATGGGGGGAATCTGTGGCCGATGCACTGTTATGGAGGAGGGGGGTCTGTGGCCGACGCACTGTTATGGGGAGGGGTCTGTGGCCGACGCACTGTCATGGGGAGGGGGCTGTGGCCGACGCACTGTTATGGGGGAGGGGTCTGTGGCCGACACTCTGTTATGGGGAGGGGGTTTGTGGCCGATGCACTGTTATGGGGGGATCTGTGGCCGACACACTGTTATGGGGAGTCTGTGGCCAACGCACTGTTTAGGGGGCTCTGTGGCCGACACACTGTTATGGGGGTCTGTGGCCGACGCACTGTTATGGGGGGGCTGTGGCCGATGCACTGTTATGGGGGTGGGATCTGTGGCCGACGCCCTGTTATGCGTGAGGGGGTCTGTGGCCGACGCACTGTTATGGTGGGGGCTGTGGCCGATGCACTGTTATGAGGGGATCTGTAGCGGATGCACTTTTATGGGGGATCTGTGGCGGATGCACTGTTATGAGGATGGCACTGTTATAGGGGATCTGTGGATGGCACTGTTATGGGGGATCTGTGAATGACACTGTTATGGGGATCTGTGGCTGACACTGTTATGGGGGATCTGTGGCTGACACTTATGGGGGTCTGTGGCTGCACTGTTATGGGGGATCTGTGGATGGCACTGTTATAGGGAATCTGTGGATGACACTGTTATGGGGGTGGTCTGTGGCTGAAACTGTTATGGGTGTCTGTGGCTGACACTGTTATAGGGGTGGTCTGTGGCTGGCACTGTTAGGATCTGGCTGACACTGTTATGGGGATCTGTGGCTGACACTGTTATGAGGATCTGTGGATGACACTGTTATAAGGGATCTGTGTCTGGCACTGTTATCGTGAGGGAGTCTGTGGCCGACACACTGTTATGGGGCTGTGGCCGATGCACTGTTATGGGGGTCTGTAGCAGCGCACTGTTTAGGGGGCTCTGTGGCCGACACACTGTTATGGGGGCTGTGGCCGATGCACTGTTATGGGGTGGGATCTGTGGCCGATGCCCTGTTATGCGTGAGGGTCTGTGGCCGATGCACTGTTATGGTGAGGGGCTGTGCGATGCACTGTTATGAGGGATCTGTGGCGGATGCACTTTTATGGGGGGATCTGTGGCGGATGCACTGTTATGAGGATGGCACTGTTATAGGGGATCTGTGGATGGCACTGTTATGGGGGATCTGTGAATGACACTGTTATGGGGATCTGTGGCTGACACTGTTATGGGGGATCTGTGGCTGACACTTATGGGGGTCTGTGGCTGCACTGTTATGGGGGATCTGTGGATGGCACTGTTATAGGGAATCTGTGGATGACACTGTTATGGGGGTGGTCTGTGGCTGAAACTGTTATGGGTGTCTGTGGCTGACACTGTTATGGGGGTGGTCTGTGGCTGACACTGTTATAAGGGATCTGTGTCTGGCACTGTTATGCGTGAGGGGGGTCTGTGGCCGACACACTGTTATGGGGGGGCTGTGGCCGATGCACTGTTATGGGGGGTCTGTGGCCAACGCACTGTTTAGGGGGGGCTCTGTGGCCGACACACTGTTATGGGGGGGGGGGCTGTGGCCGATGCACTGTTATGGGGGTGGGATCTGTGGCCGATGCCCTGTTATGCGTGAGGGGGGTCTGTGGCCGACGCACTGTTATGGTGGGGGGGGGGGCTGTGGCCGATGCACTGTTATGAGGGGGATCTGTGGCGGATGCACTTTTATGGGGGGGATCTGTGGCGGATGCACTGTTATGAGGGATGGCACTGTTATAGGGGATCTGTGGATGGCACTGTTATGGGGGATCTGTGAATGACACTGTTATGGGGATCTGTGGCTGACACTGTTATGGGGGATCTGTGGCTGACACTTATGGGGGTCTGTGGCTGCACTGTTATGGGGGATCTGTGGATGGCACTGTTATAGGGAATCTGTGGATGACACTGTTATGGGGGTGGTCTGTGGCTGAAACTGTTATGGGTGTCTGTGGCTGACACTGTTATGGGGGTGGTCTGTGGCTGACACTGTTATGGGGGTCTGTGGCTGACACTGTTATGGGGGATCTGTGGCTGACACTGTTATGGGGGATCTGTGGATGACACTGTTATGGGGGATCTGTGGATGACACTGTTATAAGGGATCTGTGTCTGGCACTGTTATGCGTGAGGGGGGTCTGTGGCCGACACACTGTTATGGGGGGGGGGGGCTGTGGCCGATGCACTGTTATGGGGGGGGATCTGTGGCGGATGCACTGTTATGGGGGGGATCTGTGGCGGATGCACTGTTATGAGGGATGGCACTGTTATAGGGGATCTGTGGATGTTACTGTTATGGGGGATCTGTGAATGACACTGTTATAGGGAATCTGTGGCTGGCACTGTTATAGGGAATCTGTGTCTGGCACTGTTATGGGGGATCTGTGGATGACACTGTTATGGGGGATCTGTGACTGACACTGTTATGGGGGATCTGTGGCTGACACTTATGGGGGTCTGTGTCTGCACTGTTATGGGGGATCTGTGGATGGCACTGTTATGGGGAATCTGTGGATGACACTGTTATGGGGGTGGTCTGTGGCTGAAACTGTTATGGGGGTGGTCTGTGCTGACACTGTTATGGGGGTCTGTGGCTGACACTTATGGGGGTCTGTGGCTGACACTGTTATGGGGTATCTGTGGATAGCACTGTTATGGGAGGGATCTGTGGCTGACGCTTATGGGGGTCTGTGGCTGCACTGTTATGGGGGATCTGTGGATGGCACTGTTATAGGGAATCTGTGGATGACACTGTTGTGGGGGTGGTCTGTGGCTGAAACTATTATGGGGGTCTGAGGCTGACACTGTTATGGGGGTGGTCTGTGGCTGACACTGTTATCGGGGTCTGTGGCTGACACTAATGGGGGTCTGTGGCTGACACTGTTATGGGGGATCCGTGGATGGCACTGTTATGGGGGATCTGTGGATGACACTGTTATAAGAGATCTGTGGCTGGCACTATTATGGGGGATCTGTGGATAGCACTGTTATGGGAGGGATCTGTGGCTGACACTGTTCTGGGGGTGGTCTGTGGCTGACATTGTTATGGGAGGGGGCTGTGGCTGACACTGTTATGGGGGGCGCTGTGGCTGACACTGTTTTGGGGGGGTCTGTGGCTCACACTGTTATGGGGGGGTTGTGGCTGACACTGCTATGGGGGCGCTGTGCCTGATACTGTTATGGGGGGGTCTGTGGCTCACACTGTTACAGGGGGGTCTGTGGCTGACACTGTTACGGGGGTGGTCTGTGGCTGACACTGTCACGAGGGCGCTGTGGCTGACACTGTTACGGGGGCGCTGTGGCTAACACTGTTATGGGGGCACTGTGGCTGACACTGTTACGGGGCGCTGTGGCTGACACTGTTACGGGGGCGCTGTGGCTGACACTGTTACAGGGGCGCTGTGGCTGACACTGTTACGGGGCGCTGTGCCTGACACTGTTATGGGGAGGTCTGTGGCTGACACTGTTATGGGGGTGGTCCGTGGATGACACTGTTATGGGGGTGGTCTTTGGCTGACACTGTTATGGGGGAAGTCTGTGGCTGACACTGTTATGGGGGGGAAGTCTGTGCCCGACACTGTTATAGGGTATCTATGGATGACACATAGCATCTTATGCTATGTGTCATCCACAGATCCCCCCATATGAGTAATAATGATCTTCTACATGGTGAGGCAGGCGGGCGGGCTGCCAGGCACTGGTAGCGCAAGTCACTACGTCATGCGCCTGAGCCGCCTGCTTCATTCATGAAGTGGGCTGGGCAGGGGCGTCACTTAGTGACCTACACATTGGACGGCCGCTCTTTCTTCATTACCGCCGCGGGAGACGCAGAGCTGCAAGGATATGCAAATGAGCTATCTGCTTCTCCCGCGGCGGTTTTATGCTCCTCCATCTGGCGGCCCTTTCACCTCACTGTGGACGCGGCCGCTTGCCTCCTGCACCTCACTGTGCTGCGGCCCGCGTCCCATATACCTCCTGTGCCCTGTGCAGTCGGTGAAGGCTCCATGCTCCTCCATCTTAGGCGGCCCTGTCAGCTCACTATGGACGCGGCCGCTTACTTCCTGCACGTCTCTGTCCTGCGGCCGCGTCCCATATGCCTCCTGTGCCCTGTAAAGTCCATGCAGTGTGTGGCGAATCCTCTGTGCACATGCGCACTTTAGAATTCGGCACACACGCACGTCAGGGACACAGGGATTTTATTAGTATAGATGACCACCCTAAAATTGATAAGTGGTGCTCGTGCTGGCACACTATAGGAAAAAATGCCGGCATCTCTGATGGCCGGGACTGTGGGAGCTCACACAGGCTGGTGCTTTTTTATAGCATGCAAGCACGGCCACCACTGATGGATTGCAGGGTGGTTGTAACCATGGAAACGAGCAGTGTTTATTGTGATGGAAAAATGATCCAGCCAGCAAAGGAAGCAATATGGACAATCACAATACATTAGTAAGTGCCTTGTATTAATTTTCTCTACATAATAAATGCTATTTGCTGAAGTGGCAAAACCTCTTTAAGTGCTTGACATAGTGCTACTTTACTAGTGTTGAGCTTGAATATTCGAATAGCGAATTTCAATTGCGAATATCACAACTTCGAGAATTCGCAAATATTTAGAATATAGTGCTATATATTTATAATTTCGAATATTCGTAATTTTTCCATCTATACAAGTGATTCCTCCCTGCTTCTTGCTTGTGGGTCAATGAGAAGGCAGCAATGTTAAGTTCACAACAATACTTAATGCACCAATAATTAATATGTAGTCAGACCTGCCAAAATGTGAAGTTGCACGTAGTGTGAAAAAAATATTCTAATTTGCGCAATCGTGAATATATTGGAACACTCTATCTGCATATAAAGCTGTTGTAATGTTCTGTTATGCCAACCATTTTCTCCAGTCTCAGGACCCACGTGACCCACGCTTGAATTTTTACGAATTACGCATTACGAATTTGCATTATGCGATTTTTACATTGCCGATTTTTCGCAATCAAGAGGACCAAGAGAACTCTGAAAAAGAGGATTGGAGAACATATATATAACATTGAGATTGGGTACGAAAAACACTCATTATCAAAACATTTTAAAACTCACCACAATCAAGATCTTAGTGGTCTGACATATATGGCTATAGAAAAAATTGATAAAGATTGGAGAGGTGGCAAACACACTATGCGATGTCCCGTGCAGAGTCAAGATACATTTTTGAATTTAACACTCTAATACCTCATGGTCTGAATGCTGAACTTGAACTCTTCGGTTGACTTGGACCCTTCCCCCTCATTCACATATGTGGAAGAAAATATAGAAAATAGAAACAACACAACAACAACAACAAAAAAGAAAAAATTAAAAAAGGAAAAAGAAAAAAGTAAAAGTCAAGTATAAATCTATAAATATAAACCAAGAATAAATCATTAAATAAAGAATTAAAAAACTATTTTAGTAAGGAATTCTATTAATCAGAATCACTTAGTCCAGAGGTGGCTAACCTGTGGCTATTGCTGTGGAGCCGGGAAGCAGTCAGGCTGGCTCACTCTTCACCCCATGCTCAGATATCTTTTCCTGATCGGGCACCGTTGCTACTTTGCAGCTCTAGCTCACTCTTCACTACGTCCTGATGCACACAGTGTGAGAACGTAGTACATGAAGACATGCACTATGACCTGATGCTGTGCTTATCAGGTCATAGTGGAGAGCATGTCAGACCTGCAAAGTAGCAGCTGCCCGAACAGGAGACCAGTGCCTGATCAGGAGAGGGAAGAGAATTTTTTAAATTATAGAACTGAGCATGGGGGTCTGATCTAAGCACGGGAGGTTCTGATCTGAGCATGGGGGAGGGGTCCTGATCTGGGCAATGGAAGTCTGATCTGAGCATGGGGGGTCCTGATCTGAGCAATGGGGGTCTGATCTGAGCATGGGGGTCAAATCTGAGAATGGGGGAGTCTTGTGTGAGCATAGCTTGGTCAGGTCTGAGCATGGGGGGAAGATCTGAGAATGGGGGGGGGATCTGAGCACTGAGGGTCTGACACTGAGAGTCTGATTTGTGTTGTCTGATATGGGCATTGGCGGTCTGATTTGGAGGTCTAATGAGGTTTGGGGATCTTATTTTAGGTCAGATGAGAATTGGGGATCCGATTTAGGAGTCTGATCTGAGGTCTGGTGAAAAATATATTTTTTCTTTTTTTTTCTCTGCTAATGGAAAATAAGTACAAAGTAACAGTTTTTGTATATGTAGCCTGTCCTTCTCTTTTCAAGTCGCAGCAAGTCCTTCTTGTGAAGTGGGTTCTTCTTTCACGTGATTTCTCAATTAGTTTAAATGGACCACTCAGACGTTTGTTCTCTCCCTGCTGGAAATAACTCTGGAGAACAGAATCTGGATCCCGTTTAACCAAGCATACACCGACTCTCCTATGTACTCGATGTTCTGTGTAAATCACAAAGGCACATACATAGTGAAGTACCGTCGAGTTATCTACTAGAGTATACTTGTAGTTCACTCACGGGATTCACTGGTTCTCAGGCACATCAAACAATCATTATTCCACCGCCAACTTCAAGTTGTCTCCTCTTCCTATATATGGATTAAATTCCTTTCATAGTGAGTAATGCAACACACCATTAAAAATGTCTTCGTATTTATTATACTCACAAACGATGGGCAGACTTATGGGGGGATCTCTGTGGATGACACTTATGGGGGGATCTCTGTGGATAACACTTATGGGCGATATCTGTGGATGACACATACAGTTGTGTTCAAAATTATTCAACCCCCACTGAAATTGAGTGTTTTGGCCAGTTTGACATTGATTTTGATCATTTCAGTCGTCTTGTTTACAATTAAATCAAAGAGGCACTTGTAAGTCAGACAAATATAACATAACATTTCTAATGAAATAACCACAAATGTCTTTTCTGTGCTCACATCATTATCAGTTTTATTCAACCCCCAAGTGACATTCAATCTTAGTACTTAGTACAACATCCTTTTCCAGTTATAACAGCTTTTAAATGTGAAGCATAGCTTGACACAAGTGTCTTGCAGCGATCTACGGGTATCTTCACCCATTCTTCATGGGCAAAAGCCTCCAGTTCAGTCACATTCTTAGGCTTGCGCGCTGCAACTGCTTTCTTTAAGTCCCACCAGAGGTTCTCAATCGGATTTAAGTCTGGTGACTGCAATGGCCACTTCAAAATGTTCCAGCCTTTAATCTGCAACCATGCTCTAGTGGACTTGGAGGTATGCTTGGGATCATTGTCCTGTTGAAAGGTCCAACGTCTCCCAAGCCTCAGGTTTGTGACGGACTGCATCACATTTTCATCCAATATCTCCTGGTACTGAAGAGAATTCATGGTACCTTGCACACGCTGAAGCTTCCCTGTACCTGTAGAAGCAAAACAGCCCCAAAGCATGATTGACCCCCCGCCATGCTTCACAGTAAGCAAGGTGTTCTTTTCTTCATAGGCCTTGTTCTTCCTCCTCCAAACATAGCGTTGATCCATGGGCCCAAACAGTTCTAATTTTGTTTCATCAGTCCACAGAACACTATCCCAAAACTTTTGTGGTTTGTCCACATGACTTTTGGCATCCTGCAGTCGACTCTTCTTATTCTTTGGAGACAGCAAGGGGGTGCGCCTGGGAGTTCTGGTATGGAGACCTTCATTACGCAGTGTGCGCCTTATTGTCTGAGCTGAAACTTCAGTACCTGCATCTGACAAATCTTTTTTCAGTTCCTCAGCAGTCACACGGGGACTTTTCTCCACTTTGCGCTTCAGGAAGCGCACAGCAGTCGAAGTCAGCATCTTCTTTCTGCCACGACCAGGTAGCGTTTCAACAGTGCCCTTTGCCTTGAATTTGCGAATGATGCTTCCTATGGTGTCTCTTGGTATGTTTAACATCTTTGCAATCTTCTTATAGCCATTGCCCTTCCTGTGAAGAGAAATCACCTCTTCTCTTGTCTTCCTGGACCATTCTCTTGACTTCACCATGTTTGTAAACACACCAGTAAATGTCTAGAAGGAGCTGAGTATCACAGTCATTTTACATCTGCCTAATTGGGGCTTATTCTGCTTGATTGCTGCTCCTTGACATCCAGAGGGGTTTTCAATACCTGATCGAAGACACTTGAATGAACCTCTGTTCTTAAGAGTGGTCGTCTTTAAGGGGTTGAATAATTGTGTCAATGAAGAAATCACAAAAAAAACATTTAATACTGTATTACAAAAACAACTGATATCATTTTAGTTGCATTTGGTTCTTTAAAAAGTCCTTGTAAGATTTCATTCTGAACACAATTACAAATGTACACTAAATTCCCTAAAACCCTATACAGCATTGGGGGTTGAATAATTTTGAACACAACTGTATATAGCATAAGATGCTATATATGTGTCATCCACATATATCCCCCATAAGTGTCATCCACAGAGATCCCCCCATAAGTGTCATCCACAGATATCCCCCATAAGTGTCATCCACAGAGATCCCCTCATAAGTGTCATCCACATATATCCCCCATAAGTGTTATCCACAGAGATTCCCCATAAGTGTCATCCACAGAGATCCCTCATAATAGTGTCATCCACAGAGATCCCTCATAATAGTGTTATCCACAGAGATCCCCATTATAGTGTCATCCACAGAGATCCCCCATAATAGTCTCATCCACAGAGATCCCCCATAATAGTGTCATCCACAGAGATCCCCCATAATAGTGTCATCCACAGACATCCCCCATAATAGTGTCATCCACAGACATCCCCCATAATAGTGTCATCCACAGAGATCCCCTATAATAGTTACATCCATAGATCCACCATTAGTTCAAAACCCAACAATGGTTTAAAATATTTTTTTTCTTATTTTCCTCCTCAAAAACCTAGGTGCGTCTTATCAAGCAAAAAATACGGCATATTTCTCTATTTGCACAATCACCATATCCACTGATTATCGCTATATATTTATATATTTGCATACATTCTGCACTAGAAGGCTTCTATATATCCCTTTCTATATATACTTATATAACCTATACATATCTTAAATATATTTTTTATATGTATATTTTTTATATCCTTTTATTTTTTATATGAATTTATATTTGTATCCATTCACATAGGGCGTTTTTATAATTGCTGTAAATTCATGTATATTTATATTTGTTTCTACTCCTAAGCATACATGTTGCATCCTCATATGACTATTTGGATTTAATATACAGACTGCTATGTCTCTCAAGAAAGACCGGCTTAATTTACACTTCAGTGGGATTTCTGTCCCCCAGATCCAACCTTAAAATCCATGGGATCAAGCAACAACCAACGATCCAGTCCATATTTTTATGACACCAATAGCAGATATAAATAGTTGGTAATGGCGAACTGCGGGCTACCACTGAGGAAGGAATCGGTTAGATTTCAAAACGCGTATGGTCTGTACCAGCAGGATCGCTGATATCATATGAACTTGTGACATGCTGTTCTTATAAAACCAAATTTGGATTTAAGAGCGCCATCCAGCAACACGTGGGACGCGGGACTTCCAGTGGGCGAGTAAGACTCCTTAATACTGTTTACCATCAGCTGCATCTCTAGGGCAAGGAAGCCTCATCACGTGGAATTCTATACATCAGCTGACAACGCTGTTACGAGTAGTTAACACTAACGGAAGTCACTGCTGCCCAGAGGACCGAGGTAAGCAGCTGCTCCTGTGCCTGTGACAGGTAGGATGCCACCAGACAAACACACGCTGCCTGGGTAAGTGCCTCCAGTTTATTGCTGTTAAAACAGGACACTACTGTTTTTCTATAGAGCGCGGTACCGCCAATTGCACAGTGCGGTAATACCGCTCATATAAGAATACCATTAATAAGTGATTACCTCTGAGGATATGCTTTTAAAGAGGACAATACTTTTATTTTATTGATTCCACCCTGGCTTACTGATAAGAATATAGAGGATTTGGGACTTTGTACAATCTAGAGACTATAGATTGAGATATATTGAGAGACAGAGTCGTTATTTATGCGCAATAACCTGAAGTTTTTTTTCAGCCGCACTATATGCTCTACGACCTATCACACAAGGAGTGAACAACATTTACAGGACATTCTCAATCTGGGAACTTTTATTCCTGCCACATTATATCTGATATATCAGTGTTAGGCCTCATGCACACGGCCGTTGTTGGGGTCCGCGTCCGAGCCGCATATTTTGCGGCTGGGCCGCAGACCCATTCACTTCAATGGGGCCGCAAAAGATGCGGACAGCACTCCGTGTGCTGTCCGCATCCGTTGCTCTGTTCCGTGCCCCCACAAAAAAAATAGAGCATGTCCTATTCTTGTCAGTTTTGCAGACAAGAATAGGCATTTCTATAATCGACCGCCTTACGTTACGCAAATTGCGGAACGGAACGCGGAGCAGCTTCCGTGTTTTGCGGATCCGCGGTTTGCGGACCACAAAACACCAACGGTCGTGTGCATGTAGCCTTATTTCAGATTTTTATAACCATTTTTATAACCACGCAATTATATATTCAGGTAACACTGAACCATCAGTCAATGCACCCATTGAATTGATTTATACAAATTCAAATTGATATCACTATTTGTTTGACATTTTTTGACATTGTTGGAACATACTGGACAGCAATATTTTCACTCTGTCCACTGAACACCGTCTCTCTTTCCCACCAGCCCAGGTAGACGGTAGGGGCACAGGGACTGTCCATCACCACCCCCCTGAGCTGGCGGTAGAGGGAACGGTCAAACATGAAAACCTTGTGGTGCAGAATAAAATTGAGCACAGTTATTATCAGCTCATTATGCTCACGGAAATAAGAACCTCTTTCCATCAAAAATGTCTGTACAGCCTCACATCCTCGTTGATGTAATATGCAAATATGTTGATGTGGGATACAGCTGTAGAGAGCTTCCACGTCTAGGCTGGCGAGGAAGGTGTCACTGTCACATCTGATGTAATTTAATCTCCTCAACACGTCCATTGAGTACCTAACGAAGGACGGCAGGCTAAACACAAAAGGCCTAAGAATCGTGTCTACATATACAATGATTCTCTCTGTTAGGCTCCCTATCCACGACACTATCGGCCTTCCCTTTAGGGGGTCAATAACCTTGTGTATTTTGGGTAGACTATAGAAGGCCGGCAGTGACGGATACATGGGTAACAGGTATGCAAACTCTCTGGCACTTATGAGTCTGCGTGCCCTCGCCCTACTCAGAATCTGATTCAATTCATTCTTATATGTATCAAGAGGGTTGTGATCTAATCTAGTATAACACGTCCTGTCTTCAAGAATTATCTTGCACATCTGTATGTATATGATGACATCAAGGACTACTGTATTACCCCCCTTGTCCGAGGGTTTGATCACAATGTTTGAGTCCCTCTGTAATCCCACCAGTGCTATTTGTTCCTGTTCTGTTATATTGCTGAGGTAGGGATTTTGGACATGTAGCGACCTTATTTTTTCAGTAACCACATTGAGGAAGAAATCGAGGGAGGATAAAAATGCCACTGGGGGGTATTATTTTTATGGTAATTTGAGGTCGGTGAATGGTCCTTCACCCAAAACTCTTTCACCCTCTTCTAAGAGACCAGCCAGTAATCTCACATCTGGGAGCTCATCTAGGTCAATACCAAATTTCTCACACTGTTCCCTATCATGGGTGCAGAAAAACTTCTTCCATTTTAATTTCCTGATAAATAAATGAATATCTTTCACCCATGTAAAGGGATTAAACCTACATTCAGACACAAATGATAAACCCTTGCTCAGGACTGCCATCTCAGCAGTACTTAAAACACGCTTAGAGAGATTAATAATCTGAGATGTATCTCTAGATGTTGTCACCATTAGTTGCCTCTCCTGTTCCTGAGTGGGTACTCGTTCGTCACTTGAGTCGGTTCTAGCGACCTCAAAGCTGTCCCTAAAAAGCCTCCCCGATGTCCTCTCTCACTGTTACCACGTACCCGGCCACGGGCTCTATCCACACCGAGGGAGAGGTATGGGTGTGGATAGAGCCCGTGGCCGGGGACGTGGTAACAGTGAGAGAGGTCATCGAGTGCTGAATTTAGGAGGCTCATAGGGGAACATTTACTTAAGATCAGAAGTCATGGTAATACCCCTGTTTTAAGTTGCAGGGGATAGAATATGTGCGACCACCACCTAGAGGAGGGGATGTGGATACACTCTTCCTCAGAAAGGAAGCGCAGAGGATTTTTACGCTGAATACAGTGAAACCAAAGGGTCTGAATGATGCTATATCATTTGCATGCTTCATTGAAAGAATAGCATTGCTCTGCACTATTCAGCTTATATTTACATCCTGCTGCTTCCTTGTCTATCCTCTTTTGCTGTCTCCCCTAATGATTATCTCAATTTTTCTCTACCTGCCATATATAGAAACAGGAGCCAATCGGCTCCATTTTGTCTCTAATGACAGTAGTAGTGACTGACATCTTTGTTTAGGCAAGTCACGGTTTATGCCAGGCACGGGTTTACTAGTTTCCAAACTATATATATCATGTTTGATCCAGATCTGGAAACATTTCATGGGCCCCATGTCCCCGTCCAGTTAAAACCATAGCATTCATCACCATAATAATGAATTCCCCACTGCCGATACGAAGAATGACGACAGGAGGCGTGGCCGGCGATAGCGGTCGTGCGCCTATTGGCTGCCTGTCATAAGTGAATGATAATGACAGGAGGAGGCATGGCCGGCGATAGCGGTCGTGCGCCTATTGGCTGCCTGTCAGAGGCTGGGCAGTGAGAGGGGAGGAGCTATCTCTATTTAACTAGCGCATATCTCGCATGCGCCACGGCAGCTACAGTGCCGGGAGGCTCATTGCTTGCTGCACGCACGCCATCAGAGGCTTGCAGCGTTTTGAACTAACAATAGTTTCATAGTCAGCAATAAGATCAAGTGTACTGGCATGATTGCTGCGCACCCACCATCAGGGTCGCGGTATATAGTTTCGACCAGACACTCAGATCAATGCTCCTGATGAATTACCGACACAAGTCGGCAGGGAAACGCGTCGAGCATTAGCATATGCAGGCTGACTCTTTTTCCTTCACTTGGGCCCTTTTAAGGAAAGTTCCTCCTGCACATTAGTCCTATACAGCAATAGGGTCCCGCACAGTTTATAGGGACTGCAGCCCTGAGGGACTAGTGCAGATATACTCTTAGGACTGCAACATGAGTGTTCCTTTATTTTCTATACTCCTAAATACAATAAGGAGGTTTTTTTGGTGGGGTTAACTTCGGAACCAGCATAAATATTGGTCTGATTAGTTAGAGTTCACACCAACCAGCCTATATTTATGGAGATTTCTTGTTTAATAATGTTAAATAATGTGTTTTTAACGTATTTAATTTAGGCAGTAAATAGTATTTACCTAGTATGTCTACCAACCTATTATTATATAAAAGTTAATCAGTTATATTGCTAGTAGCAACAACTGTGGAGTAAAGAGAATGTTCTGCTAATAATGACGACCACCTATATAGTATAGGGAATGATCTGTTACTAATGACAACCACCTGTGGAGTATAGAGGGTGTTCTGTTACTAATGACAACCACCTGTATAGTATAGAGCAGGCATCCTCAAACTGCGGCCCTCCAGATGTTGTAAAACTACAACCCCAGCATGCCCAGACAACCTACAGCTATCAGGCTACAGCAGGGCATAGTGGGAATTGTAGCTTTGCAACATCTGGAGGGCCGCAGTTTGAGGATGCCTGGTATAGAGAGTGGTCTGTTACTAATGACAACCATCTGTGGAGTATAGAGACTGGTCTGTTATTAATGACAACCACCTTGATAGTATAGATAATGTTCTGTTACTAATGACAACCACCTGTGGAGTAAAAAGAAGAAAAACTGCTACAAGAGGACATAGTTTTAAATTAGAGGGGCAAAGGTTTAAAATTAATATCAGGAAGTATTACTTTACTGAGAGAGTAGTGGACGCATGGAATAGCCTTCCTGCAGAAGTGGTAGCTGCAAATACAGTGAAGGAGTTTAAGCATGCATGGGATAGGCATAAGGCCATCCTTCATATAAGATAGAGCCAGGGGCTATTCATAGTATTCAGTATATTGGGCAGACTAGATGGGCCAAATGGTTCTTATCTGCCGACACATTCTATGTTTCTATAAGTATATAGCTGTTCTGTTACTAATAACAACCACCTGTGGAGCACAGAGACTGGTCTGTAACTAATGACAATCACTTGTGCGGTATAGACGCTGTTCTGTTACTAATAACAACCACCAGTGGAGTATAGAGACTGTTCTGTTACTAATGGCACTTATGGAGTAAACAGACTGTTCTATTGCTAATGACAACCATCTATAGAGTATAGAGACTGTTCTGATACTAATGCTAATAATAATGAGGCTAATAATGATGCTAATAACAGCCACTAGACATGAGCGAATTTCTCAAAAATTTGATTTGGCCAGTTCGCCAAATTTTTCGAAAAAATTGATTCAATGCAAATTTATTTGTGGCGAATCATGTTAAAAAAAAAGTATTTCCTGGCTGCAGAGAGCCTGTATAGTGGTGTAGAACACTGTGCCTTGCAGGAACACACATAGGGAGTCTGCTGTGGTAATGAAACAATACTGTGAGTCAGTATGACACACGGATGACAGGCAACGCTCTTAGTATTACTGCATACTTCACTTATTTGGGCAGTTATGGGGCCAAAACTGACAAAATAACTCAAGTGTGAACTTAGCCTTACAGGTCAATGTTAGCACCAGATATAAAGAACCATGCAGAGGCCCAAGATACTACTATAGCGTGAAAGAGCGCACTTCTTTTACACCGTTGTCAGCTGATTCCACATAGATGTCTACAGAACCTGTTCTATTAAACGCTTAAACAAGTAGAGCCTCCCAACAGAGTGGAGAGGGTGTCAGCAGTAAGTCTGCCTTGATGTCACTGATTATTTTTCCCTTCCTCTAATCCATCAGAACAATAAACCCCCCAAAAATGGATCCTGTCTGTTGAGCATCCCCTTCCCTCGGTCAGCATTTGGTCAGTAATCCATCAGTATTGCTTAAGCCAAAAAAAAAAAACAGGAGTGGATCCAAAACAGAGATGACACGTGAATGGAATATTTGCATGTCTTCTGTGTTTTGTACCTACTCCTGCTTTTAGATACCAAATCATAAGCCAATTCTAATGCAAAATAGGGAACGTATCATACAGGCCTTACAGCTGCTACATAGACAGGATCCGTTGTGCGTCAAATTTTTCCTTCCTTCTGACAGATCTGAAGAAGGGTCAAATAAATGATAATGTCAACCAGGCTAAAAAGGCAAAACAGTGGCCCAGTCATAGAGTGGGGAAGGTGGGAACAGCATGAGAAGTCCACAGAGTGGCCCAGTGACATAGCGCTGAGGCGGCAGCAGCATGAGGAGACCGCAGAGTAGGGATGTTGCAGCAGCATGAGGAGACCACAGAGTGAGGATGTGGCAGCAGCATGAAGAGACCACAGAGTGGTGAAGTGGCACTAGCATGAGGAGACCACAGAGTGGCAAGGTGACATAGTGTGGAGGTGGCAGCAGCATGAGGAGACCAGAGTGATAAAGTGGCAGCAGCATGAGGAGACCACAGAGTGGCACAATGACATAGTGTGGAGGTGGCAGCAGCAGCATAAGGAGGCCACAGACTGGCAAGGTGACATAGTGTGGAGGTGGCAGCAGCATGTGGAGGCCACAGAGTGGCACAATGACAGAGTGTGGAGGTGGCAACAGCAGCATGAAGAGACCTGAGTGGTGAAGTGGCAGCAGCATCAGGAGACCACAGAATGACCTGGTGATAGATTGGGGAGGGGAGGTGGGTGGCAATAACAGTACTCGCTGACGATAGTGTGTGTAAGAAGGAGCACTTGGCATCAGACGTGTGGTATCAGGCAGGTGACAGCATCAGAATAGTAGTCGAGGCCAGTAGCCAGAATAAAATGGTCTCTTATGTCAAGGTTTGGGGATGGCATCATGGATGATCTAATCTGATGCTTCAGGCATTGGTGGGTTGAAATCCTGGCTGATCCATGCTTGATTCACCTTGACAAAGGTCAGTCTCTCCACATTATGGGTGGACAGGAGAGTTCTCCTTGGGGTAACAATGGCCCCCACCACACTAAACACCCGCTCTGATGCTACACCACTGGCCGGGCAGGACAGCTTTTCCAGGGCAAATTTGGCCAGTTGCGGCCACAAATCCAGTTTGGCTGCCCAGTAGTCCAGTGAATCTTCAATGTGGGGTGCCACCACCTGCTGGTTCAGGTTCTTTTCCAGGTCTAGCTGCTGCTGCTAGTGAGTCGTTTCTTCACTAGGTGGGTTAACAAAGCTGCTCATCATTGACATTAGACTCAAGCTGCTGCTGATGGAGGTGGTACTACTAGCAGCCATGGCAGTGAAAAAAGAGTGCAGACGGTCCCCCCAGTCAGACCTGCGAGAGGATGGAGAATGGCCTAGATAGGCAGCGGCCAACTGACTACATACGATGTCTCTATAGTAGTTCAGTTTGTCCACCATCTCAGCGGGTGTAAAAAAGGCCCCCATTTTGGACCGAAAGTTGGAGAGCTAGAAGTCATGACAATTCGGCTGTTACTACCCAAGCAAGTGAGCATGCAGCGGATCATTTGCGCAAGTGACGCGGAGGGACTCCCTGCCTCCATCTCCACTGAATACTGCCACGGTGTGCCTGGGTCATCTTCCTCGTCTACCTCATCTTCCTCTTGCTCCTCTGGCTGCTCCTCCTCTCCTGTCACCTATTTAGAAAAATCACCCATTTCGCTACAAATTGTTTGTGCTCCAAGCCCAACAGGACTCATGTGGCCGTGAGATGTAGGCCCCACGTCTCCAGTCCCTTGACCAGCCAGATTTACTAGCATCTGTTCCAGGATATGAAGCAGTGAAATGACGTTGTTCATCCCGTAGTCCTGGCAACTGATGTAACCTCCTCAAAGGGCCTGAGCAAACGGCAGGTGTCACGCATGAGGTCCCACTGGCTGACATCTAAGTTATACAGGGGAGTACTCCTGTCCACTTGGATAATCAAGAAATCGTTTATGATCTTTCTCTGTTCGTATAGTCGGTCCAACATATGGAGGGTGGAATTCCAACTGGTGGAAATGTCCATATCAGCCTTTGTCGGGGGACGCTGTTCTGCCGCTGCAGCTCAAGGAGGTTGTTCTTGGCAGTGTACAAGTGGCTGAAGTGCATGCAAAGTTTCCTGGCCATTTTTAGGATGTCTTGCAGATGGGTGGAAGACTTCAGGAACCGCTTGACAACCAGATTGAACACGTGCGTCATGCAGGGCACATGGCTCAGCCCTCCTTGACACAGCGCCGACACCATGTTCTTCCCATTGTTGGTCACCATTGTTCCATTTTTGAAAGACACAGAGCAGTGCCTCCCCTGTGTGACAGCATTCGCCCAGACAAACGAGGTGTAGAACAGCGTGATAGCACCGTGCCGTGCACATGTGGTATGCTTGAGGAGCACTGTGAATTGTCCCTGCAGTGGAGGCTGAGGACACGGTGGTGGATGAGGAGGCAGAGGCAGACATTGTCGCAGAAACAACGACATGAGAAAGTGGAGGTGGAAGTGAAGCCATCTGGAAAAGTTGCTGGCGTGTCTGTGCATGAACCACATTCACCCAGGGGGCCGTAAAGAACATGTTTTGTCCCTGACTGTAGTTACAGTTCCACACGTCAGCACTGCCGTGCACTTTGGCAGACACCAACAGGACTGGCCCACCTTCTGTTCTACTTATTTGTGCAGGCTGGTACTGCCTTTTTGGCAAATTAATGACAGCTTGGGACTCTTCACCTTGGCTCGGCACAAGCCATCATTTCTCTGAAAGGTGCAGAGTCCACCACTTGGAAAGGGAGGGACTGCAGTACCAGCAAATTGGACAGGAGCGCATTCAGCTTCTGCATCATAGGATGACCACACGCGTATTGCTGTATCTTGGCAATTGCTTCGGTGATGGATTGCTGACGAAATGAGTGACGAGAAGTAGGACGAGGAGGAGCAGGAGCATCAGGACCAGTAGATGATGGGAAGGAAAGACAGCTCCCTTCGGCTAAGGTGTTGGAGCCTTGTTTGACTGATATCTGGTGCATGCCACTGGGCGATGCAGCGGTTGCTGTGGGAGGCTGGACCACCACATCGGAGCCACGGTTCTTGCAGGCCACTTTATGGTGATGCTGCATATGTCGCAGGACTGTGGTGCCAAAATTGGCACCCTTGCCCACAGATTTGGAAAATGGCCATTTTCATCTCCTCCGACGACTTAACAAAAAACTGCCACAACACCGAGTAGGTGATTTTACCCTGATTTTACCCTCAACACTCTGCACTGACTGACTGCTTTGGCAGCTGCCTCTGTGAACCCCTGCACCACTACTTTTCCGGGCAGGTAGGCTCCTGCAAAGTGGTCTACCCTGGGTAGAAAAAGACAGAGGCAGGTTGAGGACAGGTGAGGGCAGAGGGCCTGCTCCTGGGCCATGTCAACTAAGGGTTGTGTCTGATGATCACATTGACTCTTGGCTGGGGGTATCTGATGTAATTTGGGATGAAGAGGATGACCGAGTCAACCATTCAAGCACCGCTGGGTTGCTGGTCAAGACACGATCGCTAAATGACACCGGTAACTCAGGCCTCTCGAAGTGACCCCTGCTGCAATGCCCCCTTACTCTGCTGCAATCTGTGCCTGCCCCAGAAATATTCAGGACTCTGCCCCTCCTCTGTGCAGGGCCTATCACAAAAGCTGTTAGATCAAATAAATAGGGCTAATAAGCTGTTTTTTTCCCACTAATACACCCCAAAAAAGACTTTAGAACATATAATTGCACTGCTAAATGGCAAATAAGTCCTTTTTTTTTAATAAGACACCCCAAAAAAGGCTCTAGAACATATAACATGCACCGCGCAACAGCTAATAAGGCTTTTTTTTTCACTAATACACCACAAAAAAGGCTTTAGAACTTTTAACTGCACTGTTGAACGGCAAATAAGCCCTTTTTTTCCACTAATACACCCCAAAAAAGGCTTTAGAACATAAAACTGCACTGCTGAATAGCAAATAAAACTTTTTTTTTCCACTTATACACCCCAAAATAGGCTGTAATGTTGTCACTTCACCGCACAACGGCTAATAAGATTTTTTTTCCACTAATACACCCCAAAAAAGGCTGTAATTTTGTCACTTCACCACACAAAGTCTAATAAGCCTTTTTTCCCCACTAATAGACCCCAAAAGAGGATTTAGAACATATAACTGCACCACTGAATGGCACATAAGCCCTTTTTTTCCACTAATACACCCAAAAAAAGCTTCAGAACATATAACTGTACTTCTAAATGGCTAATAAGATTTTTTTTTCCCACTAATACACCCCAAAAATGCTGTAATTTTGTAGTTTCACAGCCCAACGGCTAACAAGCCCTTTTTCCCCCTTTAATACACCACAAAAACGGCTTTAAAACATATAACTGCACTGCTTAAGGGCTAATAAGCCTTTTTTTCCACTAATAAACCCCAAAAAAGCCTGTAATTTTGTCACTTCAACTCACAGCGGCTAACAAGCCTTTTTTTCACTAATACACCGCAAAAAAGGCTTTAGAACATATAACTGCCCCGCTGAATGGCAAATAAGATTTTATTTTCTACTAATACACCCCAAAAAAGGCTGTAATTTTGTCACTTCAACTCACAGCGGCTAACAAGCCTTTTTTTCACTAATACACCGCAAAAAAGGCTTTAGAACATATAACTGCCCCGCTGAATGGCAAATAAGATTTTATTTTCTACTAATACACCCCAAAAAAGGCTGTAATTTTGTCACTTCACCGCACAAAGGCTAATAAGCCCTTTTTTCCTACTAATACACCCCAAAAAAGGCTTTAGAACATATAACTTCAACCGCTGAACGGCTAATCAGACTTTTATTTTCCACTAATACACTACAAAAAAGGCTTTGAAACATATAACTGCACCACTGAACAGGAAATAAGCCCTTTTTTCCACTAATACACCCAAAAAAAGTCTTTAGAACATATAACTGCACTGCTGAATTGCTAGTAATACTTTTTTTTCTTTTAATACACCTCAAAAAAGGCTGTAATTTGTCACTTCACCACACAACGGCAAAGAAGCCGTAGAAATATTTTCTAGCAATATACCCTGTTAACGGCTGTAGCACACAGCACTTGCACCCCAATTACAAGCAAGGTTTGCTTGAATTACAGAGGTATCATCTATTGCAAACCTGGAAGCAGCAGTATAATAGCAATTTGGATCCCCAGTCAGTGCAACAAGGTGTAATAGGATTGCTCCAATTACCTAGGCTGTACACTCCCCTATTGGACCCTGTTCTCCTTCTAATGATCTTTCCTTGAACTTCTATTCAGCCAAAAAAAGTTTTAAAGTCTTTTTAGCACTATCTCGAGAGCCTGCTGGCATCTCTCCCTGCACTAAGTACACTAGAAAATGGCTGAATCCAAGATGTCTGAGGCTATTTATTGGGCTGTGACATCACAGGGGCTGGCTGGCTGCTGATTGGCTGCATGCATGGCATTGTGGGTGATCCCTCGTTTTCAGAGTTCTTTGCTCAATGTCCTAACATGTGCAGCAGACATTTTAGGAAGAAATGAGATTTGTTACCATGAAGCTTGAGGAAATTCGGATTCGGTGCAAATCGAATTGTTCCTAAATTCGGATTGAATTCCACTTTGTCAACTTCCATTTGCTCATCTCAAACAACCACCTATACAGTATAGAAACTGTTCTGTTACTAATGCTTCATGTGGCATATAGAGACTGCTCTGTCACTAATAACAAGCAGCTGTGGAATAAACAGACTATTCTTTTACTAATGACAACCACGTCCAGGGGCGTAGCTACAGGGTTACCATTGGTCTCAATTGAGACTGGGCCCCTTAAGCTGGTGCGGGCCCACAGGGTCCCCCTTGCCAATTGTGCACCACCAATTATGTATTGCCATCCTCAGGAAGGCGATACAGGTAAGAGCTAAGGTGGAGCAAAGGAGAGATGCCTCCCTGCCCTACCTTTCCCTCTGAGCGCCCATAGCCTCTCAGAGCCTAGCACAGGGAGGGCAATGACATAATCATCCTCGTGCATTCTGGCAGATAATTATTTCTATATTGGTGAGATTTAGGGGAGCACTATTACTGTGGTGAGGATCCTGGCACAGTATCAGCTTAGCACAATTATGTTTGGGTTACATTATGTTTACACTATTAGTATTAGGGGTACTATTTTCTGGGCACAGTTATTTTTTTGGGCACTGTGTGCAAATAATTATTGAAGAGGGCTCTATCTGCATGGTACTAGTATTTTCAGGGGGACAGCTTCTACAGTATATCATTATGGAACACAATATGCACAGTATTGGGAGTGGCAGGATGGGGTGTTCAGAAGGTGGAAGAATGATAGAAAAGTAGGAAACAGGAAACTATGATGTTTTTCAAACTCTGCTGAAACAACAGAAGACTTCCTAATAAAAAAAGTTACAGCAATATAATAATACCCCAATTAAGATCTGACTCATATATAGCAATAAAACCTACTTGAGAAAAGTGTGTTACTGAAGCTCAAATAAATATAGAGTACAATAATTTATTGAAACACAATCCATAAACACTTGTGGCAAGAGATAGCTGAAAGACATCATGATAGCAATCTGGTCTGAAAGATGAAGATGAGGAAAGAGAACTTCAGAGGAGGAGACGTTACTGGGTATAAGAGTTATATCATGCTATATTATACTGTATGATTTGTATTGTTATATGTAATGTTTTCCAAGTATACCTTTAACAGTAGGGCTGGAGGGAAAGGGTTGGGTCGAGAATTTGTAAGCGCTTTTTGTAGCCATCCAAGAGACCCATGAAATGTTCCCTGTGCCATTGGCTGCCACACAACCCCAAAGCGTGATTGATCCACTCCCACCCTTAATGGTTGGAGAGGTGTTCTTTTCATGAAATTTGGCGCCCCTTTTCCTCCAAACATCACTTTGCTCATTGTGTCCAAAGAGGTTTATTTTAACCTTATTGATCCAAAGAACTTGTTTCCAAAATGCATCAGGCTTGTTTAGATGTTCACAGACTTCTGACACTGAAGTTTGTGGTGAGGACACAGGTTTTCTTCTGATGACTCTTCCATGAAGGCCTAATTTGTGCAAGTGTCGCTGAACAGTGTCCAGTCTGGTAAATATTCCTGAAAGTCTTTTGCAGTCAAGCAGTCAAGCAGGGGTTCTGATTTGCCTTTCTAGCAATCCTACGAGCTGCTGTCTCAAAAAAATTTTCAGGTCTGTTCACCTCCACTATTCCTGCTAACTTCCATTTCTTGATTACATTTTGAACTGAGGAAATGGCAATCTGAAAACACTTTGTTATCTTTTTGTAAACAAAAGAAAGAAAGTTCCAGCACTTGTCAGAGTGCACTCTGTCAGAGCGTTGTGGTGCTCAACCTCTGGGAGGTGGTTCCCCTCCCCCTCCACTTTGTGTTGGGGGAGTGGATCTACTTAATCCTGGAGGTTTGGCAGTCCATACGATTATGACTAAGAACGCTATAGTTTGAAATGAATAAATTGTGCGGTGGTGTAAGGTGGTGTCCACATGATGTAATTTGTTACCGAAAATAAAGATGAAGCAACAAAACGATTTCCAAGTGCTGGAACTTTCTTTCTATTGTTTACGTCTGGTTCGTTATGTGCACGAGGGATGATGGATACATGGTGAGCTGGATTTTTTTTATGGACGTTATCTTTTTGTAGCCTTCTCCTGCTTTGTGGTCCTGAACCATTTTCATTTTCAGAGTGTTAGGCAGCTGCTTAGAAGAATCCATGGCTACTGTTTATTGGGACAAGGTTAAAGGTGTCTGAATATTTATAAAGCTTTGAAATTTGCATCACATGGCCTTTTGAAATTATTATTTTGAACAAGCCTTAAACCTAACAGGCTATTTAAGGTCTGGTCAAAGTAATTTGCTCAAATCTCCTTGGTTTCCCATACTTTTGCAAGGTACCCCTTTCCCCTTTTAACTCTAAAATTGGACAAAACCAAAATAATACACTAATATTGCTTAAAATGTTGAAAAGTATGTTTCATCTTTAACTTTTTGTCTTTTGGAGATAATTTCATCTTCAACTTGCTTAACTGATCACAGTAACAGTCATTTTGACCAGGGGGACCCAAACATTTACATGCCACTGTACATAGTTAGAACTGTAATAAAGCACTATCAAATAATGGTGATTTGTAGCTTATTTGATAACATAGTCGTCTTAAGTCAGGACCTTTTAGAAAAATTTCAGGTGCCATCTAGTGGTTGACAAGCAGAATACATCTGAACAAAACCAAGGAAGGGATGAAGTCATGTACAACAGAAACATAATAGGCTTTTTTATGGCATCAGTTAATAGAAGCTGAAGGTCATTAACAGAAGCCATGTTATGCAGCAGAGCTGAAAGTAAAAATAATAGAAAAACAACGACAACCCATAATTCTTCATGGCTTATAGTGATGAGCGGCAGGGGCAATATTCGTATTTGCGATATTTCGCGAGTATTTGGTGGAATATTCGTCACATATTCGCCAATTTGCGAATTCGAGATTATTTTCTTGATTCCGAAAAATCGGCAATGTAATATTCACGTAATGTGCGCAAAATACAGGCGTGGGTCACTATAGCTATATTTTTCAAGATGCTATAAGTTTCCTGAGACAATAGCTTTATATGAAGATAGAGTGCTCTAATATATTCGCGATTGCGAAATCGGCATTAATGATGCAAATATTTAGCCGCAATACGTGCAACTTCACATTTTAACAGGTCTGACTACATATTAGTGATTGGTGCACTAAGTGTTTTTGTGAACTTGTGACATCACAGAACTATGTATGTATGTATGTAGCATACATACATACATCACTATGTATGTAGCATGTATGTATAGACAGCTACACTATATTACTATCTAACCTACACTGACTATCTCCCACTGACTATCTATATTATATATATATAAGCTAACTAACTACCTATCTAATGTCATGACACAGGAAAGCAGAGAGCACAGCAATGACACTGCTGTCTCTCTCAGAACTGTACTAAACTGTAGAAAATGGCTGTGGGGAGGTTCTTATATACTAAAGGGGTAGGCAACTTTCCTATTGGTTGCTAAGGATGTTGCTAAGCTCAGACAAAGACATTGCAGCCTTCTCATTGGCCCACAAGCAAGAAGGGAGGTTACTGGTTAAAAAAAAATCTTGAATATTTGAAATTATAAATTTATATCACTATATTCTAAATATTTGCGAATTTTTGAAGTGCCGATATTCGCGATTAATATTCGCGATTCGAATATTCGCGCCCAACACTAATGGCTGATGACACAAACATTTACAAGAGCCACATATAAGGTCAGATGTTTAATTGAATACACTATTATTTTAACAAAGAGTGACTAAATAGTATGTACTAATGTTAAAGAGTTCATAATATTGTCCATAAAATATATATACAGCTACTAAACAACAGACAGTGTTAGCCTGTAATGTCCTTGTATTACATATTATTTAGTCTACTTTTCCATCTACTGCCAAGGTGTCATATTTTAAGACATTCACTCAGCAAACAAATGCACACTTAGACAGGGACATATTTATCTGGTCATTAAATTTAACTGTAACTCGAGTAGTTAATTTGGACATTTATATAGTATGACAAACAGGGATGTAGTGTAACAGCATAGTGTAATGTTAGCACAGGGTATTAACAACAGTGTGAGTCAGCCTCTGTACAATAAAATTGAGAAAATGTGAAAAATATATTGTTGACCTTGGCCCACTGCTCCACTTACGGTTGAGTAATAGACTCTAAATGGTTATTTGTAATATGCAAAAATATAAAAAAAAAAATCCTAGTAATTAAACTTTCAGCCAAAGCCAGAATGGGTTAGTGGACTTTGGAGTAACAGTAAAGTAAAGATGTCGTTAAAATGAGTAATAATTATATTAATAATTCAGTGAATCTAAGAGTCTGAAGTGGACTTCAGGGAAAATTCAATTCGGCGTGAAGCCGAATATTCTCGTGCTTCTTGGTAACGAATCAATTTTCCCTAAAATGGATGTAAAAAAAAAAAAATACTCATCTCAACTATTTGAGCTCGAAGAGGCCACTGCGGCCATCTTGCTGGAAGATCCCACGCAAAGTCAGGTGTGTGGTGAAATATGACGTCCCCTCACCGGCCAATGTGATCACATATTCACGCACCGTGTGAGATTTCACGCAAGTGGATGAGCTAAGAACAATTATTTTTTTTTAACTGATCAACCCCTGATAGGCCTTAATATTAATCTCAGATGCTGCAATTCAGCGATGAATGGGGCATCTAAGGGGTTCAATAATGGGGGTCAGTGCAATCGCCGTTCCCCATCTTTGCAAACACTACTTACAAAGCAATGCACAATTACTTAGTCACGCAGCAAGTTTTCCCGTAAAATTCTGTGAAGCAGCCAAATCAAATTTTGAGGAGCTTTGCTCATCCATTAATAGCCCTTTATTTGCAGTCAAAAGATGCACACATTTCAAAGCTCATACACATTAGAGGCTATTTTTACATATATTAGTGGTTACCTTCAGAAAAAGAAAAATTGCAATAAGTTTCACTCTGAAATCTTCATTACTTCATCCAAATTTCCGAACCCTTGATATACAGGGTACAAGCTGCTCCTAGTTTCAGACTTTTCTAATGTGTACACATCCCTCCCAGGATGCTGTTGTCTTCCCTCTGCAAAAAAAACACGTTAAGTGCTTTCCTCCCCATATACAGCCTGTGTGAGCTACCCCCTTTGGATCTAACACCCCCTTCCTCCCACTGATATCTCTAACACTGACAAAAGGAAAAAGGAAAGCACCAGCAGCTACGTGAAGTCCTTACACACGCTCTGCAGAAGCAAAATGCTAGGACATTTTTATGAAGACTATTTAGATAGATATATCCTTTAAAACTGGAAGGTTACTGAACTTGAAAAAAATGGCAGCAATATTGTTATTAATGTTGTTATTGAGCTATATGGTACAATGTATTGCAGCTTCATTTAAAATAATACATAACATGCATTTATCATTTGGCAAAGTTGTATGAACTTAAGGATTCTTTCACACGGTCGTAGGCTGTTCATACCCGTGCTCCGGACTGCAAATTGTAGTCTACAGTGTATGGGCACTAGCCATGTGAATCCTGTATTGCAACACAGACCCATTTAACTTAAATGGGTCCGCAATCCGCAATATATGGCGAAAGATAGGACATGTCCTATATTTTGCAGTGCGAAAGCACAAAAACCTAAGCTTCCGCTCTGCACCGTGCCGTATTGAGGACCCATTCAAGTCAATGGGCTGCGGTCAGTGGTGTAACTAGAGTTCTATGGGCTCCAGGGTAAACTTTGGATCTGCACCCCCCACCTCCCAAGCAGTGCCTGGTCAGACCCTCTGTGACCGAGATTTCTACACCCCTGGTCTCTGGTAATAATACTATCCCCCCCCCCCCCACTAATGTACCTATAGCGCCCACAGTAATATCCCTATAGTGCTCCAGTAATGGCCCCCAGTAGTGTCCCCCACTGGCCCAGGTAATGTCCCCCACTGCCTCTAGTAATGTCCCCCACTGACCCAAGTAATGTCCCCCACTGCTCCAAGTAGTCTCCCCTAGTTATCTCCCCGACTTACCCTAGTAATGTGCCCCACTGCCTCCAGTAGTGTCCCCCACTGCCCCCAGTAGTGTCCCCCACTGCCCCCAGTAGTGTCCCCCACTGCCCCTAGTAGTGTCCCCCACTGACCCAGGTAATGACCCCCAGTGCCCCAGGTAATGTCCCCCACTGCCCCAAGTAGTTTTCCATTGCCCCTAGTTATGTGCCCCACTGCCCTCTGTAGTGTCTCCCACTGCCCCAAGTAGCGTCCTCCACTAACCCTAGTAATGTCTCCCACTGCCCCCAGTCTTCACTCATATGTAAGAGGACCTGTCACTGTCACTGTACTTCATGCCGAGCAAGTTCCAGCAAAATAAACCCCTAAAATCACAATTTTATTTGTCAATCGTTTAAAAAAGGCCCAAAAAAGGCCTACAAGATGCTGAAGAAAAAACTCCATATGGTACCATTAAATGTACAATCTAGATATAGGCATCCGAGTATATAAGTATTAATGGGGAAGCGAGGATTATCCCTATACTTTCCCTCTTCTTAATGCCTCAGTCCAGGAAGGACCCTTGATGGTGGAGACCCCCTGTCCACGTTCCTAGGCTAAACTTAACCCTGCAAATCCCTAAAGGCCTATAATATCAATTGGGGTACAGATATGCCCACTAAAAAGGGAAATATTGCAGAGATATATGCTCAGGACGCTCAAGATACAGTGAATTACACATATAAACAAATACTTATGGTCAACCGTTCAGTCAACCACCCAGGTAAACCTTAAACCTCGACACATTTCCCCCCTAGTAACACTACGGGATCATCAGGAGGTAGATATACACATTGGGTAAGATATAAATCAATCATATGTCAATCATCGATGTAACACAAAATATATATATATGCTGGGGCAGCACCAGATTTAAACATTCAGATAATGGCTGTGTGTGATATAACAGTGGAGTACAAAACAGATCTGTAACAACTTCTAACACACCACCGATGTGGATTAATCAGAGGTGTCATAATTGCCCTCATGTCAGTAATGAAGTCGACGGTATCAGTGGCCGGATCAGGTGTATTCCATATCCTATTGGGCAGAAATAATACACTGATATAAAAAAAAGTGTATTTAGTGATATGTATGATAAATTACAATATAGGAAACACTCACGGCTGACGATTTCATGCAACTTGATAAGATATGTCACTCTTACTCCAGTAAAGATAGCCTTGATAAAGCCCAGACTGTGATCAAACAAAAGATCACCAAAACTCAGTACCAAACACACACCATTCAACAGTCATGAATATAATGAATCTGCCTAACTTACATTGTCCAAGCCTCCTCCTGTTCAGTGCTAGTAAATGAGCGGGTGGTGCCATATTCGATTTCGTGATATTCGATTGAATATTCGCCATATATTCGTCGAAATCGAATATTCGTCATTATTCTATATATTGCGAATGTTACGCAAATTTATATTTGCATCGCGAATTAAACTTAGAGCTGAGTTCCTAATGGTTGTAACTTGTATTGCTAGAATTGACGAAGATAACGAATATCACGAATATAGCACTATATTTTCAATCTTCGTTATATTCTAGCAATACAACCATTAGGAACTCAGCTCTAAGTTTAATTCGCAATGCGAACATATACTCATTACTAGAGATGAGCGAACTTTAAAAAATAGTTCGGCGTTCGGGTTGTGGTAATCGCCGCATCCCATTATGGATTTCACTACCGCGGACTATACCGGCATATGGAATCCATAAGGGGCGGCTTCCACGAACCCGAACTGTTAAAAAGCTGAAGGACCTAGGGTGACGTCACCGTCATGTGATCACTGCAGGGGGCGTGGCTCAGCACGGGATCAAATCCAGTGCTGAGCCACGCCCGCTGCACTGATCACATGATGGTGACGTCACCCCAGGTCCTTCGGCTTTTCAACAGTTCGGGTTCGTGGAAGCCGCCCCTTATGGATTCCATATGCCGGGATAGTCCGCGGTAGTGGAATCCATAACGGGATGCGGCGATTACCACAACCCGATCGCCGAACTATTTTTTAAAGTTCGCTCATCTCTACTCATAACTGCATTGCGAATTCAACTTAAAGCTGGGTTCCTAATGGTTGTATTGCTAGAATATAACAAATATCACGAATATAGCACTATATTCTCAATCTTCATTATATTCTAGCAACGACCATTAGGAACTCAGCTGTGTTTCATTTGCGAAGCGAACATATAATCGCATTGCGAATTGAGCTTAGAGTCGATTCCTAATGGTTTTATTGCTAGATTCCTAATGGTTTATATCTAACCCAATGTGTATATCTACCTCCTGATGATCCCATAGTGTTACTAGGGGGGAAATGCGTCAAGGTTTAAGGTTTACCTGGGTGGTTGACTGGACGGTTGACCATGAGTATTTGTTTATATGTGTAATTCACTGTATCTTGAGCGTCCTGAGCATATATCTCTGCAATATTTCCCTTTTTAGTGGGCATATCTGTACCCCAATTGATATTATAGACCTTTAGGGATTTGCAGGGTTAAGTTTAGCCTAGGAACGTGGACAGGGGATCTCCACCATCAAGGGTCCTCCCTGGGCTGAGGCATTAGGAAGAGGGAAAGTGTAGGGATAATCCTCACTTCCCCATTAATACTTATATACTCGGAAGCCTATATGCAGATTGTACATTTAATGGTACCATATGAAGTTTTTTCTTCAGTATCTTGTAGGCCTTTGGGCCTTTTTTAACGATTGACAAATAAAATTGTGATTTTAGGGGTTTATTTTGCTGGAACTTGTATGAATTTTCAACCCCAGTATATAATTGTGACGAAAATTAAGCTGGAACAATTAAATTACTTCATGCCGAGCCTTGGCAGAGCGCTCAACTCACCTGCATCATATGCGCTCCAGCATCTATTAGGCCCCAGTGCTGCCCTACTAGAATTAGTCACAAATGAAGCAGGTGGGCAGAGCCTAACTGATGTTAGCCAGGCTCCGCCCACCCATATAATTTGTGACTCATTCTAGTGGGACAGTGGCGGGGTCTGATAGATATGATGCAGGTGAATTCAGCGCTCTGACGGGCCCTGTCCTGAGATACAACCTGTAGAATAATCTGTAGAATAATCTATCTATAATCAACCTGTAGAATTATTTATCTATCATTTATTCTTCTTTCTATCCATCATACATCCATTCATTCATCATCCATCTATGGCTATTAGTCTATCTATCTATCTATCTATCTATCTATCTATCTATCTCATATCTATCTATCTGTCTATCTCATATCTATCTATCTATCTATCTATCTATCTGAGAAAAATGACAGCGCCAGACAAAGTGTAGTGGAGGTGCAATCCTGATGGGCTCCCAAATAAATGAAAAATGACAGCACACTCAAGTCATGGAAAAAAGAAGAAAAAGTGTATTCATCCACGTGGACGCAATGTTTCAGCTAATACACTAGAGCCTTCCTCAAGGTTTGAGGAGGGCTCTAGAGTTTGAGCCAAAACATCACGTCCACATGGTTGAATAAACTTTTTCTTCTTTTTCCATGACTTGAGTGTGCTGCTGTTTTGCATTTTTTTAATCTATCTATCTCATATCTATCTCATTCTATCTATCTATCTATCTATCTATCTATCTATCTATCTATCCATCCATCCATCCATCCATCCATGTTCAGCTGCACAGGGGCCCAGTGCAGGAGGGTGCCGTGAGAGGCTCGGGGCAGGGCAGGGCAGGGGAGAGGCGTTTCCCTTACCTGTTCCTATCAGAGGCCGGTGGAGCCGCGCAATGACGTCATCGCACCGCCTGTGCCATACAGCGCGGGTCACAGGCCGGAAGAGGCCTGCACCATTTCACTGAGAGTGTCACGGAGGTAAGTATGTGAGTTTATTTTTTCTATTAACACTGCTGTTGTCCACTATGGGGGCATCTATTAGGCGGCATTATACTGACACACATGGGGGAGAGGAGCACTATGGGGGCATCTACAAGGGGGCATTATACTGGCACACATGGGTGGAGAGGAGCACTATGGGGGCATTATACTGGCACACATGGGGGGAGAGGAGCACTATGTGGGCATCTACTAGGGAGAATTATACTGGCAAACATGGGCGGAGAAGAGCACTATGGGGGCATTATACTGGCACACATAGAGGAGCACCATGGGGGCATCTATTAGGGGGTATTATTTACTGGCACACATGGTGAGAGAGGAGCACCATGGGGGCATCTACTAGGGAGCATTATTTACTGGCACACATGGGGGAGAGGAGCACTATGGGGGCATCTACTGGAAGCTCTATATACAGTATTAGAATTATACTGACACTATGGGAGGGGTGAGGAGCCATATAAGGGCATCTAATGGGGGCCGTATATATTAGCATTATATACTGTCTCACATGGGGGACACTATGGAGAAGTGGGGGAGAGGAGCACTATGTTGGCATCTGCGCGGGCCATTATATAGGGGCATTTTATACTGCCACAAACTATATGTGCAATATAGGGGTGGGGATGAGTACTACAGTGGCATATTATACTGGCATACATTATGGGGGCACTATGGGGAAGGGGGGAGAGGAGCATTATCAGAGCATCTACTTGGGGCACTCTATAGGGGCATTTTATACTGGCACATTATGTCAGGCAGCATGGGTCGAGGGGAGTAACACTATAGGGGCATCTAATGGGGGCATTACGTAGGAGTATTTTATACTGGTGAAATTATAGGGCACTATGGGGACTTTAGCTCAACTGTGGGCACTAAGAGATTTTTGGGGCACACAGTAGGCAGCATTGGCACACATTATAAGAGCACTATAGGGACATTGGCTCTACTGGGGGCACTAATAGGAGGTCTTTTTTTACTGCCACACAACAGGGCATTTTTAAATTATTTTTGGGGGACATTATTTTTACACTATTAGTGTCGGGGACACTGTTTCCTGGGCGCAGTTATTTTTTAAGGCACTGTGTGTCAATAATTGTTGAAGAGGCACTATCTGATACTAGCCTTTTCAGGGGGGTTATCTGTTTCTGCAGTATAGTATTGGGGAGCACAACGGGCATAGTATAAGAGGTGGCAGGATAGCATGTTCAGAAGGTTGGAGGATGTTGAAAAAGTAGGAAACTAAGATGTCTGTCTGCCAAACTCTGCAGAGAGAAGAAATGGCTGAAAGAAATAATTATGGTGGTCTGGTCTGAAAGGAAAAGATGAAGAAAGAGAAGGTCTACATCTAAGGAGATGACACTGGATGTACAAGGTATGTGATGCTATACTAGGCTACTTTCAGATCAGCATTAGTGATTCCGGCAGACTGTTCCAGCAGGGAACAGCCTGCCGGAATTCACTGGATCTGGCACTGTTGGATGCAGAAAGAATGCCCGCCGGCTCCATTAACTATCTGGCAGAGATCTGGCAGAGATCAAGCCACAATCTGGCAAAAAGGCACATAATTAGAGGGACAAAAACCACTGCATGCTATGATTTGTGTCCGGACGGATCACAGTGCCGCAGGTGTGAAAGTAGCTTTACCCTGTATGTTTTGTATTGCTGTATGTAATATTAGGAGGGAATAGGTTAGGTTGAGAATTTGGCAAGGGGGATGGAGGGGCCCAGGCACATTCTTTGCACAAGGGCCCTTTGCTGTCTATCTCCTTGTCTATCTAACTCTATATACTGTAGGCTTTGATAAGCCTGCATTTCTGCATATGGCAAAGTAGTATTACCCAAACCCATACCATGATATATGCAGCACGTTTTGAGGTAATCTGTTTACTTTCACTAATTGCTTCTGTGCGGTGAAGGAAATCCCGGGTCTCATTTAAATCAAGCAAACATTTTGTAGAACAGCTTCTGACTTGCCCAAGAGAAGTTGCAAACAGTTTGAGATAATGAAAGCAATTTGCTTGCACTTCTTGAAAATATGGAAAAGACATCATAAGTAGTCACGTATGGAGGCAGATAAAGAATAACATGTTTATGAGCTTTGTTTAGTGTCTACTATATGAATAATGAATAGACTTCTCTCGGGATAAGTTAACCTTTATATTTGAATTTTACAGATAATCTGCTATGGAAGACAGACATGCATTGCACAGTTATATTCGGAATAATCTAAAATATTAGGGAGCAAGCTTATTGATGGAAAATTCATTTGTGTTATTGTGTGTGTAGATGCTTATTTTTTGATATTTAGAATTTTGTATGTTTCTTGCTTTGCCCAGTTGTGAAGTGCTGTGATATCTGCAGGTGGCATAAAAGTAGGTAAAGGTAACTATCACTAATATTCCTCTATTACACACTGTGATATGACGTTATTACCACAGTAGTCAAGCCTGTTCTCTTTTTTTAGTCTGTAACTCCAATCGCAGGTTCCACTGCAGTTCAAAGGTACATTATATGGCCAAAAATATGTGGTCACCTGACCATCACAGCTGTATGAGCATGATGGACACCATGTAGCATGGCAGCATGGCTAAGGTGGCTCAGGGGTTATGCTGCAGCACTGGGTCCTGGTGTTCAAATTTGACCAAGGCCAATATCTGCATGGAGTTTGTATGTTCTCCTCTAGTTTCTGTGACTTTCTTTTGGGTACTCTGGCCTCCCATGAAATTCACCCTAGAGGGTGTCGGGTATGGGTGCCTATAAGGCAACCACTGACTCACTTGCTCCACAACCATCCCTGTGCTTTGAGTCCACCTATCTTTCCCCATGGAGAGCCCGATACGTCACCGGATCTCCCAAAAATTGGGAAAGGCAAAATCTGCACCATAAATCACAACAAAATTCTGGAAATGAATGTGTGTGGACTGCAAAGTGTAAATTGAAAGCTTTAAACAGATATGGCATTTCAGTGCCCAACATGTTATGCCCAGTGTATGCCATCTGATACTACACTTTTAAATTGTTAGTAGAGTTCTACTGGCTACAAAGATGCCATAAATGTGAATGCAAACTGCTGACTGGGTATGTTGCAGGGTTCTGAAGGAAAAGAGCACCTTTTGACGAGCAGATTTTAATAGATTAATTTATGAGCGCTATGTTGCTTTCACATAGCCATAGGTACCAGTTTACCCATTTTCTGAGAAACATTAGGCAACAATACGCCTACAATAGGTCTCCTGTGCAATGGAGAGTGAGGGCTCTGCTGTCATATAAGAGCCGTGCTCCTGCTCTAATAGCCCGGACTAGCGGAAGTGCCAATCCAGGTCATTTAACCCCTTACATGCAGTGGGCAATAAGAAACATGTTTTTTGATAAAAAAAAATTAAAGTAAATAAATACATCTTTTTTTCATGTCAAAAATACTTTTCAATGGAAAACAATTGCAAAGATAAAATCTTCACATATTTGGTATCGACTAGTCCATAATGACCCGCACTATACAATTATCATGTAATTTATCCCATACGGTGAACACCGTAAAAAAAAAATATGTCAGAATTGCTGCTTTATACTGATCCACCACAAAAAAAAACTGAATTAAAAAGTGCTCTATAACCCAAAATGATAACAATAAAAACTACAAGGCATCCTGCAAAATTTAATCCTTCACATGGCGCCACAGAAAGAAAAATAAAAAGTTATGCGTCTAGGGATGTGGCGATGCAAAAAACATTTACTTCTTTCTTTAAAAAAGGGTTTTTATTGTGTAAAAAACTGTCTGTATTTGGTATTGCTGTAATCATACTAGACCCAGAGGATAAAGTTAATGTGTTATTTATGATGAATAATGATTGCCACAAAATTTATAAAAACATTTATGAATGTAAAAACTAAGTGGCAGTATTGGTGTTTTTCCCATCCCCCTCCCAGAAAGAGTTAATAAATAATTAATAAGTTAGTGTAATAATAATTAATAATTAATTAATGAATCAGTTAGTGTACCCCAAAATGGCACCATTAAAAACTACAACTTGTCCTCCAAAAAAACAAGCCCTCATATGACTAGATCAATGAAAAAATGTACCCTTAAGTGCCCATGCACACAACCTGGCCGTGTTTTGTGGATGCCGGCCGTGTGCGTTCCGCAATTTGCGGAATGGAACGGGTGACCCATGATAGAAATACCTATTCTTGTCTGCAAAATGGACAAAAATTGGATGTTCTATTTTTTTTGTGAGGCCATGGAATGGGGCAATGGATGCAGACAGCACATGGAGTGCTGTCCGCATCATTTGTGACCCTATTGAAGTGAACAGGTCTCATCTGTGGACCTAAACAACGGTCGTGTGCATGAGTCCTAAGGCCTCATGCACACGAACGTATTTTGGGTCTGTGTCCGAGCCGCATATTTTGCGGCTCAGGCGCGGACCCATTCACTTCAATGGGGCTGCAAAAGATGCGTCCTTTGCTCCGTTCTGTGGCCCCGCAAAAAAAATATAGCATGTCCTATTCTTGTCGGTTTTGCGGACAAGAATAGGCATTTCTACAATGAGCCATGTTCCATTCCGCAAATTGCGGAACGGAACGCGTAACAGCTTCCGTGTTTTGCGGATCCGCGGTTTGCGGACTGCAAAACACCTACGGTCGTGTGCATAAGGCCTAAGAGAGACTAGTAGTGATTCTCAAGTCAGTGTTAGTGAAAATTATGAAGGTGCTGAATTAAACACTTAACTGACGGATTAACGCCAAACAGAGCCCATTGACTATAATGGGACCCATTGGGTTTCCATTCGGGAGAACACTTTTTTAGCTGAGAAAAAAGACCAGCATGCAAGACTTTTCTCTGTGTCAAATCTGTGTCAACATGCCCTTAGTGTCCAGAAATATACCAACTAATAATTTTCTGCTCCTTCTAAATAACTTTTTAAAATCTGATTCTAACCATTGGGAACAAAAAAAAGTGTAAATTTAAAAATTCAAATCACCCCCTTTTCCTCAAAATGTAAATAAAAATATGTAAAAACAAAAAAAAATACACATCATGGGCATCCCACGTGCAAAAATTACTGTGCTATTAAAATATAAAAATATTTATCCCATACGGCAAACAGTGAAACAGAAAAAAGTCAAAATGGCAGATTCACAGTTTTTTAGTCACTTCACCTCCCACAAAAAATTAAATAAAAAGGGATCATAAAGTCATACACACCCAAAATGGTAATAAAAAGTATAGATTGCCTTGCAAAAAATCAGCTTCCAAATAACTGTACACATAACTACAAAAAAGTTATAGGGGTCAGAATATGGCGATAATTAAAATATTATTTTTCAAGATTTTTTTTTTCTTTACAGAATTAGAAAATAAGTAAAACTATATAAATGTGCTATTGAGGTAATTGTAATGACCCAGATAATGAAAGTTGCAGGCCAGTTTTACCACATAGGGAATGGCATAAAAACAAAGCCCATAAAACTGTGCCAGAATTCCATTTTTTTCCAACTCCACCCCATTTGGAATTTTTTTCCAGCTCCCCATTACATCATATGCAATAGAAATAGTGCCATTAGAAAGTACAACTTGTCCCACAAAAAAACAAGTCCTCCTACAGCTATGTGAATGAAAAATAAAAATGTTATAGCAGGGAGTGAAATATGAAAAAGCAAAAATGACGGGCACTGATCCGTGTGCACTCCGCATAGCCGATGCAGACCCATTCGCTTAAATGGGTCTGCAATCACGGACATGCGGAATGGAAGCACGGATCGAAAACCCACGGAAACAGTACACAGTGCTTCCGTGGTGTTTCTGTCTGTACCTCCGCACCGCAAAATAATAGAACATGTTCTATTGTTTTGCAGTGCGGACGAATCACGGACCTATTCAAGTTGAATGGGTCTGGATCCGGCCGCCGCACGGATGTTAGCCGTGCATTGGGGCCACAAATTACGGTCCCCAATGCACAGGAACAGCCGCACAAGGGCCGTGTGAACAAGCCCTTATATTAAATATCTGGCCTCAGGCAAAAAATAAACAAATCTTTTGCCTTTAAATTATTACTTAAAAATAAACATAAATAAATCCTCACAACATGAAATGTTGGCAGAACATACCATGTTCCAGGGAAGAAAGCAGACATTATGTGTGCTTGAATATCTTCCAGGAAAAGCTATGCTTGGGCGTGATATAAATCTCATGATGTTGAAGGTTTGCTGTAAGTAAAGTGATTCTTTGCTATGATTTTTCTTAACAGTATAGTGTTTTTTTTTTTTTGGGGGGGGGGGGTTTCGGAGCTTGACCCAGTATGGTCTTGACTGTGACACTCTCACATAATCAGGACTGCTTTCCTCTGTAAGCAGAGTTGCTACAACAGCCCATATAAGGGAAATATGAGGTGTTATGGTGGACAAATCATGTCTGCCAAAAGCCTTTTTTTAACTATTTGGAGAATAAGTTAATGGCGCAGTCTGACTTATTCTAAAATCTTATCAGAGCCACTTAATCCCCTACCATTTCTGGGGATGCAGCTCTGGTCCTCACCTTCAGGCCTCATGCACACAAACGTGTTTTCTTTCCATGTACATTCCGTTTTAATTTTTGGGGACCATATATGGAACCATTCATTTCAATGGGTCCGCAAAAATAAAAATGGAAGGTACCCCGTGTGGTTTCCGTATGTCCGTATTTTCGTTCCGCAAAAAAATAGAACATGTTCAATTATTGTTCTCACTACGGACAAGGGTAACACTGTTCTATTAGGGGCTAGCTGTTCCGTTCCGCAAAATAAGGAATGCACACGGATGTCATCCGTATTTTTTGCAGAGCCCTCTAAAGTCACAGCTGGTGAGTATAGATGAGCGAACTTTAAAAAAAAGTTTGCCGTTCGGCGTTCGGGTTGTGGTAACTCGCGCATCCCATTACGAATTCCACTACCGTGGACTATCGCGGCATATGGAATCCATAAGGGGCGGCTTCCACCAACCCGAACTGTTGAACAGCCGAAGGACCTGGGTGACGTCACCGTCATGTGATCAGTGCAGGGGGCGTGGCTCAGCACTGGATTTGACGTCACACTGTGATTCCAAATATGTGGAAGAGATTTTATTTTTGCTACTTTTTTCCATTAAAAAGCTTTTTTCAACTGAAAAAGTGTGTATTTTTAACTTGGATATATATTTTTCCATTTAATAAAACATTTTTAACTTTTTTTAAACAATTTACTAGACTTACAAAGGAAATATAACAGGTGATCTTTGATTGCTTTTACTACTAAAATACTGTTTATTCAATGCAATGTATTTTACTGTCAGTGCTATACTGACAGTCACAAGCAGGCTGCGCCGGAGAGGTACAGCCTGCTAGGAATACAATGCAGGCAGGCATGGGTCCTCCAATAGGCCCCATGCTACCACCCAAAGACATCAGCACACCGCGTTATCATTCGTAGAGTGCTGATGGGAGATAGAGGGCGCTCCCTCTCTCTAAACCACTTAGATGGTCAATAAGGGGTTAAACTGTGCAGATCTGTACTTCTGCTGTTAGAGCGGACTGTTAGAGGAGACTCATGCAGCCAGCATAAAAAGGTAGTGATCCAGCCTAAGGTCCCTTAGTGACCATTGTAAAAAGTTATATTGGTGGTCATTCAGGGGTTAATGGATTAATATTACTATTATTTGTTTGTGTGGTTGAATTTTTAAAGGATATGATTACTAGTGATGAGTGGCAGTGGCAATATTGTAATTCGCAATATTTCACGAATATTTGGTATCATACCAGAGGATTGGACAGTGGGGTGAAGCCTAATAAATATTTATGACCAGCCTTTTAATTAACCAGATAAAATTCAGTAAAAAAATAATTATAGAATATAATAAAAAATCGATTAGCCAGAAATGATACAAACATGTCATTTTTATAACAGATGCCCTATAAATCATGTTATTATTCCAACCATCTGTTAAACTGCTAGTGCAGCGTCTAGACATTGCTATTAACCTGCGGTTCTGGCAATAAGGTAAAGATGAAACCCTAGGTCTTGGATGCCAACTTTTGGCACAGTATTGTGTTTGTGATCGCAAACTGATCCTCAGTCAGTTACCTTGGTGATGCATTTCCATAATCAGAAATTATACAGAATGATCATGATGATCCTAGGTGAACTATTGTTTGATCAGACATCCCATCACAGAATATCAACTAGCAGATGGCAATCAGATTGCACGGGACTACTGTATTTTGCAAATACCTAGTTCTTAAAGCATACTGTATAGATCTCGATTACAAAAATGTTTTCATGTTTTCTATTCTTCAGTTTCCTCTTTTCAGAATGTAATCTACAATGTAAGATGCATTTTTAAATATCGCTAATCGCTATGAAGATCCATGAAGAAAATGACCAATGTAATAAAAAGTTGTATGACTAGGTAAAATAATTACTTCCACCAAGTCAAATAAGTTCCCCAATATTCCAAATGATAAGAGTATCACTAAAATTGCAGCAGATAAACAGAAGACCTCATTATGGTGAATAACAGGGTTTTATTTCCCTATGTTACAGTAGGAATGTAAAAACTATTCGTCTTTTTTTTTTCATCTGAACCCATTACATTTACTACTCTAATGAGATCAGATGAAAAAAGCAAATATTTGTTTTTACGAATTTATATCACACTATATTCTACATATTTGTGAATTTTAGCTAGCCAACCCAATAGGAAAGTTACCTATAACCCGCCCTTATTCAATTACCGCGCATATTACATTGCCTATTTTTTGCATAAGAAGAAATAAATTAAATAATGAAGAATATTCTAATTCACTAGTACACTTGAACGAACACCTGGAACTTCGTGTTCTCCGGGTTCAGCTGAACTTTTCCGCAAAGTTCGAGTTCAGATGTCAGACGAATAGCAGAACTCCTGATTAGACCTCCGAACATTGCCACCATCTGTGTGTAGAGAATAATAATATTAAAAACAATGGTCGTATAAGAGAATATTCACAAATATATACAGCCTATACTGAATTGGATATACTGTATAATAAAATAATCAAATTCAAATATTCAGTCTACACCACTTACACTGAATTCAATGTTAAGTCCATATGGTTGTAATGACTTCAGAGTAAAGATCCACTTTAACGCCTTCTTTCTAAGGATCCGTTCTCTGTCACCACCTCTCCTCAATGTGCCCACTGAGTCTATCATGCAAAACCTCAATTGTGTCCGCTCTCCACAAAATGTTTGGCTACCGGATTGTCCATCTGTTTCTTCCGAATGGTACTCTTATGTTTGTTGATCCTGTCCCTCATCTCCATAGTGGTTTCACCCACAAAAAAACAAACTGCATGGACATAGGATCATCTATACTACATCTTTAGATCTACATGTATAAAAGTCTCTGATGTTCTAGATTTTTCAGCTGTAGGGATGGACAAAGGTACTCCTTTTTATCATATTTCCAAAGTTGCAACAACCTAGGCAAGGAAAATTGCAAATTTTTCTCGGCTTAAGGTACCTCTGGCCATCCCCATGCGTACTTCCAACATTAGTTTTTACCAACTTATCATGTAAACTGGCATTGCGTTTATAAGCAATCAATGGCAGATGAATACATTCACGCACTGTAGGTAGGCCCTTCTTTAAAATATGCCATTGTTCCCTTAAAATGCGAGCTATATCTCCACTATGGCTCCCAAACCTGGATACAAAAGGAATATGATCCATCGCCTCGTTTACCGGTGCATTGTGTAGTGTGGTCTCCCTGTCAACCTCCACAATCCTCTCCATAGTCTTCTGCAGTCATCTCCATGGGAAACCTCTATTTTAAAACCTATGACACCTCTTGTCCATTAGCGCCATGGGGCTAATGTTTAACAACGGTCTATTACCGTGTGGTTCAAATTTTACATTTGCTCATTAAAATTTTGTATAAATAACATAGTGTCGGGGCCGGTGCAAGCACTTGATTTTTGCCGCCCTAGGCAAAAGAAAAGTTTGCCAACACCCCCCACCCCCCATATGACATCACAATGCCCCTCCCATATGATCTGCCATATTAACTAACGCCAGTGCTGCAGTGCCGCCATGTTTACATTAAAAAGCCTGCAGCAGGGACAGGCTATAAAGACCAGAGCCACTACATTAAGCTGCAGTGGTTCTGGGGACTATACTGTCCCTTTAATGTGAGGTAAATTAGAGAATAGTGCCACGAATAATATACTAGATTGGCTACTTACAACCAGATGAGGATGATGATGGGCTCTAGTTGCAGTCTGGCTCCACTGGTCTGTGTAGAAAAGGCTCCCTGGAGGCTGTTTATAACTGTGGTCACAAAAATCAATGTTCTTGGAGAATGCGAAGCAGCTCCATTTTTTGGGACCCTTTACACAGCTCAAGGTCTGGGCCCCAGGGCCTGACAGTGAGTATGCCCTTAATGCCCACCCATATGTCCATCTACATGTTACACTCATGAGTTTGTTCACAGTGGGTGAAGTGTGTAGGGGATGTGTTATGTGTTGTTTTAGAGAATCTAATGTGTGTGCTTATAGAATGTAGTGTATAGGGATAGCAGTGTGTGTGTAGGTGATGCAGTGTGTGTGTGTGTAGTGGATTGCAGTGTGTTTTCGTGTAAGGTATAGAAAGAAGTTTGTGTTTGTGTATAAGGTATGTATTGTGTGTTTCTGAATGTGTGTACGGAATGCGTTATGTTAATCTGTGTTTGTATGTGTAAGGGCTGCAAGGTGTGTTTCTGATTATGTAAGGGATGCAGTGTGTGTTTCTGTGTGTGTACAGGATGCATTGTGTGTTTCTGTGTGTGTAAGGGATGCATTGTGAGTTAGGTATGCATTGTGTGTTTCTGTGTACGTATGCAAGGGGTGCATTGTCTTGGTGTGTAATTTTTGCATTGTGTGTGTGATGGATGTCAATCTCCACCCCCCCCCCCTTCCTTGTCACTCTCTTCTCCCCGCCCCTCCTTTGTCACTCTTCCCCTGCTGTCACTCTCTTCTCCCCCCTCCCTCGCTTGTCACTCTCTTCCCCCCCCTCCTTCCCTTGTCACTCTCATTCCCCCTCCCTTGTCACTCTCACCCCCCCCTCCCTCCCTTGTTACTCTCTTTCTCACCTCCCTCCCTTGTCACTCTCTTTCTCACCCCCACCTCCCTTGTCACTCTCTCTCACTTCTTGTCACTCTCATTCCCCCCTCCCTCCCTTGTCACTCTCATTCCCCCTCTCTCCCATGTCACTCTCATTCCCCCCTCCCTCCCTTGTCACTCTCATTCTGCTCCCCTCCCTCCCTTGTCACTCTCATTCACCTCTCCCTCCCTTGTCACTCTCATTCCCCCTCCCTCCCATGTCACTCTCATTCACCCCTCCCTCCTTTGTCACCCTCATTCCGCCCCCCTCCCTCCCTTGTCACTCTCTTTTTCAACCCCCCTCCCTCCCTTGTTACTCTCTTCTCCCGCACCCCTCTACGGTAGCATGGCCGAGCTCTGTCTGGTCCACGGTACAGGAGCATTTTTTTCCTGTACCCAGCCGGACTGAAAGGAAGTTCACACTAAGTGAGCACTTCCTGTCAGTCCGGCTGGGTACAGGGAACAAAAGCTCCTGTACCTGCGGACCGAGACAGAGCTCAGCCACGCTACACTAGAGGGACTGACAGGAGAGAGTGCTGAGCGCTTCCCTCCTGTCGGTCCCTCTCTTCATACTGCGCCTGGGCAGTGCTCCCTCATGGACGCGCCAGCCCGCGCAGGGCTGCAGCCGTCTGAGGCTCTCTATAGAGCACTCGGGTTGCTGCAGCATGAGGGTGGCTGCCTAGTCCGCCTATAGGACGCGCCAGTCCTACATAGTGTGCCTTGCTACAATGTACCCCTGACCAATTTCGCACTGGAGGCGGGTTTTCATAGTGATGCCGACACTCCAGTTGCAATTGTTTTGGTCGGGAGGCGGTGGGGTTTGTTTTGCTGTCATGTGGTCATCACGTGACTCCCATGTTACCGAGTTAGATGACGCCCTGGTGCTCGCTTCCTCGGACTGGGCGGGTAAGTGATGACATCATGGATATGCGCTTTGTTGGTTTGGACACGCCGATATGGAATGCAGCCTCTGCCGATTTGGACCTCTGTACCTATATCACATACCAAAGTAATCACAATTGTTTTAATTATACACATATGCGATTGATGACATACACATGAGATGTTTGCCTTGGATTGGTTTATCTTGTAAATGGGTTCTGTGATATTTGTTTGATTGGCCCTTCACTATGGTGGGAGATGTCATGTTTTACTATATAGGGTAATTTGCATCAGTTTGTCTCATTACTTGATAAAGGCTACTGCTTTTTTGTACACACCTGCTACAGTATGGAATAAAGAAATTGCTGGAGATGCTGCTGTAACCCTCCCTTTTTTGTTTGCTAGGATCTGCGGTCCGTAGTGGGCTGACGCATTCCGGTTTTGGTGATTAAGATCCGACACCCGGCACCTCCGCTGATCAGCTGGTTGAAGGCTGAGCTTCGTGCGAGCACAGTCTTTCCTTCATTGTTTACCTGTCGACATCACAGTGGCGAGCAGATGTAATTACAAGCTGTCCTATTAACTTCTATGGGACAGCTCCTTCCTTTTTCAAGTGTATAGGAATGAGCCATTTGCCAAAGTGAGACAACCCCTTTTATGACTAGCTACAGTGATGATTATATACCATGGATATCATTACAAAAACACATCATCTGTTTAATCTATACCATACAACTGTAGACCTGTTGGCACACATTGTTTCCTACTTGAGTCAGGCTGAGAGCTGACAATTTAATTCCCCAAACCAGATGTAATCACCTCAGTCTGTAATACTATGAGCTCAGTCAATATGTTATCAGTACAAATGTAAATATAATCACTAGTGTTTAGCAAATCAGTTTCTTAAGTGGACTTCAATCCGAAACATTTGATTTGCCCCAAAGCAAAAGTGGTAATGAATCAAGTTCTCTTAAAATGATGGCTGAAAGTAAAAAAATATATACTCACCCACCCACTCCCATCTTGATTGAAGAAAAGCCGCCAAAGGACCTGTGACGAGTTTGAAGACTTCACCATGTGATCACATTGGCTGCGCATTGTAACATCATCAGTGACATCATCAGTGATATGTATTTATTTTTTTAACACCGGATTAACCACTGAGGAGATGAATGTGAGTCTCAGATGCCACGATCAGTGTTGAACACAGCATCTGAGGGGTTAAATGACAGGGGGCGGCACAAAATGGAAAGCGATTCGTAGCAAAGTAATTCGTAATTAACCAAATTTCTTGACGAAGCCCAGCGAAGCTGCTGAATCGAATTTTTCTAAACTTCGCTGGTCTCTAATAATCATCTCAGTCCATTCAGGTCTTCAGCCATTGGGGGCTGTGTGGCTGGCTGCTCCAGTCACTGCTCAGCGCTCAGGCTTCAGTTTTAAGCCAGCCAGGGCCCTTGGTCAGGAGGTGGCAGCAAAGCTCACAGGTAGGTGGTCCAGTAGTCACAGCGCCCCTGTTTCCTTCTTGGCAGTGCAGATGGTGCCCATTACTGTTGGAGTGTATGTGACTGAACAGATTGGTACAGCAGCAGTTCCCACTCACTGCTGCTCCACCAATCAGCTTAAGGACTCATTCACACAATAGTATTTTGCGGACCGCAAATTGTGGATTCCGGTCATGTGTGTTTCGCATTATGCGGATCAGAATGTCCTTCCCTATCATAAAAAAACATATACACTGAACAAAAATATAAATGCAACACTTTCGGTTTTGCTCCCATTTTGCATGAGCTGAACTCAAAGATCTGTGGTCTGTGGTTGTAAGACCGGTTGGATGTACTGCCAAATTCTCTGAAATGCCTTTGGAGACGGCTTATGGTAGAGAAATGAACATTCATTGCACGGGCAACAGCTCTAGTAGACATTCCTGCAGTCAGCATGCCAATTGCACGCTCCCTCAAATGTTGCGACACGTGTGGCATTGTGCTGTGTGATTAAACTGCACATTTCAGAGTGGGCTTTTATTTTGGTCAGTCTAAGGCACATGTGTGCAATATTCATGCTGTCTAATCAGCCCCTTGATACGCCACACCTGTGAGGTGGGATGGATTATCTTGGCAAAGGAGAAGTGCTCACTAACCCAGATTTAGACAGATTTGTGAACAATATTTGAGAGTAATGGGTCTTTTGTGTATGTAGAAAATGTTTCAGATCTTTGAGTTCAGCTCCTGCAAAATGGGAGCAAAACCAAAAGTGTTGCGTTTATATTTTTGTTCAGTGTATATCAGAAGATATTAAAGGGAAAAGATATAAGAGGAAGGAACTATAAGTTCCAGCCTGTGCAGGCTGTTATATGCTACCAGAGGACATTGCAGGGAAGAGGTATAAGAGGAGAGAACAACAGGCATTTCTCTGATTCTCACATTGAATCCATTGCTTCTCCACTTTCTTTTCCTCCATACAAAGTTCCGCCCCTCATGTCACATGACCATTGCAGGTCCTTCACTAACAATTCTCCCCTCTACCAATGACCTCCACCCCCTCCTGCACTGATTACATGATGGTGATGTAATCTAGGTCCTTCATTTCTTGCAGTGAAGCAATTTAGTGCAGGTCCTGGTCCGTAGTTACTGCTGTTGTATCTGCAGCACTCTTGTTCTCTCTGATATCAGTCATTAGCAGAGCGCCCCCTTTCCCCAATCCACATCCACATTTCTGTCTGATCCATTCTGCACTAAAGGACATCAATGTGTGGAACAATTGTAAAAAGCTTACATTCAAAGATATGTTGCAATTATCAGAACAATGGCCTTAGTACCGAATTCTGGCTGAGAAATTCTACCAACTGCAACTGTTTTAACCCCTTGCTGTCACAACCAATTTTGTTTTCTTTTTCTCTTTCATTCCCACCTTCCACGAACCATACATTTTTATTTTTCCATCAACATAGCTACATGGCGGCTTGATTATTTTGTTGGACAAATTGTATTATTAATGGCATCATTAAGGGGTACAGTACATATTTCATATACAGTACATAGTATTAGGAAACTTTAAAAAAATCTGTATGAGATGGAATGGCGTTACTATTTGGTTTTCATTTTTTAGTGTTCACTGCACAGGCAAAATGACATGTTAATATTATTTTGCGGGTTGGTAAAATTCTGGCTATACCAAAGTGTGTGTGTATATATAAATATAAATATATATAAACATATATATAAAAATACAAATATATATATAATGCCTAAAAACTCTATACTTTATTAATTTGCCATAACAAAGGGAAAAAGATTCCCTGATTATTCAAGACCATGAGATATGGCTAATAAAAATGCCTCTATGTATTCAACTATGAGCAAGTTTACATGATACTTAATACACCTGAATAAATATATTAGACAGCAGGGTGGTATATGTCCTCCAGGGGGGAGAAGAGGGAAAAGAGGAGCATACAGAGAACTCAAGTGATGATAGCAACCTGAGCCCTATTAAAGCCCTATATTTATACCCCTAAACACTGGCCTATGCCCGGAGATAACCCCTGATGGTGGGGTTACTCCATCCCCGTGCCTAACCCTGCTGACCCTGGATAGCCCCACCAAAATGCTGAATAGACTTATGTTTTCCCCAACGCATTTCCCCCAATTGTGGGTTCCTCAGGGGTTATATCATATTTAGTGTACATGGCAGGTATCATAAATATATATCAAATGGATGGATACTTAAGTGATGCAGCTGGGCGGTCGATGATAAAATGGGTGTGGTCCTCTCAAGGAATTTATGCCGCCTGAAAAGAAAAAGATATATATAATAAAGAACTGACAGAAAATCAGAGCGATGTCGGCCACAGTAAACCACAGGCAATATTACTTACTGATAACCAGAGTCACCCGCATAGATCGCTCGCCGCAGTACACTGTTGCCAAAAGGTGTCCTGAACTTACAAGTAATTCCCGGCATTTATTGTTCAAAAATCGGGTGTCCGGAAGACCTGAGCAGCGCCACTACCGCCCTATGGGGCGCAGGCACCAATCAGCTTCCTGCCAGTGAGACACATAGTGGGTCGCAGGATACAGCTCCCGCGTCACATCCGCCCGTTGGAGCGCATACAGGGAGATATTTCCGGCTAGTGGTGTGCATTGCAGGGAACGATTGTCTAAAGCGCAACAGAACACCATCCACTGCCTCAAATTAACCCCAAAACACAGGTGACAGATTATACCTATGCTGAAATAGCCAATATAATGACAATTGATCAAGAGATCAAGAAAATCAAAAATACTAAGGACGGGGCGTAAATGTTACAAATTATGTAAAGAAATAGAAATTACATGTGGACAATGGGAGGTATACAGCTTGCAGTATCTAGCAGCCCTCATTGTTGAAACATAGTGCAGGGTGTAACCCTGCTTAAACTTAGAAGATACATACGGGAGACCACATTATGTACAGTCTTCCAAGATAGAATAGAAAATCTATGATGTAGCCACACATATCAAACTTGGCAGGCTATAGGCACAATTTATAAATTACAGAAGTATGTATCTTGTTGGAGAAAGGGGTCAAATAAAGCAATTAAATATAAGCCTCTCATTTAATCCATGCGGGGTCTGGGATTTGAAGCGAAATATCCATTCAGCTTCTCTCTGCAATATTTTCTTGTCCCAGTCGCCTCCCCTTGGTGACAGGGGGATGACCTCAAGGACAGAACACTTGAGAGAGCGTGGATCACCCGCATGTACCTCATTCACGTGGGTAGCCACCGGTGTGACCTCTTTCTTGCGCACGTCATTAATGTGCTCACATATCCTCCTTTTCAACTCTCTAAACGTTTTTCCAATGTAATCAAGGGGGCAGGGGTGCTGACAAATATACACCACCCCTCGGCTTTTACAATTCACAAAGTCCCGGAAATATAAAGTCTGGTTGGTCACTGACCCTCTCACTGTTTTACAGACTGATATGAAATCACAGGCTTTGCAGCCCCCACATCTGAACATTCCTAGGGGGCGTCTATCAAGCCATGTACCGATCGGCCTTGGTGCCATGTAATGACTATGAACAAGCCTGTCTCTCAAGCTTCTCCCCCTCTTATATGTGATACTCGAATGTGGGGAGAAATAGGAGACCAGGTCCGGATTAATTCTTAGAATGGGCCATCACTTGTTCAAAATCGCTCTAACTTTAGAGTGTGCCGCATCAAAGGTAGAAACAAGTCTAATGACTGGTCTTTTTTCAGTTTCTACCTTTCTGGGAACCAAGAGATCCTTACGGTCCCTTTCCTCTGCATACCTAAAGGCCTGCCTCAGAGTCCAGAATAAGTTGTCCTGAGTCCAGAAGGAGTTGTCCCATGAAAAATATTCTACAGTTTTCAAACCAGCATCTGGATCTAAAGACTTGATAAATGCATTTAATTAAAAAATGATCATAGCTACTGAGTTATTCAATACAATGTATCTGTATACTGCCAAGTGCTGTTTGTTCTTTACTTATTTCTTTGTCCTGCTCACCGAGAAGGCCGCACATGCTCAGTTTCATCCTTCATCTGCCTCCAGAACTGTAAGAGAGGCCCCAGAGCAAGGGAGAGGATGGACACACCCCTTTACTTCAGAAGAAAAGACACTCCCCTTAAGTTGTTAGCTCTAGCAATGAATGGGGAGCTCTCTGGATCCATGTTAGGTACAGGGCTGGTTATAGGCTTGTTAGAAAGAGATTGTTATGTACTATATAATGGTTAATTTTAATTTTTTACATTATTTATGGGAAATCCCCTTTTATAAAACACCAATTTTGATAAATCTCCCTCACAGTTTTTACTGTGCCTAGGACTAAGGACCCGAGGGGTCGGAGATGCGATAGGTCAGGCATGTCCAAACTGCGGCCCTCCAGCTGTTGCAAAACTACAACTCCCAGCATGCCTGGATAGCCTACAGCTATTAGGGCATGCTGGGAGTTGTACTGTAGTTTTGCAACAGCTGTAGGGCCACAGTTTGGACATGCCTGCGATAGGTGATGTGCTACTTCTGCATATGGACATAATGTATTATATTTTACCAAATATTAAAAAAATATGACACGTTATTACGTTTTTCTGGATTGCTGGATTTGTTCTCTTTTTCTGAATTTCCTGGAAGGCTGAAATGGACTGAATCCTGTGCACCCACTCCATATACTTGCACTGTATATTATGTCCTCATATAACATGCAGAACACATGAATTTGTCTGCGTTCATGACTTTGTGTGTTTTTAAAAGGTTTAACCCCTTCCCTCTCACTGATGTACTATTATGTCACTGAGTCCAGCGAGTTAATGCTCATTGCTACAGATGAGCCAATCGAAGCTGATGTAGTGGAATTCGATCCAAACTTCAGGAAAAATTTGATTTGCACCCAAGCCAAATTTCCTCACGCTTTGTAGTAACGAATTTTTCCTAAAATGGCTGCTGCACGTGTGAAGACATGGAGAAAGGAACTCTGGGTAGGCAGGATCGTCCATAATGCCATGGATGCAGCCAATTCAGCAGCTAGCCAGCCCAGTGAAGTCACAGCCCTATAAATAGCGGCAGCCGTCTTAGATTCTGCCATTGACCAGTGTACTTAGAGCAGGGAGAGACATCTGCAGACGCTAGGGACAGTGATAGGAAAGACTTGATTGTGGTGAAAAAAACGATTTATAAGTGCAGGTAAAGGTTAGGGAGGAATTGTTCCACAGCATTTATGTAGAACAGGGTTCAGTAGGGGAGGTTACAGACTGGGTAATAGGAATAATCCTATTACATCTTGGTGGACTGGGGATCCAAATTGCCATTATACAGTTCTGTCATTCCAGCAAACCGTTCTTGTTATAAGGGTGCAAGTGCTGTTTGATACAGCCATTAACAGGGTTTATTACGAGGAAATATTTCTACAGTATGTCTTATTTGCCCACGTGCGGTGCATTTATATGTTGTAAAGCCCTTTTTGACGTGTATTAGTGGCAAAAGAAAAATATATTCGCCGTTCAGCGTTGGACTCATCTGTTGAAAAGCCTTTTGTGTTGTGTAAAAGTAGAAAAAAATTAGGGCCTAATTGCTGTTCAGCGGTGCAGTGATATATTATAAAGCCCTGTTTGCCATGTATTAGTGGCAAAATAAAAATATATTCGCCGTTCAGCGTTGCACTTATCTGTTGAAAAGCCTTTTGTGTTGTGTAAAAGTAGAAAAATATTAGGGCCTAATTGCCGTTCAGCAGTGCAGTGAGATATTCCAAAGCCCTGTTTGCCGTGTAGTCGTGGCAAAACAAAAATATATTCGCCGTTTAGCATTGCACTTATCTGTTGAAAAGCCTTTGTGTTGTAGAAAAGTAGAAAAAATTTGTGCCTAATTGCCGTTCAGCAGTACAGTGATATATTCTGAAGCCCTGTTTGCCGTGTATTAGCGGCGAAATAAAATTATATTCGCTGTTCACTTATCTGTTGAAAAAGCCTTTTGTTTGCCATGGCTGCTGTGGCAGGTTGGGGGGGGGGGGGTAGAAGCAGTACCAGCTCCATCAGCAGCAACTTGAGTCTAGAGTCACTGATGAGCAGCTTTGTTAACCTGCCTAGTGAAGAAACTACTCACCAGCAGACGCAGGTAGACCTGGAGCAGAACCTGAACCAGCAGGTGGTGGCATACTTGGTCAGCACCATGCCACCTCACATTGAAGATCCGCTGGACTACTAGACAGCCACACTGTATTTGTGGACGCAACTGGCAGATTTTGCCCTGTTCTCCCAAGCCAGTAGTGTGGCATCAGAGCGGGTGTTTAGTGCAGCGGGGGCCATAGAAGAACTCACCTGTCCACCTAAAATGTGGAGAGATTGACCTTTGTCAAGATGAATTAGGCGTGGATCAGCCAGGATTTTCACCCACCAATGCCTAATGCATCAGACTAGATCATCCATGGTGCCACACCAACACTTTGACAAATGAGACCGGTTTCTTCTGACTTACTGCCTCAGCTACTATTCTGATGCTGCCATTCTCCTGATGCCAGAGGCGTAGCTAGAACTGACTGAGCCCAACAGCAAATTTTTGTACACACTTTTTCACAAACCCCCTCCTCTTGTGCAAACCCCTCTCATATGGCTATTTTGTGACTTTTTATTTACTGTATTTTTTTATTTGCCTGTCATTTTTAGAACAACTTAATTTTTTTTTACATTTACAGTTGCTGATAGAGTTTATATTCAACTCAACCCCTTCAAAACCTGTGCTGCAAGTATTTCAGCCTCTGTACCTTTCATACGGCAGCCATGGACGCAGTCATACACGCACTCTCCACATACATGGACGCAGTCATACACGCACTCTCCACATACATGGATGCAGTCATACACGCACTCCCCACATACATGGACGGAGTCATACACGCACTCTCCACATACATGGACACAGTCATACACGCACTCTCCACATACATGGATGCAGTCATACACGCACTCCCCACATACATGGACGCAGTCATATACGCACTCTCCACATACATGGATGCACTCTCCACATATATGGACGCACTCTCCACATACATGGACACACTCATACACGCACTCACCACACACATGGATGCACTTATACATGCACTATCCACATACATAAATGGACGCACTCATACACGCACTCTCCACATACATGGACGCACTCATACATGTGCTCCCCATATACATAAATGCACTCATATACGCACTCACCACATACATGGAAGCACTCTCCACATACATGGACACACTCATACACATACTCTCCACATACATGGACACACTCATACACGCACTAACCACACACATGGATGCACTTATACATGCACTTACCACATACATGGACGCACTTATAGATACGTTCATCATATACATAGATGCACTCATACACGCACTCTCCACATACATGGACGCACTCATACATGAGCTCACCATGTACATAGATGCACTCATAACGCACTCTCCAAATACATGGACACACTCATACATGTGCTCACTATATACATAGATGCACTCATACACACACTCTCCACATACATGGACATACTCATACATGCTCTCACCATATACATAGAAGCACTCATACACACACTTTCCACATACATGGATGCATTTATACACACAGTCACCACATACATGGACGCACACATATACAATACACATATATAGACACCTAGCTTTCCTGCTGTGCCTCTCCCCCATACTCTAATGCCCCTGAACTTGTGCCATGCAGGATATCAGGGAAGCTGGATGACATCTCATGATATAATTCACCCAGCTTTCCTACTGTACTGCAGGTCACATGTGCACAGTCTGGGAAAGCTGAATATAACTGCAGTTCCCCTGCCACTCACATTCTGGCACAGTTGTGGCAATCCAACTGATGTTCAACATGCTGGGAATGGAAGGTTCAGACTGCCGGAATTGCGGGTGGGAAAGGAGGCGGGGATATGCTAGCTCTTCCCACATTGGACTGTCCTGATGCTGGTCACTGTCCATCATCAGAACTGAGGAGGGGAGAAGCAGAACAATGTCACTAATGTCATGTCAGTGACAGAGGTGCAAGTGCAGGACTCTGGAACTGGTGCAGGAGAAGTCAGCTGCTCTGACAGGGGCATGGGGTGACAAAGTACAGTGACTGCTCCTGGGCCCCTTCTGCGCTCCCGCCCCGAAGCAGCTGCATTCCCTGCTTCCCTTATAGCTATGCCACTGCCTGATGCCATACATATGATGACAAGTGCTCATACCGTCTTCAGCTGGTACTGGTATTGCCACCCACCTCCCAACTCTGTCACCGGGTCACTCTGTGGTCTCCTGATTATGCTGCTGCTACCTCCACACTATGTCACCTTGCCACTCTGTGGTCTCCTGATGCTGCTGCCCCCTCCACACTATGTCATCTTGCCACTCTGTGGTCTCTTGATGCTGCTGCCACCTCCACACTCTGTCACCTTGCCACTCTGTGGCCTCCTGATGCTGCTGCTGCCACCTCTACACTGTGATTGTGCCACCCTGTGGCCTCCTCCTGATGCTGCTGCAGCCTCCGCCTCCACACTCTGTCATTGTGCCACTCTGTGGCCTCCTGATGCTGCTGCTGCCACCTCCACACTGTCATTGTGCCACTCTGTGGTCTCCTCCTAATGCTATTAGACACAAAATGGGACCAATCCGAATAAAATTAACAAAGGTTCTTTATTAATACATCACTGATAAAACATGATTAAATATTAAAAACCAAAGGTGGTGATCATACATAAATGGCTAAATGCCCTTACAGGAGAACTAACAACTGCGTCAATGATAATCAGTAACATATCAATAAGGTTAGAGGGGAAAAAATGAAGCATATACTCCAAAGACCATTATGATACACTTAAAGTGCTAGTGCAAACTTGATACTATGATTAGTGGCCATCAAACATTTAAGAGACGCCATTAGGAAGTATACAAAAAAACAAATATACAAATAATAAAGTGCCAGTGCAAAAGTTAGTTCCTATACATTTTAAAGGCATATACGCCACCTCAGAAAGTTAATTCAGTCAGTACCTATTGTGCAGTGTCCGTCTGCCATATCCCGTATCCCAACGTGCGTTTCGTGTAGAATGCTTCTTCAGTGGATCATATCTCCTCCTGATGCTGCTGCTTCCGTCACCTTCACATTCTGTATTGTGCCACTCTGTGGCCTTCTGGTGATGCTGCTGCCACCTCCACACTCAGTCATTGTGCCACCCTGTGGCCTTCTCCTGATGCTGCTGCTTCTGCCACCTCCACGCTCTGTCATTGTGCCATTCTGTGGTCTCCCCCATGCTGCTGCCACCTCCATACTGCCATTGTGCCACCTTGTGGCCTCCTCCTGATTCTGCTGCCGCCACTTGCACAGTCTGTCCTTGTGCCACTCTGTGGCCTCCTGATGCTGCTGCCACCTCTACACTGTCATTGTGCCACTCTGTGGTCTCCTGCTGATGCTGCTGCTGCCACCACCTCCACTCTCTGTCATTGTGCCACCCTGTGGCCTGCTTCTGATGCTGCTGCCATCTCCACACTCTGTCATTCTGCCACTCTGTGGCCTTCTCCAGATGCTGCTGCTGCCGCCACCCCCACACTCTGCCATTGTGCCACTCTGTGGCCTCCTCCTGATGCTGCTGCCACCTCCAGACTCTGTCATTGGGCCACTCTGTGGTCTCCTCATGCTGCTTCCACCTCACTACTATGTCATAGGGACACTCTGTGGACTTCTCATGCTGTTCCTACCCTCCCCACTTCATGACTGGGCCATTATTTTGCCTTTCGACCTGGCTGACATCATCATTTATTTGAAACTTCTTCTGATCTGTCAGAAGGAAGGAAAAATGACACCCACAACGGATCCTGTCTATGTAACAGCTGTAAGGCCTGCATGACATGGTCCCTATTTTGCATCAGAATTGGCTTATGATTTGGTAGCCAAAAGCAGGAGTGGGTACAAAACACAGAAGACATGCAAATATTTTATTTACATGTTTTGGATCCACTCCTGTTTTTTTTTGGCTTTAGCAATACTGATGGATTACTGACCAAATGCTGACTGCGTGAAGGCGGATACTCCACAGACAGGATCCGTTTTTTGGGGGTTATTGTTCTGATGGATCAGAGGAAGGGAAAAATGATCAGTGACGTCAACACAAACTTACTGCTGACACCCTCTCTACTCTGTCGTGGTGGGCTCTACTTGTATAAGCGTTTGATAAAACAGGCTCTGTAGATATCTATGTGGAATCAGCTGACGACGGTTTAAAAGGAGTGCGCTTCTTCTTGACGCTAACATTGACCTGTAAGGCTGAGTTCACACTTGAGTTATTTGGTCAGTTTTTGCCCCATAACTGCCCAAATAAGTGAAGTATGCAGTGATTCTAAGAGTGACGCCTGTCATCTGCATGTCTTACTGACTCACAGTATCGTTTTAATACCACAGCAGACTACCTATGCGTGTTACTGTAAGGCACAGTGTTCTACACCACTATAAAGGCTCTCTGCAGCCAGAAAATAGCAATTTTTAATGCGATTCGCCACAAATAGATTTGTATCAGACAGAATTTTTTTAAAAAATTTAGCAAACCAGACGATTTGAATTTTTAAGAAATTCGCTCATCTCTATTGATGACCTATCTTCAGGAAAAGCAATCTATATTAGAAGGTCTGACACTCTTGCCGATCAGCTGTTTGGTGTTGTTCAGGTATAGGAAGAGGCGTCAGAACTATTTTCTATCCATTGTGTAGTCGATAAAACATGTAACTGTGATGTGAGAGTGGTGTATAATTCTGATGCCTGCTTCCAGTGCTGAAACTACTCCTGAACAGATGATCAGCAGGGCTGCTGGGTATCAGACCTCCTATCAATCTAATGTTAATGGCCTATCCTGAGGACAAGCTAACAATAGGGTTGAGTGAACCTGAACTGTAAAGTTGGGGTTTTTACCGAACATTACGGTTTTCTGAACCCGGACCCCAACCCGAACATTTCCGTAAAAGTTCGGGTTCTTTGTTTGGAAATTTCTTCCCGCTATTTGAAAGGCTGCAGGGCAGCCAATCAACAAGCGTTTCACTACTTTGCATTAGGAAGCCATCACAGCCATGCCTACTATTGGCATGGCTATGATTGGCTAAGTGCAGCATGTGACCCAGCCTCTATTTAAGCTGGAGTCACGTAGCGCCGCACGTCACTCTGCTGGTCTTAGTGTAGGGACAGGCTGCTGCTAGGGCTCTCAGGGAGAGATTAGGGAAGATATCTGTTGAACTTGGTGGTGTTAACTCTTCAAAATACAGCAATTATTGAGGGTGCTATGCTACATATTTGTACCCAGCCCTGAGCCCAGTGATATTGCAAAATAATTTTCAATCCATCTGTTGCTGAGGTGGGGGTCGGCAGCAATTTTAGCAACTGAAGTGTCCTTGGAACTGCATGTGACCTGCATGTGTGCCAGCCTGACAGGGACATCAGTCTAATTTTTTTTTGGTAGCTTAGTGCAGGAAAAATTCCTTTTTTCTGGCAGGTCAAGTCCCTCTACATTACCTATTTTAAAATTGTACAGTGACATAGTGCATATCTGTAGTTTCTGTAATAAACCTGTACTGTAGTACCACAAAGCATGTTTGCATACACCGCTGAAAAACCTATTTTTACATTTTGCGGTGACATAGTGCATTTCTGTAGTTGCTGTAATAAACCCTACTTTCCTACCACAGAGCACGTTTGCATACACCGCTGAAAAACCTATTTAAAAATTTTGCGGTGGGGGCGGAGCTAGCGTCTGAGGCAGATGGCGGTGTGAGTGCTTAGCTCCGTCTGCAGCATCACCCAAATCGCCTGGATTTACTGCTTATCCACCCTAAGATGGTGAAGATTGGTGGAGCTAAACCTGGGGACAACCAGGGAACATTGAAATCGGGCATTTCAAGCGGAGATAGAAAAATTTATCAGGAAAGCGGCCACCTCCCATGTGGCGCGAGATGGCAAGATGGCGCCGACCTCTCCTCGTGTTCCCCGCCGCAAGCCTACAGAGTCAGAGGATCGCACTCAGGGAGGTGAGACCGATACTGACGCTCTACCCATATCCCGCTCCTTTCTGAAAGAGACTTTAGCCTCCTCCCTTGCCGCAGCACTAGAGCCCATCAGCTCCGACATTGCGGATATTAAGCAGGATATCAAACAAGTGGGCAGGAGGGTAGAAGCCCTGGAAGAGGCCCAGATCCCCATAATTCAACATCAGCGGGTGGTGGGCAACCATCTGGATGCAATACAATCTAATCTGAATTCCTTGTATTATGCCCTCGAATACCAGGAAAACCGTGGCAGGAGTAATAACCTGCGTTTTTGAGGCCTCCCCGAATCCATACCGTCTGGTGACATTTCTTATACTATTGTTCAGTTATGTCTCTCCATATTGGGACCAGACACCGCTGATGAGGTGATTCTTGAGCGGGCACACAGAGCTTTAAGACCAAAACCACTACCGCCTGCCCCGCCAAGAGACATTATCTGGTTTACCAGTTTCCCAGTGAAGGAAGCAATCCTGTCTAAAGCTAGAGAATCTGGGACGGTGAAATGGGAAGGCCATGATGTCCTTATCTTCCAAGACCTTGCCCAATCCACACTACTGAAAAGGAGAGCGTTGAAGCTGCTCACTGACTGGCTCCGCTCTCACAACACGCCATACCGTTGGTCCTACCCATTCGGTCTCTCCTTCTTATACGAGGGGAAAAGGATCTCTATTTCATCCTTCACTGACATGCCGTCGGTATACGAACACCTACAGATCAACCCGCTGGACATCCAGAACTGGGATCCCGTGCAGTCCCTATCTGACCTCCCTGATCTGCCACATATGGAACCGTGGGAGAGACTACATACCCCAAAGGCTCAGAAGAATAGGAGACATACATCGGGTTCACAACCCAGACGGCTCTCAATAGATACCTGAGAACCCCCCCATACAGCCAACGTGAGGAAACATCTCCCGCAGCAAGACGCAGGAACTTTTCCAGACATGGGTTATGTGAGACATCTTCAACCTCCACTTCGGTGGTCTAAATGTTTTTCTATCTCTAAACCCATTATAAGGTTCTGATCTCTCTCTTCTGTTAAAAGCGGGACGTTTGCTGATGCTGACCCACTAATAACGCCGCATAATGCTATATCTTAAACTTAGCGATGTTCTTTGCTCACATCTGCCCTCATGCCCTCTTGCTCTCCCTATTGCTTTATACGTCCCTTCATCTCCCTTCTACTTCTCCCTGGACTCATGCTTTGAGAATACTCTCTCATCTGTCTCGCTCCTCTCTTGTACTTGACGTTTCCTTTTATCTCACTCTGCTGGACATATCTTACCCCAGGATTGTTAGATAATGTGGGATGCTACTTTACCGGACCCCTACTCTACATATCTATGCCCTACCTCATTCTCTCCATTCCATATACAGTTTTGTTAATTCTTCTCCAATATGCACCTCCTTTTCCTCCTTAACCTCTGCTCCCCTCCTCTCCCATCTGGGTATTGATATTGATCCAGGGTGATGCTATGATGTGTTTACTCCTACCCCCCCCCCCCCATACTAATTCAACTAGGTTTACCTCTACTAGTTGTTATTTCTACCTCCCACTACTCTACAGTGAATTGACCACTGTTTTACATAGTGCTCTACATTTGAGCATTTGTGCTCCAACTGGTGTCCCGGTATAGCTGGTACGCTATGCGGGGTTTTTGTTTTTATGTTGATTACCAGTTAGTTGTTTTCACGTGTTTTAAATTGTGTCTCAATTAGTGTTGAGCGAACAGTTCGAGAATAGTTCGGGTTTGTACCGAATTTTGGGGTGTCCGGGACCCGGACCCGAACCCGGACATTTTCAAAAAAGTTCGGGTTCGGTGTTCGTCGATTACTTCCCGCTTTCTGAAGGGCTGCACAGCAGCCAATCAGCTAGCGTTTTACTTCTTGCCCTAAGAGCCCATCACAGCCATGCCTACTAATGGCATGGCTGTGATTGGCCAAGTGCAGCATGTGACCCAGCCTCTATTTAAGCTGGAGTCACGTAGTGCCGCACGTCACACTGCTCTGATTAGTGTAGGGAGAGGGCGCAGCTTCTGTCAGGGCGAGATTAGGCAGGTTAAAGTCAGCAACAGCACCTAATGAACGGATCAATTTACAGCTGAGAATCATTGAACTTCTGCTAGTTACTTGCTCGCTGGTTTTTAGGCTGCACAGAGCGTTTTTCTGTCACTTATTTTCTGGGTTGATCGGCGGCCATTTTGTGACTTGTGGTGCGCCAGAAGAAGCTGCCACCAAGTCCATCAATCCATCAATACTAGTTTTTTTTTTTTGCTATATCCTACATCAGGGGCTTGGCTGTGCTAATTGTCACCCCTAGAAACTCAGGAAAGAAATTTCTATATTTTATTAAGGGGTTAAATACAATTGCCCAAATACCAATCCCCTAAATCTGGTGTTCCAGCTTTGGTTAGACAAGTATAATACTGTCTGCTGTCTGGCAAAGGATAGATTATTTTCTGGGGTTAAATTCAATTGCCAAAATAGCAATACCATAAATCAGTGGTTTCAGCTGTGGCTGGCAAAATAGAATAGTGTCCGAGGTAACGCACACACGTACAGACGCACGTACACGATTCTTGAATAGTTGTATTATCGCGATAATAAAACTAACAGTGTAAAGTTGACTGTATTGCTCTAAGTTGTATTCGCGTACGAATGTAACTTCTATTACAGCACACCAATACTAAAACTGACTAAGAGACAGCTTTAAGTTCTATTCAAACGCGATTGCAACTTTGGAACTTAAAGTGGTGTATGATTTTAAAAGTTGTGTACTAAAAAGTTGGAATCGCAATGCGATTCTTATGTATTTGCTTAATCGCATTGCGATTACAACTTTGAGCTACCGATCACCATGGGAACGCCTCCTCCAGTAGAATGTACTGTCGGATGTGAGAATTAAGTTGAAATCGCAATGCGATTATTATATATCTAGCTTAATCGCATTGCCGTTTCAACTTAGCATTGCTAAATAATTCCATCCATATTCGTTAACTTACTGACTCAGTAAGTTAACGATATGGATGGAATTATTTAGCAATGCTAAGTTGAAATCGCAATGCGATTAAGCAAATATATAAGAATCGCATTGCGATTTCAACTTAATTCTCAGATCCGACAGTACATTCTACTGGAGGAGGCGTTCCCATGGTGATCGTTAGCTCAAAGTTGTAATCGCAATGCGTTTATTGCGGTATATTATCCCTCTGGGTGTCTTTTACAGCCTTTTTAGTGCCCAAAAGTTCGGGTCCCCATTGACTTCTATGGGGTTCGGGTTCGGGATGAAGTTCGGGTTGAGTTCGGATCACGAACCCGGACATTTTCCGGAAGTTCGGCCGAACCTCTCGAACCCGAACATCCAGGTGTTCGCTCATCTCTAGTCTCAATGATCCACACGTCACTGTTTTGTTTTTCTACTCTTCTCATGACAGAATTCCTGTAGATGGCTTCCCTGGACCCGGAGAACCGGACCACACCCATAGCTACCAGAGATGGTGGAACTAATGATAGCCTCATACAATGTAAAGGGCTTTAATGCTCCCTCGAAAAGATGCCAAATCTTTTCTCACCTAAAAAAGAAGAATTGCACTGTCGCTCTGTTACAGGAAACTCATTTCCGTTTCAATCATTATCCAAACTTATCTTATTCCTCTTATCCAGATTGGTATCATTGTGGATCTGGTTCTTCGGCTTCCAGGGGAGTCAGCATAGGATTCAGGAAAGGAATGACCTTTCAGCTGCTAGTGCAAACTTTAGACCCTGATAGTCAATATTTGCTTCTTAAAGGTACCATTTCTAATCAGATCTATACATTTATTAACATATACGCACCTACAGGTAACACCAATCAATATGAATGGTTCACAGCTTTGCTCCCTATTGTTGAAGCTTTCATGGAGGGCATCACCATTATTGGAGGAGACTTCAATCTTGCTTTTGACCCACACCTTGATACTACATCCCAAAAATCCACACTCTCCCATAAAACCTTGGCCTCCCTTAAGAAAAAAAATCCTCTCCTTAGGTTTAATTGACACCTGGAGAACTCGCAACCCTCTGTCTAAAGACTTTACATTTTACTCCAATCCCCACCGTTCCTACCATAGGATAGATTGCATCCTAATCTCCAAAGAACATATCCCCCTCAGCTCAAAATCATATATAGACTCCATTCACCTTTCCGACCATGCCCCTGTTTTCACCACTATCAAAGCTCCCCAGATTCCTCCCAGATCTTACGGGTGGAGACTAAATGAACAACTAGTCTCATCTGCGGACGACATTGCCTATATAAAGAAACAGATTGATGAATTCTTTCTGTTGAACAATCAACCTGACACCTCGCCACAGGTGCTCTGAGACTCTCACAAAGCAGTGGTGAGGGGTCATTTTATTAGCCTTGGTTCCCAACACAAAAGAAAGAGAAATGCCCAGATGTCCTCTCTTTTATCAGAGATTCACAAAATTTAAACAATGCACAAAAAATCCCTACAGGACGCTCACCTCTTCAGGCTTGACTCTCTACGAGCTGAACTGAAGAATCTCATGAATACGTGCTCTGCCAAATTCCAACTGTACTCTAAATATAGATACTTTGCACATGGTGACAGGGTGTCTAGATTTATGATGAGTAGACTGAAGCGCAGGAAATCTCAAGGCTTCATATCCAGGATAGTCAAGCCTGATGGAGGTCATGCTGTTGTCACTTCTGAAATTGCCCACCAATTCCAAGTTTACTAACAATCACTCTACAATCTGGCCCAACATGACCCTTCTAGCTTTCTTTCTTCCAAATCTGATTTACTCAAGGCCTTTCTTCATCAGGCTACCCTCCCTCGACTTGATTCTAGCCAAATTGAAGCACTTCAAACTCTTTTCTCCTCATAGGAACTATTGGCAGCTATAAATCACTTACCAAAAGGTAAAGCCCCAGGGCCCGATGGCCTTTCGGCTGTATATTACTCCACCTTTAAACACTCGCTATGTGCTCACCTACTACAGGTCTGTAATAGAGCCCTACATATCTGTCCTCTTTCCTCTGATATGACTAAAACTACTATCACAATAATCCCAAAAGAGGGTAAAGACCCCTCTTCCTGTTCTAATTACCGCCCTATATCATTATTAAACTTGGACCTTAAACTTCTCGCTAAAATGCTGGCGAACTGCCTAGCCCCCCTATTGCCCCAACTCATCTTTAAGGACCAGACTGGTTTTGTTACTGGTAGGGAGGGTAAGGATAACTCCACTAGGATAGTTAATGCCATCTCCTTTGCCACTAAACACCGCCTACCCCTAGTTCTTCTCAGCACCGACGCCGAGAAAGCATTTGATCGGGTCGATTGGAAGTACTTGAAATCTGGTCTTGAATGCCTTGGTCTTCCTGAATCATTCTTGAACGCACTTTTCTCTATGTATCACAATGCCTCGGGGTCGGTGCTGGTGAATGATACTTACTCCCCTCTTTTCCTTATTAAAAACGGCACAAGACAGGGGTGCCCCCTTTCCCCATTGATTTTTGTTTTGGCCATGAAACCCTTACTCCAAATAATTAGGCAACATGCTCAAATCAAAGGGCTGACTCTGGGAGGTCATGAGCATAAGGTAGCAGGCTTCGCTGATGACCTTTTAGTTATGACAACCAACCCAGAAACGTCTCTACCCATACTCACGGACCTTTTTGAACAGTTTGGTACTTTTTCCAATTTTAAAATAAACATGAATAAATCCTTCGTCCTGGCTAGTAGTTCCCCTTTTAATTGGAATGCACCTTCCATTACTTACCTGGGGGTTAAACTTACTTCTGATTTACATAAATTCTTCCAGTTGAATTACACTCCTTTACTTCAATCCATACGAGACCAATTGTCTTCCCTTAATACTCCGACTCTTTCCTGGTTTGGCCGGAAGAACATGGTAACCTCACTGATAATCCCTAGATTGAATTATCTTCAACAGGTCCTTCCCATTCCCATTCCTAAAACTAACTTCTCTGCCTTGAACAAACTCGTCAGGTCCTTTGTTTGGCAAGACAAGCACCCACGTATAGCCTTTTCACTTTGTCCAGACCCAGGCCTTATAGTGGGATAGGACTGCCCAATGCACACCTCTACAATAAGGCTATTCATTTGGCTAGAGTCGTGGATTGGTTAAGGGACACCGAACATAAATCTTGGGTTGGTATGGAAATGGCCCAATATCTTCGCTCCTTTAGGAGCCTTTTAGTACTACCGCTAGACAAAGGACATATCCCGCTCCCCTGCCCTCCCACTGTCAAAGCTACTCTCTCTGCTTGGGAATGGTTCCTGTCCTCTCCTTGGGGTTTCCCCTTGCCCTCCCCATTAATACAGGTAAACGATATTATTGCACTTGCGCCCAAAGAACTAATTCAGACCCTTCCCACCTCCCTCAGAACGCTAAACACCCCTATTCTTCAACTGTTTGATAAAGAAGGAGCCCTTTCAGAAAACCTTATTAAGGCCTCTCACCCTGACTTGATTAAATACTACCAGGGCACTCGCTTTCTACAGACATATATTTCCAAGCACATCTCTTACTCCTCCTTGCTGAGACCTGTAACCTGGTTTGAGAGTCTTGTTTTGAACCACAGGCCAACAACCAAGCTAATCTCACAGCTATATAAGCGCCTATGCACCCCTGTCTTAATGCCCACCCCAGCTTTTATCCGTCTATGGGAGAAGGATCTACAGCACACGTTTTCCGATATCCAGAAATCCAAACTGTACCTGACTCCCCATACCTCCTCCAGGTGTGTAAGGATTCAGGAAAACGGCTACAAACTGCTCTTTAGGTGGTATAAAACCCCGGATATTTGCTGGCGATGTAAAGTGGACAAAGGATCCTTCTATCATATATGGTGGACCTGCCCGATTGTAGAGACATGGTGGGACTCTATTTTTGAGAAGTGTAACACCATCTGTGATGCGAAACTTGACCCTAACCCTTTTTTAGCCCTACTCAACTTGGACACGTCAGATTCTCCTTTCCCCCACTCATATTTGGTCAGACAATTGTTATGTGCAGCCCGCCTTTTATTGCCGAGGCACTGGCTGACCCCTGACACCCCATCCCTAGACCACTGGTTTAATAAGATCGATTCCCTCTATAGATTTGAAGAAATGGCCGCCTGGGAGACTTTTTCTCATAGCAAATTTGAGACTAGGTGGAAAGCATGGAAAGCTTTCAGATATGTAAAATCATGAGAAGCAATGGTTTAAGACTCATTTACTCCTATTGCCTTTGTAATGATGAGACACAATGTTTGTTTGTATTATCCCACATGTATTGTTGATAATTTTTTGATGTTCTCTCATGTGCCAATGATTACTGTTTCAATGATATACGCGAACCCATTGCATCTGCACTTTGCCATACCGGCTTATTTTTCGCTTACTTGTAACTGAAAAATTGTCAATAAAAGTTAAAAAAAAAATAATAAAAAAATAAAGTCATGCAGCAGACTCTTATTCTTTTTGATGACTTTGCTGGCAGGAATTCCCCGGGCCATCCACATAGAACTGCCCCAGAAGTGGAAGACATTGAATGCACTGATGCCCAACCACTTATGTTGCAGGATGAGGACATAGGAATACCACCGCAGCACGTCTCTGATGATGATGAAACACAGGTGCCAACTGCTGCGGCTTTCTGCAGTGTGCAGACCGACGAGGAGGGCAGGGGTCAAGAATGGGTGGAAGATGATGTGGAGGACGATGAGGTCCTAGACCCCGACTGGACTCAAGTTCATGCTAGTGACGCGTGCAGTTCTGAGGAAGAGGTGGTGGTTGCACAGAGGCAACAGCACAGCGAAAGAGGGAGCAGGCTGCAAAAGCAGAGCGGCTGTCCCTGAGACAGTACGCCTGCTACTGCCCACCGCACCCAGGGACCTAGCACACCAAAGCCAGCTCCAAAGAGTTCATTGGTGTGGCAGTTCTTCAGACAATGTCCTGACGACAAGACACGAGTTTGCACGTTGTGCCATCAGAGTTGAAGCGAGTCATAAATGTTCTAAACCTGAGCACAACCTGCATGACCAGGCATCTACATGCAAAGCATGAAATGCAGTGGAGTAAACACTTTAAAAACCAAGAAAGGTCTCAGGCTCCTCCTGCTTCCTCTTCTGCCTTTGTCTCTGCCTCTTCCTCCACCTCTGGAGTCAACGTGGCACCTTCCCCCCAGCAAACAGAGGATGTGCCACCAGGCCAGTTTTTAGGGAAATTTACCAACAGGCCAAACATCAAAAAAGCGCCAATCCCCCTCCAGATTGTGGACGGATCTCTGCCGTACACCATTGTAGTTGATTGGGGTGGCGGGGATCCAGTTCTCTGCCGGAACAGCCTGCCAGAATCACTAACACAGTTGTGAAAGTAGCCTAATACAGCCGCACATACCTCTTACATCCGGTGTTACATCTCCTTTGATGTAGATGTTCTCTTTCTTTATCTTCTCCATTCAGATCAGACCGCCATGATGATTTCTTTCAGCCATCTCTTCTCTCTGCAGAGTTTGACAGAGATCTAAGTTTCCTACTTTTCCATCACCCTCCCACCTTCTCAACATCCCATCATGCACCCCAAAACTATACTGCATAAAATGATAAACCCCTGAAAATACTAGTTACACACAGATATCCCCCCCCCCCTTCAATCATTATTGGAACACAATGCTCTAAAAAAAAACTGCACCCAGCAAATAGTGTCCCTGACACAAATAGTGTAACCATAAACCATAATGTCCCAAAATAACTGTACTAAGCTGATACTGTGCCAGGGTGCCCCCACAGTATTAGTGCTCTCCAAAATCCCAACAATAGTAATAATTCTGTGCCAGAGTGCACTTAGTAGTAATAGTGCTCCTACAGTGCCCCTAACAGTAATTGTGTCCCAGAAGTATGGTAATAATGCTCCCATAGTCCCCCAGTTGTAATAAAGCCCTCCATAATGCCCCTGCAGTAATAATTCTCTTTATAATGTGTGACAGCAAAAAAACGCCCCCTTATAATGTGCACCAGTACAAAAAATGCCCCGCTGTGTCAGTAAAAAAAACAAAACAAAAAAAACCATCTCTTAGTGCCCCCAGTAGAGCCAATGTCCCCAGAGTGCCCTCATGTGTTCCAATGACCCATACTGTGTGCCACTAGAAAAAACTCCTATATAGGGCCTCCACAAGATGCCCCATAGTGCTCCTTCCCCATCCCCATAGTGTCCTCCATAATGTGCCAGTATAAAATGCTCCTATAGACTGCCCCTATATAATGCCTCCATAGTGCTCTTCTCCCCCACTTCTCCATAGTGCACGCCCATAATGCGTGCCAGTAAATAGGGCCCCCAGTAAATGCCCCAATAGTGCTCCTCCCAACGCAGCTGATGGCCATCACTGGAGCGTGGCTGTGGGGATTCGGAGGACACAGACGATACACCACCTACAGAGGACAGCTTATCCCTACCTCTGGGCAGCCTGGCACACATGAGCGACTAAATGCTGCAGTGCCTGCGCAATGACAGCAGAGTTGCCCACATTGTAACTTGTGCTGATTACTGGGTTGCCACCCTGCTGAATCCCCGGCACAAAGACAACGTGCCCACCTTAATTCCCGCACTGTATTGTGATAGGAAAATGCACGAGTACAAGCGCACACTGGTAGACGCGCTCCTGATGGCATTCCCAACTGACACCGGGGGACAAGTAGAAGCACAAGGCGACGGCAGAGGCAGAGGAGGAAGAGGTCGCCAACGCAGCTGGGTCACAGCACCTCACAAAGCAGGGTTAGCATGGCCGACATGTGGAAAAGCTTTTTCACCACACCACAGCAACCGGCACCACCAGTTGATATGGAATGTCTTTGCAGGAGGCAGCATTTGAACAACATGGTGGAACAGTACATGTGCACACGCCTACACATACTGACTGATGGTTCTGCCTCATTCAACTTCTGGGTCTCCAAATTGTCCACATGTCCTGAGCTTGCCCTTTATGCCTTGGAGGTGCTTGCCTGCCCTGCAGCCAGTGTATTGTCTGAACAAGTATTTAGCACAGCAGGGGGAGTCATTTCAGACAAACGCAGCCGCCTGTCCACAGCCAACGTGGAAAAGCTCACGTTCATTAAAATGAACCAGGCTTGGATCCCACAAGACTTTTCTGTACCTTGTGCAGAATAGACATTTATACCCACTTCAACTATACATTCTTGTACTCAAGTGCACTTATTCTTTGATTTTTTTTTATTTTATTTGTCCCATTATTTTGGGGGCTACCTCAATTTAAAAAAAAAAAAATTGTTAGCTGGCTACCTCCTCCATCGCCGCATCAACCTACAACACCACATTCACTGCCTCCTCAACCTCCGACTACACATCCACCTCCTCCTCCGAGTTGAAGGTTAATAATTTTTAATTTTTATTTGTTTTATTTTATTTTAAGTTTATTTCCCTATCCACATTTGTTTGCAGAGCAATTGCCATGCTCTTAAGCACATTTTGCTGCCTTTTGCAGCCCTCTAGCCCTTTCCATTACATTTTTAGGTCGATTTTAGTGCCCAAAAGTTCGGGTCCCCATTGACTTCAATGGGGTTCGGGTTCGGGGTCAAGTTCGGGTTAAGTTCGTATCCCGAACCCAAACTTTTTTGTGAAGTTCGGCCGAACCCGTCGAACTCGAACTTCCAGGTGTTCGCTCAACTCTAGCTATCAATATACTGGACTACCACTTTAAGCACCAAAATAGGCTGCTACTTTCAGGGGTTAAAGTCTTTGAGTCATTAAAGTTACACTACCAGCATCCAGATAGATATGCCCCTCATCAGAATCATTCAAATGCAGGCTGGCACGTCTGCCCACTTTGATGCCCGTCTTAATGTTCAAAACCATTTTGGATCAGCCTGGGCATGCATATATTCAACGTAAGGCATCCTATTCAGTGTAGTAACAGTGTGAGCTAAATTGCCAAAGTTTTTTTTAACCCTTTGAAAGCATCTGTTATGTATTTAAATCTGTGTATAGTGCAAGCTGGACCACCTATGTAGATGTTAATAATAATCCCAAAAACATTTCTGGCTAATCTGGACTTGAATGATTTTGATGTCTGTGTTTTGGCAGCATCAGAATCAATGGTCTGAATTCTCTGAACCTTGTGAAAAAAACATATGTTTCTTATTGAAATCAATAAACCGTGTACATCTACCTATCTAACAACTCTGAGCCAACATGGACAAGAATGATTCGATATTAGCCATGCCCATCAATTTTTACTAGTATGAGATCAGTGACCCATAGTCATTTAACCCTTTAAAACATATTGCTTAAAATGGTAAAATGTGCCCCTTTTAAATGCCTGTATTCAAACCCAGAACCAGTTTGGGCCAGCCTAAACACAAATGATTTTGATACAGGTGCTTGCCTGTCTGCTTGTTAGCAGTGTAAGATCAGTGGTTCACAGACATTTAACCCTTTGAAAACACATGTTGCTTATGTGAAACATAAAAAATTGAACACCTCTGCCTACTTTGATACCAGCTTTTTATGGTCCAGCCTGGATTCAACTGCCTGAAGAGGTCCCTTGTGCGCTTTGATATACATTTTTGTGCCACTTTTCTCTGATCTTATTTTCATCTTTATTCTCCCCTGTGCAGTTAATGCAATTATTGTTTTATTTATGTTATATATAAATTCTCCCATAATTACTAAGTTATCAAAATGAACAATATATTAATATAATAAATAAAACAAAACTGGCACATTAGAATCAACTTCAGCCCTGAATAAGAAAGTGGACGAATAAGAAAGCAGCTTCAGCATCGTCAGCTGCTAGAACATGAGGGAGGAGGTGAGGACTCCAGGCAGACAGGAGCAGTCACACAAGAGGAAGCACAGAGAGAACTGCTGCCTGCACTCTGATCGCTGCCCTGCTTGCTAACACTGGCTGAATTTATTTCACTGTCTTTTATTGTCCTCAGCTGCACTTCTTCATCACTTGCTCTCTTATATAGTGAAAGTTTTGTGGGGGAAAGTATTCACAGAGAGAAGTATCTGAGAGTGCTGATCAGTGCATGTCTATCTCAATAGCTAAAGACATGGATCAGATTACAGAGCTGGGGAACAAAAGTGAGGGGTTCATCCTGGAATCAAACGGATCTGATGAGCAGCCATCTGTAAAGCCACTCCTGGGCATTGGCATAGACAATCTTATTACTTTGGTGGTGTTTGGCATTATATTTGCACTGGGGGTCTTGGGCAACTCATTGGTCATCACAGTGTTGGCAAGAAACAAGCCTGGCAAGCCTCGCAGCACCACCAACATCTTCATACTGAACCTGAGCATTGCTGACCTTGCTTACCTCCTGTTCTGCATCCCTTTCCAGTCCACTGTCTATGTCCTGCCAACCTGGGTGCTTGGAGCTTTCATCTGCAAGTTCATCCATTACTTCTTCACTGTATCCATGCTGGTGAGCATCTTCACCCTCTCTGCCATGTCAGTTGATCGCTATGTAGCTATAGTGCACTCCAGGAGGTCTTCTTCAATTCGTGTTTCAAGGCATGCCCTGCTTGGAGTCATCCTCATCTGGATTCTGTCCATTGCCATGGCTTGTCCTGTTGCCTATAACCAACGCCTGATCTACAGGAACAACCAGACTTTCTGTTGGGAGGTCTGGCCAAATCTGAAGCACAAGAGGATTTATGTTGTCTGCACCTTTGTGTTTGGGTACCTGCTCCCTCTGCTCCTCATTTCTTTCTGCTATGCCAAGGTAATTCCATGAAACAGTTGTATATTTGTCTCCTGTTCTGAACATTTCTACCAAGGCTGAATACAGGGTCACCCAACACAAGGCTAATGAGATAGCATATGTCCAATCCATATACAGTAATCCAACTTCTACATCCAGTATCTATCTATCTATCTATCTATCTATCTATCTATCTATCTATCTATCTATCTATCTATCTATCTAATCATTTAGCAATATTAGCGCACAATCCCATGAGACACTTACCTCCTGCACACTCTTTACCAGCAGTCTCATTACACCTGTTGGTTCTCTATGGGGCTGGGGATATTTGTGTACACAGTCAAGTGTTTGACATTTGAATCTATTAACTTTCAATGCATTGAACACTTATAAATTGTCCCCAGTGAGGTCTCCCAATTTACTGTATTTTCTTCATCTCCACAAGCAGGATAAATGTTCTATATAATCCTTGTTCTAGTTCTTACTTCACAACAACAATATCATTATTGAAAACTCAGAGGGATTGTAGATTTGAGACCTTGGCTGGTGAACATGTGAAATAGACACTTTATAAGTAACCTATAAAATAAAGTTCTCCTGGAATATAGGGGGATGCAGTTAATCTGGATTTATTTAACTCTTTAAAACTGGTTTGATTCTCATTACCACAACTTTCTGCAAAAGGTTTACCTAGAGTCCTGTTTAAAACAGTCAAAGTACAATGTTATACAGTACTAACACCTGTTGTATAAAAAGACAGCCTCACCTATGATAGTGCACATCTTACCCTCACATCTTCTATACATATTAGGTGCAATTTATCAAGCTCTAGAGACCAGAATGCAGGCTTTAAAAAGTCACAAGTAGGGGTTTTGCAAAAAAAAAAAAAAATACAGACATTCAACCTTTCTGATAACTTTGACAGGACTTTTCCAGTGCAACCTGAAATTTTGTCAGAATGTCAGAGTAGATCACAATTGTGACACATTCATAAAGTCCGACTTTTTAAATTCTCAACTCCACAACAGGCATCACCCAGACATACTTTTTCTAAAATAAGTGTAACCACATTGCTCATGCGTGAAATAAGTTACTGTGTGCCGTTAATGTGGTGTAGGTGCACACAGAAACTCCAATCTAAGAACTAGCCTCGAACACACATCCAATGATAAATTCCCCTATAAATGCTGATTTTTGGCTTTCAGACGCTGACAGGGATTTATCAAAGGTATTACACCACTATGGTGACATTAAAAAGTCGCAAATAATAGCAAACGGCATATTTGCACTATAATTGCCATATTAGACTACATAATTACTAAATCATTTTTTTCATAGTGGTGATTAAAGGGGCAGGGCTTAGCAGGAGGGGCTTCCTGTGGACCACCAAAATAACTATAACTTACAGCAGAAACTGGCATAAGTTAAAGTGCAAGTCTATATCAGCCACTAGCTGGCATAAATTTCTGTTTCCCAGGGGAATCCTGTGTCCCTTGGTATGAATGAAGCAGTCCCACAGAGGTAAATGATATGGCAGTACTCATACTTGACTGCCTCTGCATTTATACTGGGGAACACAAGACAACCATTCTTGAGATCGGTGGAGGTAGCAGCAATCAGACCCTCACCGATCAGTCACATTACCTTTCTTGTTGCTAGGGGATAAGTTTAAATCTTGGTTCAACCCCTAAGGCTAGGTTCACACGACGACATTTGTCACGCGACATTTTGTTGCACCAATGTCGCACTACAATTTTTATAATGTTAGTCTATGGTGTTTCACTACAACATGCAACATGCATTCGACTGCAACACGACATTCAAGATGGATTTTTCTGCGACTGTTGCGTTGCAGTCGCAGCATGTTGCATATCGCAGTGCAACACCATAGACTACCATTTATAAAATTGTAGCGCAACATTGGTGCAACAGAATGTTGCGCAACAAATGTTGCAGTGTAGTCGTGCGACTGTCGCGTGACAAATGTCGTTGTGTCAACCTAGCCTTAGAAGTTGTTAATGAGGTTGTCTGGTGAAATATGCTGTAAAGTATTTCTCCTGTTAATCACATAAAAGGGGTTGTTCCATGACTAGTCATGCATGCACATTGCTCGATTCAACTTAGCTTTCTCTGTCAGTCCCATAGAATTGAATGAAGCAGCAATGTACATGCATGACTGTCGCTCTATTCAAACGGAGTGCAGGAGCTCCCATTCTCATAATTTCTTGAGGTTCCAGCAGTAGAACCCCAGGAGATCAGACACATCTCATGTCCAGTGGAACATTTGTTTCAAGGACCCTTATTTCTAAGGACAGCAGACAGCAGCTACAAACATGGTCTCTCCCTGTGGGGAGTATTGTAGCATTGAATTTCCCCACACTGTGGGAGAATTTAACATTTGATACCATGCTCCCTCCACAATTTACAGCTTACTGCTGGTCCAACAGCTTATCATCAAGGGACCTTTCTAAACAGTCAATATTGTCTAAAGTTCACAACCCCTTTGAAATTATCTTCATTTTCTTGAGATAACCAACAAAACAAGCATCTGTTCATTTTTTATGAAGTGTAAACAGAAATGCTTATAAGCTTACATTTATCCCTAGATGTTAACAACAGGTATCATAGTGAAATATCACAGGAAGTACAAAATATCATTCCTAAAACTCAGTTGCACACCTAAAGATTCTGTCAAACTGGAAAGCTTCCAAGAGAAGAGAACATGAAGAGCTTCATAAATGTCAAATGGTTCTAAGTTGTTACAAAGGGTTAAATGTGCAGCTCACTGTGCATAAAAAGGAACCAGTCTATACTGGTTATACTGGAAGGCGTAGGTATGAGATACAGAAGTATGATGGTCTCCACTGTGTTCTCCTCTATATTTGTGTATCTTTCCATTTACAGACATGTTATTGTGGGTGAGGGATGCATTTTGAGCACTTTGTGTAGTAATTATTTTATTTTAGTTTATGACTGCCTTGATATATTGCATAGCTATGACAGTTGCCACCTTTAGTATGTCAGCTGAACCAGTCATTAGTCTTGCCTGATAGAGAACATTTGCACCACTATTTGGTGGGGCTCCGTTAGTAATATCTATACGTCTGACTTGAAGCACACTCCATCTCTCTACTCTGAGAACTGTAATCATCAGAAGTGTAATATAAACCTCCATACGTGTGATCTTGTAGCCAAAATAATAACTATACAAAAGTATGTGTTAATATCTTGTCTCCAAAATTTTCCCTGTAGTACATTGAAGGACTACATAATGTAAACCGGGTGTTCTTTTTTTTTGAAGTGGCACCTGGACTTTCAGTATGTTATTGTTCTAGGATGCCAAGTGTCATTATGCCATCAATCAAGAACTAGCGTGCTATCGATCTGTGCCTGCTCCCGCCAGTTCTGTGTGTTCAACCTGCAACTTTCTTCTGTTAGGACTGAGCAAGGAATTTTAGCAGAGAGGGTGCAGAATAGTAATTGGTACTTTTCCAATGGAGAAAATTTGAATTTAAATGATACCAGGTGACAAAGTACTACAGTACTATATGTATATAAGTATACCTTTATAGTCAGGGCCGGCGCGTCCTATAGGCGGACTAGGCAGCTGTCTAGGGCACCCCCTTGGGAATGGGAGCCGCCAGGAGCTCCGGCCCCCTTCATGCTGCCGCCACCCGAGCGCTCTATAGAGAGCCTCAGGCGGCTGCAGCCCTGCATATGCTGGCACATCCATGAGGGCGCACCTGTTAGTCCCTCTGGTGTATCGTGGCCGAGCTCTGTCCAGGTCCACAGGTACAGGAGCTTTTGTTTCCTGTACCCGGCCGGACTGACAGGAAGGGCTCCCTTAGTGTGAACTTCCTCTCAGTACACCCTCTCCGCGGGAGAAGAGAGTGACAAGGGAGGGAAGGGGGTGGGGAGAAAGAGAGTGACAAGGGAGGGAGGGGGGAATGAGAGTGACAAGGTAGCGAGGGGGAGAATGAGAGTGACAAGGGAGGGAGGATTGAGAGTGACAAGGGAGAGAGGGGGGGAATGAGAGTGACAAGGGGGGGGGATGAGAGTGAGAAGGAAGAGAGTGGAGAAGACAGTGACAAGGGGGAGGACAAGGGAGGGGGAGGAGAGTGACAGGGGGGGGGGGGCACTGACATCCATCACACACACACAATGCAACCCTTACACACAAAAACAATGCACCCCTTGCACACATACACAGAAACACACAATGCATCCCTTACACACACAGAAACACACAATGCATCCCTTACACACTCTGAAACACAATGCATCTCTTACACACACTCAATGCACCTCTTAAAGACACACACACTGCATCCCTTATATACACAGAAACACACCTTGCAGCTCTTACACATACAAACACAGATTTACACAACGCATTCCGTACACTCATTCAGAAACACACAATACATACCTTATACACAAACTACTTTCTATCCCTTACACAAAAACACACTGCAATCCACTACACACACACACACACTGCATCACCTACACAAACTGGTATCCCTATACACTACATTCCGTAAGCACACACAATAGATTCTCTACAGCAACACATAACACTCATAGGTGGAACATGTACGTATGGACATATGTTTGGGCCTTATGGGCATATTCACTGTCAGGCCCTGGGGCCCAGACCTTGAGCTGTGTAAAGGGCCCCAGAAATTGGAGCTGCTTCCCGTTCTCCCAGAACATTCACTTTTGTGACCAAAGTTACAACCAGCCTCCAAAGAGCCTGTTCTACACCAGACCAGCGGAGCCACACTGCTGCCAGAGCCCATCATCATTCTCATCTGGTTGTAGGTAGCCAATCTAGTATATTATTTGTGGCACTAGTCTCTAATTTACCTCACATTAAAGGGACACTATAGTCCCCAGAACCACTGCAGCTTAATGTAGTGGCTCTGGTCTTTATAGCCTGTCCCTGCAGCCTTTTTAATGTAAGCACGGCGACAGTGCAGCCTAGGGCGGCAAAAATTCTTGCACTGGCCCTGTCTATAGCATAAGTCTACATTGAATTATCTTACGGATATTTTTTAAAAATAGAGAAGCCATATTAAAATTGCCTTGACTGGTTAAAAATTTGTTAAGTAGTTGACAACATCAAAGGTGCAGGATTTTACCCTCTAGAAAAAAGTCATCATATGAGGTATCTACTAGTTTTGGGTCCGAATCGGCCAAGAAATTTGATTCGGTTGCGCATCAATTCTAACTAAATCGAAAGTACTTTTAATGCTTAGAAAATTCTCCCGATTCAGATCTTTAGAAATTGTGATTCTGACAATTCAGATTTTAAAAAAAATAATTTCAATTCTAATGAATCATTTTGCTCATCTGTAATCTACTTTTGTGATCTAAAAATGTTCTACTGGATTCTGAATCAACAGTTCATTTAGTGAGTGACCTTGAGCCAACTTTACAAGTTGCAGACCATTGAGGACATTTCCCACTTCTTGTTTTATGTAATGCCCTTGTCATGTTATTTTTATTAGTACATATTTACTTACACTTTTTTCTTTATATATTTTACATTACATTGATTGTTTGGGCAACTAAATCTGTGGTTGTTTCTATACAATACAATGAAGCAACCACCACTGGTGTTGGGCGAATTGATGTTTCCAAAGTGGACTTGAATCCGAATTTGTGGAAAAATTCTATTCTCCATAAAGCCGAATTTCCTCCTGCTTTGTGGTAACAAAACTGGCAGTTAAAAAAAAAACATACTTACCTCATCCATTTGCACGTGAAGAGGCCACTGTGGCCATCTTGGTTATAGAAACCACACAAAATCTCGCGCGGGGGTGATGTGTGCATTACCAGGCTGGTCGGGTGAGGTGACATTATCATTGATCCCCGGCTAGCACGATGACGTCATCACTAGAGATGAGAGAATCGAAGCTGACGAAGTGGAATTCGTTACAAACTCTGGAAAGGCGGGATGGCCCATAATGCCATGCATGCAGCCAATCAGCAGCCAGCCAGCCAGCCAGCCAGCCATGTGATGTCAAAGCCCTATAAATCCTGTGGCCATCTCAGATTCAGACATTTCCCAGCGTTCTGAGTGCAGGGACAGACATGAGAAGGCGCTAGGGACAGCAATAGGAAAAACCTCATTATGGAGAAAAAAAAAAACTATTTATAAGTGCAGCAAAAGGATAGGGAGGAATCATTTCACAGCATCTTAGTGCAGGGAGAGAGGTCAGAAGGCGTTAGGGACAGTGCTGGAAAATGTTTTACAAGTGCAGGGAAACATTATTTGGGGATCCAAATAGCCATTATACAGCTCTGTCATTCCAGCAATTTGTTTTTGTTATTGGGGTGCAAGTGCTTTATTGAAAAGCCTTTAGTGGCCTATTTTAGTACAAAAAGAAAAATATATATGCACTTCACTGTTGTAGTTATTTGTGGTGAAAGCGTTTAGTGGCCTAGTACAAAAAGAAAAATATATCTGCATTTCACTTTTGCAGTTATTTGTGGGAAAAGTATTTATTAGCCTATTTCAGTACAAAAAGAGAAATATATACGCACTTTACTGTTGCAGTTTATTTGTGGTGAAAGCGTTTAGTGGCTTATTTCATTACAAAAATAAAAATATATTCTCAGTTCACTTCTGCAATTATGTGTTGAAAGCGTTTAGTGGCCTATTTTAGTACAGAAAGAAAAATATATACTCACTTCACTGTTGCAGTTATTTGTGGTGAAAAAGTTTAGTGGCCTATTTCAGTACAAAAGGAAAAATATATTCATCGTTTTTTTGGGTGTTTTAATTTGCTTTAATTTATTTAGTTCAGCTAAAAGTATTTCAGATAGAGAAGTGCCAGGCAATGCACAGAGGAGTGGCAGAGGCCTAACTTTTTCTGGTGCAGGCAGAGGTCGCAGCAGAGTAAGGGGGCATGGCAGCAGGAGTCGCTACTGGAGTACAGTCAGAAGCTACTGCCCAGCCAAGATCTGAAGGAGACATACGCCGTTTCCTCCGCTAGGTGGGAAAGTAGTGATAAGGAGAGTGGCATGAGAGGTGGTGTTGAGAGCAGTGAGGCTCCTGACCCAGAGACCATTGAGGAGGACATCAGTGACATGCAGACACTATTTGATGATGATGAAGCCGATCACACTTGGGAGCTGGGTGCAGGAGGGGCTTCATTATCATCAGGAGAAGAGGATGGCAGCTTGCTCATGAGGCAGTGGCTGAGCCAGCAAGGTGGTAGCTTGGCTAGGAGTCAGCAGGGTGGCAGCAGTGGGAGGTCAGGAGCCAATTGGGGCCGAGGTAGACCACCTACTTCGCAGCAGCCTATCTGCCCGGGAAGTAGTTTTTTCAGGGGTTCACGGAGGCAGCGGCGGTAGCAGACAATCAGTGTGGACTTTTGGGGGAAAAATCACCTACTTGGCAGTGTGACAGCTTTTTGTTACGTGGCCTTATGTAGAATGTGTGGGCAGGAGGTGAAGCGTGGCCAGCGTGCCATTGTTGGCACTACGGCCCTGCATCAACATATGCAGTGTCACCATACAGTGGCCTGGGAGAACCGTGGCTTCAATGTGGTGATACAGCCTGCCGTGGCAACCGCTGCATCACCCAGTGGCACACACCCAGTTTCAGGCAATCAAGGCTCTACCACCTCAGCCAAAGGGAGCTGTCTATCATTCCTGTGTTCTGCTCGTCCAGATGCTCCTGATCCTCCTCCTTCTCATCAGTCATTGCGTCAGCAATCGATCACTGAAGCGATTGCTAAGAGAGAGCAGTATGCGTGCAATCATCCAACAACGCAGAAGCTGAACGTGCTCCTGTCCAAGTTTCTGGTGCTGCAGTCCCTCCCTTTCCAGGTGGTGGACTCTGCACCTTTCAGAGAACTGATGGCTTGTGCCGAGCCGAGGTGGTGAGTCCCAAGCCGTCATTTCTTTGCGAAAAAGGCAGTACCAGCCCTGCACACATATGTAGAACAGAAAGTGGGACAGTCCTTAAGCCTGTCAGTGGCTGCCAAAGTGCACGGCAGCGCCGTTGTGTGAAGCCATAACTACGGTCAAGACTATACAAACAGAGATAGGCCATCAGTGATTTCTTGATGATCCAAGCGGATAGGAGCACTCCCCTATGTAACTTCGAAGTCAGGCAGTGGTAACGCATCCGTGACACTTGCCATTTGCTCAGGCCCTTAGAGGACTCCACGTTATTTGTCAGTCGCCAGGAGTACGGGATGAAAGACATCATTCCACTGTTTCATGTCCTGGAACAGATATTGGTAACAATGGCTGGTCAGGGGACGTGGCTCCTAGATCTTATGGCCACATGAGCCCTGTGGGTGCTGAACTGAAAGAGCAGGAGGAGGGGAAGGAGGACATTGGAGCACAGGAAATGTGTAGCAAAATGGGTGGTTTTTCTAAGCTGACAGGAGAGGATGAGTAGGAGCAGCCAGAGGAGCTACAGGGTGATGAGGAAAACGAGAGGACCCAGACACACCGTGGCAGTATGCAGTGGAATTGGAGGCAGGGAGTAACTCCAAGTCACTTGCACAAACGACCCGATGGTGTAGTAGCTGTAAGGCCTGTATGGTCACATCAGAATTGGCTTATGATTTGGTAGCCAAAATCAGGAGTGGGTACAAAACACAGAAGACATGCAAATATTCCATTCACGTGTCATCTCTGTTTTAGATCCACTCCTGTTTTATTTCGCATTAGCAATACTGATGGATTATTGAGCAAATGCTGACAGAGTGAAGGCAGATTCTCCATAGACAGGATCCGTTTTTGTGGGTTATTGTTCTGTCGGATCAGAGGAAGGGCAAATTAATCAGTGACGTCAACACAAACTTACTGCTGACACCCTCTCCATTTTGTCGGAGAGCTCTACTTGTATTAGCGTTTAATAGAACAGGTTCTGTAGACATTTATGTGGAATTAGCTGACAAGGGTGTAAAAGGAGTGAGCTTCTTCTTGATTCTAAGATCAACCTGTAAGGCTGAGTTAATACGTGACTGCCCAAATTTGTGAAGTGTGCAATGATTAACAACGTCTGTCATCTTCATGTCATATTGACTCACAGTATTATTTCATTATCACAGCAGACTTCCTCTAGGTGTTACTGCAATGCACAGTGTTCTACACCCCTATAAAAGCTCTCTGCAGCCTGGAAATAGCCGTTTTTTTAACGAGATTTTCAGCGAATAGATTCAGATCGAAGCAAATTTCTCCGGAACATTCGGCGAATCGGCCAAATAGAATTTTTGAAAAATTCGCTCATCTCTAGTCATCATGTCACCGTGCAAGATGTTGCGTGGTGTCTTCAATCAAGAAGGCCACTCTGCAATTATTTGGATAAGGTAAGTATGTTTTTTTTTTTAACCGAATTAGCCGCAAAAAGCTATCATTTTAATATCAGATGAACGTGGCATCAAAGGGGTTCAGTGTTGGGAGGCGGTGCAATTGGTGTTCCCCGTCATTGCGCCTGCTACATACAAAGAAATGCGCTCCGTGATGAAGTAATTAGTTTAAATTCTAACTTCTTTGTGAAATTTGGCGAAAGAGCCAAATCAAATTTTTCACAACTTCCCATATCTCTGACCATCACTAAATATTTTCCTATTTATTTTACACGGTTTAGGTAAGTAGCAGTGCAGGACCTAATTGTAGAAAATCTGGCAGGATTTTAAAATGATACTAGGGTCAAGGGATGAATGAAACATAGAAAACTTAAAATTGCATTAGAGTGCCGTTAATGTTGAGAGCCTCCATCAAATTGCATTGGATTAACATTATGCCATGTCTGGATTGTATCTAATTTGTAGCCTGCAAAACTTATTGACGAGTATTGTGAGGAGGAAGCAGCACTGTATATATGTGTAGGCAAGGAGAATGTTTATATAAAGGAAATAATAAGAAACTTGCTGCAGAAACATAGCAGGAGTTGGCAATAGATTATGAACTAAAACTTGTCCAACTAGTTGGGGCACTCCAAGAACCAGTTTGATTTATTGGTTGGGTTGACAATCATAACATATTCCACCTTACCAATGCCCTTCCAGTCTGATTGCAACACTTCCTACATAGGTGCTCTGCCGGTCTCCACTTCCTGGTCCCTCTAGATACAGAAATGTGACAGCTTAGCCAATTACTGGCTGATGTGGGTCACTGCTGTCCCCAGTGATTGGCTGAGTAATCACATTTCCTGAGGGACCAGGATGTAGAGATTGGCGCGAGACTCAAGAAACTGCAAAATAGGAATGGTGGGGGACCTGGAAGTTCAGTGTATCTTTTTTTGAGGACATATAAGGCATCTGGAGTTTAGTCTCTGGATGTAAGCAAGGCTATTTCCATAAATTGACAGCAAGTACATGTCTTGAAAATGGTGAGAAAATGAAATATAAAAAAAAATTGAAAGTTAAAGAACATGGATCATATATAACATAAGCTTTAAAGGGCTTCTGTCACCCCCCAAAAGCCTTTTTTTTTTGCCTCACTAAAAAGCTTATAGGGCGATTATTCTAAACATATTCTTGTTAACCGTTTTTGTAGGTTAATTTTGCTATAAAACGTTATTTTATAATATTCAAATTACCTTGCTACCAGCAAGTAGGGCGTTTACTTGCTGGTAGCCGCTGCATCCCGCTTGTAAAAAAACGCCCCTCCTGTGGTTGATTGACAGGGCCAGCGAGCGCTCTCCTCCTCCAGCTGGCCCTGTCTCCGTTTAAAATCTCGCGCCTGCGCCATACCGTTCTTCAGTCGGCGCAGGCGCACTGAGAGGAGTACTCTCGCTCAGCCGCTCCTTCCTCAGTGCGCCAATGGCGTCACAGCTGCACCCGGAAGAGAAGACGCAGGCGCACTGAGGAAGGAGCGGCCGAGCGAGAGTACTCCTCTCAGTGCGCCTGCCCCGACTGAAGAACGGTATGGCGCAGGCGCGAGATTTTAAACGGAGACAGGGCCAGCTGGAGGAGGAGAGCGCTCGCTGGCCCTGTCAATCAACCACAGGAGGGGCGTTTTTTTACAAGTGGGATGCAGTGGCTACCAGCAAGTAAACGCCCTACTTGCTGGTAGCAAGGTAATTTGCATATTATAAAATAACGTTTTATAGCAAAATTAACCTACAAAAACGGTTAACAAGAATATGTTTAGAATAATCGCTCTATAAGCTTTTTAGTGAGGCAAAAAAAAAAAAAAGGCTTTTGGGGGTGACAGAAGCCCTTTAATGCTGTAAAACTGCTTTCATCACTTAACGAAAAGTAAGGAAAAAAATAGTTTCCATTCATGTTTTCTGCTTGCTGCCAGTGAACGGAAACACAACATATTTACATACCAAGGTTAAAAACCCACTGTTCCTTTGGTTGCTCACTCAGCTGATGAGCTTATTACACTATATCAGAGTAGGTAAGAGCTATTAGCCTGGAGACTAGGGCAGGAGAGAGATTTGTGCAGCCGCTGCTAAGGTAAGCTTAAGGAGGATTATTTCAGCTACTTCTCAATTGAAGTAAATCAGATAACAACAACATGTCTAGGTTGGTGCTACACAGCTATTGATAAAGTCTGAAATCTAAAATGTGCACATCAGAAATAACTGCTAAAATTGTCAAAATAACCCCCAGAAAAAGGAATACATGGAATATATAAGGGAATTTATGCTGCATAGGATAGAGGGGGTTGTGATAGTGTGTGGTTTAACATGTTATATAGTATTTTAGTAGAAAATACTATTTATATTCTGCCTGGGCTTTCTGAATTATTAGCTTATGAGTGAATTGACAACTTTTGCTGTATACATGGTTTATGTAAGGTAACTGTAAAACATACAAATAGTTTTCAGGAAGAAACTAATCTGTTCAGACTGTTTTAAGAAAGGGAGATATTTGTGAAAATCACATAGTTTCAGAGGTCTTAATTACTTATTCCCATTACAACAACTTATCCCTTATCCAAAGGTTAAAGGGGTTGTCTGGATTCAGAGCTAAACCTGGACATATCCCAATTATCACCCAGGGAGCCCCTCATGAAATGCTTTGCTGCATCACACAAGGCAAGGGCTGTTTGTTTATATTTTTACACTGCTAGGCAGAGGCTTCTGCCTAGCAGTTGTTGGCGTAGACATCACTGACATTGATTGGTGGGCTTTAGCACTGCCCCAGCTGTTTTATAGGAAGCCTCCGCCTAACTTTTCCCATTGAGAGCCCAGTATGTCACTAGTTCTCCAGAAAAAGCCTTTGAGCCTTTGAACCCGGACAACCCCTTTAAGAGATAAGTGTGTGATTGGTGGGGATCTAACCACTGAGGCCAGCCATGAGAACAGGGACCCGTGTTCCCTGTTTGAATGGACAGATGGACACACATACGTATTGCCATCCACTCAACCGTATGGAGCTTCTAGAGATAGTTGAGCACTTGTGCTAGGTTACCTCTGGCAGTCCCATTGAGCTTAATGGTGCATGTGGGTCTGCTGCTCCTTTGTAAAGGGGGAATGGTCCATTTTTTGTGATGGGCTGGGGTCAATCAAACAATTATCCTCCACCCATGGTTAGGAAATAATCTCTAATGGAACAACTCCTTCAGTTATTCGTCTGGTAAAGATCTATTGGCTGCTTACTCTTTACTGAATGATGCTGATGAATAGTATCTAATTATTACGCATTGGAGTAAAACAAATGTGGACATTAAGGATAATATTGATGCAAAATTGTAGGGACAGCCTGCACCTCAATGGGGAAGGGGCAACTGTGTTGGGGAGAAAGATGGCTAGATAGTTGGAGGAGTGTTTAAACTAGGGACTAGGGGGAGGGGGGGGGGGTAATTACATTATAAGAGGGGAAGATAGTGCAGATAGAGACCAGGGGTGAGGTAGTGTGACTGGGGGAGGAATGGAAGGGGGGACTAGAACAGTTCAGAATAAAAGATGTAGGGTAAAAAAATACACATAAACCTCTTAAATGTATGTATACTAATGCCAGAAGCCTGACTAACAAGACTGGTGAACTGGAATTAGTGATATGTGAGGAGGACTATGACATAGTGGGAATAACTGAGACATGGCTAGATGATAGCTATGACTGGGCAGTTAATATAAAAGAATACAATCTGTTTAGAAAGGATCGTCAAAACCGAAAAGGTGGAGGGGTCTGCCTCTATGTGAAGTTGTGTCTAAGTCCCGTAATTCGAGAATACATCTCTGAGAGACATGAACATGTGGAGTCACTGTGGGTAGAAATACATGGAGCAAAAAACAATAATAAATTACTAATAGGAGTGTATTATAAACCACCTAATATACCAGAGTCCACAGAAAATCTATTACTAAACGAGATAGACGAGGCGGAAAATCAAAATTAAGTCGTTATTATGGGGGACTTCAACTACCCAGATATAGACTGGGAAACATCTAATTGTGAGAGGTACATACCTTATAGGAATAAAAAGCTAAGAAACAATAAGAAACCAATGTGAATAAATAGAACTCTAAAGATAGCAATAAATGACAAAAAGAAAGCATATAAATCACTAAAACAGGAGGGGAGCCAGGAAGCACTGATAAACTATAAGAAAAAAAATTGAATATGTAAAAAAAACTAATAAAAATTGCCAAACTAGAGACCGAGAGATTAATTGCCAAAGAGAGTAAAACTAACCCTAAAATGTTCTTCAATTATATAAATAGTAAAAAATATAAATCTGAAGGAGTCGGCCCTCTACATAGCAATGAGGGGGGTGTTGCAGAGAGCGACGAGGATAAAGCAAAACTATTAAATATTTTTTTCTCCACTATATTTACTGAGGAAAATAAACTGTCAGATGAAATGCAGAATGTAAAAGTAAATTCCCCATTAAAAGTGCCCTGTCTGACCCAGGAAGAAGTACAACAGCGACTTAAAAAGATTAAAATAGACAAATCGCCAGGACCGGATGGCATACACCCCCGTATCCTAAGGGAATTAAGTGATGTCATAGCCAGACCTTTATTTATGATACTTACGGACTCTATACTGACAGGGACTGTTCCACAGGATTGGCGCATAGCAAATGTGGTGCCAATATTCAAAAAGGGTCCAAAAACAGAGCCTGGAAATTATAGGCTGGTAAGTTTAACATCTGTTATTGGTAAACTGTTTGAAGGGTTTCTAAGAGATGCTATTTTGGAAATAAGCAAATAACGCCATATCAGCATGGCTTCATGAGGGATCGGTCATGCCAAACAAATTTTCTCAGCTTCTATGAGGAGGTAAGTTCTGGACTTGACAGCGGCAAATCAATGGATGTTGTATATCTAGACTTCTCTAAAGCATTTGACACTGTAACTCATAAAAGGTTAGTATATAAAATAAGGATGCTCGGACTGAGAGAAAATATCTGTACGTGGGTAAGTAACTGGCTGAGTGACAGAAGACAGAGGGTGGTTATTATTAACTGGTAGATACTCAGATTGGGTCACTGTCACTAGTGGGGTACCTCAGGGGTCAGTATTGGGCCCTATTCTCTTCAATATATTTATTAATGATCTTGTGGAAGGCTTGTACAGTAAAATATCCCCCGAATGACCCCGAATGTCCTGCCTGCCAGATATATCAAACTGTATTGCCGTCCTGAGGATGGCAATACAATTGAATCTAATGCAGTCGAACATCTGAAGGACCAGTGGAGACATCACGGGTCATGTGACCACTCCAGTAAAAGAGGCAATGGTTGAGAAGGACCTGCGATGATATCACCATCATGTGACCAGTGCAGGAGAGGACGGCAGTGAGAAGATGGAGAAGACCTGGGGGAAGCAGCTCTGGTGAGGAGAGGTAAGTGAAGGGAGAGGCAGAGAAATGCTGGGAGTTGTGGTTATTTAACTGGGACTGTATGTTAGGGCTGAAGAGAGGGATATTATTTACATGGGACTGTATGTTAGAAGTGGCTGGGTAGGGGTCATGTTATTTACATGGGACTGTATGTTGATGGTGGCTGTAGGAGGGACTGATGTTATTTACATGGCACTGTATGTTGGAGGGGGCTGTGGCACGGTGATGTTATTTACATGGGACTGTATGTTGATGGTGGCTGTGGGAAGGGATTATGATATTTACATTGGACTAAATGTTGGAGGGGGCTGGGGCAGGGTGATGTTATTTACATGGGACTGTATATTTGAGGTGGCTCTGGTAGGGAGTGATGTTATTTACATGGGACTGCATGTCGGAAGAGGCTGATAAGGCAGTGATGTTATTTACATTGGACTGTATTTTGATGGTGGTTGTGGGAGGGAGTGATGTTATTTACATGGGACAGTATGTTGAAGGTGGCTGGTGGGGGGAATGATGGATCCGACAGGTATGGGCTGCTGTGTAGCAAGTACAGCAAAATGCGGTGTGTGGGGGGAGGGGGGTCGACTTAGAGAACTGGGCCATATTTATTGGGGTTTGTGCCCCGGATCTTTTGAGACCCTAGCAACGCCCCTGCTGCTGGGCACATGCTCTTAATCGGGATGACCTCCTTAGTATGAGCTCTGCAGTTCTGACTATGTATTTCAACAGAGCTTTGCCAACATCCAGTGGGGGAACAGAAGCTACATGTGGTGGCTAACTGGAATCCATATCTGAAGTACTACTCATGTAGTTCTGCAGATAATAGGTCAGATATAGTTCAATGGGTACAATGCCTGGCTATTTCTGGCAGTTTCATAAAGATGGATTTAGCGGTAGTGCCTGTGCAAGAGCTGCTGCTCTATTTATTTTGGGGTAAAGGGCCCCCATTCTCATGATTGGTTGGTATCCCAGCAGTCAGATGTCCATCTATCTAATAGGTATTCGCTATCATTAGAGATGAGTGAGTCAGTTATAAAGAAAACTCATTGAATTCATCTAGAATTTCCCAAAAATTGGGACGAATCCCTTAAAATGGCGCCACAGTCTTACAGGTCGGAAGACAGAGAAGAAGGCATCTGCCACCATAAATGGATAATTTGTGGACCGTGCTTTGATTTCAAAATAAAATCTGAAAAAAAAGTGTTCAGCAAATATATTTGCTGTATTTGTGGGAGGGGAGGCTGATTACAAGGCTATTTATATGAACCTGTGGGCCCAGGCTGGCTGATTACTAGGCTATTTATAGGCACCTGTGGGCCAGGACAGACGCTGATTCAGCTGATTTGACTACCTCTGGGTCAGCTGTAGGATACAGCAGCATGGTGTGGAGGCTTCTTACGGCTGGACGACGTCAGAATGTCTCAGGAGGGTGCTGGTATTCATGGTAGTATCGGAGTTGTTTGCACGGAACCCATGCTGTGGTCCGCAGCGCAGAGTTTGGGCGCGCATGGTTGGACGATGGTTGTTAGTATTGTTGTCCGGCTGTTAGGGGCCTGAACGCAGCAGCATCATATGGAGGCTCATTTACACCTGAGCAACGGCAGAAAGTGCCAGACGAGTGCTGGCGTTCACGGTAGCATCGGACTTGTTTGCACGAGACCTACACTGCAGTCTGTGACTTGGACATGTGTACTCTGGGACGAAGCAGAGTTGAGCGCTTTTGGTCAAATGACCGTTGTTAGTATTTTTGTCCCGCTGTTTAGGGGCTTGTAGGAGGCTATTGCATATAGTTACTGGTGTAGCATATGTAGGTATGGTCGCATGTTTTCTGATATCTGTTACATGCGGGACGCGTGTCTGCAAGCTACTCACGCTGTGTTTAAGTGATGGTATTTTATTTATTTATTTTCATTTCTTTTTTAAAGGTCGCGTATCAATGGTCGTTTAATATGAAAAAAAATCGCAGCATCGCGTGGTGGCTCGTTCACGTCTGGGTAACGGCAAAAGGTGCCAGGCAAATGCTGGCGCTCATGGTAGGATCGGACTTGTTTGCACAGGACTCACACTGCGGTCCGCGATTTGCAGTGCTCTGGGATGAAGGGGTTGGGCGCTAATTGTCGAATGATTGTGATTAGGATTGTTGCCCGGCCGTTTAGGGGCTTGGGGGAGGGGGGGGTGTCTACTATATATATAGTTATTGGTACGATATATGCCTTAAAATAGGCAGGAATGAGCATGATAAAAAAAAAAAATGGTTGCATGTTTACTGTCACCTGTTTTACATGCGGGATGCACGTCCGCAGCTAGCGCCAGATATGCAAGGTGTTGGTAAATGTATATCAGTGGTCTCTATATGGGGGCACAAGCAGATTTGCTCAAGGCGTCTGTATTTGAGTTCTGATGCTCTTGTATTTAAGTGTGTTTAATCTATAAACTGTTTTTTATGGGCACGCATGTGTCAGCGGTTCTGTGCTATGTTTATAGGTGCACCATTATGTCAATTAATTGGCGTTGCATCAGGGTTTATGTTCAGCCACGTTCGTTTTTCCTAGGCGAACTTGAGGTGGTGTTGTGGTGACCATCGTTCCAAAAAAAACTGAAAAAAAACTCCGGCAGCATTATGTGGAGGTTCGTTCGTGCCTGGGCAATGGCAGAAGGTGCCAGGCTGGCATTCACAGAAGGATACACTGGCATTCACAGTAGGATCTGACTTGGTTACACGGTCCGTGGCTTGTAGCGCTCTGGGGCGAAGGGGGTTTGGCGCTAATGGTCGAATGATTGCGGTTAGGATTGTTACCTTCAAAGCTACGTCCTGTGTCTGCATTTACACCTTGTCCTATAATCCATTCACTACTAAAGCTGCGTTCATGTGTCTGCTGTTGCGTCATGTTAATACTCTGCTCACTTTCAGATTGCATATTCATACGGCTGCTTTATTCCATGCTTTCATGCTCATACTTAGAGCTCTGCCCATACCATGTTTTTAGGCAACACTCACATCCAGAGCTGCATTTACCCACCTGTTCTTACATCATGTGTTATACTCTGCTTCCACTTAAAGCTGCATTTTCCTTTTCATTGCTACATCATGGTTTACTCGGTATTCTTACCAGGGCAGTCAGCACCTACCGCTCTGATACCGCTCTCCAGATAAATATAGCTCCTTTCTTTTCAGGCTTACGTTTCTTTCCTCAGCGGTTTGTTACATTCCATAGGCCTACTTTTTCTGTTCACTTCGGTGGATTAATATAAAATAAAATAAAATGTTCTGGTGTTCTTTAGTCCTGGTTTGTATTCACTCAGACTGGTATCCTTTACTTCTGGTTCACATTCACTCAGATTGGTCTCCTGCCAGTTCACCAAACAGCTCCTCAGCAGTCAGTGGCCAATTGGAGTAAGTTCCCTACTATGTTTTCACAAGTTGTTCATTCGTTTGTCATGATAAGGGTGTTCTCTTAGCGAACTGCAATGCGTCTGGCTCTTGTTTTTCTCCCATCTGTTTCAATTTCACGGTAAGCGATTGGTTTTAATGTTTTATTTATGCATGTGGTTCGGATCAATAATGTCTGTGCATATCCCATCAGGTCTGGCTCACGTTTTAATTAATTATCGTCACCGCAATGTCATCCTGATCAGTCTCTCGGCTTCGGGGGGCCTCATGGCTTCGGGGCCCGACAACTGCTTCGGCCTCATGGCTTCAGGGGCCCTATGTCCGTATTTCATGTTGTTCGTTAAGGGTAAAATATGGTTGTAGGCTGGTGTCCTAGGTTCGCGCTCGGAGGGGGTCATGGTTATGTGAGTCCCCAAGTCATACTGGTGCTGCATAAGTGCTTTATATTTAAAAAAACAAATACAAAAAAAAACTATACAATGGTGTCAGTTTAGTCCACAGGAAGTCCTGTCATGACTACAGGCGCATTTACGAGGTCTGTCACGTCTACAGACTAATAAGTCCGGTCACGACTACAGGCGATTTACGAAGTCTGTCACATCTACAGACTAATAAGTCCTGTCATGACTACAGGCGATTTATGAAGTCTGTCACGTCCACAGACTAATAAGTCCTGTCACAACTACAGGTGATTTACAATGTCTGTCACATCTACAGACTAATAAGTCCGGTTACGACTACAGGCGATTTACGAAGTCTGTCACATCTACAGACTAATAAGTCCTGTCACGACTACAGGCGCAATTTACGAAGTCTGTCACGTCTACAGACGCGATAAGTCCTATCACGACTACAGGCGCAGCATACGTAGTCTATCATGAACTTAAGCTTATTTACTGTTACAGCTGCAGGTATTGCGTGTACATTCTTTCTTCATAACAGGTATGATTACTTCATCTACAAACTAGCGCTGAGGGTGTTGGTGTCGGGCCCAGGTCCTGGGTATCGGTCCGCCTTCCAGTAGGAGGTAGAGTCATAAGGCGCTTTTACGAAGTCTGTCACGTCTACAGACACGATAAGTCCTATCACGACTACAGGTGCAGCATACGTAGTCTATCATGACCTTAAGCTTATTTCCTGTTACAGCTGCAGGTATTGCGTGTACATTCTGCCTTCATTACAGGTATGCTTATTTCATCTACAAATTTGGGCTGAGGGTGTTGGTGTCGGGCCCAGGTCCTGAGTATTGGTCCGCCTTCTAGTAGGAGGTACAGTCATAAGGAGCAATTTACGAAGTCTATCACGTCTACAGACACGACAAATCCTATTGTGACTAGAGGCGCAGCATATATAGTTTATCAAGACCTTAAGCTTATGTCCTGTCACAACTGCAGGTATGGTGCATACGTTCTCTGTCCTCATTACAGGCAACATTAGCTTGTTGATTGAAATAGCCATGTATTCGTGTTTTATGGTTCCCCAGGCCTGGTGAGTTTACACATTCTGCTTAATTTACTACTAGAGTAAGACGGTATATGCCATGTTCTAACTTTTGGGTCCTTAAAAAAAAAAAAGTGTGGCCTGGGGAATAAGTAGAGGTGAAGTATTTTGCCACCAGGTACAGTTGGTGTCCAATGAGGGCCCTTGGCAAATGGTTGGAGTTCATTTAGGCCCCCCAGCAGGTTCACCATTGTTTGTTTCAGTTTGCAGCTCTCAGTATTCAGACCTTCTTGAAATATGTTCATATGTTGTCAGTCAACATAAGAGTAAATCGTTTCCGATTACCGGCCATTCTTTCAATCGCAGCAGCATTAGCTACCTTCAAGAACGATGTGCCAGTGCACTTGACAAAGAGGTAAGGTAAAATAAAGTCACTGTGATATGTATGGTATATTCCACACCTTCATCGTGAAAAGTGGGTGTCATACTGGTATGTGTATATTTTGCTCTAAACTAAGGTCTGATCTTTTTGGCCCCTTTAGGCTGCCCTACCACAGCAGTTATGGCATAACTCCACTGCTTGTTGTAGATAGGGCTAGATAGGTTAGGTACCCCTTCTGAAAGCCGATCCGACCACAAGTGTTCAACAAATATATTTGCTGTATTTGTGGGAGGGGAGGCTGATTACAAGGCTATTTATTTGCACCTGTGGGCCCAGGCTGGCTGATTACATGGCTATTTATAGGTACCTGTGGGCCCAGGCTTCAGCTGATTTCACCCACCCACCCACCCACCCACACCATCTTACAGTCACTTCACATTAGGGTGGCCCCCTTTAGGCTGTCCTACCACAGCAGTTATGGCATAACTCCGCTGCTTGTTGTAGATAGGGCTAGATAGGTTAGGTACCCCTTCTGATAGCCGATCTGACCACAAGTGTTATTAAACAGGCTGTTTGCCACCATCGGCTACCATCCATTTACCCATAGGCATATACTGTATGTCACTGTCACTTTGACATTAATAATGAAGTCTTGTTATTAAAGAGCTTGAAAGGGGTTGGATACAGTCCTAGGAGATCCCAGAGTGTCATACATGACTTTTTAGGACAATATGAGCACTTCCAATTTGTGTTGAATTTATTTGTACCAAAATCCAACCTGCAGACAGATTCGTGAGAATTTGATCCAAAGGAATTTTTTTTATATCTACCTATCAAGTGCATAGGGGTTAAGTTCCTTTCGACAGATTCCCTTCATTTTTTTCCCTGATAAAGATATTCATTTAGAAAGCCTCCAGACTATTCATAAGGCAGCAATTTCTGGCTATATGTATATCAGAATGGAGTCCTATAGAGTGCACTGTACCAGTGATACATGCAAGAAAAAGCAGAGATACTGTTCATATGAAAAACATCTCTATATATATATCTATATATTAGATTTTCTTTCAGCTGTGCCACAAGAATTATTTTCATTTTTTAGTTGCATGTGAATTAAACTCTAGATCCTTTGAAACCATATGTTCAACCAGATGGAAATGCTACCAATACCAAAAATAATAATCGTTAATAAAGGTTTAAAAAAATTGCTAAAATAGATAGAATAGATGTTCCTTTAAATCAGGGCTTGACAAATTTCCTTGGAATCTAGGAGCCAGCTAAAAAAGTTAGGAGCCAGGCGGAGCCACGTCATAAAGCCCCCAATAGATGCCCCCATAGTGCTCCCCCCCCCACTTCTCCATACAGCCCCCCAATAATGCATGCCAGTACATAGGGCCCCTAGTAAATGCCCCCATAGTGTTCCTTCCCCTGTTCTCCATAGTGCCCCCCATAATGTGCGAGTATATAGGGCCCCCCATAATGCTTCCCCTCTTCAATAGGTTATATGACACGTCAGATGCTGCCAGCGTCTAAGTGATCGCCACTTGCGGCCGCCATGACATGTGGAAGCCCTTACAAGGATTACAGGGTCTGGAGGGGAGGGCAGAGGGGTCCGGAGGGGAGGGCAGAGGGGTCCGGAGGGGAGTGCAGAGGGGTCCGGAGGAGAGGGCAGAGGGGTCCGGAGGGCACAAACACAGCGGGCACCATGACATTTTACTGAGCACTACAACCCCCAGCTGGCGCTCAGCCTCTGCAGTCCCCGCATCACTACAACGCCCAGCTCTTTCCCCCTTTTGTCATTCACTTTCCCCCCTTGTCATTCTCCCCCCCCCTTATCATTCTCTTCCCCCCCTTGTCATTCTCTTTTCCCCTCTTGTCTTGTCAATCTCTTTCCCCCTCTTGTCATTCTCTTTCCCCCTCTTGTCATTCACTTTCCTCCTCTTGTCATTATCTTTCCCCCCTTGTCATTCACTCCCCCCCCTTGTCATTCTCTTTCCCCCTCTTGTCATTCACTTTCCTCCTCTTGTCATTATCTTTCCCCCCTTGTCATTCACTCCCCCCCCCTTGTCATTCTCTTTCCCCCTCTTGTCATTCACTTTCCTCCTCTTGTCATTATCTTTCCCCCCTTGTCATTCACTCCCCCCTTGTCATTCACTTCCCCCTTGTCATTCACTTTCCCCCCTTGTCATTCACTTCCCCCCCTTGTCATTCACTTCCCCCACTTGTCATTCACTTCTCCCCCTTGTCATTATCTTTCCACCTCTTGTCATTTTCTCCCCTCCCTCCCCTGCCTCTAGTGTAGCGTGGCCGAGCTCTGTATGGTCCCACGGGTACAGGAGCTTTAGTTTCCTGTACCCGGGCGGAAGGAAGTGACAGGAAGTGCACACTGTGTGAGCACTTCTTGTCAGTCCGGCCGGGTACAGGAGACAGATGCTCCCTGTACCTGCGGACCATACAGGGCTCGGCCACACTACAATGAGGGACTGACAGGAGGGAGCGCTGAGCGCTTCCCTCCTGTCAGTCCCTCTCTTCATGCTGCGCCCGGGAGGTGCGTCCTCATGGACACGCCAGCCCGGGCAGTGCTGCAGCCGCCTGAGGCTCTATATAGAGCGCTCGGGTGGCTGCAGCATGACGGGGGCCGGCGCTCCGAGTCCGCGTATAGGACACGCCGGCCCTGCGCCCTGGCACCTGAGAGAACGGCGGACAAATACCCAGGCGCCAGGACCAAATTCGTGGTCACCATGGCGACCTGGCGCCTGGGATTTGTCGAGCCCTGCTTTAAATACCAGTAGATAAAGAAACTGCAGATTTAAGGTAAAATCTTCATTAGATTAAAACTGGAAATTATATATAGCCAAGCCTCATGGGGTCTAACTATTTGCACTCAGCACTGTACCCATTGAACTGTATCTGACCTGTATCTGAACTGTATCTGACCAAAATACCACTTTAAGGACTATTATCTGCAGAACTACATACACAGCTCAATTTATTGTATAGAGGGCGGCGCTTGTAACTGTGGCACACTAAGGAGTAACAACTACTATGTGCGGGCATGAAAGGGGCATACTGTAACTACTGTGTGGGGACACTAAGGGAGCATAGTTATCTTGTGACAGGAGAGTTGCTAGGTCCAGGGCCCACATATATTAGTTTCTGACTATACAATTGTATCGCTGTCTTCAGCACAATAATACAGTTGATTTACTGCAATGGGACATGGAAGCCAATGGCTCCAAGCTCTGCCATTCATTCTCCTAGGCATGAGACCAGTAGGATCGAGGCCCAAGAGACAGCAGAATGGCAAAGGCGGTTGCAAAGTGGTGACATCATCATGACCACCTGTGCCTCAGGCTGTGCAATGACATCACTGCACGCCTGTGCCAAGATGCAGGTGGTGCGTTGATTCAATAATGACCAGCTGAGCTTAGAATCCAGAATACAGGCCACAAGCGATAAGAGTTCTGTACTATGTGGGGGTAATATAACTACAGAGGGCATTATACCTACTGGGGCACTGCAGAGGGGCACTTTACCTACTCTGGGAACTATGAAGTGGGGCATTATACCTAGTGGAGGCACTATGTATGAGGGTATTATACTTACTGGGTTCACTTTTGCCTTCCTCTGGATCAACTTGTAGGAAACAGGCCGAACTGGATGGACAAATGTCTTTTTTCGGTCTTATATACTATGTTACTATGTTACTATGTAGGGTGACAATACCTTCTGGGGCACTACAGAGGGGCATTATACCTACTGGGGGCATTAAATGGGGGCATTATACTTATTGGGGGCACTATACATACTGGGGCACTACAGGAGGCATTACACCTACTGGGGGCACTGTAGTGAGCATTATATATACTAGGGGCACTAGAGGGGGAATTATAACTACTGGACTCACTTCCGGGGGCGTTATAACTACTGGGGCACTACTAGTGGCATTATAAGTACTGGAGCACTACAGGGAGCCATTATAATTATTGAGGGCACTATATAGGTCATTACATCTACTGGGGGTACTGGAGGGCATTATAAATAATGGGAGCATAATTGGGGCACTATAACTACTGGGGGCACTATAAGAGGCATTATAACAGCAGGATAACACTGTTAGGGCAGTCAGGGGCAGGGAATGATAAAAAAGTGAGGAACCTAAGATGTCTGTGTGGAAAACTCCAGAGACAAGATGTGGCTGAAAAAAGTCATTATGAGGTGTCTGGGCCACATGGAGAAGATAAGGAAAGAGAATGTCTACATCAAAGGAGACGTAACTGGATGTACAGTAAGAGGGATGTGGTGCTGTATTTTCCTGTAAGTATGAGTGCTCTGAGTGTAAGGTTCATCCAACACATACGCATTGGGTCTAGGGCCCCAAGTCTTTTGAGGCCATAGCAAGGACCCTGCAGTGTGAGTGCACTGACAGCATACTTACTGTGTGGATGCACTATTGGAGCACCATTACCATGGAGGGGAGGGCACTAAAGGAGCATTCTATTGTGACAGAGGCACTAAGAAGGAATAACTAATGTGTTGGTGCACTTACAGGGCATTCTTACTGTAAGGGAACACTAAGGGAAAAAAACAACTATGTGATAACACTAAGGGAGCATAACTACTGTGTAGAGCTGTAAAGGGGCATAACTAGTGTGTGGGGGCATTAAGGTAGCATAACTACTATGTGGGGCTCTTACAGGGCATTGTTACTATATGGGGCACTAAGGAACCATTATTACAGTGTGAAGGCACTAAGGGGGCATAACAACTGTGTGGGGACACAAAGTGGACTGAGCAGGATTGGGCCTGTATAGATAGGCGTTGGATAGAGTTAGAAGTGTAAAAAAAAAATGTCCATCCTTGGGCTTTTCAAAAGTTGGGAGGTATAAAATTGTTAAAATCTCAATTTCCTTTCTTTTTATACACTGAACTCTGCTGATTTTCAACGGAAGATCCTCATAATTTATGCCACATGTGGCAATAGCCTAAAAATAATTAAAAGATGGCATAATAAAAAAAAGTAAACCTTGTGTTTGCAACTTTTTAAACACTAATGAGTCTAAATCTAGGCTAAAGTGGCACCTTTTCCACTTTCCTGAAAAGGGGGCATAACGAAAGTGGGAAGCGGTGGGGTCATGGGTCCGGCACATTTGTTTTCATATGCGCACATTTTCTGGCATGAAGGAAGACAAAAATCACAGCAGCCATAGATATCTGTTGAGGCTCACAGACTGCTGGAGGATGCATGTAATATATGACGACATAAATTAAGCACATCCTCCACCAAAACAAGGGATATCATAGACTGTCGTTTTGCTGGTCTATTATGTGTCTCCCCCATAGTTTTGAGTTGGAAATTATTAAACCGCAACAGTTAAATAGCTATCTTAACCTGTAGAGGACCCGCGTTGTATGGCGCTGGTGGATTTGAGTTAAAGACCAGCGTTGTACATGTACGGCAGGCTGATCATGTGCGCCCGCCCCATCAGCAGTCACTCACAACTAGGCCCCTGCTGCATACACCGGCATCGGTGAAAACACAGATGCCCGCATATTAACTTCTTGTATGCCGCGGTCAAAGCTGACAGAGGCATGCAGAGGGTTTGCAGAGGGTACAGGTACCCCCTGCACCTCCATCGGGTCCCTGTGCTGCAGTGATGGGGACCCGATGGCAGAGAAGGTAGCCCGATGCCTTCCATAGGCATCAGGACTTGTCTTCTACGGAAGCCTGTGAGATGCAGCTGCTTAGGCTGGGTCTCACAGGCAAGCTGTCAGTATAAAAGATAAGCATCGCATTACAATACAGAATGTATTGTAATGCACTGCTGAGGGGATCAGACCCCAGAAGTTGAAGTCCCAGAGTGTTTTTCCCAAAACAAAACACATAAAATTGTAAAAATAAAATTGAAAAAAAAAGAAAACAGACATATTGGGTATTGCTGCATCCGTAACAACAGGCTCTATAAAAATATCACATGATCAACCCCCTCACCTGAACGCCATAGAAAAAATAAAGTGCAACAACAAGTGATCAAAAAGGCCTATATTTCCCAAAATAGTACCAAACTGTCAGCTCGTCCCGCAAAAATGAGACCCCACATATGACAGTCGCACAAAAAATAAAAAAAACTATGCCTCTCAGAACATGGAGACACTAAAACATGATTTTTTTGTTTCAAAAATGCTGTTGTTGTGTAAAACTTAAATAAATAAAATAAGTATTCATATTCATAAGTATCTCCGCATCCGTAACAACCTGCTGTATAAAAATATCACATGACCTAACCCCTCAAGTGAACACTGTAAAAAAAAAAAAGAAAAAAGCCATTTTTTTGTCACCTTACATCACAGAGTGTAATACCAAGTGATCAAAAAGTCATATGCAACCCAAAATAGTACCAATCAAACTGTCATCTCATCACTAAAAAAAATGAGCCCCTTAATAAGACAGTTGCCCAAAAATGAAAAAAAAATGTGGCTTTCAAAATATGGAGAAACTAAAAAATAGTTTTTTTTTTAAAAATGCTTTATTATGTAAAACTGAAACAAACAACCAAAGAAAGTAGCCATATTTGGTAATGTCGCATCCGTAACAACCTGCTCTATAAAAATAGCACATGATCTAACCCGTCAGATGAACATTGTAAAAAACAAGAAATAAAAACGGTGCCAAAACAGCTATTTTTTAGTTACCTTGCCTCACAAAAAATGCAATATAGAACAACCAAAAATCATACCCTAAAATAGTGCCAACAAAACTGCCACCTTATCCCGAAGTTTCCAAAATGGGGTCTGTTTTTTGGAGTTTCTACTCTAGGGGTGCATCAGGGGGTCTTCAAATGTGACATGACAACTTAAAATTATCCCAGTGAAATCTGCCCTCAAAAACAATACGGTGCTCCTTTTCTTCTCTGCCCATACAACAGTTTACGTTCACAAATGGAGTGTTTCTGTAAACTACAGAATCAGGTGTTTCACGGACATGTGCTGTAAGTGTTCACCACAGACAGAACACATCCCCATTTATTTTAATGTGTGTATTTAGACATCAGTGTTTCAAAGACTCATGTTTCATGGATGTGTGTTGTACGTGTTCTCCATGAACAGAACACGTCCCCATTCAATTTAATGTATGTATCCAGACATCAGTGTTTAAGTGCGGTCCGTGGGTCAGTGTTTTTAGCACAAATATTCACGGATCCATCACATCCCTTATAGTCTATGGGTCCATAAAAAACATGGATACCATCCGTGTTTCATGGATCATTAAGAAGAGATGCTTTGAAAATTATTTTTCAGCTGTTAAATGTCAGTAAAACACGGGTGCAACATGGTCTGCAAAAAACGGTCACATGGATCCAATACAGAACCTTCATGGACGCATCACTGACCACCTACTCAAGTATTGTAGCATGGACACGGACGTGTGAATGAGGCTTAATAAATATTGAGTTTTGTTTGACTGTAAACCCTTGCTTTGTTACTGAAAAAAAAGGAATTAAAATGGAAAATCTGCCAGAAAAGTGAAATTCTAAAGTTTCATCTACATTTTTCTTTAATTCTTGTGGAACACTTAAAGTGTTAACAAAGTTTATAAAATCAGTTTTGAATACCTTGAAGGTTGTAGTTTCCAAAATGGGATCACTTTTTTGGAGTTTCTACTCTAGGGTGCTTTAGGAGGTCTTCAAATGTGACATGGCCCTCCAAAAACCATATGACGTTCCTTTCCTTCTGCTCCCTGCCATGTGCCATTATAGAAGTTTACAACCACATATGGGATGTTTCTGTAAACTGCAGAATCATGGTAATAAATATTGAGTTTTATTTGGCTGTTAACCCTTGCTTTGTTATTGGGAAAAAAATTATTAAAATTGAAAATCTGCCAAAAAAGTGAAATTTCATCTACAGTCGTGGCCAAAAGTTTTGAGAATGACACAAATATCAGTTTTCACAAAGTTTGCTGCTAAACTGCTTTTAGATCTTTGTTTCAGTTGTTTCTGTGATGTAGTGAAATATAATTACACGCACTTCATACGTTTCAAAGGCTTTTATCGACAAATGACATTTTTGCAAAGAGTCAGTATTTGTAGTGTTGGCCCTTCTTTTTCAGGACCTCTGCAATTTGACTGGGCATGCTCTCAATCAACTTCTGGGCCAATTCCTGACTTTTAGCAACCCATTCTTTCATAATCACTTCTTGGAGTTTGTCCGAATTAGTTGGTTTTTGTTTGTCAACCTGCCTCTTGAGGATTGACCACAAGTTCTCAATGGGATTAAGATCTGGGGAGTTTCCGGGCCATGGACCCAAAATGTCAACGTTTCGGTCCCCGAGCCACTTAGTTATCACTTTTGCTTTATAGCACGGTGCTCCATCATGCTCGAAAATGCATTGTTCTTCACCAAACTGTTGTTGGATTGTTGGAAGAAGTTGCTGTTGGAGGGTGTTTTGGTACCATTCTTTATTCATAAGTGAGCCCACTCCCTTGGATGAGAAGCAACCCCACACATGAATGGTCTCAGGATGCTTTACTGTTGGCATGACACAGGACTGATGGTCAGGACTGACCAAATAACTCAAGTATGAACTGAGCCTTACAGGTCGATGTTAGTGCCAAGAAGAAGCTCACTCCTTTTACAGTCAGAACAATAACCCACAAAAAACAGATCCAAAAACAGATCCTGTGTGTGGAGCATCCGCCTTCACTCGGTAACATTTGCTCAATAATCCATCAGTTTTGCTAATGCCAAATAAAACAGGAGTGGATCTAAGACAGAGATGACACGTGATTGGAATATTTGCATGCCTTCTGTGTTTTGTACCCACTCCTGCTTTTGGCTACCAAATCATAAGCCAATTATTATGGGACTATACAGGCCTTACAGCTGCTAAACAGATAGGATCTGTTGTGCGTTTCTTTTTTCCTTCTTTCTGACAGATCAGAAAAAAGGTCAAATAAATGATGATGTCAGCTTAGCCGAAAGCCAAATTAGTGGACCAGTCATGAAGTGAGGAGGGCGAGAACAGCATGAGAAGTCCACAGAGTAGACCTATGACATAGTAGTGAGGCGAAAGCAGCATGAGGAGACCACAGAGTGGCCCAAAGACAGAGTCTGGAGGTGGAAGCAGTATAAGGAGGCCACCAAGTGGCACAATGACACAGTCTGGAGTGGGCTGCATCAGACGAAGGCCACTGAGTGGCACAATGACAGAGTCTGGAGGGGGCACCAGTATGTGGAGGCCACCGAGTGGCAAAATTACAGAGTCTGAATTTGGCAGCAGTATGAGGAGGCCACCAAGTGACACAATGACAGAATCTGGAGGTCGCGGCAGCAGCAGTAGCAGCATTAGGAGAAGGCCACTGAGTGACACAATGACAGAGTCTGGAGGTGGCAGCAGTATGAGGAGGCCACCGATTGACACAATAACAGAGTCTGGAGGTGGCAGCAGCAGTAGCAGCATTAGGAAGAGGCCACAATGACAGTCTGGAGGTGGCAGCAGCAGCATCAGGAGAAGGCCAACGAGTGGCACAATGAGAGAGTCTGGAGGTGGCAGCTGCAGCAGCATCAGAAGAAGGCCACCGAGTGGCACAATGACAGTCTGGAGTTGAAAGCAGTATGAGGAGGCCACCAAGTGGCACAATACCTGATTAATCTTGACAAAGGTAAGTCTCTCCACATTTTGGGTGGACAGGCGAGTTCTCAGTTACTACTAGTGATGTCGCGAACATAAAATTTTCAGTTCGCGAACAGCGAACGCAAATTTCTGCAAATGTTCGCGAACGGGCGAACCGGGCGAACCGCCATAGACTTCAATTGGCAGGCGAATTTTAAAACCCACAGGGACTCTTTCTGGCCACAATAGTGATGAGAAAGTTGTTTCAAGGGGTCTAACACCTGGACTGTGGCATGCCGGAGGGGGATCTATGGCAAAACTCCCATGGAAAATTACGTAGTGGACGCAGAGTCGGGTTTTAATCCATAAAGGGCATAAATCAACTAACATTCCTAAATTGTTTGGAATAACGTGCTTTAAAACATCCAGTGTGTGTATACGATCAGGTATGATGTTGTATCGATCAGGTAGTGTAAGGGTTACGCCCGCTTCACTGACATTGACAGACCAAACTCCCTTTTAATGCACCGCAAACAGTTCATTTGCACAACCGCAAACTCCCCATTTGCACAAGGTTGGATACCAAGCTAGCCACGTCCCGGTGATGTCATTGAAGGTTTCTTCCTCCACCCAGCCACGTACAACACCAAGGGTCCCCAAAAGATGAATTGAATTGATTTTTCGAACGGTGAGATGGTTAAAAACGCTGGCTCCCTCCACTCTGTTTTAAACCACGGTCACTGCGTCTGCGCCGTGCAATTTACTGTCACACCCGATATGAGTGGTATTTTCTGTAGTACTATTCTCATCAGTTTAATCCCTCTAACGTCCCCAATCTGGGGGCCATTTATTGAATAGATTTTTCGAACGGGGAGATGGTTAAAAACGCTGGCTCCCTCCACTCTGTTTTAAACCACGGTCACTGCGTCTGCGCCGTGCAATTTACTGTCACACCCGATATGAGTGGTATTTTCTGTAGTACTATTCTCATCAGTTTAATCCTCTAACGTCCCCAATCTGGGTGCCATTTATTGAATAGATTTTTCGAACAGGGAGATGGTTAAAAACGCTGGCTCCCTCCACTCTGTTTTAAACCACGGTCACTGCGTCTGCGCCGTGCAATTTACTGTCACACCCGATATGAGTGGTATTTTCTGTAGTACTATTCTCATCAGTTTAATCCCTCTAACGTCCCCAATCTGGGGGCCATTTATTGAATAGATTTTTCGAACGGGAGATGGTTAAAAACGCTGGCTCCCTCCACTCTGTTTTAAACCACGGTCACTGCGTCTGCGCCGTGCAATTTACTGTCACACCCGATATGAGTGGTATTTTCTGTAGTACTATTCTCATCAGTTTAATCCCTCTAACGTCCCCAATCTGGGTGCCATTTATTGAATAGATTTTTCGAACAGGGAGATGGTTAAAAACGCTGGCTCCCTCCACTCTGTTTTAAACCACGGTCACTGCGTCTGCGCCGTGCAATTTACTGTCACACCCGATATGAGTTGTATTTTCGGTAGTACTATTCTCATCAGTTTAATCCTCTAACGTCCCCAATCTGGGTGCCATTTATTGAATAGATTTTTCGAACGGGGAGATGGTTTAAAAACGCTGGCTCCCTCCACTCTGTTTTAAACCACGGTCACTGCGTCTGCGCCGTGCAATTTACTGTCACACCCGATATGAGTGGTATTTTCTGTAGTACTATTCTCATCAGTTTAATCCCTCTAACGTCCCCAATCTGGGGGCCATTTATTGAATAGATTTTTCAAACGGGAGATGGTTAAAAACGCTGGCTCCCTCCACTCTGTTTTAAACCACGGTCACTGCGTCTGCGCCGTGCAATTTACTGTCACACCCGATATGAGTGGTATTTTCTGTAGTACTATTCTCATCAGTTTAATCCCTCTAACGTCCCCAATCTGGGGGCCATTTATTGAATAGATTTTTCGAACGGGAGATGGTTAAAAACGCTGGCTCCCTCCACTCTGTTTTAAACCACGGTGACTGCGTCTGCGCCGTGCAATTTACTGTCACACCCGATATGAGTGGTATTTTCTGTAGTACTATTCTCATCAGTTTAATCCTCTAACGTCCCCAATCTGGGGGCCATTTATTGAATAGATTTTTCGAACGGGAGATGGTTAAAAACGCTGGCTCCCTCCACTCTGTTTTAAACCACGGTCACTGCGTCTGCGCCGTGCAATTTACTGTCACACCCGATATGAGTGGTATTTTCTGTAGTACTATTCTCATCAGTTTAATCCTCTAACGTCCCCGACTCCCCAATCTGGGGGCCATTTATTAAATAGATTTTTGAACGGGAGATGGTTAAAAACGCTGGCTCCCTCCACTGATATGAGTGGTATTTTCTGTAGTATTATTCTCATCAGTTTAATCCCTGTTACGTCCCATATCAGGGATTGCCTTTGTGAAAAAAATTTAGGCCGGGTACCTTCGACTGCCTTCACAGTGACAGACCAAACTCTCGTACACTAAACTGAATTGATTTCAGGAACCGGGAGATGGAAAAGCAGCTTGGTCGGTCCTCTTACTCCCAAATTGGGGCACTGCGCGTGCACAGAGCAATGTGCTGTGACACCCTATATGAGTGGTGTCTTAACTAGTACTATTGCTATCAGTTTAATCCCTGTTACGGACCCTATCCGGTCGAATTGATTAACCATTGTCGAATCCCCCATTGACATCCCCCTTATAAGCTGTGTAAAGCATATTTTTTAGTTTGGTTTTGAACTGCTGCATCCTTTCCGACTTTCGGTAATTTGGTAACATTTCTGCCACTTTCTGCTTATACCGGGGTCTAGTAGCGTGGCCACCCAGTACAGATCGTTCTCCTTTATCCTTTTTATACGTGGGTCCCTCAACAGACATGACAGCATGAAAGACCCCATTTGAACAAGGTTGGATGCAGAGCTACTCATTTCCCGTCTCGTCCTCACTGATGTCATTGACGGTCTGTTCTTCCCCCAGCCACGTACAACACCATGGGTCCCAGATAGGTGACAACAACGAGCACCCTGGGGTGCCTGCTGTGGTTGGTCTTCCTCCTCCTCAAAGCCACCACATTCCTCCTCTGACTCCTCTTCCTCATACTCCTCTTCCAGCGTTGCTGCAGGTCCGGCAAGCGATGATGACAAGGCTGTTTCTGGTGGTGATGGTGACCACAACTCTTCCTCTTCCTCTTCACGCTCATCTACAGCCTGATCCAGAACTCTTCGCAGGGCACGCTCCAGGAAGAAAACAAATGGGATGAGGTCGCTGATGGTGCCTTCGGTGCGACTGACTAGGTTTGTCACCTCCTCAAAAGGACGCATAAGCCTACAGGCATTGCGCATGAGTGTCCAGTAACGTGGCAAAAGATTCCCAGCTCCGCAGAGGCTGTCCTAGCACCCCGGTCATACAAATACTCGTTGACGGCTTTTTCTTGTTGGAGCAGGCGGTCGAACATTAGGAGTGTTGAATTCCAACGTGTCGGGCTGTCGCATATCAAGCGCCTCACTGGCATGTTGTTTCGCCGCTGAATATCGGAAAAGTGCGCCATGGCCGTGTAGGAACGCCTGAAATGGCCACACACCTTCCTGGCCTGCTTGAGGACGTCCTGTAAGCCTGGGTACTTAGACACAAAACGTTGTACGATGAGATTCAACACATGTGCCATGCACGGCACATGTGACAACTTGCCCAAATTTAATGCCGCCAACAGATTGCTTCCATTGTCACACACCACTTTGCCGATCTCCAGTTGGTGCGGGGTCAGCCACTGATCCACCTGTGCGTTCAGGGCGGACAGGAGTGCTGGTCCTGTGTGGCTCTCTGCTTTCAGGCAAGTCAACCCCAAGATAGCGTGACACTGTCGTATCCGGGATGTGGAATAGCCCCTGGGGAGCTGGGGGAATCAGTTGATGTGCAGCCAGACGCCGCAGCAGAAGAGGACTCAGCCGAGGAGGATATTGAAGAGGATGGAGTAGGAGTAGAGGAGGTGGCAGTAGGTCTGCCTGCAAGTCGTGGTGGTGTCACCAACTCCGCTGCGGAGCCACGCATTCCATGCTTGTCAGCCGTCAGCAGGTTGACCCAATGCGCAGTATACGTGATATACCTGCCCTGACCGTGCTTTGCAGACCAGGTATCAGTGGTCAGATGGACCCTTGCCCCAACACTGTATGCCAGAGATGCCATGACTTCCTTTTCAATGACATGGTAGAGGTTTGGGATTGCCTTTTGAAAAAAAATTTCGTCCGGGTACCTTCCACTGTGGTGTCCCAATAGCGACAAATTTTTTGAAGGCCTCAGACTCTACCAGCTGGTATGGTAAAAGCTGGCGGGCTAAGAGTTCCGCCAAGCCAGCTGTCAGTCGCCGGGCAAGGGGTGACTTTGTGACATTGGCTTCTTATGCTCAAACATGTCCTTGACAGACACCTGACTGTGGGCAGATGAGCAGGAACTGCTGAAGGTGAGAGATGGAGTGGCGGGTGGTTGAGAGGGGGCAGGGAGGACAGCAGTGGTTGACGTGGCTGAAGATGCTGGACCAGGAGGAGCATGGTGGCTTTGAGTTTGTGTGCTGCTTGTACTCATGTGTTGATCCCATAGGCGCTTGTGATGTGAGATCATGTGCCTTCGCAAAGCAGTTGTACCAAGGTGGGTGTTGGACTTCCCACGACTCAGTTTCTTTTGGCACAGGTTGCAAATGGCATTGCTTTTATCAGAGGCAGACACACAAAAAAATGCCACACTGCTGAGCTTTGCAATGACGGCATTCTAGTGGTGGCAACAGCATGCGTTGACTGGCGTGCTGTCTGGCTGACCCCAGGTGCCGATACATGCTGTCTGACTGTGCCACTAACTCCTTGCGACGACCTCCCCTGCTTCCAACTCGTCTCCTCATTCTCTCTGTCTCCCCTTCAGAACTTTCCCTCTTCTTCTCTTCGAGCAGGCACCCACGTGGCATCCGTGGACACATCGTCATCATCAACCGCTTCACTTGTATCTGACACCTCAGCAAAGGAAGCAGCAGCGGGTACAACATCATCATCATCATCATCACACTGTACGTCCATGTGTGTAATCCTGCCTGACTGAGACATATCCCCGTAATCTACATCATCTGGCAATAATGGTTGCGCATCACTAATTGCATCCAACTGATGTGTAAATAACTCCTCTGACGGATCAAGTGAAGCGGCTGTGGTGGCTGTGGTGGTAGTGGTGGTGGTGGCGACGGGCGGGTGCGTGGTAACTTGAGAGCAGGTGACCGAAGCTGAGCTGGAGGAGGATGGTGCGCCAAGGTTCTTAGCGGAAGCTGTTGAAGATTGGGTGTCCTGTCTAAGCCAGTCAACTACGTCCTCTGAATTTTTCGGGTTCAGGGTACGTGGCCTCTGAAAACTGGGCATTATTCCAGGGACAGTGGAAATCACAGCACCACGACCACGACGGCCCCTGCGGGGTGGCCTGCCTCTGCCTGTCATTTTTTTAGATAAGTGGTACTACGCGTGCTAGGTACTGTGCCACCCGGTATGAGTGGTTGGCACTGGCAGTGGGCACACTACAGTCTGTGGAAGTGGGCCTGACACACACTGGCAGCAGGCAAGCAACTGAATTTAGACTACTGTCTAAAAATTAAATGCCTTATTTATCGGGCAAGCTACTGTGCCACCCGGTATCAGTGGCTGGCACTGGCAGTGGGCACACTACAGTCAGTGGAAGAGGGCCTGACACACACTGGCAGCAGGCAAGCAACTGAATTTAGACTACTGTCTAAAAATTAAATGCCTTATTTATCGGCAAGCTACTGTGCCACCCGGTATCAGTGGTTGGCACTGGCAGTGGGCACACTACAGTCAGTGGAAGAGGGCCTGACACACACTGGCAGCAGGCAAGCAACTGAATTTAGACTACTGTCTAAAAATTAAATGCCTTATTTATCGGCAAGCTACTGTGCCACCCGGTATCAGTGGTTGGCACTGGCAGTGGGCACACTACAGTCAGTGGAAGAGGGCCTGACACACACTGGCAGCAGGCAAGCAACTGAATTTAGACTACTGTCTAAAAATTAAATGCCTTATTTATCGGCAAGCTACTGTGCCACCCGGTATCAGTGGTTGGCACTGGCAGTGGGCACACTACAGTCAGTGGAAGCGGGCCTGACACACACTGGCAGCAGGCAAGCAACTGAATTTAGACTACTGTCTAAAAATTAAATGCCTTATTTATCGGCAAGCTACTGTGCCACCCGGTATCAGTGGTTGGCACTGGCAGTGGGCACACTACAGTCAGTGGAAGTGGGCCTGACACACACTGGCAGCAGGCAAGCAACTGAATTTAGACTACTGTCTAAAAATTAAATGCCTTATTTATCGGCAAGCTACTGTGCCACCCGGTATCAGTGGTTGGCACTGGCAGTGGGCACACTACAGTCAGTGGAAGAGGGCCTGACACACACTGGCAGCAGGCAAGCAACTGAATTTAGACTACTGTCTAAAAATTAAATGCCTTATTTATCGGCAAGCTACTGTGCCACCCGGTATCAGTGGTTGGCACTGGCAGTGGGCACACTACAGTCAGTGGAAGAGGGCCTGACACACACTGGCAGCAGGCAAGCAACTGAATTTAGACTACTGTCTAAAAATTAAATGCCTTATTTATCGGCAAGCTACTGTGCCACCCGGTATCAGTGGTTGGCACTGGCAGTGGGCACACTACAGTCAGTTGAAGTCGGCCTGACACACACTAGCAGCAGGTGAGCAGCTGAAATTACACTAAAGTGTAAAAATTAAATGCCTTTTTATGCAAAGTCCTGTGCCAGCCGGTATGAGTGGTGGACACTGGCAGTGGGCACACTACAGTCAGTTGAAGTCGGCCTGACACACACTAGCAGCAGGCAAGCAGCTGAAATTACACTAAAGTGTAAAAATTAAATGCCTTTTTATGCAAAGTCCTGTGCCAGCCGGTATGAGTGGTGGACACTGGCAGTGGGCACACTACAGTCAGTGGAAGTCAGCCTGACACACACTGGCAGGCAACTAACCTTAGATTAAAGTGTAAAAATTAAGTGCCTTTTTTTTAAGCAAAGTCCTATGCCACACGGGATGACAGGGGTGGGCACTGGCAGTGGGCACACTACAGTCAGTTGAAGTCGGCCTGACACACACTAGCAGCAGGCAAGCAGCTGAAATTACACTAAAGTGTAAAAATTAAATGCCTTTTTATGCAAAGTCCTGTGCCAGCCGGTATGAGTGGTGGACACTGGCAGTGGGCACACTACAGTCAGTGGAAGTCAGCCTGACACACACTGGCAGGCAACTAACCTTAGATTAAAGTGTAAAAATGAAGTGCCTTTTTTTAAGCAAAGTCCTGTGCCACACGGGATGACAGGGGTGGGCACTGGCAGTGGGCACACTACAGTCAGTTGAAGTCGGCCTGACACACACTAGCAGCAGGCAAGCAGCTGAAATTACACTAAAGTGTAAAAATTAAATGGCTTTTTATGCAAAGTCCTGTGCCAGCCGGTATGAGTGGTGGACACTGGCAGTGGGCACACTACAGTCAGTGGAAGTCGGCCTGACACACACTAGCAGCAGGCAAGCAGCTGAAATTACACTAAAGTGTAAAAATTAAATGCCTTTTTATGCAAAGTCCTGTGCCAGCCGGTATGAGTGGTGGACACTGACAGTGGGCACACTACAGTCAGTGGAAGTCAGCCTGACACACACTGGCAGGCAACTAACCTTAGATTAAAGTGTAAAAATTAAGTGCCTTTTTTTAAGCAAAGTCCTGTGCCACACGGGATGACAGGGGTGGGCACTGGCAGTGGGCACACTACAGTCAGTTGAAGTCGGCCTGACACACACTAGCAGCAGGCAAGCAGCTGAAATTACACTAAAGTGTAAAAATTAAATGCCTTTTTTATGCAAAGTCCTGTGCCAGCCGGTATGAGTGGTGGACACTGGGCAGTGGGCACACTACAGTCAGTGGAAGTCAGCCTGACACACACTGGCAGGCAACTAACCTTAGATTAAAGTGTAAAAATTAAGTGCCTTTTTTTAAGCAAAGTCCTGTGCCACACGGGATGACAGGGGTGGGCACTGGCAGTGGGCACACTACAGTCAGTTGAAGTCGGCCTGACACACACTAGCAGCAGGCAAGCAGCTGAAATTACACTAAAGTGTAAAAATTAAATGCCTTTTTATGCAAAGTCCTGTGCCAGCCGGTATGAGTGGTGGGCACTGGCAGTGGGCACACTACAGTCAGTGGAAGTCAGCCTGACACACACTGGCAGGCAACTAACCTTAGATTAAAGTGTAAAAATTAAATGCCTTTTTTGATGCAAAGTCCTGTACCACACGGAATGACAGGGGTGGGCACTGGCAGTGGGCACACTACAGTCTGTGGGCCTGCAGCTCCTCACACACAGGCAGGCCAGGCAACTTCAATATGTATATAAAGGAAAAAAAAAGCAGACTAATGTTGCAGCCCTAAAAAGGGCTTTTTGGGGTGCTGTCAGGAAGCTGTCCTTACAGCAGAGATCAGATGAGTCTTTCAGGACTGGAGTGGACACTGAATTCACTAGCCTAGCTATCAATTTCCCAATTAAATCAGCAGCTACTACACTCTCCTTCCTCTCACTAAGACTGCAGCTTCAGAATGAATCTAAAATGGATGCTGTGCAGGAGGTGGGAGGGTCTGGGAGGGAGGGTATGCTGCTGATTGGCTGGAATATGTCTGCTGACTGTGAGGTACAGGGTCAAAGTTTGCTCAATGATGATGTATAGGGGGCGGACCGAACATCGCATATGTTCGCCCGGCAGAGGCGAACGCGAACAAGCTATGTTCACCAGGAACTGTTCGCCGGCGGATAGTTCGGGCCATCTCTAGTTACTACGGCCCCCGCCGCACTAAACACCCGCTCTGATGCCACACTACTGGCCGGGCAGGACAGCTTTTTCAGGGCAAACTTGGCCAGTTGCGGCCACAAATCCAGTTTGGCTGTCCAGTAGTCTTCAATGTGGGGGGCAGGGTGCTGTCCAAGTATGCCACCACCTGCTGGTTCAGGTCCTTCTCCAGGTCTACCTGCTGCTGCTACTGGTGAGTAGTTTCTTCACTATGCGGGTAAAGAAAGCTGCTCATCAGCGACTGTAGACTCAGGCTGCAGCTGATGGAGCTGTTACTGCTCCTGCCACCCCACCCCTCCCCAGCAGCCATGGCAGTGGAACATGAGCGCAGAGGGCATCCCCGGTCAGACCTGTGAGAGGATGGACGATGACGCAGATAGGCAGCGGCCAACTGACTATATAGGATGTCTCTGTAGTAATTAAGTTTGTCCTCCCTCTCAGTGGGTGTAAAAAAGGCCCCCATTTTGGACCGGTAGTGAGGGTCTAAGAAGGTGGAGAGCCAGAAGTCAACCCTTTGCCGAGTGAGCATACATCGGGCCATTTGTGCAAGTGACTCGGAGGGACACTCTTCCTCCATCTCTACTGCATACTGCCACGGTGTGTCTGGGTCCTCTGTCTCGTCTTCCTCATCGCCTTCTAGCTCCTCTGGCTTCTTCTGCTCCTCGTCTCCTGTCAGTTGAGTAGAAAAAACACCCATTTTGCATGTGCTCCAATGTCCTCCCTCCTCTTCCAGTTCAGCCTCCACAGGGCTCATGTGGCCGTGAGATCTAGGCGCCACGTCTCCTGTCTCCTGACCAGCCATTGTTTCGATCTGTTCCAGAACATGTAGCAGTGGAATGACGTTGTTCATCCCGTACTCCTGGTGACTGACAAATAATGTGGCATCCTTAAAGGGCTTCAGCAAACGGCAGGTGTCACGCATGAGCTGCCATTGGCTGACATCGAAGTTACACAGGGGAGTACTCCAATCTGCTTGCATCATCAAGAAATTGTTGATGGCCTTTCTCTGTTCGTATAGTCGGTCCAACATATGGAGGGTGGAATTCCAACGGGTGGAAAGGAGGGTGTGCTTTGCGATGTACGAGTGGCTAAAATGCATGCAAGGGTGGAAGACTTCAGGAACCGCTTGATAGCCAGATTGAACACTTGTGCCATACAGGGGGCATGGCTCAGCTTTCCTTGACGCAGCATCGACACAATGTTCTTCCCGTTGTTGGTCACCATAGTTCCGATTTTCAGTTGTTATGGAGAAAGCCAGGATTTGATTTCTTGATGAATCACACGGAGCAGTTCCTGCCCTGTGTGATTCTGTCCGCCAAGACAAACCAGGTGCAGTGACACCGCCATGCCCTGCACATGTGGTATGCTGGAGGGGCACTGTGACTTGTCCCTGCAGTGGAGGCTGAGCACATAGTGGAGGATGAGGAGGCAGAGGTGGACCAACGACGTGACAACATGGAGGCAGAAGCGACGTGACCTGGCTAAGTTGCTAGTGTGGCTCTGCAGGAACCACAATTACCCATAGGACCGTAAAGGACATGTATTGTCCCTGACCGTAGTTACAGCTCCACACGCCTGCGCTGCCGTGCACTTTGGCAGACACTGAGAGGGTCAAAGACTGGCCCACCTTCTGTTCTACATATTTGTGCAGGGCTGGTACTGCCTTTTTCACCAAGAAATGATGGCTTGGGACTCTCCACCTCGGCTTGGCACAAGCCATAAATTCTCTGAAAGGTGCAGAGTCCACCCCTTGGAAAGGGAGGGACGGCAGCACCAGAAACTTGGCCAGGAGCACATTCAGCTTCTGTGCCGTTGGATGAGCACACGCATACTGCTGTCTCTTAGCAATCGCTTTGGTGATCGATTGCTGACAGAATGACTGATGAGGAGTAGGAGGAGCAGGAGCATCGGGACCAGCAGATGATGGGAATGACACACAGCTCCCATCGGCTGAGGTGGTGGAGCCTTGACTGCCTTAAACTGGATGTATGCCACTGGGCGATGCAGCGGTTGCTGCGGCAGGCTTGACCACCGCATCGGAGCCACGGTTCTCCCAGACCACTGTATGGCAATGCTGCATATGTTGACGCAGGGCCACCCCAGCCACGCTTCACCTTCTGCCCATAGATTTCACATTTGGCCACGTTCACCTCCTCCGGCGGCTTAACAAAAATCTGCCACACGCCGAGTAAATGATGTCCTCTTCAACGCTCTCTGGGTCAGGAGCCTGACCACTCGCAACACCACCTCCCATGTCACTCTCCTCATCACTACTCGCCTGCCTAGAGGAGGAAGCGGCAGATGTCTCCTGCACATCTTGGCTGAGCAGTAGCTGCTTACTGTCCTCTAGTAGCTCGCCCTCGCTGTATAGTGGATCTGAGCCCACAGCGTACAATACTTCTGTGGCTGAGGGAACAGCAAAGGACAGAGGCAGGTTGAGGACAGATGAGGGCACATGGCCTGCTCACGGGCCATGCCAACTAAGGATTGTGTCTGAGAAACCCACCGACTGTTGGCTGGGGGTGTCTGATGTCTATTGGGATGAAGTGGATGACCCAGTTAACCAATCAAGAACCCTTTTATTGTAGTACTGAAATATGTCACTGAATGCTTTTACCACAGATAACTGCAACAGTGAACTGCGTATATATTTTTCTTTTTGTACTGAAATATGCCACTAAACGCTTTTACCACAAATAGCTGCAACAATGAACTGTATATATATATATATATATATATATATATTTGTACTGAAATATGCCACTAAATGCTTTCACCACATATAACTGCAGAAGTGAACTGCGTATATATTTTTCCACAGATATGGGAAATGTAAAGCAATAACTATTATATGAGGTATCATTATCTGTTTTATAAGCAGAGAAAATGAAATTTGGAAAGTTGCGAATTTTTCCAATTTTGGTAAATTTGGTATTTTTAAAAAATAAAAATGAAAAATATTGACTAAAATTTACCACTATCATGAAGTACAATGTGTCACGAGAAAACAATCTCAGAATGGCTTGGATAAGTAAAAACATTCCAAAGTTATTACCACATAAAGTGACACATGTCAAATCTCCTAAAAACTTCCTGGTCCCTAAGGTGAAATATGGCAAGATCCTGAAAGGGTTACATTTACATAGTACTATAAGTGTGTATTTTGGAAGCTAATTGGTGGCTTTGCTTTGTTTTTAATGGCTAATGTGACAAGGTTACGACAAATTTATTTGTGGCTAGGTTTTACAATTCATTAAACCTGTCCCACTCCAGTGAAAACTACTGTGAAAGAAACATATTGCAGCTTCCAAACTGTAGGTTGTCCCAGGGCCTTATTGCTTTTATATAAATCCTTGAAAGCAGGTTGAGCAAGAAGGATGAGTTGTGCTTTGCTTTCAGGCTATCATAGGCTTTAAGAATGCACCTCATATTTATGCATGTATTTTTTTTACCTTATTGGATACATTTCATCAGTCTCACTCCATTTCTTTGAACTTTGTAACATATACTAGACAGCTATAGTAAGCATACACGATAAACGTGTATTTCATCATCTTTATTGTTTTACGCCCTGCATTTCCTGTAAGTCGCTCAATAAATAAGAAAGAACTCTATTTTAAAGACTTACTAAAACATTTATTTTTGTTTTCCACACACAAGCACATTAAATAATCAGTGAAATAAAGCCAAATGCAACATTTTCCCAGGAGATAAATTTATTCTTATTTTAGCTAACCCTCGTCCCCGGGCATCGGTAAGTCAGAAATGTAACAGCCTTAAAAAAAAACTAATTTATCGCAGAGATTGCAAACATCTTTTTTTGTATAACTTGGCATTTTATTTCTTAGGAGGCCTAAAACAAAGAACACAAAAATAAAGAAAACAGATAAATGAAACTATGCAGAATATGGTAAAAAGGATTAATGGGAACATGCATATCAGGTTATTTAATCCTATTCCTATGCTACGTGTTGCTAAAAAAGCCATAGGCAGAGTCTAAAATAACCTACAAACAAATGGCACTGTGTAACTTGAGGATTAATGTTCTGTAAGAGTCAGATACACATGATCTGAAGCTTTTTCTAAACCTAATACACAAGGCCATACCATCTGACTTACAAAGAATAGATGAATGCATTAGGATACATGCACACGAACATTAAAAATGGCCATTTAAGTAGCGGCCATCACATGGTCATTTTTAGCACCAATTAAAGTTTATGGGGGCCATTCATACGGCCGTTTTTTTTTAACGCCCAGTGAATAGTGGTCGTCAAAAAATAAGACATGTCCTATTTTTGGCTGCTTTCACAACCAGAAGGACCCCATTAAAATAAAAGGGGCCATTTTTAAAAGCCACTTAGACTGGGTGCACCTGTCTAACAGCCATTAAAAACAAGTGCACTAGATCAATATGGCCTGTTAGGGGTTCAAAAAAAATCGCTCAACTTATCCACTTGCATGCATAGAGGCATTTTCTCCTGTTTTGATAGTAAAGGAGCTGCTGAAGGACCTGCTCTAGCATGATGACGCCACCATAAGATCATGCTAGGAGTACGCGGTGACATGATCACGCTTAGCTAAGGTCCTTCAGCAGGCCCTTCACAATCAATATAGAGGTAATTGCCTATGTGCATGCAAGTGTATGAGGTGACCAACTGAGGACCACTATGGGGGACATTGTGAGCCACCATGGGGGACATTATAGGCCACTATGGAGCACATTATGGGCCACTGCCATTATGGGGGACATTATTGCTACTGGAGGCCACTATGGAGGACATTATTACTGCTGGGCCACTATGGGGGACATTATTACTGCTGGGGGCCACTATGAAGGACATTATTACTGCTGGGCCACTATGGGGGACATTTTTACTGCTGGTAGACACTATGAGGACATAATTACTGCTGGGGGCCACTATGGGGGACATTGTGTATATCACAGAGGTTAAAATTTCATTTTAAAAAACCAATAGAATTCATCAATACAATTTTGAACAGCAATGAAAAATAAATACAAAATGTCCATTAACAACGGACAGACGGCCATAAAATGGATACACAAATGGTTGAAAAATGGCCATAAAAACTGTCAGTATGTCCGTTTTTAATGGCTTTTTTTTTCACTGTCATGTACATGTAGCCTTAAAGAGTTGTATGCAAGTCATAGACTTTGTTGAAATGACCCAATTACCCAAGTTATAGGACTAGCACACATTAAGCTATAACATGTATGGTTTATTTGCAGAAGTACTGGAAAGCCATCATCCATCGCCAGTGTACAGAAGCAATCAAGTCAAATTTAATAAAGAACAGTGCAGTCAACAGCGGCAACTGTTCAGATCCACCTGTTGCTATATTTGTGCTCTGTGCCACGGGAATATATAGCAGTTCCTTTGACAGTTCACAAATCTGATCCATTTCCCGTTCAATATTGGTTTTATTATACTTCATTGCTTTTAAGTTGATAGAAAACATCATTAACATTTTGTTCACTATAAAGCTTCATCCCTGGTAAGCTTAAATAATTACTTTTATACCACTGTATGATTTTAGATGGCTTAAGTGATGTGCTAAATGGTTTCCTAATATTCAATTACTGGAGTCAGTCTCTATAAGTGCTGGAGCCTCTGGGGCAGATATGCAAATCCAGTCTAAAATGTAGAACAGCATAAATTTAGGGGGAAATATATGAAATGTGGCGCACCAGAAAAGCCTATTTTGTCATTTTTGCTTTTGCTCCAAATTTATGACGTATTTATGACATTTTAGCCGGATCTATTGTTGTGAATTTTTGTAATAAAATTGCCCAAAAAGTTGCAAATTTCTCCAGTCCTCTGGGGGAGTATAAACTGTCTAAACTTTTGTAATAAGTAGGATTAGGGTCCTTAGTTCATGGTTCACATTCTGCAGAAGGGGTGCAAACCCATTCATTTCAACAGGACCACAAAAGATGCGGACAGCAAACCATGTGCTGTCCGCATCCATAGTTCCATTCCGCGGCTCTGTAAGAAAGACAGAGCATGTCCTATTCTTGTTTGCGGACAAGAATAGGCATTTCTATCATAGTACCACCCATGTGCCGTCTGCAAAATGTGTAACGCACTCGGCCAGTATCTGTGTTTTGCGGATCCACAGTTTGCAGAACGCAAAACACTTACGGATGTGTGAATAAACCCTTACTGAAAAATCTCTAGACATTTCGAAGGGAATTTATCATGAGGGTAAATCTCACATTTTGATTGTTAAATTTGATGCATTTTTCAACCTAACACTTTTGTCCAGAAATTATGCTCCAGTTTTCCTTCACTATCCACTATTGGAGTGACTTTGGTACTTTTTTGCAATGTTGCTGATAAATAAAGTGATAAATCTGGATTTAAATGCATAGCTAATCAGGCCCACTTTCCCACCTACTTTTAAAAATCTGGAGTATGTGATGTGAAAATGCAAAAAGTCTCATAGTTGTGTTCAGTGAGCCAACAAAAAATTGCAAAGCCTGTACTTGGTGTGCAACATTTTATACATTTTTTACTAAAATGAGTTCAAGCCAAGCAGACACTCCAAAACATGTAAAAAAGTTGCATCTTGATACATTACCCCCTGCGGATTTAGACCCTTTGACTTGAATGGGTCTGCTATCTGTGAGGTAGGGCCAAAGATAGGACATGCCCTATTTTTTGCGGTGTGAAGGCATGAACCCAAAAGCCCTGGGGCTTCTGAGAAGAGTATAAATGTAGCTGGTTCCTACACTGCCCTGAATATTGTAGGCTTAGGTAAGTCCAAGAGAGGCTGTTCTGTTAGTGTTAGGTACCCATCTGCGGAAGCCAACTTGACGCCTGGTAGATGGGCCCGACACACGTTTGACCAAAAATGTGCTCAAAGAGCTTCTATTTTTTCACTTATAGTAGGCATAATACCACTTTAATTTGGAATGATCCCCATTTCTCAGTTCTATTGTTTGCATGTGAAAAGTTGTGCAGCCATGCTTTTATCAATAATTATTATATGTCCAATTCATACTATATGTCAATCAACTATCTTCATGTTAGACTAGTTTTCACTAGCGTTTTTGCTGGATCCGGCAGGGTTCAAAATGCAAAAACGCTTCTGTTACTGATAATACAACCATCTGCATCCGTTATGAATGAATCCGGTTGTAATATCTTTAAAATACCCAAGACGCATCCGTCATGGACTCCATTGAAAGTCAATGGGGGACGGATCTGTTTTCTTTTGTGTCAGATTGTGTCAAAGAAAATTTTTATGACATAGTATAGAGCTATGAATTACTCTTTGATTAATACCACTGTAGTTATATTGTTTAATATTTACTTTTGAAACTCTTTTTCCCCTAAAATAACATATGTCTTGTCAACATTTTTTGTGTTACCATTGAGTCTCTGCAGTTCTGCAGAATGGATACATTTGCTTTTTATCTGTACATTTAAAGTTAAATATTTTTATGACTACATTGCAATCATTAGTTATATTTCGAAAATTAATTCAGAGCTGTATTCTTAGTTCTCTTACTTATGTAATGCAGTGGAGAGTTACTTTTCCCTTTGTCAGATACAGTGCCTGGTGCAAAGAATATGCTTCTCAGAATTCAGATTGTCAGAAAAAACTATAAATGTTGCGAGATTTCAGCTCTAGAAGTTATGGAACCAGCTCTAGACCATAATACAGCCTGTAAAAGGATAATAGAATAATCTGGAATGCAATGTGTTTACACAGTTAAAAGGGTTTTATCCATCTCAGACAATGATGGCATATGACTAAGATATACCATGAATGTCAGATAGGTACAGTCCCACCTATGGGACACAGTCCTATGTCGAGAGTGTGGCCCCGAAGCAAAGGAGAGCAAATATTGCAAGTGCAGCATTTACTACCATGCGAGTTCCGAGTGGGTGTGCTCAGCTGTTTTCTGAAATCCAGTAGCAGTGAATGGAGATTACATCATACACAAAGCTGGCTCGGCTCATTCTGACAGTCTCATTGTGTTGAATAGAGAGGTGGCCGTGCATGCGTGGTGCAGACTCCATTCATCATTCGGATGCTCTCCTTTCATTTTGGGAAGCTCTTTCTGGAGATAGGAGCTGGTCCCAGAGGCCATAAATGTCTGAGATGGGAAATACCCGTTTAATGAAAAGAGTAACAATATCAGAAGTTTCTAAATTGCTGGAGATGTGTCCATTTGTTTTTTTTAGTTTTTTTTTTCTAAGATGAAAAAATTGCCTTAGGCCTCATGCACACGACCGTATGTGTTTTGCAGTCCGCAAAAAAAAAAAAGGATGACGTCCTTATGGCATCCGTTTTTTTTGCGGATCTGTTATTTTTGCGAAACATTGTAATAATGCCTATCTTTGTCTGCAAACTAGAAAATAATAAGACATGCTCTATTTTTTTTGCGGGGCTACGGAACGGACATACTGATGCGGACAGCACATGGTGTGCTCTCTGCATTTTTTGCAGACCCATTGAAGTGAATGGGTCCGCATCCTATCAGCAAAAAAAATGGAACGGACAAGGAAACAAAATATGGTCGTGTGCATGAGCCCTTATAGGTATTCTGCCTTACAGTTTTTTTTTTCCCCCTCTGGATCAACATTGCAGGATAATAGGCTGAACGAACTGGATGCACACATGTTTTTTTTTTTTTTTACAGCCTTAGAGTATATGAAATGTAATGTATGAAATGTCTCAGCATTGCTTTGATCCAGTAATTGATTTTTTCTACATATTATGATGCAATCCTATATGGGCAATAATTAGCATTTCCACTTATTCCCTTGGACAATAGTGATGCTGTTGCTGGGAAAAGTCAGTTTTTTTTTTTTAATCCTTGACAACCACTTGAAAAATCCTGAAAATAGATGGTTACTCATATGGGCTATATGTCCTCTGTACACATTCAAATTAGCCCAGTTTGTGAAAAGAAGTTGCCTGGATACAAACACATGCATTAATCCATCCACATATATACTCTATGATCTATTTCTGTTATAAATTAAAGAGGTTTTTCCGAAATTTCAGCTGTTTGAAGGAGCCACAGTTCTATCTATCTATCTATCTATCTATCTATCTATCTATCTATCTATCTATCTTTTAACCATCTTCATATTATGAATGAACACAATAATAATTGCAATCATTTGTTCATATTGTTCTATTTCCAATTGAATTCTTTCTAATATATTAGTCATTTTACTCTGTTGAGAAATAGTTCATTTCTGTAATGTTTCCTGGAAGGAATTATATCTCACTTCTATGGCACAATCAGTTTCCATAACTTCCTTTCTATGGGATTAGCCCGAGGTTCTGCCGTCACATTGCTTTTTAAATTGGTATCTGCAGAAAATGTATCCTTAAAGTAATTGCATCTTCCTAATCATGACAGATGTTAGGAACTGCTTTCTTATGACATCGCAACTAACACAAGAACAATTTTCTAAAATTTTTCATTGCTCCTATTAACCCTATGAGTTGAAGCCCCAATGATGCTTATGAAATGCCAGTATGACATATTGTTAGTGTGCAACGGTACATTTTCAGACAGATGGCCATTATTGTTGTATTTGAATGTCTGTTTGACAATTTATTAGTTTTTTACCTTCTACAGTTTCATCATTTTGATGAATGATGCAGGAACTCTGTCATTCTGGAAACGATGGAGTCTTTTTAAAAGGCCTTTTCCTTCTCTTTCCCATCCTGCTCTGGCTCCTGATCTGATTTTTTTCAGAAGACAAATTGATTTACTTAAGCAAATTTGTCTGTGATGTTGACCTCTTTTATTATATTTTGACATCTTCCTTTGCTATTTGTATGTTTTCTAGCAATGTGCATTTCATACAAAGTAGTGCAGTAGTTTTGCAGCCTTATATTTCACGAATAACTTGCAATTCAAATAACATTTTACTAGCAACCAGATAACGGGGCAATTCAGTAATAAAAATGTGTTAAAGTATTGCAGATAATGTTACTCCCTAACATGGAGTTTACTAAAAGTGATCTTTTGCAGCTCTTTCTGAATTGTCTCTATTTTACATTGTATGTCTTGTTGTTTGTGAGGTACTTTACACCACATATCCAAAATCCTAAATCCTATTCACATTGGTAGGATTTGACCTGCATTTTGACATGGGTTCAATACCTAAATCTTCATCAAATCTGGGTGATAATCTGCCTGAAATGCAAGTGAATGCAACCCCATTCACATGCAGAAGTTTTCCACAGGGATTTTAAAGTACCGCAAATGTGACATGTCACTGTTCTCCCGCAATTTTCACACTGGCCACTAAGCCTAATAATAAAATGACAATTTCTGTTCAGCAAAGATCACTATTCAGTAGTCATCTCTTTATCATTACAGGCAGGATTACAGTGTCAGGTAACACCTCTGAAGAAATAACATATAATCCACCATTTACGATAAGTGATGTTACAACTTATCTACTTCATTCCCTGTACGGTGACCTCTGCACAGGTTACAGGTCTAGAAATCCAGCCATAGAAGTCAGTAAACATTCTATGTCAAATTTGTCTATTGCCCATATAGTACAGGCAAAATAGCCATCCCCAAAATACGATACAGAAAACAGAATTAAAAACATCTACAATCAGCAATTAAAAACAGACAAAAAACAGAATATGGATCACTAACTGGTATTAATTGGCAAAAAAATATGTGACAGTTTCCCTCTTAACATCTGAGGAGGAGAGCTAAAAAGAAAATCTACATTCACAGAACCGTGGTGTAGCCATGCCAATGTTGTGGACTGCTAACCATGCGTCCGCAAAACACAGGTACAGAAGAGCTTCCGTGTGATTCCGTGGGCTTCCGATCCATGATCCATGCCTCCACTCCACAAAAGTAAGGGCATGTCTTATCTTTTGCCATATCTTGTGGATCTCAGACCGATTCAAGTCAACATGGCCATTGCTCGTTTTTTGCGGACTCGTGGTTTCCGTCGTGTGAATGTAGCCTTACAGTACTTGCATACCATTTTTTGCTTGTCACCACCTTCATATGACCATCATGCCAACATAAGTCTTTGGCTGCATTCACATGAACGTATAAGTTTTGCGGTGCTCAAATTGCGGATCCGCAAAAAAAAGGATGAGGTCCGTATTAAATCAGTTTTTTTTTGCGGATTCATTGTAACAATGACTATCCTTGTCCGCAAAACGGACAAGAATAGGACGTGTTCTATTTTTTTGCGGGGCTACGGAATGGACATAAGGATTCGGATAGCACATGGTGTGTTGTTCAATTTTTTTGCCGATCCATTAAAATAAATGGGTCTGGATCCTATCCGCAAAAAAACGTAATGGACACGGAAACAAAATACGTTCGTGTGAATGTAGCCTTTGTCTGAGGTTCTAATGATTTTCTTTGGATCAAAATCCTGCAGTCCAGAGCCTCATTGCTGTTGACATTGAAAGCAGAAACACTCGACTTCGCAATAGGCTTGTGTGGCACTAAGGCTGGGAACACACCTAGGCGTTTTTGGATCAGGCGTTTTTTTGAGCGTTTTTTCCGCGGAAAACGCGTGTTTTTTTCGTCGTTTTTGTATTTTTGCAACGCGCGTATTTGGGGCGTTTTTTTGATTGACAGCTTACAGTTTGCAGAAAAAAAGAATCCCCACCCAGCAAAGGTGGGTGGAGATTCTGCCTTTCTGCTGGGTTTTACTACAAAAACTCGCGATCATATGCGCGTTTTTGAAGCGGAAAACGCGCATATTTTCTTATATGCGCGTTCCCATGCTTTCAATGGGTGCAAACGCTTGGGCAAACGCCCCAAAGAAGCTCATGCACAAGCGTTTGCGTTTGGCGTTTTTCAGCGTGTTCAAACGCGCTGTAAAACGTTCAAGTGTGAACCATGTCCATTGGAATACATGGGTTTTCACTTGTTGTGCATTTTTCAGTGCGTTTGAACGCGCTGAAAAACGCTTAGGTGTGTTCCCAGGGTAAAGGTCACAGCAAAAATGCATTTATGATGACTGGCCTGCCGAGCATTCTGAGAGTGAACACAGAAGAATTGTTGTGGCTGAAGGGCTGAGATAGAGTTCTAGATTCTGAGGCAGAGAAGCC